>JAUPFT010000010.1:31328554-32528554 GCA_036936625.1 Parnassius smintheus behrii
AATCGGTTATTTTTTCACATTTTCGACTTTAATGAAAAAAGTAAGTCATTTACCTAATGATTTTTTACATTAATCAGATAGATAAGAACATATCCTAACCAAAAACATAAAAATCTTAATTGTAACCAAAACAAAATCAGTATTATAACTGTTTGAATATGACCTTTGAAAAATTTGTCGCCCTGGTTGCAGACAGACAAAGTGAATTGATGAGAAGAGTGAAACACAACATTTCAAAATGCACGTAACTAAAAAGTTATTTATAAAAACTGTTCGAAATGACCTCTGCGATGTTGGAGACATGTTGTAGCCCTTATTGCCACATGTTGAGTTGCACGTCTGATCATCTCCCGATCTTGTCGCAATTCATTTCCAACTTCGATTATTTTATTAATCAACTCTTCTCGTGAGTTTGGCACGTTCGCATAAACTCTTTGCTTCATAGTGCCCCATAGAAAAAAGTCTAAGGGAGTTAAATCCGGTGAACGTGGAGGCCAAGCGATCCTTCCACCGCGACCAATCCACGGTGAATAGCGCTCATTTAAATAATTTCGCACATTTACTGCAAAATGTGCAGGTGCACCGTCAAGTTGGAGACTCATCCTTGCTCTGTGAGTTAATGGAAGCTCCATTAATTCTTCCAAAAAATGTGTTTGCAAAAACTCTAAAAATCTTGGGCCATTCACAGTTTCTGCTAAAATTATCGGCCCAATTAAAATATCGTCTTTTATTCCAGCCCAAACGTTCACTTGAATTTCATGTTGGAAAGTACTTTCTCTAACAGTATGAGGGTTGTTTTGAAGCCACAGATGCTCATTACGGTGATTTGTATAACCCGATCTCGTGAAAGTGGCTTCGTCAGTCCACAAAAATCTTTTTAAAAAATCTGCATCTTGTCATGTTCTTCTATTGATCCATGAACAAAAAACTGCCCTTATAGCATAATCAGGTTCGCGAATGTCTTGTACCTGTCGAAAATGGTAAGGATGCAAACCTTCCCTCTTTAAAACTCTCCACACTGAGCATTTTGTTAAATTAAGTATATTGCTTATTCATCTTACACTGAGTCTGGGATCTTGTGTAATTAAACGTAATATCTCTTCTTCCTCCTCATGAGCCACAAGCCGAAATCTTTCATTAGCGGGTCTTCTGATATCAAGTTCAGCTATCCGCAAATGTATCCTTACAAAAGTGCGAGCATTTGGAGTAGGCCTGTTGGGAAACATTCTGGCGTACTCTGTGACAGCTCTGTTTGCGTTGCCGTTGCACAATCCATACACAAAGTGGATATCAGCGACATGCTGGTTTGTGTATTTACCATCTGCCATTTTTGAAAATATCAAAATAACTAGAATCTTCACCACAAACTTAAAAAGTTCCACAAAACGGATTTTTTTTTTAACAATAACAACAACAAGCGATCTTAGAGGGGCAAAAGTAGTGTAATCACAACGCGTGGCGAAGGACGACTATTTTTGTTGTCCCAAGTACACTTGTTTAGAACATCAAACAATGGGCTTTGGGTTTTTCTACCTGCTCTTGAACTATCATAAATTCATAAATGATCCTGCACATGCAGCTTGTGCTTTTAAGATGTTGTGTTTGATAAAGTACAATTCTTAAACTATTTAATTTACAATTAAGATTTTTATGTTTTTGGTTAGGATATGTTCTGATCTATCTGATTAATGTAAAAAATCATTAGGTAAATGACTTACTTTTTTCATTAAAGTCGAAAATGTAAAAAAATAACCGATATTTTTTTACATTTTTTTCTTTTCTAAGTCTTTTTAGGATCTAAATACAATTTTGCAGTCAAAAGTTTGCTTTGATTTTATTACGCGTATCTTTATCTATCCAATGAGACATCTTTTAAGTATGTAGGACTTCTACATCGGTGAATATTGTAATTTTAATGCGCGGGGTCGAGGTGGTGACACTGAAAAATTTAAATGGCTGCCATTTAAATACAGAGCTAGGTCTAAATGAGATTTGAGACATGATTTGTCGATGAAATTGATTATACTTTATAGCATTAAAAGCTCCGACACCGGTAACCGGACACATTGTATATACATTTTTTTAAAATAATACTAAGATCATATTGAATTATTATATCTTTTTAATTTTCTTGTTTTGATTATTTTAGTGTCGTAAAAGGTGACAAAGAAATACAAATCAGGAGATGGGCAGCAACGTCTTCCTAATAACAACTGAAAATAAAAAATGCAGTTGCCAACCTGCTTGTCAATAGCGGCAACTATGGCAAATATCCCCCGAGGCAATCCATAGTGAAGGCCTATGTTTAGCAGTGGACTTTTATAGGCTGTAATTTAACACTACAATTTCTCTTTGTAATTTTGGCAAAAGCTGTAAATGTCCAATGTCAAATGTTCCAAACAAAATTGAAGGTCTTCAAGCAAGGTATAATTATCAAAATTATACTCACAGGAACAGCACCATATGTAGGGTCAATTTTCAATGACTTTGGATCATCAGGAGTGGTACAAAATGGCTGACATAGCTGTAATAATACAGCACCAAGGTTTAACATAAAACCATCTGATACACAACTTAATGTTGCTGCACTTATTTCTCCAGCCTAAAAAATTAACATGATTATAAAATTTAATATACTTGCGATTATTTTCACATATTGAAACTTCATCTTCATTTGTGAATTGAATGGACACATGTATGTGTTTCACTTATAATTCTGATTTTACCTTCCTGTAAGATGAAATCACACACACACTTCTTAAAAATGAGAATATCTGTACTACAACCATATAACCCGAAGGTCGAATGGTTGTCGAGCGGCAACCATGTTATGGTAAGCAAAGTGTAGGGTGGCCTCCCACTAGATGGAGTGACGAACTGGTAATAGATGCAGTAGATAAATGGATTCAGATGGATCAGGGCTGTGCTTTGTGACATTCCCTTGGGGAGCCTTATGTTCAGCAGTGGACTCGTGAAGGGCTGTAAGGAAGATGAATGAAAATGAATATATTAAAATATAAATGAAGAATGTCAATCCAAGTCACAAATCAAAATTATATACTTAAAGCTACTTAAAATTAGAAAACAAGGTAATTTAAAATAGTTTTAGATAATATACAAGCATATACAAATACATATACAAGCATTAACACACCTGCACATTCCACAGCTTTCCTCTTGCTACATTTGTTTTGAGGCATTTACCAATCCAGGTCAACAATCGGTTCCTCATCTGTGATCCGCCTTTCAAGAGAGTCAAAAAAATTTTGTGCAAATTGTTAACAAGATGTGATGATGCATTCCATATTGAGTTTTCCACCATAGAAGTTGCGGCCTTTGTTGTTATCGTATAAACAAATAATATTACATTTTTATTACAACTGACCTTTATATTTTATAACATTTTCTATAAAATAATATATTACCTGATCCAAAGGGTTGTCAAAGAATTCATGTAGCGCATTTGCTTTTCTAGGTAACACAGATAAGCTTAATAAGGCTCCAAGTACAGAATCTTGGTACAACCTTCCATTTGACTCTATCTTTGGTTCACATGCCTCCATCAATATTGGTGCTAAGTTTGGGTTACCTTTTAAACATTTTATATCAGTATCATATTATTATACTAAAACAAGTATTGAGAGACAATCTCAAATTTAAGGTTAAACTTTTGTCATCATTCATCATCATCCAAAGTCCATCAAAGTACAACCCACTGCTAAATCTAGGTCTCCCTTTAGAATACTTCAAAATTGCATATTTGCTTTAATTTCCAAGCTATACAACAACACTTTTTTTTCTGTGGTTTGTTTCCTTTATACAACATGTAACATAATTAATGCACGTTGAGAAAATAGTTTGTTCAGAATCATTTGCTGAATCGAATTAGTTTAACTAATTTGATAAATAATCAATGCATAAAAATGGTTAACTAAAAATTCAGTTTATAACATAATATACTAATTGGGGTGTCTGAGGGTGTGCGTTAAATACGTTACATATTGTATAAAACCAATTTGAGCTACTTTCCATCCCCCACCTACCATCCCATAACTCAAAAATAATGATATATATACATACTTGTAAAATATAAGTGTGTCTAATAGAGATTATCCGAATTATGTGAATCTTAAATTTGAATAAGCCTATTATATTACATTGAGTTATTAAGATCTGGAAATTGCCATTGTTCTTACACACTGATTGACTCACTTACTCATGAAACCCTTTGTTAAAATTAAATTCTTAATGTTTAAATTAAATAAAAGAAAACATGAACACAAAACAAAATGTCGAAGGTCATGTGTTTATTTAATTAGTAAAAGAATGAAAAGATTCTAAAATTTGTGACATATAAAATTACCAAGTAAAAGTACCTTCCACTCTTAATTTTGGTATTTATTAATACTTATATACATACTTGCAAATATTTGTATTGACGGTAAGATGTAGATTGGTAAGTTAATTATGTTTGATTTATTGACATCTGTGTGTATTCTTTGCAGGACTGGTATCATGGTATCACACAATTGTTTTTGGGATTCATCATCACCTGGAAAATTTAGTAACAATATTTACCACCAATCAAATTAATAATTGAATTATTATTATTATATATTAATGGAACATAATTATTAAAATTTAATTAAATATTGAAGATTTAAAATAGAGATTATAAAAATTTGTACTTAGCAAAACATATTTACCATCAGCAACAAATGCCTTCACCAAGTCTACAAAAAAAGTATGGCTTTGAGGGTCTACATGTTGCAAAAGTTCCACAAGTTGCAAGGAGAAGTCCTGATCTTCAAATAAAGCAGGCTGTTTCAAAGCAGTTACTGCATTCCTAAATATTAATTCCCTCATTTTTTGTAATGCATTCTGCACTAAATGTGAATCAATATGATCATAACTTTGCAAATTCTGCAAAGAACTAAATAAATAAGGAAACACTTGTTTTTGTACCACATGCTCCTTATAAACTCTAAGTGATTTAGGAATAACATTTGATTGAATATCTTGCAATAGCAACCGTTCAAAGAGAGCTTGCTCTAAAGCTTCCAAATCAATATTAATTTTGGGCGCGATAGCCTGTCCCAACTCTTCCAAATACACCAGTTGTCTGTCTGACGAAGGGCCTTCCACAGCTTTACAATTTATTGTAAAATGAAAAATATTTTCCACCATACCATTAATTATTTCTACATTCTCATCCTCATGTGATTTTTTTAAATTTATTGGTAAGGGCATATCATCAGCATTACACTCATTTTCATTGGAAGGTTTTACTTCTGATACGCCTAATAAACCAGCAAATGGATTATTTGGTTCAGACATTATTTAGTTACTTATATGTTGCAAACAATAATTTCTAATACTGTTCCAATGAATTCACATCATACTACTAAATACTTTCATTCTGAGCGAAAAAGCCACAATTTTTTTATTGTACAAAACAACGTCTGAAATTACAATATTCGATTTGATCATTGGATCAAAAAACGCTGACTATCACTGACTATCCGCTGACTGAATAGTGAAGTGAATATTGTTTCGTTATCATTACTTGATAAAAATTTGACACCGAACCACAAAACTATAATCTATAATCTATGGAACTATAGATAATATTTATATTAAGATTTTTGGCTTGGATGCTTGTTTTTTAATCTTCGTTTTTATTGATTTTTTTCTTTACGGTATAATGATTCGTCGTATTGTAAAGGGAGATTTTTACGATAGCTCAACTCAGCGGACAGTTAATGACGACAATCACTCAAGTTAATAAGGGACCTGAATAACACAGTTTGAGGTTGTGTGAGGTGAACAAAATAATTTGAGGTTTATATCAACATCGAAGCACTTTGTTCGTCATTTTCTCTAATATTTCACATGCGTGGACACCTAATACACAAAATCTCATCACTTTTATGTATCAAGATTCAAGATCCTTTTCAAACCATTATATAAACGATAACATTGGTGCAACAATCCGTCGACGATCAAGTTCCGCCAAAACTCCTACTCAATGATAAAAATAAAATGCACAGAAAAATAATCCACTGCAAGTGATTTTACGAATTCTGCATTAGTGCTCTTATTAGTTTTTGATGAATTCTATGTTAAATATTCCTTGATTTCTCTACCGATACTATAGACTTAGTGATAGTGCGATACCTTTGAGTATTAAGCTAACCTTTTACAGAGGGTATGCTTAGACCATTCAACCCAATGGATGAGTAATGCCCCTATGCTACGAACAAAAACTCTGTCACCTTTGGTGCGGTGTGGAGGAAACACTACATAAATAGTACTCCACGCGTACTCAATAAAATGTATCATGATGGCACACACAAATCTAAATCTTCAACACTATTACATTTTACGCACACATGTAGGTTAAATACATCAACATTGAAAATTTATGAGTGTAAGACGGACAAATTAATTTTGATGCTACTATTTCGATATTTTATATCGACAGTTTCCCTAAGAAAAAGAGAAAAATTCACAGGCATTAGCTTAGGTACCGTAGTAACACAGCAAAGAACACTTATAGTTTCGCTTAGTTCAACAGTCTGTCGACATTAGTATTTTAAAGAGCTGTAATTCGGCATGGTTAAACATGAACAGAAATAAAAAGGTTCTAAGTACCAAACCCAAAAATTGAAGGAACTTATGTTCTAAATAACAAGCCATCATGACAAAAAAAATAATTTTAAAATCGACATTTATATTATTACAATAAAATGATTTTGTGAAACAAAAATAAAGTATCTCAACTTATTAATGAAGTAGTACAATAAATATAAAGGAAAAAATTATAATTTAAAAAAATATTTATTGTAGGTTGATCTTAGTGACAAAATTTTAAAATGTTATTTAAAGAAAAAAGTTACAAGTTTGCAAGAAGTACTGCATTCGGTAACAGAGATCTTTAATAAATAAATAAAACAAACAGGTCCCAGAAAAGTTAGGAACTGAAGAAAGCGAACTTTTAAAAAGACAATTATTGCTTATGTGCGTGATTAATGACGGAGTAGAACTAGAAGGACCCGGTTCCTGAGATTTATAGCTCTTTACAGCTACACATCTATCCTCTAAAACTTCGTGACTGTAAATTAATTGTCACTGAATGGCTTAAGACTAAAACCTACGATGATATTGAGGCAACGGTATCATCGTTATCATAATCTGTCTAGAAACCGTTATCACATCGGTAAGGAAATCGTTAGTGGAAGAAGCAGTGCCTGGCTTATATTGTAGCAGGGCTAATCTAAACTTTAAAGTAAAACTTATATCTACACACATACAAACTAATTTAACTCATATACATAATGTACACACACACACACATACACATACACACGAAACACACACACACACACACACACACACACACACACACACACACACACACACACACACGCACACACACACACATCACTCATGTGCGCTTCATATTCTTTTTATATTTTGTACTTTTATTTTGTTTTTTATTTCTTGTACTTTTTTTTGATATCAATTGCATACTCTGTATAATGTTAAGTGGAAGAGCGGAGTCACCTAACACAAGCATCTCCTTGCTTAAAAGGTGTTCTCCAGATCATGCATGTTAAAACATTGTGTAATTGAAATAAACATTTTTAATTTTTTTTTTAATTTTGCAGACTTGACCTTCTAGACGGGAAAATAATATCCTGTTAAGGAAATTATGCACCTACTTCAGACCTATAAAATCTCTTGGGTTGCCTCAAAATGCAATCCCAAACTTTCAAGTACATAACGTGAATATTACTTACAGCATGTCTTAATAGTAATGTTGGTAAATAATTTTACAGAAAAAAACATTAAAGACTAATTTACGACGTTTACTAGTCAAACACTGAAATTTTCATATTGTAAATAAGCTCATTAATAAATTTAATAAATTAAAAAAAAAAAAACATTGAAATGAGGATGAATCAAAGTACATCGAACAGATAGTACTTGTAGGTACCCAACCCCTTTTTCAGTTGCACAATTATCCACCTCATTTTTAAGAGAGGGTCTTTTGGAAATCTGTAAAAGTAAAACAATTATGAGAATACATCAGAATAAAGTATAAATGCGAAATTGTTTCTGTACTATAGTTTTTCGGAATAAAGCTCATTCTAATGCGTAATCCAGTGTATATATATGCCTAACTACATTCAAACAGATTCAAGATGTTTGTTACTCCTTCACGCCACAACGACTGAACAGATTTAAATACTCTGAATTAACACAAGGTACATTTGTGCAGGAAAATTAAAAAGGTAACAAGAACATTGTCTTTAATCCACGTGGACCAAGTCGCGAGCATTATTTAGATAACAAGTAAAATAAGTAAATATATTTTAAATATAATAATTGAAGTAAGTTTTAATATAGACGTATCTATAGTTTATTTTTTTTTGTTGAATTTTTTTAAGAAAATTGTTCATTCACGTTTTTATTATAATAATAGATAATCTTCTTTAGTTGAGTGTTTGATGATAAATTTTAATGCTATTTCAATGAATAATAATGAAAAATTATCGATATCGATCCGCACATCATATTCAGATCACATATCAATTTAAATAAAAAAGGTCGTTTATTTTTTTTTTAAAACATAGACATAGACATAAGTTTTATTTGCATCAATACACTCACAAAATATACATTTAAAAGTAAATAAAAACATAAAAACACACAAGGTACAAGATGGTAAACATAATTAAAAATAAGTCTCGGCAAGAGTGAGTGATGTGATGCCAAAAAGGATTCCGACTCAGCATATGCTACCACACGTACTGCAGCAGCGCTAATTTTCAGCGGAGCCCTGAATAGTATTTATTCGATATTGCGCCCGCACTGTTAACGGTGCCAACATTCCATTAAAAAAATCAACCATTCACTCAAAGTGTACATTTTTAAGAATAACCATAATTGTTAAAAAAAATACATATACATACCCGTGCATATACACACTCTCACATAAAAATATATTACATTTTAGATTGTACTATATTCATTTTAATTATTCGTATATATTTTTTAAACAGTACTTATGAAATAACCTGCCACTACACGTGAAATCATGATTTTTGAAATGCTAAAAGGTGTTTTTTTAGTTGAGCTTTAAAACCGTTTACAGATTTAGATTCCCGTAAAGGTGGTGGTAAATTATTCCAACATTTAGTGGCCATATCTTTAGTGGCGTATCTTAAACTACCACGAAACGCGGCTGTTCGGTGAAATGGGATTGCCAGAATTGGTGTACCCGTTCTGATGCTTCGACAATCATCTGCTCTTCTCCATTTTAATTTTTGAAAGAGGTATTCCGGTCTTTCCGATTTTATGCATCCGAACAGAAGCGTGGCTAGATGCAAATCTCTCCTCAATGACATCCTTAATATGTCCAACTTATTAAGATATGGATGTACATGATGATATCGAGGAATATTAAAGATGTACCTTGCATATGCGTTTTGCACCCTTTGTATTTAACCCCGTAAAACGTTACCCCAACACTAAGATTTTCTCATGTATCGTGAGGGCAGTTTACAAACATCTTACATATGGAATGTAACTCCATCTTTTTGTAAATTTGAAGTATTAGACTTTTTATTGCACACGTTAACCGTACAAATCGGCATTTTTTAAAGAGCACACTATGCTGGAAACGATTCTTTTAACGATAAAATCGATTCCGTAAACAGTTTTTATAAACGCACAAGATTTTTAAATCCAATACCTCAGCAGAAGGGAATGATCATGCGAGGCAAGTCGATTGGGTTGAATGGTCTAAGGGGGTATGCCTTGCGATGCCGTCTCCATTGGTTTAATACTCAAAACGCGATACCTAATAAAAGCCTAAAGCGCCTTATGCCATCCACGATGGTCATCCACAGCATACACTTACCATCAGGTGGACTGTGTGCTCCTTTGGTATTTTAAATAAATTAAACACGCGCGCTCATTTAATTCGTTCGATTACATCTAGCACGCTGGATGTGCTCACGATAGTTGTATGCTACCTCCAGCACCGCAGCCTTGATTGAGCGGACGTACAGGTTGGATGGAATTATACATACGCAAATCATACACTTAAGTACGGTCCTAACCTACTAATGTAGATTCATAATATTTTTCACATGGGCTTTAGCTTCTTATTTTTAAATTATACTATTTTTTGTTTGTGTTACTATTTTAAATTATATTATCTTTCTCTTTTATATTAAAAAAAAGCGTAGAGTCCATAGATCTATAAATATAAAACGATCGCTGTAGAAAATAGTGTCCCAGAAATATGGACAAAATAAGTGAGGTGCTGCGATCGCTGTGTTGTCTCAATGAAAGCGGGCTGTTGTGCGCTAGTTTGAAATTATTATATCATTCAAATAAAAAAAAAGAAAATAACGAAATTACTTTTATTTATTATTATTATTATTATTATTTATAAGTAAATAAACTATAAAATATGTTTTTTATAATTTTAATTATTATAAATTATTACAGATATAAATTATTAATTATTCTTGATTTATTAATATCAATTTTATTTATAGTATTTCACCATTTTTAATGTTTTTTTGTCAAAAATTACTTCGGAGATACTACTTACCGACGGCAGCGCGGCTACAAATTTTCAGGGACAGGCGAGCTATGCTTTAGCACGTAGCAATCGTTCTGCTGTTCTCTAACCTCCATGAGTATAATTTTAGTATTAAATCTAGAGCGTAGACGAGAAACCTATAGACAAATTGACGCCTTCTTGCGCATTTGCACACGAAAAAGATAGATTTATGCATACGTCTTGCATAGAAATGAGACAGAGCGGTGTGATTGCTTGTCCCTTTCTCCGTGCCAGTTTTTTTGTTTAGCAAACTACACTTTGCTAAGCAACTTTGACAGTTCGTAGCGATCTAAGGAGTTTATAAGTTGGTTTAAGTGAGGAAAAAGTGTTTTGTGAGCTTAATATTGGTGAATCTTGTTAAGTTCAGTTCTTAGAACAATTAAAATTTTTATCTAAATATGTTTAAAAGTGATAAAGATTTTTGTATAACCTAATACTACGTTATCGTCCTTTCTCACTCGAGGCCACGCTAATCATTAGTCTATAGGTTTCTCTGTCTACGGTCTAGAGTCTGTGTTTTCAATGTGGTGTGACCACTTGTATTAGGTTTCCACGTTTTTGGTAGATTCTAGCCTTTCTGAACTTTGTTTCTAAAATGACAATAAATGGCTATATTTATGGTATAGTTATTCGAAATTTTACTTTTCCCATACATAATTTTTATTGAGTATGGAAAATTTTATAAGATTCAGATTAATTTCTCAACGAAGCATTTAATTGATAAGTAGGACAAAAACAAATCTGAGAGAGTAGCACTATGTCTAAGTACCATTTATAGCTTGTTTACTTATGAAGTTGCCTTTATATCCCTGACCATATTAAGGATAAAAATTAAACTGCCTAGTTTAAATTAACAATTGTATTTCGTAAGTTTCGAACTGTGTTATGTATGCAGTTCCTTACTTTGTATTATAGCCCAATTATTCACATTTAACCTTAATAAATTAATTTAATTATAAATATTCTTATTGAAAGTAATTATAAATACTTTTAATAACATGGTGGCGGTGCTGTCGTCGCGCCACAAGCGTACACCAAAGCCTAAATCACGCTATCAACATTCCGAATCATAAACAGTATATATAGAACATCTCCAACAATATATATAGAACAACTATCACATGGAGTGTTGGCTGCTCCCCGGGCAGAACACCTTGCCCGGCAAGAGATATCCCCTTTTTCTTCTACGGCCACAACTTCTCATAAACGAGCAATATTTTTTTATTATTTATTGCTCATTAGTCACCATTATACGATGTAAAAAACATTAAGACTGTCATATCTGGGCCGTTGGAAAGTGCTAATGCAAGTTTTCAATCTGTGGTACCGGGCACTGACTATGGTCGAAACGTATCATTTTATTGTGATTGTTTAAGTCCATTTTTCAGTTAATTGCTTCTATAAGTTGTCGCTGTAGCTGAAAACGACTAGAAGCATATTTTGCCAATTTCTAATTAAAGACATGAAATTCAATTAGCTAAAATCCATGAAAAATAATATTTTTATATCTTTAATATAATGGTTTTTTTTTTCACAGAGTAATGCCAGAATTTCTTAATTACTTGTATGTTGCAAGTAAATGCATATCGCCTGAAACCTCTAATAAATCTTGTGTTCGGCAGTGAACGTGTGAAGGGTTGTGATGATTATGATATAATAAATTTAATTAAAATAATAATAATTATATTAATTATTGATTATTACAGTTAATGTCTCTGCATGTAAACAGGTTAAACCCAGTCAACCCCTTGATTCATCTGAGGCGACTGGGACTTCGTGATGAACCGTTCCGGGCTCAGAATCGGAAGGTGGTGCTCCTCGATACGACCCGTAGAGTCCGCGGTTTCTTTCCCTTTTCCTTTAACTTTAGGCCGTTTAGTCTAGTTAGTTTAGGGCTTCTGTCTCCTTGGTTTATTTAATGTGTTTTATTTTTTATAATATTTAAATTACTTACTACGAGAATACTAAAAAATACTCCTTAACTACCCATTAACCCAATGCCGTTTGGTCTCCCTTGCCAAGGTTTTCCGTCTTGTAGGATTTTATCTATTTATTTAATTAAATTTTCCGTATATATTCTGTTTTTATATATTTTGGTACGTATTTTGCGACACAACCAAACGAGATTACAATAGTAATATGTCAACATTAATGCCAGCCCTTGCACCTTAGATGCGTTGAAGACCACAAACTAATAAGAGTACTAACGTAGTTGAAGATAGAAAGCCACACAGCCTGTAATTATACTGGCTTTATAAGCATATCCCGACAAAAAGTTTACAAAGATCATATAATATGCTGGATATTAAATTTAGTACATATTTCCATTTTTTATATATTTATATGTTTTAACCAGACGAAAATACTTATAATATCCAAATTGTAATGAAAAATGGTAACAGTCATATTTTTTAATGTTATTCTTGGGAAATTTTGTAATTTGGTAAGATGAACATTTTACATATAGTCACCCAGGTCTCATGCAAATTCAGAATCTTTAATTAAATATTTTCGTTCTTTTTGTAGACAAAATTTTGAAATATATAAAAAATTAAATAACATCATGACCATATTATGTTTTATTTTATTTTAATATCAAAGTCATATTTAAAAAATAAATGAGTGTTGAAGCTGACCGGAAACTCGAAGGTTAATATAAAGCACAGTGGCGCTTGATTCCGTAGCGTTGAAATACGGAACTACTCATTAGCAAATCCCTTCTTTGTTTCGCTGCAGTCGTCGTCCGAATCCGAAATCAATATTGCGTACTCGAATCGTTACGTCGCCTTTATGCAGCAATGCTATGAAACAAATCTATTTTTAATGGCGTACAGTAGTCGCTCATAGTGAAACGTTAATTTAATGTAAGATTGGTAACACTTACTATTACTTTACTTGTTAGGCCATAAAATGAATGCGTGTCCCCTATAATTTGTACAAGTGCTTGCTTAGCTGAAAAATCATGTACACGTGGTATATTTTACAGACACATCTTTATATTACTTTTATTTGCGTTTCGAAGTCATTTCTAAGCATAATATTTGCATTATTTGTTAAAAATTTAAAATGCCTAAACCTAATCAAGATGGCGGTTGCCACTTGCAATACAAAAGGTGAAAGCGTCGTTTGATGCTATTTTAGTTACTTAATTACAAAATTATCTATTGTGCATGAACTAATTATGGATGTTATTTATTAAGATAGGACTAAATTACTATAAGTATGGTGTTGGTAATTAATGCATTATATATAATTTTCGATACGAAGAGGTATGATAATATTATACAACCAAATTGTAATGACATCGGCTATAGCCTATAGTTGTGAGCCACTGTACGTCCGTATATGATTATAGATATGTGTGTGAGTGAGCGTTGTGTACGCTACGTGACCTCGAAAGAGGAAGGAGGACATAGCTATCTAGCCATTCTAGAAGGTTGACGTCATTCAATTCGTCGCGAGAGCGCAGCGCATAGCAAGACATTGTGAAATGTGAACGACCAGCGGCCACCCACTGCTTGCATTACCAGACACGAATTTATTTGAAAGTAGTGGCTATGAATATTAGTTACACCTTAGATTTCTGCTATACACGTTGATTTTATAACTGCGCTACACTTAATTTGTGACAATCGAAGACATTATCCTAATGCTAGTTGTTGCGACGAATATTAGGTATAGTATATAAGGAACCATCGGCGATTAATTTCGCCGTTAAATATTATGATTATATTTAAAAACCATATTCATTTATTACGGGATTATTACCTTATAAGTTTATTTACGTCGATTTCGGTATAAATACATTCATAAATGTTTTCAATTTGAGTAGTAACTATGCGTGAGTGACCTATATAGTTAAACTACATCTGCGAGCATTTTGTTTATAATGGGAGTGGTTTTGTTAGGTGTTAATTTAGGAAATTCCACAGCTTATTTCTATATACCTACCTGTTTTTGCTAAGAAAATAATTTAAGTTTTACATACCTATTTAAATTGGTTGGGTTATATAAATTAAACATGGCTACGGCTACGGCGACGTTGCCAAGTTTCCTTAGATGACGTAAACTGCTATTTACGATAAGCACAATATTTCACGGTATTTCACAACAGAGAACGTTTTATCTTTGTGTGGAGTATGAAGATAATGTATTTTCTATTTTCATTTAATCAGCACAATGTTTTATTTACGAAGTTATTTAAAAAAAGTTAGCAAAGGGGTAATTTTTTAATTTAGACATATCCGTCGCATACTTAAATTATGTTAAGTACTTTTTTTTCGACAAATACATGTTGCAAAATACTTAGAACATTGTACCTATTAGAAAATTTTAATGTCTTATTTCCCTTTATTATAACGAGTCTAGTCAAAAAACAGTTTTTACAGACTAAATATTTCTTATATCCTCTTTTATTTTATATCATCTTTAAAGAGATACATACAATATATTTATTTTGTAATAAATATTGGGTATATACTTTGTATTAAAGGAGTATAATTACCTAATTCTGGGAGGGAACTGGGTGAACTATGTTTGTCAACAAAGTACCTACCTACTCTAAATAAACAGTTACAATTACGTAATTCTGAAAAAAAGATCTCTAATTTTTATCCGTATCTACTATGCTCTATAACGATTAAGTGTATGATTTCTTATGCATATACGTAATTTTTACGTATGAAAATTAATAAAAAATCGTATACGTATTTAATTAAGTTGAAAATGGTGAGCACCACCTGAGCCTTTGTCTTATAAAGATATAATTGGTGTACAAACTACTTCCTGCAAAATGTTCCACAAATGTAAATAGTTCGGTCTCAAATTATTTTAAAGTAAATAATAGACCTGCTGGAGAAATGTCATGATCCAGTAGGATCTTACAGAAAAAAAGTACACATTAAACAGCATCAATAGCCCCCAAGGTAAGGTAATTTATGTAGAACGTAGTTTTCATTTCAAAATTTACTCTAATATAAATTGTTCAGTCTAAGTAAAAATAAAAAAAAAACAATTTGCTTTTGATCAAGCAGGACCTCTGAATGTTCTATAAAAAAGTTGTGAAAATTTCAGTGGTTACAAATTTCCTTATTTTATGTTGATATGTTCACGTTTTTCAAGTTAACAGTACATAAAGAAATGTTTAAAAACAATTGATTGACACGTTTTATGTAGGATCAACTATATTGCAGCAAGTGTTTCAGGGACCTGTATATTTTGAAGATTTTTGTGAAAGTAATATTTTTGGTTAAAACAGTACTTTGTAAAATCCATGGCGTACATCCTTTGTTTTTTTCACTATGAGTCCCTTTCGGCTACTATATTTATTTTTACTTACTATATGGATGTCCAAAACGAGACGCTCCTCGTAAAAAGTTTTTGTGTATTTTTTTGTTTTCAGAAGGTTTTGTACTTACTATATTTTTTATTTATTTATAGGATTTTATCGTTGTACAATAGCATCAGTTCGTAATGATTTCAGCACAATATTACTTATTTCAAATAGTTTAATATGTATTATAATCTTATTCTGTTTTATCGGAATAATTTACGCAATGTAATCAGACTTTTAAAACCTGCGTCGGCGATCAATATTCGGGTAATTCGGGTTTTCTCCGATATTGGCTAAGCCAAAGTCATCATCAAGAAGCCGGCATCATAGTTGAGTATTTGTTGCCACCAAATGAGCTCTAATTGATTCGTGTTGCACACATTACATCAAAACTTGCTACACGTCTTCATTATCCATACATTTATTACAATTGGACACAATTCATAAAATATTATTTACACATATGGAAGGTACTAACCATTGAAATTTATAAATATGTTAGTTACTTTCCGAAATTAAAAGCGATCTTATAGATAAATATTACATTTCTTTTCTTTATGTACGTATTACACAGCGCTTAAGAGACTTTTAAAATTAAGTTTTAAGCTTAAGTGAAAAGCAAAGTTGGCAATAAAAATCTTGGAAGCAGCTGTTGACGTCGTTTAATGCATACCTTTGTAGAATTCTGCTGGAACTAAACGTATTTTCGCCTAAATGATTGGGATGCAAATTTTATTACATAATATATAAATACAATTTTTTGGAATATTTCGCAGGAAATACTAAATATTTACAGAAATAATATACCTATATTTATCTCTATAGAGGTAACGTTTAATTGTTGCGAACCGGAAACAACTTGCTTAAATTGCAACCCGGAAAAAACTAACTTGATAAAATTAAAATAACTACCTACTGTGTTTGTTTTATTTTTTGAAATGTTATGTTTATGTTATTTAAAAAATAATGAATATAAGGGTATACGTAGTAATAAAATATTTTTCAATTCCAGTGAATCCTTCATAATGGCGGAGACTACTATAAATGTCATGTCGGAAGATTTAGAAGACGGCGAGATTGAGAGTGAAGGTGAAGAAGCGAATGAAATTGTAAATGATAGTAAAGTTGAAGAATTAAATACAAACAATGAACAAAATCCAGGTATCGATAAATCAGAACAGCAACAGGTTTATTATTCGAAATCAGGTAAGAAAAAGAAATCAAAATCACATAAAGGTGAGCAGAAGTTTAAGGATAAAAGTAAAAAGAGTCGCAAATATGCTAGTCCAGTCGACGATGACTTTGCTGGTAATATTGAAAAAGCAATTAGGAAAGCTATGAATAAGAACGATGATAACGAAGAACAAACTGGTGAGGATGTTGAAGAACGTCGTAAATATAAAAAAAGAAAGAAACACGACAGTAAAGATGGGTTGAGTAGAAAACGTAAAAAACAAGAATATTCTGATGAAGTAGATGAAAGTGAGATGATGTGCGTTAGAGGTGCGTCGCCCATACAAAAACATTCTCCGGCTGAAGAATACGAAGATAATGATAGCTCATACGCTTCTGACAGCAGTAACGATTCCAGGGGTCACCAGCAGCAACGCTCTCAGAGACAACGGCCGTCTCAGCGTGATCGTAATAAAAATAATAAAAATGATAGGAGAAGAGGTACACACCCGATGCAAGATCCTGACGGCGTTTGCTTATACTACATGCAAGGAAAATGCCATAAAGGTGATGACTGTATTTATTCTCATGATGCTCAACCTCCTCGAAAGATGGAGCTTTGTAAATTTTATCTAATGGACTGCTGTGCGAAACGTGATAAGTGTTTATATATGCACGCAGACTTCCCTTGTAAATACTATCACACAGGGCTTCCTTGTATATATAAAGACGAGTGTAAGTTCGCACACGGTAAACCTTTAAACGAAAGTCTTAAAAACATTCTTCTAAAGCATATAGAATCTGCTCCTAAAGAAATTTTAGGAGATTTCCCTAGATTAAATAGGGAGGGTGCTTTAAAAATGATTCAAACAACTCAACTAAAACTAATGCAACAATTTTCAGAAAACACTGAATGTCAAGAGAGAAGTATTCCGTCTCTTTTCGAATTAAATATTCCCAATCCTCAAAATGCTCCGGATAGCTTCCAAATGAACCAATATAACAACGAAAGGCAAAAGGTATCACCGAAGGTACGGCAGTCGAGATGGCAAAACGAAGGCTCAAATCCGAACTTTGGAATGAACCTGTCACCTAATGGTAACACCAGCACAAGTAACGTTCTTAATATTAAAAATTTAACAGGAGTATTAACGCCTAGACAAATTTCAGATCTTACCAAAATGGGTATAGAAAATTTAGATCAATTAGGACAGTTAACAGTATTGCAGTTAAATAGTATTGGTATTTCCTTAAAACAAATAACAGAAATACAACTAAACACAATGAGTATACAAAAGTTAGGTTTAATTAATAATATCGATCAACAGCCTCAACCGTTCATAGGGCAAGGCGCCGGTGCTAAAGACTTAGACCTTAGAGTGCCGCCTGTAGTTCCAGTTTCAAATAATGTCCCTGTTTCAGCCGAATTGCCTGGGCAGGATATTGATATGCGTTTTCAGCCAAGTGTATCGCTTCCGAAAGTTGATGACTCCGCGCCTACAACTACAGCAAAGGACGTGCAACCTAATAAGGATATGATTGATATAGATCAGTACACTAAGGACGCCTTGAAGTTTGCTATGAAGGATAAAGAAAATATTGACATCTCAAACGAAGCGTTTGAAAACGAGAAACCTCTTATTACAACTGAGTCTAAAGACGTAGATCACAGGGTGCTTCCATTCGCCGATGATGACCCGAGAACACGTCATTCTAAAATAGACGACAAGCCAATGCAAGCAGAGTGCGATACTGACATAAGATTTCTCCAACCCGAACCGTTGTTTAAAAATCCCGATAAGCGACATCGTAGATCAACTACAGATGACGAAGATAATAATCTTTTGATCGACGAAAAATGGTATTCTAGTGATGAAGAAAAGGGAAACAGAAGGAAGTCTCCGGCGTCATCACCTCGGAAATCTTTAATGTCACCACCAGCTCCCGCGCCTCATGTAATAGAACCTTCGGCCGTTTTAAGTAGGCTCGGGGACTTGTCAAAAATCGACATAAGTGAGGAGGTGACAAAGTTGCTTAACACTATGAAAAATAATTTACAAGACGGTAAAAAAAGTACTTCAGAAGCAGAAACTCATACCTCACGGGATCCCCGATCTAGACGATCTCCAGATAGAATAACCGATAATAATAAATCGCATAAAAAGGTTCCGCGAGTATCGATTTATGAATGCATAGACGGAGAGCCTACCGACGGGCGCCGAAGAACCGACGTTGATTTACGACAGTCTGAATATAAATTGCCTGCTTTTGGTGACACAGATTTGCGCCAAAGTACAAGCGGAGATATAGATTTTCGGTTAGGATTACCGTTTAAGCCCATACCAAATTACACACCTGCTTCCGAAATAAATGGCTCTATCAATAGTCATCCACCAATTACGTATAAACTAATACCTATTGACATACCCCGGCCAGACTACACCGATATCAGAAATAGCACTGCTAAGTCACAAGCTCTAGTGGACCCTAGGCTGCGGAAAGTGTTTAGATTGTCGGTGGACGAATCCCACAGTGATGGTGAAAAGCCTACCAAGGTAACTAGCACAGCGCCGCGAGTCGATCCAAGACGAAAGCCGAAAGAACTAGATAATCCTAGTCAAGAGCAAAAATCTAATTCACTGGATTTGCAAACAATACTTCAAAGTTCCAATTGGTATAAAGACTTAAGTTCTACGCAAAAAATATTTGTAAATCAACACTTGGCGCCAGTAACACAAATGATAAAGCAGCACCAGCAAGAGAAGTCATCTGGTAAAAAGTTTGATCTCTCTTCTATTAAAAGTAATACAGTTTTGTGTAATATTTTTACGAATTTAGGTATATCTTTAGGGGAGAATGGTGAGTATTCATATTTGCCGAAACCGAAGGAGGCTTTATTAAAAACTCCCATTAACTTCAATCAAAATACAATACCTTTCGGTATGAACAGTAATATGAACGCACCCGGTCCAATGGAAGCAAATATGAATATGATGAATATTCCACCTATGGGTATGGGGGGTGTTGCCAATATGAACAATTTAAACGTAGGTCACATGCATAACTTTAATCAGCCGTTACCAGATCCCCGAGGAGGTCCAACGCCCGGTTTGCTCGGCATTGCACCTAATATACCTCATAATTTTAACAACAACTTTGGTGGGCCGAATAACTACGGGAACATGCCATTCAATGGTCCTCCACCGGGTAACAACGACTTTAACTATATGGACGGAGATCAAAATTTCCAGCGATTTCCTAACAGAGGTGGACACCGTGGAAGAGGGAACGACCGGTGGAATCGCGGAGGCTCTGGGAGAGGGCACAGAGATAGAAAAAACTTCAATGATCGCGGTAATTGGAAAAATGATAGAAATTAGGTAATGTATATAATACACTCTTTGCATAGTGATAATTGTAATAAATTATAAATTATTATGATTATAGCAACCCTTCCACAAAATACAAAATGTGATCAAGGTGATAATTATTAGAAAGGAACTGACTTACATAGAAGTTAGCGTATGATTTTTACTTTAATTAGATTGTTAAGAAGTTTATGTGTACAAGGTAACGTTTTGGTGTAAATATTTTTCGATAAGGTAAATTTAGCCAATAATTATATATTTTATATTAAATTATGTTTTTTTTTTGGCAAAGGTATAATATAGTAGCTTCGTTTTTCACGTACTCATATATAAGCCAAATGTTTTAAGACTGAGTACATACATGTTTATTATTTTCGTTATCTAAACACATACACGTACCATTTGAATGGTCTTCTGTTATAACTTGATCCTGTATGACTTATTTTCAAATACCACAAAGTTCCGTTATGTCAAAATATATCAGCAATAAACCACGTAGCGATTTTATTTGAATCTTATAATTATATGTGCAGTCATTAATAAGCAGTAGATATTCAAATATCTATCAAGTGAAAGCAAAACAAATGATTTTTGTAAAAAAAATAGATTTTAAAATTTACTACAATAGGTATCCGTTTTGGATTTTTGATGTAAAAATAGTTATGATAAATAGCGTATCGAACTTTAAATAAAATAAATATATGTTTACTTAACACACTGTGTTAATTTCAGAAACCTTGTGTTTATAACATTTAACGTTACAGGTCTGATGTGGGTGAATTTTTAGGTAAAAAATTTAAATTTTTTATATGTAATAATTTCGTAATTATAGGTATTGTATGTTATTAAAATGAATGGATGTTTTTCAGTCAATGTGTATGTCCGAATAAAATTGGTAAGTATCTGTGACGGTAAGGCACGTATGATATTAAAAATAAAAGTTACACCCCTGATTAATTATCTTTATTTAATGTTTGCAAAACTGAGGCAATATAGTTGGAAAAATCGATCTTTAAACGATTTCCTCCGGACTTCATGTTCACAGCCACCTGAGAAACTTTCGAGAAAGTTGGCGCTGCAAGAAGATATTTAACGTAAGTTGCTGACGTCAACTTGTAGAAATTTATTACAAACAGTACAACATTGTATCGTAGTATAGGTGTAATGTAGTGATCTAAGTGTAAAACATACATAAATTTAATGACTCCATATCGTCTTGTTCTTCTATATTATTGTAAAAAAGAACGCATTGTTTTGCAGACAATTTAAGTTGTGAAACAAAATAATTGTAAAGGAGCTCCATTTCTCTTCCCGCAGTATTTATAGTATTCGACGAACAAACTAATATGACTCCTTGAACTCCAAGGCGAAAAACTGGCCAGCAGGATTCAAATCTTAAAAATAAAAACCATATAATTAACCTTTACAAAAAAAAAACAAATCTTAATATCTAGTAGCTTAAAATAACCTAATCACGAGGTTGTGTGTCTATCCCACAATTTCACTGATGACCACAAAATTTAAGTAGGTACTTGCGAGGTAGGTAGTATAAATAAGACTGACCTGTGATCTCCGCTACAATCCCATAGTTCTATATCAACATTATGAATCTTTCCATTCACATTTAGGTTGGACAATTCAAATTCAACAATTCGAACACCTTGGGTTGGTCTGGTAATGATAACTTCGTCTAAATTTATGGATTCAGATATGAAGTTAGCTATAAATGTTTTTCCACTCTGTAATAAAGTTTTTTTTTGCAAAGGGTCCTAGCTGAAAAAGGCATTATAAAAATTTAAATATTACTTACGTCACACGGTCCAATCATTAGAATTTTCAATTTTGTATTATGCATGGTATAGTTTCACTCCACACTTGAAAACGTGTGACACAACTTTTAAAATTACTTTCACGGTACTAAATAGGAAACTTATGCTGTTAATATCATAAAATATATATAAAATATTTTCAGGTGAAACAAACTATTGCTATGCTAACAGCGCTTGTTATGTCATCGTCGTCAAGGAAACTAAAATCGATTTTATTTATTACTTAAATTAAAAACTTAATAATTAATGTGAAAGTTTGTATGATTGGATGTTTTTTTTCTCCAATATAGATAATAAAAAGGTTAATAAAGTTAAAGTTGACGTCCCAATGCTGGGCACAGGTATCTTCTCATTTATGAGAAGGTTTTAAGGCAAAAAATTTCTGTCTCAATGCGTGTTGGCGAGCTTCACTTGTCTTCGAAATTTTTTTTCTTATTTCTCGGACATGCAGGTTTCCTCGAGATGTTTTCCTTCACCGTCGAGTACGTAGTAAATCAGCACTTAATATTGCAATTAAAAATTTCGTTGGTGCCGGCGGCGATCGATCCTTGTTTGCTCACGTAGGTACTGTGAAATCTCTGGCCAACATCGCATGTTTAAAAGTTTAAATACTTTTAAACCCGATGTAAGCCAGTCTTTCGATTTTTCATACCTTTGCTTGAGTGAATTCCAAAGAATGGTAAAAAAAGATGTAAGAATCTAAATAAATACACGACGTTCTAAATTGACTTGAAGACTAATGATTTTCTTGCCTACGTGGTTCACTTTTTTAATTTTTTGAATAAAAATTATTAAATGTTGACAAAGTTATTGGTGCGGTTAGTTTCAAATGCTGTACTTGGAAATATCCATACCAAAAACTTTGTCGACACTTCATAATATCTATTAGATTATTAAATTATTATTTATTATATATTTTCTTTGAATACGACTTGATCTACCTTGATGCTAAATATCAAGTTTCTAAGTAACTTAGAAGTGGGCTACTTTTTTGATGAGTTAAATAAAAGTCAGAGTAAAAAAATGGCACTTTAAACCTATAATAGGATTATTAATGAATTTGGAATTCTAGGTATTCATTATCACTTTATAAGTAATCCGAAATTATAAATGTGTAGGATTAATATTTTTAAGTAATGAGGGTTCGACAGTGGCTCCAGATGGTACCTGTAAGTATACACGGCTGGTGCGTCACCCTTTTCTTTTCCGAACTTGGCTGACACATTGCCCTGCGTCTATATATGAAAGCAGAAGCAGTACGATGGCACCGACAGCTATCAACCTTGTCTAATGAAAAAGAAATGATCAGCAACATACCTAAGTAGTACTTAACGCCATGTGGTGGTGGCGTAAGAGAAATCGCCACCCCCTCTGGTCCAATAGCCAATAGGTGTAAAATTGGGAAGTTGTCGAACCGATATTACCGTCTTGTATGTTAAATCAGTTGTAAAAAATACCTAAACATGGCCAGTAGCAGTATCACAGAAAATCAGAATCTTCCAAAGTATTGGAGATGTATATTTTTTTAGTTCACCTTTTCAACCGACGCCAAAAAGGGAAGTTCTCAATTAGACTATTTTTTATGTGTAACCTCAGAACTTTTTCCTAGATTAACTGATTTTGATTGATGATTCTTTTTTTATTTGAAGGCTGGTGCTTGACTTAACCTTAATAATGTGTATTTAATTGACAGAGGCTACATTGATGATGGTTGTACAATTTTTTTTAATTTTACCACTGTTTTATAGAATAAGAGCACACAAGCTACCTGATGATAAGTGGATGATGTGACCCATAGACATATACAACTATTCTCGATTGAGAATCAAAATGCAGATTTGTGTTGTCCTTCCTGAGGGTTAAGACGGGTTGCCGCGTTTCCGGTTAAAAGGGTCTCCCGATCTGTATTTTGTGGTAGCATGGCACTTCCTCGGTCGAGCCGACTTATTCGTGCTACAACCATATAACAACTGCACCATGACTACCTAGTAAATATTTTCAGCTATCTGATGTAGAAATAATATTTTATATAGTTAATAAATAAATGGCATAGCCTGTGTGTTAGCAGCGTCAGCGTAAACGAATCTGGGGTTGGGATGGTCAGAGTATCGGCAACGTTTCTTTTATATTTGGACGCTTTAAATTATCTTTTGATTCTAGTTACGTTAAAACTTTTCAAGATCACGTAAGTAGCGGTGTATAGTATCAAGTAAATAAAAAAAAACTGATTCAATGTAGGCTTCTTTAAAGCTATTATGAACATCGACATTAATACCGGTTTGGGTAAACAAGACCTCAGAAAGGAACCGACTTAAACGAATTTTTATAAATGCCACTTTAAACACATCACCCGCGCCTCATCGGCGCCTCGGCCCCTCGGCAAACAAATAAACTATTATTACCTATGATTTGGAATATGGTTTAGTTGCAAAATAATTGAGACACGTAGCCCCTCGGGCACAGATTCGTCGAGTGGCATGGGAACTCAGAGGCATATACGTAGTGTGACCACAATGTCTTGCCGCACGTCATGCTTCTTGTCATGCCCATCGCTCTCTGTTTTGTCGGTTTTTTGCGCATGAGTCAAAGGCCTGGCAATATGACTATGAGCGCGAGTAGCTGGCCACACACTCGCGCAAACGCACACGAATCGAGTGCTCGTTAGGGAAGCTCGTCACGCACAAATCATAATTAGTGTATTATCATCATCATTCAGCCATATTATCACATGAGTAAATAATATACAGAGAAAAGCTATGTCGACGACGACAACGTATATTTCTTTTTATGACATTGAATATAATATATAATTAAGCTATAATAAATATGCATAGCTCGCACGCTGCAACAGTTTCAACATCCATTGTGTTGCAAACGCGAGATGGTGAGGAATGGTGAGGAACACTGAACCTAAACGTAAAGTTGTAGAGATTGCTTCTAATGAAGTCAACGCTCCGTCCCCTCATACTCTAATCCAAAGCCCCGAAAGCGTTCAGCTCGAGTTACTTAAAAGTTTTCAGTGCCTAGAAGACTAAAATAAAGCGGACCATATGAATGACAGGCTTGTGGAAACTGTCCATGTGGTCGCAGCTCAGTTCTATAAATAATCTCATGGCTGTTAGACAGGAGATGAAGCCGCAGTCTTCAGCAGATTTGACAGCAAACAGACAGAACAGACACATCTCCAATTGCGTGCGGCGGGACTTACGCAACTTCAATACAGCTCGTATTGGAGAATTTAGTTTGTGTTTTTCATATGAAATATTATTCGATAAAGAATTTATGTAGTAGGTAGTAATTATTTTTTTAAATAAATGCATATTGTCGTTTATTGCTAGAATATAATAAACAAAACAAAATTAATAGGTAATATACGCGGCGTTTTGCGCGCTCTTTGAACTCAAAAGCGAAAGCCGACGAAGGACTTATATTAGGTGCTAGGAAAAACCCAAAAAACTCCACTCTTCGAGTGATAAAAAGAAGCGTCCACTATATGCCGATTAACTAATTTTGATCCAATATCTATTATTTATTCTATGCTAATATTTAGTAGTAATATTTAAAACATGGGAAGTTTTATGAATATAAAATTTTGTCACAATTCAGTGATTAAGAATAAAAATAAAAATAAGGGTTGTTTATCGTCGGTCGATAAGACATATAAGCCGGTGCCGCAAATGTGTGAGAGGTGGACATATTGAACAACATCTTCGTGGTCGTCGTATCTATTATTTATTCTGTGCTAATATTTAGTAGTAGTATTTAAAAACATGGGAAGTTTTATAAACATAACATTTTGTCACAATTCAGTGGTCAAGAATAGAAATATAAATAAGTATTGTTAATCGTCGGTCGATAAAAAAATGCTAATTATTAGATTTTGAAAAACATAGCAGCATAATAGTTTAAGTATTTGTTATTGTGTGGATTTATAACACAATTTTTTAAATGTTTCTTGTTATAAAAGTGTTTTAATGTATTTTTATTAATTCTAGCTATAATTTAATTTTTTAATAACACTTACGGGACGCTGTCTGAAATAAATAAATAAATAATAATTATTATTAAAAAAATAACATAAAAAATCACGAAATTTTTATCGATTTAGAAAATATCAAAATTATGTTATAGAGTACAATAGCTTTGCCACGTCTCAACAAACAAGCATCAGCAGTGTTGCCGTTTTAGCGACTTTCTCGCTAGATCTAGCGGATTTTAACAATGTTTAGCGGATAAAAAAATCGTTTTAGCGAGAAATAATTATTTAGCGACTTCTAGCGACATTTGGACTTTTGAGATGGCGACTTTCTTTTATGAAGTAGTTCATTTCAAATAAGTAATTTATCATATGTCCAATTTTGTAATCTACCGTTGGTAGCACTCTATATATAATATAATTTCACGGGAATTCCCGAACATAAACTAACAATTCAATGTCGTTAATTCACTTTCTCTGTTTCGACCTGAAACCATGTTCTAAGGTTTCGACATACAAAAATGCAGCAGGAGTAAACATATTCGAAGATTTATGTAATTTTGCAATAGTAATATTATCACTACCGCACTCAAATGCAGAATTTGAACGCGTATTTGGTGCCATGAATGTAGTTAAAAGCAAACTGTAAAACAAGCAATCAGAAAAACCTTTAAATTCCATTCGTCTAATTAAAAATCAGTTAAGGATTAAAAAAGAATTGCGCAACGTATGATATTCCCGAAGATCTTGTCAACCAAGTCGGTAAAGATAAACCAAAGATGGGAACTGGAGACATTGGCGAAGCTTCAGCTTCCGCTGAAGTTCTTTTTGAAGATCTGGATCCATACTTCGCTATTAATTTTGAAATTTAGGTACAAGAACATACTGAGCTAATTGTTTTATTTTTAATAAGATGACTAATGTTTAAACGTGGTTTAAAGAGATTTATTTTTTTACAATATTTTTTATTTTGTACATGAATAGTTTTTGTTTTGGTTGTTATGTCATTAACCTACACTATATATAAGTAATTTATATGAAATAGAGTCCGCTCTTTTTAAGGTTTTCTGAATTTATAGATTTAGATTTTCGGTATTCATTATATATATATATTGTATACCATTTGGCAAGATTTTTCAGTTAGACAGTTAGTTTAGTTAACGGTACCACGAAAATGTACCTAGGGACATCTAGCGGATTTTAAGAAAAAGAAAAATCCTGTTTCTGGCGGATTTTTTCTGTTAGTCTAGGGACTTTAAAATTTATAGAACGGCAACACTAAGCATCAGGCACCAGTAGCGCGTTAGCACTGATATTGACGGTTGTGTTTTAAATTGCGAAATTAATATACCGCCGTGAGTGACTTGTGTGCGATGTCTTACTCAAACGAGGTATATTTTAATATGTTGATGTGTCTCGGGAAATGTAACTGCAATTATGCAGCAGCACGATGACTTTACGGGGAGTGCTTTGCTACTCCACGAAATATACAATTGCCGTCGGCAATGACGTTCCAACGACTTCACATTCGTATGTACAATACTGGCAGTGTGCATGGCCGTGATTAACAACGTACAGATTCAGGAAGACCGAGGATGTACGACGACGACATCGAGGAGCACATTCTCGACATGTTTGAGGAAGATGCGACGCGGAGCACGCGCACGGTGGCACGTGAACTAGGTGTGAACCATATGCGCGTTTGGAGAGCCCTCAAAGATGATGGCCTGCACCCATTGAGTTACAATACCTATAGAGTCACAAACAGACAAATAAAATGTCCGCGCCAAAACTCGGCGCACGCTGCGAAGTGCGCAGAGTTTTTGTTTAGTTGTAAGGCGACCACAATCCTCGTACAACGTCCGCGATGCCAAAGTGTTCGGTGATTTCCTGCCCAAATAACAGCAGACACGTGCGAAAAAAGGATGGTGTTTCATATTTTAGGTAAGTATCATACCAAATTTACGTATTTATGTATCCACAGTGCATGTTTTCATTTAAATTTCAATAATTTTCATTTTATTAGCAAACTAAATCACTCACCGCCGACCGCGCGGCGCCGCGATAACGTGCCCTTGAGTGAATGATGATGACATTGCATACGAGCGACTTTGAACATTGTACAAGCAGGTTAACGTCTAAATTCGAGCAAATGTCATTTTGAACTATATAATATCAAAATATATAGGTATATGGAACGGCGCTCGGACATTTTTTGAGTATTGTCAGTTAGAGATTGTGACTCTATAGGTATTGTAACTCAATGCCTGCACCCATATCATTATCGTCGAGTTCAGTGTCTTCTTCCTAACGACTACGAGCCGAGAATGGATTACTGTAGATGGTTACTTGATAAGGTTGAAGGAGATTCTGAGTTTTTGAATCGCGTACTTTTTACGGATGAATGCTCTTTTGTAAGAACAGGTGTATTTAATGCTCATAATGAACACGTATGGTCAACGACAAATCCGCATTCGTATAAGCCAAGCCACTTTCAACACCGATGGAAAATCAATGTGTGGGCGGGAATTATAGGTGACAAAATTATTGGTCCGTATTTCCTAGACCACATAATGAGCGGTGAAAACTACGGACGTTTTTTGCGTGAAGAACTAAGCAATGAACTTGACGAAATAAATTTAGACCTCGTTCGTCGCATGTGGTTTCAACACGATGGTGCTCCACCGCATTTCTCCCGTTGTGTAAGAAGTTTTTTGGATACTGAGTTCGGTGAAAGATGGATTGGCCGCGGTGGACAAGTCAACTGGCCGGCACGATCACCTGATCTCACACCTTTAGATTTTTATCTCTGGGGTACGATTAAGAAGACTGAATTCCAAAAAACATGCGCTACCGAGGCAGAAATGCGTATGCGTATAGTCGCTGCCTTTGAAAAATAAAGTCCGAAATGTCTGTTATCAAACGCGTGTGTTCAGACATTATTTTAAGTTGGTGTCACAAATGTATAGAGGTACAAGTTGGACATATTGAACAACATCTTCGTTTTGACTATAATAGCTGTGATGTGACGAGGTCACGACCTCAGTGTACAGTTAGTGTAGGTAAGGGTAGGTCTTTGATGTACGTCACCACCGGCCGCCACCAACCGCTGTCGATAATTCCAGGCAGAGGTAATCCATCCACATAAAATTTACAAATATTATTTAATTAAAATTTAATTTGATTATTTTTATGTCGAGTTTTCTGAAGTAAAGTTATTTCTATAACGCACTTAACGGGAACCACAGGGTTTTTGTTACATATTGTATATATATATATATATATATATATATATATATATATATATATATATATATATATATATATATATATATATATATATATATATATATATATATATATATATTATATATATACTAAATCAATAAAGCATCCAATATAATTCACAGAAGTGCGGTGGTCTTATTCTTCAAGAAAGGCGACAACGCTCTCTTGAACTACACGCCGATTTCCCTTCTGAGCCGCGTCTACTTGCTGTTTTCGAGAGTCATTACGAATCGTCTCGCACGACTCTACGACTTCCATCCTCCCTAACAAGCCGGTTTCCGATAAGGCACTAGTACCATAGACCATATAATATACCCTTCGGCAAATTGTACAAAAGCCCGAAGAGTACAATCTGCCACCTTGTCCTGTGTATGTGAACTATGACAAAGACTTTTATTCCGTCGAAATTTGGGAGGTGCTGCAGTTCTTTCAGAGGTACCAAGTTCATTGTCGGTACATTGAAGTGCTGAAGTGTTTGTAAAGTATGGCTACGATGGCTATCCGAGTACAGAACCAAAGTCGCTCAGCGAGCTATGGAGAGGGCAATGCTCGGGGTTTCTCTACGTAATAAATTTAGGAATGCGGATATCCGCAGTAGAACCAGAGTTACCGACATAACCCAACGGATTAGTATCAGCTTACTAATGTGTGGCAATGGGCGTGCCATATAGCTCGAAGAACCGACAACAGTTGGGGAAGAAAGGTTCTGGAGTGGCAGCGTCGTCACGGCACGTGAAGTGTAGGACGTCCCCCACTAAATAGAGTGACGTACGAAGTCGTACAGGAAGTCGATGGATGCAGGTGGCTCTGGACCGTGCTTTGTGTATTCCTTGGGGGAGCCCTATGTTCAGCAGTGGACTTGTGAAGGGCTGTAATGATGAAGGTATACTCCCCACCCCCCCCAGGCACGTGCCTAGTTTGCCTTAGGGATAAGCCATCACTGATAATTTTTTTTTTACAGAATTTCACAAGTTTTTATTTATTTTTATATCAGGCGGTTAATTATAAAATTTTATGCATTTACCCAATTTCTTTACGTTTAGCCAATCTAAATTTAGGAACTTCTAGCGTCATCACTTCGACCCGTTCTACAAGAGAAAGTTGTTTTTTAATGTCCAATGCGGAACATAGGCCTCCCTCATAGGGTTGATTTTTTTACGCCTGCCGGGGCTGCGGGCTGTTCGAAAGAGATACCGCGGCTCCGGAACGTAAGGGCACTGAAGGAACACGGATGGTTTTTAGTCAGTAAAAGTCTGACACTCCTTTACGCTCCACCCAGAGCGAAAGGCGTCATGATTTTCCATCCGCAAAAAAGGGTTGATTTTTGAAAGAGTTGCCATGCTTGGCAAGCGGGTTGGCAACCACATTTTTTATTTTTAGTCGTTATTACGCTGCCGCCCATCTCCCGATTTGTTTCCCTCTGTCGCCTTCTATGACACCCATGCGATAATATGGGGTAAGGGATATTCTTACATCGCGGTGTAAGAATATCCACGGCTACGAGCACTTAACCCTATAAGTGCTCGTAGATCCACGGCCACGGTTTTTTTTTAACTATGTCGCTAGTTTTGATGCAAAATTATAAGCACTTATGTAATATAATGTTGTGATAACGTATCTCATACTCCGCTTGAAACTTCGTATCTGATACACCACGTATGGAAATTTGCTATTATATAAATATAATATATATTGGACGCCACACACGGGTCAGTTTAATTGATCATTCCAACTGATCAGTTCAAACTAAAACTGTTGATATTTTTTAAAATAGTGGATTTTTGATATATCGATCATTGTAAATATATTAATATCGGAGTTTTACATATAAGTTTATTAATGGATATATCAATAATATATTTTAAAAAGTATCAACAGTTTTAGTTTGAATCATGTGTGGCCACGATATCAGTCCTAGATAGATAACTGATGAGCTATCAGTCTGTCTTCCATAGGGACCTAACGTTACACGTTGGAAGTTTGAAAAGTCATCGCTCCGACCAATTTAATAAAAAATAATATATTTATTTAACGTGGTATATGCTCGTTCCCTCATAACACAAAAACTAATTAAATGTACTATCTACCCGCACTTGCGTCCATGTCCAAAAAAAAAAAGAATTGTCCGTGGAAAGACAAGGAGATGCTCCTACCCACCTATACTAGCAGGAGGACTCCTTTGCTTCCTGCGCCTGTGTAGGTGCCACCCTCTTACTTTTTTCTGCTGCGAAATAGCAGTACTTAATACTGCTGTGTTGCGATCGGAAGGGTATTCAGAGACTATGTCTTTGCTTAAAGTTGGATGCAGATGTCCATGAACTGCACTGGACACTTATCCTCAGACTGTAAGTGTAAGTTCGTTCGTCTCTTTAGTTTTATAAATAAAATCTCTTGTCGGCCAAGGTGTTCAACCCGTGAAGCGGGCAATATTCCGTGACTTCTTTGTTACTACCACTCGGAGCTTGTTCTTTCTATACATACGGAGCGTGATTTTGTGCTCGGTTTGTTTATGTTATTGTAGCTGGATGTCAGCCAAATTACTATTGGCTACTAGTAGAGCTCACCCGAGAACATGGGTCATAAAAGTGACCGTGACAGAAGCAGTCGTCCATCAAGACAATGTGGGCCATTCAACGGATGTCGTGAGTTATTAACTCAGCAAAACGTAAATAGGGTTAGAATAAAAACAATTTTTCCGCGACCATATCCAGTGATTACTATGCTGGCTTCTATAACATTTTTATAAAGAGCTTTTACCTACTAGAAGTCTAGTTCCGTCGCAAATTTCAAGTGGACTAAGATTTCATAACATTACAGGTGTTCTAACTTTAAGAAAAATTGTATAGTGAAGTAGATGTCATCGATTTGAATAACAGAATCAAAATAATATTTTGACAATAACCAGCTTTATTTTGTCACTAATATGAGATATTAGCGTCAGTTCACACCGAGAAGAAAGGCGACGCAACGCGACGACGATGCTTGAAGAGACTAGTGATTTCTCACGTAGCTGCGCAGCGCGCCGCTGCGAGACGCATCGCAACGTCGCGAATTCGCTGGCAGCGCACCGCACTTACACGCTGCGCTGTGCCAACCGATGAAATGCCGCTGCGTCGTGATGCGTCGCGCCACGTCGCGAGGCATCTCGAGGCGCAGCGAGGCGTGGCGCGACGCTGCCAGGTTTTTAGGGTTCCGTAGTCAACTAGGAACCCTTATAGTTTCGCCATGTCTGTCTGTCCGTCTGTCAGTCCTCGCTTAATCTCTGTGACCGTTAGCACTAGAAAGCTGAAATTTGATACCGACATGTGTATCAATCACGCCGACAAAGTGGTAAAATAAAAATTGGAAAAAAATGTTTTATTAGAGTAGCCCCCCTATATGTAAAGTGGGAAGTGATTTTTTTTTTAATTTCAACCCTAACGTGTGATATATTGTTGGAAAGGTATTTAAAAATGAATAGGGGTTTACTAAAATTATTTTTTGATAATGTCAATAATTTCGGAAATAATCGCTCCAAAAGTAAAAAACAATGTGTCCCCCCCCCCTAACTTTTGAACTATAAGTTTAGAAAATATGAAAAAAATCTGAAAAGTACAACTTTATAAGGACTTTCTAGGAAAATCATTTTGAACTTGGATGGAAACAACAGTACCATCTACCGGGAGCAGTTGCAGGAGCGCGGAGCGCTGCTGGAGCGCGAACATAATGGATACCCACCTTTAAACTCATAAGTGGGAACACTTATTGTGACCGACGGGAAACTACGGAACCCTACACTGAGCGTGGCCCGACACGCTCTTGGCCGGTTTTTATTGAATTATCTCAATAAAATGTGCATCTTTTTGTGTAGTAAATAAAGTTATATTTTGTATAACTATCTTAAAAAATGCGCGCTACGTCGCGTCACGTCACGTGTGCGCTACCCGCTGACCAACGACTACACATTCGGGCTGTGCAGTCGCTGGCGCTGAACCTTAGATTGCTTCATAGCACAGCTCGTAGAAGAGATATTTGCCAAAGTTGCCTTGCTTGGCAAGCGTTTATATGAGATATTGAGAGTAGGTAATTAATATTCAGAGTATCTATGTTTAATATTTTATGAACCATGATAATATGGCAATATATTATGTAATGCGAAAAATTATATTTATGTGCTACAAAAGTTTACAATTTTTTTATTTTAAAGAATATGAGTTAGAGACGAGTAGAAAGTCCACCTGATGGTAATTAGATGCTGTGGCCCATAAACATCTAAATATATCAGTATTTAGATATATATTTAGTATATAGTTATAGTAGATACATATATAGTTGTCACCCTTGAGGACTAAGATGGAATGCCTCGTTTCGAGTAAAAGAGTTTCTGGTTCTCTACACTCACCATACGAAACAGAGCAGCATTTAACTGCTATTTTAGGCTGGTATTCTGTGAGCATCACTTATTCTTGCATATTTGACATAAAATTTCTTTATTATATATATTTTCATATATTTCCCCAGCGAATTCAGTACAGTTCAAATGATACCATGCAAGGCAATTGTCACATCCAATATTTTTAAGTCAGTGTTTCTGTATCGCTAGTTAATTCCTCTTCACAGTTGTTGCATCTTATTCTGTTTATTGTACATGTATTTTTCTTCCTATTTTTACTATTTTTCATAGTCATAGCTTGTATTAATTGCTCTTCTTTGTATTGGTGGATTGGTCTTTTTGACATTATGGAATTCTAAAACAAATGATATTCACGCTAAAATAACCGTGCATAAATTCAACCCAAACTAAAAGGCTTTAAGGTACTATTTTATGCAACAAGACTAACGGCTGAGTACTGGATTTGTAGACCCATTGGTCGGCCCCCGATATGCAATTACATTCGTACGCGACCGACTACTGGTAAAATACAATTTTCTTCTCATAAGAGTTAAACCGAAAGTAATGGGCAAAATTGGGACTATTCGCTTCGGTAATCTCAACTACATATAAGAAAATCATGAAAAAACCAGTAGTCAGCCACTTATGGCTGAGTACTGGATCTACCCTAAAAATTCGAAACCCGGTAGTCGGCCACCTAAATTACAACATATCCAATAAATGGAATGCATTTAATAGTTAACTTTATGACAAAATAATCATTTTAGTGAAAAACAGTACAACAATCTATCATAAATTACAGCAAATTATACACACAAAATCTTACCGAATACTCGAGCGCGTTTCCTTAAGAAAAAAATTGCAAAAGCGATGCATCTAGTCGTGGCTTTGACAGCAGTGTAAATTAACGAGTATAGCTCATCAACCTGATGAGCTATTGGTTCATAGGTGTGCATGTTAGCCAATAAGGAGACATGGATTCAATTTTAACGTTATTTTAAAGGTGTAGACAAATATCAGCACTATTTATATGGAAATAATGTCTGTAAAGGCTGAGTACTGGCACAGGGCTGACTACCGGGTGTTTTACCCTACATACCTACTATAGATGACGCCTATTCACGAGATTTTGACAGTTGATAGTACCTTTGTTGTATGTGGCAGAAATAAGAAACAAAGTTAATCATTAGTAAAAATTAAGGTCCCACCGAGATTTGAACTCGGATCGCTGGATTCAGAGTCCAGAGTGCTAACCATTACACCATGGAACCGATGACAAACTTTACGAAATTATAAAACATATATATATTATTTTACATTTTTACTCATTGATGATCACTTACCTTTATTATTACACTTACCAATATATAATTCTGTAAATAACTCTATAGGTACCTGTCTTTTTCTATTGTTATTAACTTTGAGTATTAAACGTTTAAGCTTTTACAAAATTGACGTAAATTTTTATGACTGAGAGCTGATTTTTCAATCGTCAGATAAAAGTTATTTACCAATTATGATTTCTAACCTGACTCAATATGAAAGTGAAACAATTAAACAATTTTATTCATATAACAATAAATTAGAATTTGTTTGTGTTCTATTATACAATAAAAATAAAAATTTTATTTAATTTATTTTAATATCCCACGAATAAATTTTATCTAAAGATAAAAAATCGTCCACAAGGATAAAAAGGTACCTACCGAACTATTGGCACTAAATGTGTTAAGTAACAATAAATTTAGAGACTTAATTGTAATAAATACCTAATAATAATAACTCAATGGTTATTTATCTCATTTGCTTCTTGCAATATGAGTATAATACGAATTGTTAACGCAACGGGTTTTTAGGTTTATGGTATTTTGGATACCTACCTAGAATACTTTTAGATTTTTAGAGAATTGATATTTTGACTTTGGACAGAAACATAGATTACATACTAGGTATATAGCTTTATAGGGCGGACAGAAACGTGAACTAAATTATACAGACTGTAGTCAAAAAGATTTAGATTTTATTATACTTTTAGATGTCTGACTGCGGTGGATGTTTTGACTTTGAAACATATTGACTCATATTATAACTCAATGTTGAAACAGAAACGTGAACTTCCATGGACTTCTCAATAGTTCCTTAATGTATCGATAGGTGGCAGTGACAAATTTTATTTCATTGTATTTTAAATACACATGTAAATATTATACTGGTACTTTACAGAATTTGTGAAAAAATAATAATAGAAATACAACACAATTCAGCAAATAGGTAATTTTAGGAATAGAAAACGAATGCAAATGATCCACGACTTTTTTGCCACAAGAGCGACACCACTTAGGAATGAGGTGAAATATTTGACAGATTGAAGGTGAAAGTTAATTTAGAATAAATGTTGGAATATTAAAACGGGTAAACGTATCTTTTTGAAGTATTAGTAATTTTTTATTTTATTGTATTAGAAATAGATAAACCAAACTAGGTACAAATGTTCATAAAAATAGAAAAATATAAAACATATTAAATAAAGTTAAAAATGTACCAAAAATTATTTACTGCTTACAGGTGGACACTTTTTCAACTATTCTCCTATGGGAGTTGGTACTCTTTACTTCTACACTACACTCCATAACCAGTTAATTATCTGTTTTTGTATGTAAACTTTTATCTAAAACGTAGCTTTTAAATTATACATCTACCTAACTAGCGACATCTAGTGGGCTGAAGAGAATCAGCCCTTATTGTTAGTAATATCACAGAATAAATAATAGTACTACGTATAATGTAATATACTATCAAAATATACTAGCGATACGCCCCGATTTCGCTTGGATATGATCTGTTTATGTTGCGTTATTTAGATTTAAGATAAATGATACCATTTATTTTAACATTTATATGATTTTTTTTAAAGAAAAACACTGGTTTTCGCATAAAATATATCCCAGATCCTATCGTGAAATTGTACTCTATGTGTTTTATCACAATCGATTCAGCCATTCCGATGATTAGCCCGGACACATTGTTGTAGAACTCAATGCCCGGACAGACAACAGACAGAGAGAGAGATAAACATAAATACTCCATGAGTCTACTGTTGCCGACGACGGTGTTGCCAGATTTCAAAATATTCTGATTTATAAGCAAGTTTTAGAAAAAAAACATGTATTTGTAATAACATTTTTTATCTATACATATAAATAAAATTGGAGGGTCTGTCTGTAATATTGAAGTAACTCACTTCTATACTCTATATAAATATATATTAAGCTTAAGAAGTTATTTATTATTATTTTTTCTTATTATTTTCTTTAAAAGAAAAACCTTAGCTCCACACTAGGACTTTGTATGTGTGTTTGTATTTGTGTTCTCATGTATCGTGGGGGCAGTTTACATACATATATTGCACAAGGACAAACATCCAGACCCGGAACATTTATTTGTAGGCCATACAAATGCTTGTTTCGTGGGGATTCGAACCCGCTGTCCTTAGCGCTGCAATTCATTGCTAAGCCAGTGCGCCACGGAGCCGTCAATATTTGGACATATATAACCATTTTTATACATTTTGTCTGTCTGACTCCCCCGACCAATCTACGAAATAGTCGAATAAATTGTGATGAAACTACGACCAAATAAAGACCAATGCTAAGGTATAAACTAGTTTAACCTGGATAGGATCTATAAGTGTGGTATTATTTACATTTGAGAATAATCAACGAACGTTTATTCTATCTAGTTTTCGTTAAAAAATAGACGTGTCACCAGCGATAGAAGTGTAATCTTCAAATAAAATGAAGTACAGTGGAACCCTGGTAATCCGACAAACATTTTGCAGGGCAGTGTCGGACTATCGAATTTGTCGGATTCCGTACTCCGACAAATTACAGATGCAATCAAGTCAAAAGAGTCAAGTGTCATATTCCTCTACAAGATGCAGGAGTGTACAAGCTTGATTGTGAATGTGGTCTCTCTTATATAGGACAAACAAAAAGATCAATTAGAACCCGCGTAAAAGAACATATAGCTGATGTGAAGCATCAACGTTCCGGAAAGTCTCCAGTTTGTGATCATATCCTAGACGGCCCCAACCATTACATTAGATTTGATAGACCACAAATCCTCGCGAAAGAACACCGATTCCTACCAGGGATGCCTGAGCCTAATAATAGCCAGTTATTTGAATATGACAGACAGACACTTCAGTTTCATTTATATGTATAGAGATGTACATATTACTAAATTTGATACTAGCTTCGCCCAGGATTTCGTGCGTGTAAGTGTATAACAACATAAACTCATAATATATTGAAGCCGTTTGACATTTATTTTGCCCTGAGCATAGCATGTGGAGTTTTGGCGGGAACTTGGCCGTAGACGGATTGTCGCTCCTGTTTTGTCGCTTGAATAATGGTTTGAAGTGGATTTTGATTCGTAAAAATGATGCGATTTTGTGAATTAAGTGCCCGCGCGTGTGAACTATTAGAGAAAACGGCGAAGGAAGTGCTTTGATGTCGATATAAAGCTCAAGTTATTTTGATCGTTTGGGCGCCTTATGAACTTGAGTGGCTGACGTCATCAACTGTCCGCTAGGTTGAGCTACCGTCAAAATCTCCCAAGGGCTTCGCAATGTGACGCATCAGCATATTGTGAAGAAAAAGAACATAAAATGAAGATTCCTAAAGAAAGGATAGGCTCAGAAGGTCTAGAAACCAGAGCCGTAAAGCCAGTTAAAAAAGAAAGCACAGCATGTGCAAATTTCATACACAAATAGAAAGAGAAAAAATATGTTGGGTTTTTGTTAAAATTTGAATAGGTACTTTTAATATAATTGAAAGATAGAGAGAGGTAGGTCGCGCCCGTCGCAGAACACGGTTGGCTGCACGAAGTAGCCCACGTGACCCACGCGCTCCCCGCCCGCCACCAGCCGCGCGCCCTGCCGCTTGCCGCTCTCGATCAGGCGCAGCACCTGGGCGCGCTGCTCGCCGTCCACTGCGGTCCCCGCTCGGCGCGGACAGTAAGGAACGGACCGGACTCTGCCGGCGTGGCGCTGCGGTGCTACCTCGCTCCTCGCTAGTGCTTCACCGTCGCCGCTCACCGCACGCTCTTCCGCACGTTCATCGCACCGCACCGCACCGCTCGGATTGTACTTACTCTACCCTACTCTACTCTGCTCGAATCGATGTCGTCGTGTCGCCTGATCTTCTGTTTATCTTTTACCACCTTCCACTTTCACCTGACTAATAATTCGTTCTTCAATCATTCGTGAATGGTACGATTGAAATGATATAATCTCTCCTACTTACTTATAATAGAATTCAACGTAGGTAGGTCAGTTGAACGCAGTATGTGTTGTTCTCCAATTACAGCTTCACGTTTGCCAACGTCCATACCACGTTGAATACACCGGTTCTCGTCCGATCACCGAACTCAAGCAACGTCGGGCGCGGTCAGTACTTGGATGGGTGACCGCCTGGGAACACCGCGTGATGTTGGCTTTTTGCATAATCTCCTTATTCCCACGCTTATTTTTAGTTTCGCCTAATTGTTTGTTTTAAATAAAATATTACTAAATTTACTCGTCGATCGTCGTCGTTTATTAAATATGCTAAGAGTCAGTTCGGAAAGAGCGCCGTCGCGTCGAGGTGGAAGATTATCTAAAGTGGCATATAAAATAAATTGAAATAATTCTATAAAAACACAGCACGTTGCGGGTGCGTTGCCGGCCCCTTAGAAAGGAGTAAGCTCTTTTCTTGAAGGTCCCCAGGTCGTATCGGTCCGGAAAAATCGCCGGTGGTAAACTATTCCACAGAGAGGTTGTACGTGGAAGAAAACTCCTTGTGAAACGTACAGTGGTGGACCGCCAAGCATCCAGATGGTGTGGATGGTATCGGGACGTTTACCGTGTAGTGCGTCCACGAAATTTCGCGGCTGGGATTAATCCGAACAATTCCTCAGAGCACTCCCCGTAATAGATGCGATAAAATACGCAAAGAGATGCAACATCTCTTCGCAGCGCCAGTGAATCGAGCCGATCGGAAAGCACTCGGTCGTCGACGATTCGAGCCGCTCTGCGCTGGATGCAGTCAAGTGGAAGGAGCTGGTACTGGGGAGCCCCAGCCCAGAGATGGGAACAGTATTCCATGTGCGGCCGAACCTGCGCCTTGTAAAGTTGCAGGCGGTGTGCCGGCATGAAATACTGTCCCGCTCTGCTGAGCACGCCAAGCTTTTTAGAGGCCAATTTGGCCTTCCCTTCTAAGTGACCACGAAACTGCACGTCACTCGATATGTCGACGCCGAGGATTCCGATACTGGCTGAGGCAACAAGAGGAGTGCCTTGAATCTGAGGGGATACGACAAAGGGGTTCTTTTTAGCGGTTAACGCGCAAACTTGTGTCTTCTGGGGGTTAAACTGGACTAGATTTAGTCGTCCCCAATCCGAGACTCTGTTCAGCAAAGACTCGACTTAAGACACAAGTTTGTCCCGGCACTCGGAGACGTTTTCCCGAGAAATATTGGCTCGGCCGGTGTAAAGAGCATCACCAGTGCTGTCATCTGCATAGCAATGAATGTTACGGGTATGCAACATATCATTGACATGCAGAAGTAACAGCGTTGGCGATAGCACGCAGCCCTGTGGAACACCAGCATTAATAGGCTTGCAATCGGAGCTTGCACCGTCTACAACGACCTTGATGCTCCGATCTGCAAGAAAGCTGGTGATCCAATCGCATAATTTCTCGGGAAGCCCATAGGAAGGGAGCTTCGAAAGAAGCGCTTTGTGCCAAACCCGATCGAAGGCCTTCGCAATGTCCAAACTAACGGCCAATGCCTCCCCCTTGAACTCTACTGCCTCCGCCCACCTGTGAGTGAGGTAGACCAGAAGATCACCAGCTGATCGACCACGGCGAAAACCGTATTGGCGGTCACTAATCAGCTGGTGATCCTCAAGATACCTGATGAGCTGGCAGTTTACAATGGACTCCATTGTTTTGGAGAACAAGGAGGTGATGGCGATTGGCCGGTAGTTGGACGGGTCTGAGCGGTCACCTTTTTTAGGGATCGGGTGGACGAAAGCCGTCTTCCATGATTTTGGGACTACGCCTAGGGAGTAGGAGTACCGGAAAAGACGCGTTAAAACCGGTGCCAACTTTGGAGCACACGTCCTCAGCACAATTGGGGGGATTCTGTCAGGCCCACTCGACTTGTGGATGTCCAGGGAGAGGAGTGCTTTGCGAACCGAGCGCTGTGTGAACTGCACTTCCGGCATGGAGCACTCACACCGCGGGATGGTCGGCGGCGTACTCCCCCCGTCATCGAGAGTCGAGTTAGACGCAAAGAAAGAGCCTAGAAGATCGGCTTTCTCCTTTGCAGTATGGGCCAGTGAGTCGTCCTCCCTGTGCAGAGATGGAAGAGATGGCTGACAGAAATTCCCCTGGACAGCCTTGGCGAGAGACCAGAATGCACGGGTTCCAGAAGGAAGGCGAACTAGTTTCTCGCCAATTCTGCCTATGTGCTCTGACTTTGCCTTGGCAATGACTCTTTTGAAGGACCTAGAGGCGGAATTATACTTCTTTTTTAGAGCGCTGGTGTTTACATCCCGGGACGCTGATGCATCAACCCAGGCTTGGTAGCACTCCTGCTTATAGCATGATGCTATTTTACAGGAGCGACCAAACCATCGCTGAGATTTGCCTCCAATGGGCACCACAGAGGAAGGAATAAAAAGTTCCATACCCTGAAGTACCACATCAGTAACAGAATCCGCAACAACGTTGGGATCATCCGGCGAGAAGCAAACCCGCCCCCAAGGGTAGGATGCAAAGAAAGACCGCATCCCATCCCAATCGGCTGACCTATAGTGCCAAACACGGCGGCAGCCTGCAGAATGCAACCGCGATTTCAGCGTGAGTGGCACAACACTCCGGACCAGACAATGGTCCGAGGAGCCTAAAGGGGCGTCGACGGAAATCTGATATCCGTCCGGGTGAGAGGTCAGCAGAAGGTCCAACAGGGAAGGTGCATGATCCTCCACATCTGGAATCCGCGTAGGCGAAGTAACCAGTTGTGTCAGACCATATGCCAAGGCAAAATCATGAACAGATCTCCCCGCATGATCGGTTAAACGTGAACCAAGCCATTCGGCGTGATGGGCGTTAAAGTCGCCGAGGATCACGATCTCTGCGGAGGGGATCTGCTGTAGCAACGAATCTGCAGCCATTTGGACGTGGTCGAAGAGTCGGTCTGTTTCGGCATTACCGCTATGGGACCTATAGAGGCACCCGTAGACGCGCGGATGGTCGTCGCTGTCTACGCGTAGCCAAAGGACGGACAGGTCCGAACCTTCAAGTCTACCGAGGCGTCGAGAACAGATGTCCTCTCTGACGTAAACGCAAACTCCAGCCCGAGGCACAAAGGAGTGTTCCAGTTTGTACCCCGGGTAGGAGAGATACGAGACATCAGCCGGAGAGGACACCTGCGTCTCGGTCAGAAAGAGCAGAGCCGGCCTCGCCGTCTCGAGATGGTAGTGGACGGCGTTTAGGTTAGAGTGAAGTCCCCTGATATTGCAGAAATTCACGGACAGCGTGGCAGGGGTCGCCTTGGTTTTGTTGCTTCGTTTGCCCCGAGCAGTTGTAGTCTTGAGCGGAATTTTGCCCCCCCCCAGAATACGCGGGGCAGCCTGAGCACCCACGCTCAGAAGTGGAGAAACATGGTCGTGGATGCTCAGCGAGGGATTCTCCAGGGGTGCTGGTACCCTCCTGGGGTAGTCTATCATTATTTAATTCCGCTACCATGTTGATGGGGGGGGGGGGTTTGGGCCACTTTCCACTTCACGCTGGTATTCTGTGAGGTCGTGGTACCACCCCGGTTTGAGCCGGCCCATACGTGCAACAGCAAAGCTGCCGCGTGGCTCTACCACTGTTGGAGCTGACCAATTCTTGTTGCATTCTCAACAATAAAACTGCGACGTGGCTCTACCTTTCTTTATCTGGTCTGTGGCTCTACCGTACCACATGATTGTATGTGATCACTTAATGACAAGATTACACAACGTAAATGCTTAACTAAAGGCATTTCAGCGACCCTAAGTCCCGTCTCGTCGATTCTTAATCCCTTAGATTCTAGCAAAAGAACCGTCTAAGCCTTTTTTCTGCTAACAAGACATTTCAGCGACCTCAAGTCCCGTCTCTTCAATTCTTAATCCCTTAGATTCTAGCAAAAGAACCGTCTAAGCCTTTTTTCTGCTAACCTTTAGGAGGCTTAAGTGCCAATGTGGTGTCATCTGACGGAAGTTTTACAAAAACTTTGTTAGATTCTACGTATGCTAATAATATAATGTAGATGGCGTTGAAGCTTTGATTAACAAATAAAACCGAAAATGTATTATTTTTCTGTTATATAGGTACATAAAGCAAATATTATTTTTATTGCGATTTATTTTCCATCATTTTCAAGCGATTCAATTAATTTTCTATCTAATAATTGCCGAAGAAAACATTTCACAGATTTATATAGTAAGAAGCGGTAGGAACGTGCTGAACAAGGTACGTAGTACTATTAGTTATTCTGTGGCCAAGGCTCGACCTCAAGTTGGTATAGGTACGGAGTGTAGAAGTAAGGAGTACAGACTGCGTATTAAAAAGTGTCCATAGAAAACCATTAAATAAGGGTGGCGCCACTAATAACTACGGGGTAAATTTTAAAGAACGCACCGAAAAATATTAGTGGGATAGACGACTTTTTCGAGGTTATATTTACTAAATAAAATAATTTTAGATTTTAGAGCTACTGAGCAGTTTAGCAGAACACTTGAACCGTTGACAGCTGCTAAATTCATTTCATCCCAGTAGCTACTCCAGCGCTGTTGTGGAGGGTTTTTGAACTGTTTTTTACTGCTTACAGATGGCCACTTTTTCAACTAATCTACTTTGGAAGTTGGTACTCCTTACTTCTACACTCCAGTGTATAGGTATATAGTATATAGGTTTAAAGTTAAAAATTAAAGAATAGAAATTTTAAGAAAAAAAATTTTTTTTTGTACAGTTTTCATATTCGTTAAGCTTAACTCTAACAAATAGTATTAGGCTTATTCTAAAATGGAAGACTATTATTTTAATTATTTCGTGTTTGTGCTGTGTGTCGTTTGTGCGGGCTTAATAAACTCTGATGAAATTGAATGTTAAACTTTCAGAATAGGTATGGTCGGCGCCATTCTCATTATTGGATATAATAATTATGGTCATCATCACCAAAAACGTAAACATGATGGATGACTGACAACGAGGTATAATGAGCAACGGGCTTCGATCGAATAGGTCGGGTCGGGTGGTTCGGTCTGGGTTCGACGGGAAATTAAGAGTTTTTCTCGGTGATCTTTACGATTACGCTCTTCACGTCGGTGTAATTGCGTATACCGTAGGGTCCGTTCTCGCGACCGATGCCGGATTGCTTGTAGCCGCCGAACGGCACTTGGTTACCGAAAACGTTGTAGTCGTTCACCCAAACGGTGCCGGCGCGCAGGCTCTGTTCGAGAGAAAAACGCTCAAATTCAGTAAACATTCATCACTCAACAGTCAACTACTACAATTACTAATTCATCATCATCATCATCATCATTACAGCCCTTCACAAGTCCACTGCTGAACATAGGCCTCCCCCAAGGTATGCCACAAAGGACGGTCCTGAGCCACCTGCATCCATCGACTTCCTGCATGTCTTGCTGCCCTACACTTTGCCTACCGGTACGAGGCTGCCACTCGAGAACCCTTCTTCCCTAACGGATGTCGGTTCTTCGAGCTATATGGCCTGCCCATTGCCACTTCAGCTTACTAATCCGTTGGGCTATGTCGGTCACTTTGGTTGTACTGCGGATGTCCTCATTTCTAAGTTTATCACGCAGAGAAACTCCGAGCATAGCCCTCTCCATAGCCCGCTGAGCGACTTTGAGCGTCCTCATGCGGCCAGCAGTGAAGGACCACGTCTCGGTTCCGTAAGTTATCACTGGCAACACGCACTGGTTGTACAACTTAGTTTTCAGGTTTTGAGGTATACCTGACGAGAAGATGTGTCGTAATTACTAATTAGTAATTAGTAAGTATATATACAATACGTATTATTATATATACTCCCCGGACCTTGCTCCAACAGATAACCATTTTTTCCGGAATTTGGACAACTTCTTACAAGGAAAAACATTCAACTCCGATGCGGCAGCCCAAACCGCCTTCAAAGAATTTATTGATTCTCGTCCCAATGGTTCTTTTTTAGTAAAGGGATCAATTAACTACCTATTAGATGACGAAAGTGCATAGATAACAACGGTGCATACTTTGATTAATTAAATTAATGAAACTCGATAAGACAATCGAACACCTCAGTTACCCCTGTGACTATGGGTGCTGTAAAGCACCCAAGTATCAGTAACTTAGTTTAAAAGGTAACGGGGCATTACATCTTAGTTATCAAGGGTGACCAAATAAATAATAGTTATACGTAATTTTTATTCGTAATCGAGGACAGATGTAGTATAGGATTGGATCCCTACCGAAAAGAAATCGTCAGGCTATAAGTACGACGTTTAGCGGGGCAATTTAAAAAGAGATGTGTTTTGTTTTATTTGTTATATTCCGTCTGAAGCAGCAATAAAACATCACATAACACATCGTAAACATTCAATACTTGTAAAGTTTTAAAATAAATTATTATGGGCTTTGTATGAATGGTTGTAAGTGTTATTTACAAACTCTTGCGAATAACTTTTATCTTCGTCGTAAATGTATAGTATTTGTGATAAAATGATAAAAGAAATTAGTACTTATACAGGGTTATATTTCAAGTAGTAGCCAGATTTTAAAATGAAATTGAATTATAAAAATAATGATATTACAGTTTTTGTAAATAAGAGTAAGTAAGTCTTCTACATTTATCTGAAATTATACCAAATTGAATGTGATTAATGAAATAAATGAAAGTTCTGTGCAAGTGCGTGGCGGGCCAAGCACAATGTAGAGGCGGGTTACGTAGTTGCCGTAGCTGGTTTTCTTGATATTTTATATTTCATGAAATATCTAAAAATATATGAAAAATTTTTGATATAGTAAATGGAAGAATGATAGGTTATTTATAAGGTCCTTAATAAAAATTAAAAATATGTAACCTTTGAAAATTAGTATGATAAAAAAATCTTCATTACTTCTTATACTAATCTTAAAAAATCTAATTATTAATAATCAGTGCTGCTACCTCTTACATTACACATCGACATCAATTGTTCGTACATAAGATTAAATTTTCTATGTCTTGCTGCATGATGTCCATGTATGATGTCCTATGTTCTTCGTAAGGCGTTCGTAAAGTTGTTGTTCTGTCGTCAAATTTGGCGGGAAATCTCTCAAAGAGTTTACGTTCTAACATGTACCAGGCATGCTCGATAACATTTAAGTCGGACGACTGTGCAGGCCAATCCAAAACTTGAAAGTCGTGGTCTCGGAGGGCGGCCGACACCAGCCGCGCCGTATGGGAAGGCGCATTATCGTGCATGAATAGAAATTCCCGGCCCATTTGGATTCTGTGTGGGACAATAACAGGCCCTACTACCTCCTCGTGGTATTTTTGTGCAGTATTGCTGTCTTTATCCAAACGAGCTGGGTTCGTCTGCCGAGACGAATTCCTGTCCACACCAAGGTTGTCCCGCTTTGGTATCAGTGGATCTCTTGAGGGTGCTTAAGTTCTCCAAACGCGTGTTCTTCGTGAACCCGGATGAAACCCAAACCGGGACTCATCTGTGAACAGCACCAAATACCATTGTTTGTCACTCCATGGAGAATGCTCCCGAGCCCACGAAAGCCACCTGTAATGTAGGATGGATGTCAATGAAAGAGAGACGTGTTTCTCTACTCAATACTTTAATTATACTGTGTCTTAAACCTAAGTACATTTATTAACATATGCTAGTAGGGTGAAGGCACATACACTACACCTCCCCCGATACTTAAAAAAAAAGGAAAGTTATCTATTTACTTTTTTTTACATTTTAGTTTTCTTGAATCTTATAACGTAATAATTAATTTAATATTGAATAATTTTAATATTGATTTTTAATCTTTTAATATTAAAGAATAAAATAAATTACAATGTTACATAGGCTTTAAATGTATATAATTTCTAATTGGAATAATATAAAGTATTTAAATAAAATATAAAACTAACTTCATTTAAAAAAAATTATAATCTCATGATCATGATCAGATTATACCATGGTTATACATAATCATATTATTAAGTCAATCCGTGATACGCATGCGATTTTATTTCGTTAACATTTTTATTTCGTACGACATTAAGCCTGTTGTATTTTTGATATTAATCAATGTCACAACTGCACGTTAACATGAACATACCACCTATCATACCATATACTTATTAATATTTTTTTACATTTATTTTCACTCGAGATTTATTACATTAACTATATGTTCTAGTTAGAAGTTATGATTTAAAAGTTCAAACAATATAAAACTGAAAATAAACTATTACATTTCATATTAAGCAGTACCTGCTCTACCTTTATGTATATTTATTCACATTTGTATTCATAATTGTATATACTTTATATTTAATTTATTTATACCTTCATATTTGTTTAAACTTCATTCATATTTGTGTGGATCATGAAAATTTGCTTTCATGATCCACACAAATAGGTTAGACATTAATATTCTACTATATTTACAGAAATTAATGATTTGAAGGTTTAATGAATATAACACCAATAATATTACATTTCATTTAAATATGAAAAGAGCAAAAACATAATGTAATGCAACGCAAATATCATCGCTATCAGCAAGAACGGCAATCAAAATACAACTTGCAATCCCAGTCGCGTAAGCGGTTTGTGACACCTTCGTTTTAAATTTCTAAGTAGGTAGGTACGTATAAGGCTACGTTTGCAATTACATCGGACTATGATCACAAGGTGTGGTGATTCATACCTAACTTTAAGTAACTTCCATAATATGTTATAATATGAATGCAAGTAAAATATACCTTAAAACGTGGAACAGATATTTAAAAATAGTTACATTGTTAATAATAAAATATTACTTTTACTTCTAAGAAATACGTTTATCTTAATTGGGACAGAAATTTATATAAAAAGAGAATACACTGTTAGGTACACAGCTAAAGTTTTTTTTACAAAACATTTATTTACATTGGAAAAGACAATTTTATTTCAAGCAGGTGACACAATTTTAGGTTTTCATTACCTTTTTTATATAAAAAAAAGATTACATTATAAAATTTACAATAATAGTGTATCGATAACCTTTGGACTTGATTATAATAAGCTTTATATAAATGTAGTTCAAAATTGTACACATTTTACATAAGAAAACATGAGACAGAAAAAAAATTATTTAAAGTAGAATCATTGTAAATATGAATCAATGTGCCTAAATATGAAAAAATATTAAAATAAGTTGATATATTTTTATTTGTTTACGTGTAGTTGTGCGAATCGAACCCTATAGTTGTTATATGTGCAACTTTCTAGTAGCATTTTGGGTAGCGTTAATAGTCCTAATATAGAAATGCAAAATAACTATCTATCCAACCCTATGGATTTGGTCAGGGATCCCCTTATTACCTTGTATTTTTGTAGATTGTTAGGCCTTTTTATTATCATTTCTTTTCATAAATCTTGTACGTACTTTCTCTTTTTTTTAAAATTAATATTTTGACTTTTAGCTAGCTTTATTTCTCTCTATTCACGCATATATGTATTTATTTATTAAATATCGGGAACCGGAGTTTCAATTCACTTCAATTATATTTCATTTCATGATATTTATCATGCGGGTACTTTATACACATACATATGGGCCCCCCATTTACTTGGGTATTATAATTATTTTATTTTATTGGTACATAATTTTTTTTCATACTGTATCAAGGTAATAGTGTACCTTAGGTTGTGCGCACAACCTTGAGGTCAACGTTTTTTAAGTTACTTTTAAAGGACTCCAACAATTGTCACAGAGGAAAACTATGTTCGCACCATGATCCAACGAAGGATGTGACCTCAATGTACCATTATTAAGGGTAACAAATTTAAGACTTCTCTGGTCCCTAACAGTACTAATATGAGTAAACTCATGTACATCATTTGTACTGAAGGCGTTGTTCCCTAGTACCCGTAACTCCTTATTTTTTCATCCTATCACGGAAGCATACCCTGCTCGAGGACTATATGCTTTACCAGTGATGGACGTTCCCATATCTCTCCATTACTTATTGGTCAATGTCATATTTTCTTTCATTTTTATTATTGCCGTAAATATTTATTCCTTCCTTATTTCTTGTTCTTTATTTATATACTTTCATGCTCCACTTCCATATACAAACCTGCACCATTCTCACTCATTTCAAATCGCACAGTTTAAGCATCATCAATATTTGGGTGATCAGTCCAATATTGACAAAACTTAGAAATTAAATCATTCGTATTTACACGTTCGAACATTCCTTTCTTCCGATCCTCATACCAATTACGTGCTTTCTAATTTTTGTACAAATGAGATAACATTCTTATCAATAAATTTTCTATGTCGGTGTTTAACTTTTTTTTGAACCATTATTATTAAAACCTCTCTTAACTACTTTATTCCTGTTTACACTGTTATTTATTTATTATTTTCATCTATGTAACAATACTATTATCATTTACTCATTTATTTTCCTATACTTATTATTTTTATCGTTATTACAATGTTGTTATGATTTATCCTACACCTGTTAATGTGTTGCATGTTGCTGTGTTCATTTTAAATTTATCATCTTTGTTACCATGTTTTTATAGGATACGCTCATTGCATAACATTTTATAATATCATATTTTTAGAAACATCAGTATCATTCGTAAGAAATGGTTAGCAGACCTTTTATATTCACTGTGTAAAGATTGACTCTTGTTATATTTACCTACCTAACTAGTTTCTTGTCTTTCAAAAGAAATAAAAAGTGTTATTTTAGCCAGAAAATATGAAACATATAATTGATAATAAACGTTAAAATAATCGCATCGTATGATCGTGCCTAATGTCAACATAACGTGTACAATTTGTTACTACATAAGTAGTAGTATCTACTCATATAAATGAGTGCGAGTAATAAAATGTACCTTAAAGTAATATTTTTAATTTCTTATTTATTCAGAAGTTCACATGGTTACACCGTTAAAAGCTATATCGCTTTTATATAGATCGAAAAATATTACTGAAAGTGTGTTATTTATTATGTCGTCACAGAATAATTGAAAATCACATTATAAGAGTTATCAACTTTACACAACGATATAATAATTTATTCAAACATTTAACAGAAAGTTTTTTATATTTTACATAAGTTATTATATAAATTTAAGATTTAATGCCTTTAACAAAATTAAAACTTATAATGATAGTGAAATGTTTCTAACCCTTAGAAATTTGGATTCGAGAAAAAAAATCAACGAAATGTATCACAGTGTTATTTTAAATCAAGTGCGTAAAATTGGAATCTATTATTTTATTATTTCATTAATTGTTTGGCAGGACACAGTAAAAAAATAATACAAAACCATAACTGTATAAAAAGGAATATAAAGTAGTCTATAAAGTAGTCTATAAAGTAGAATATAAAGTAGTCACTAGAAGTGCCACATAAGTGCTTAAAATTCAACTTAATTTTTCAATATTGTATCATAATTGTCTTTTTTTTATTGTAGGTAATAAAATATTTGATAATGAAGTATATTGTGAATAATCTGATAAATAATTTCAACTTAATTATTTATGTAAAATACAGAATATTTACTATTTAACTTTAAAAACATAATAGCAAAAAAACCCATCTCAAATTGTTAAATATAGTTTGAAATAGAATTAAAATCACATAGGTGCGAAGTTACCTCATAATTTGTTCTTTTCGGCTCAATTTTTCTATCTTCTTATCGGCTAAGGCTTGCAGGACTTAAGTTTCTTCTATTTTTCTTAAATTTGTGGTCTCACCATCTAATTCAATTAATCTTCATGTAATATTTGAAGCTCTCATAATATTTGTTTCCGAAGTTGATCTTTCCCGTTTTTTCCGTAACATTTTTCTTCTTTTTCTAATAGATTTTATTAGCATATCTCCTTAAAGAAATAATAACCTTGTCGCCTCTTCTTATGTCTCCGTTTCGGCTTACTTGTCACACCCGGTAGTGTCAATTCAATAGTTGAAAATTGTTCCTTTAGTAATTTTTCCATTTTTCTTTAACTATTTATGCAGGCCGCGGCGGTGCGCGTGCATTGTCGCCGCGCACCGCCTGGCAGGGTTGCCATGTAATGTAGGATGGATGTCAATGAAAGAGAGACGTGTCTCTCTACTCAATACTTTAATTATACTGTGTCTTAAACCTAAGTACATTTTTAATATATGCTAGTAGGGCGGAGGCACATACACTACACACCGACCGCGATTGCCACGTCGCAATGCTGGCATATATACGTAACATAGCGGTCTTCGAGCATGAACACCAACTTCATGCAACCTACTTCGCACGGTTTGGTCACTTATCAGCAGCTGGTGGTCCTCCTGGAGCCTTTAAAGTAGTTGCATCGCTGTGATCGGGTTGCCTTCTGGCGGTCATTAGGAGAAATCTATTCCGTCTCCGCGTAGTAACACGATATCCACCCGTGTGCAGTTCGGCCATATCCCCAGTACTGCGATAACGTGACCACAACCTTGATGTCACGTTTTGGCTGGTGTGTAGGGCCTCAGTAACGACACGTTGAATAGCAGCATTTTCTAACATACCTACGGCTCGTAAAATTTCATCTCGATTCAGATTACGACGTGACATGACTCTTAGACTCACAATAATAATAATAATGTCCTCCAAACCGAATTTTAGCCACGGCGGCCTGCCTAAGCAGAGGCTAGCCATCGACGCGGGATAGGATTATAGTGCTCAAGTGTATGCGCAAGCACAGGTGCACTCTCTATTCCCTCACCCTCATAATCCGATGGGACGGTAAACCGACACGACCGGAGAGAGATCAGGCGCAGGGCCAACAGCTTTACGTGCTTTCCGAGACGAGGAACTCAATAATTATTTTTTTTTGCCCCACCCGAGATTTGAACCCAGGACCTCATGATCAGTAGTCGTACTACTATAACCACTAGACCAACGAGGCAGCACAGTTTACATTGTGGCGGAACGGAATGGAACGGAAGCGTCAATTTCGCCGCGACGCGCGGGAAGGTGCGCGAATTCGCGCTACCTACTGCCACTAAAATTGCGCTTGCTCAACCTCTTCTCCCGATTCCGTACTATACAGATGTCAGCCATCTTGATCTCACCTAGAAGCAACTTGATAAACTTGAGCGACTTGAAATTTTTTGTTTAAGATCTATAATTGGTTTGTGCAAATGGGTAAGGCCGTAGATTTTGCCACTTTTTTAAGAAAATTGTGTAAGTTGTACATAAAAAAAATACAACGAGTTAAATTCGTCCAGACTTCCAAATTTAACGAAAAACCTGACGTCCTTTTGGCACTTACACTATAAAACTTATATTTTTTGTAATGAACATTTAATTAATTTGTGACTATTTGAAATATTTCAACGTTAAGCTACTCTATTATCTATTCTGTGCTGCTACATCGTGCTTTTCGTGTCCTTAAAAACGCATTTTTTTAGATTTAAGTATTATTATTTAAACTTATGTTCCATATTTTAACTTCTATGTAACTACTTTGTATGTTACCAAAATGTTCCCTTAAAAACATTGAAATCCGCCATTCGACTACTGGCGTGAACCACTCGTAAGTTACGAGTTAGTAATTGCTTGTGTTACGAGTCATAACACAAGCAATTTATGCTTACCACGAGTGGTTAAAGGGAATATTAGTAATGTTTATAGCATTGTTCATATTCTTTAAAAAAATTCAAATACATTTCAGATGTCGAGTTATGTCTTTTTTTTTATAGGATAGGGTGACAAACGAGCACACAGTCCACCTGATGGTAAGTGGTTGCTGTGGCCCATAGACATCTACATCTATCCTCGATTACGAATCAAAATGCAGATGCGTTGTCACCCGTGAGGACTAAGATGGAATGCCTCGTTTCCAGTAAAAAGGGTCTCCGGTTCTCTACACTCACCATACGAAATACAGCAGCATTAAGCTACTATTTCACGCTGGTATTCTGTGAGAGCGTGGTCCTTCCCCGGTCGAGCCGACCCATTCGTGCTACAACTATACTACTAATATAACTGTAGCATGGCTCTACCACGTATATCAACATCTATATATAATTTTCAAAAATCGTCTATAATTTTGAAAAAATCGCGCTTTAACGTTACTTCTACGTAGATTTAGTGTCACCGTCACTGGTAACGTTGATTGTATGTTTCGTAACATTTTACTGTTGTTAAGGTTTGTGCATACTGTAATTTAATAAATATACTTTTTCGTTGGCATAGCAATCTTATAAAAATATCAACTTTTTTCTAAAAGTTTTAATCGCGTTACTTCTATGTTACCGTAACACCGAAGTGTCTTTTTTCACGATTAGGGTGACAAACGAGTACACAGTCCACTTGGTGGTAAGTGGATGCTGTGGCCCATAGACATCGACATTTAACCCCGATTAAGAATCACAATGCAGGTGCGTTGTCACCCTTGAGGTAATGCCTAGATTCCAGTAAAACGGGTCTCCGGTTCTCTACACTCTCCATACGAAACACAGCAACATTGAGCTGCTATTTTACGATGGTATTCTCTGAGATCGTGGTCTTTCCCGCTCGAGCCGACAGATTCATGCTACAACCCTAATACAGCTGCAGCGTGGCTCTACCACGTATAACATTTCTATGTCTCTCGTCGTCTGGTCTATGTTACTCTATGTTACTAAGTGGCAAATCTACGGCCTTAACCAATTATGATCATGTTTCTTGGTTTGGTAATAAACTCAAGTGACTTTCTATTCATCTTCGTCCAAATACTCATGTTCTGTCACTTCTTTACAATATTCTCTTTAATCCTTGTTATCCTTCTTATCTTAAGGGCCCAGTCTTGTAAAAATTTGTGTTGTCGCAATATTTACAGCAAAACAAACATTTTTTTTTATAGTATTTATAAAAGAAAAAGTGAAACATATTTTACGTTTATTTAAAGGGAAGGAGTTGAAATTTTCGAAACTGTTTTTTAATTTTATTTTGGTGTTTAAATTAATAGCTCTATTAGGCGTTAAACATGCCTATGTTTAGGTTATGTGGCCGTGAAAGGAAAAGGGGAGATCTCCCACCGGGCAAGGTGTTCTGCCCGGGGAGCGGCCGACACTCCGAGTTCGGAGATGTTTTATATATACTGTTTATGATTCAGAATTTTGATAGCGTGATTTGGGTTTTGGTGTCTTTCGCTTGCGGCGCGATGACAGCGCCGCCACATCACCCCCCTGCTAAGACCGGACGTCGATAGTGCAGCCTCGTTGCCAACGAATGTGCAAGTGCCAGGAGATTGCCTTGTAGTCTGCGGTGAGTCGAGAAGAAGGCAAGTAATCTGCGAGAGTGCCGTGAAGCAGAGGCGAGCAGTAAGGCTCAGAGCCGTGCCGAATACTGTATAGCGCAGAGAGCAGCTTGAAGGAACAGGAAGCATTATTATTCCAGTGCTGCGATGAACCTTGTGAAGCTAGATGGCTTGCAGGATATGAAGACTGCAGACGATATCTGCTCTGATATATTCTATGACGATGAAGCTTGAAGTTTTCGAAGGTTGTTGGATGTGTGCAGATCACGTCGGGGTCACCACTGTGGCCGTGGAAGGAAAAGGGGGGATCTCCCGCCGGGCAAGGTGTTCTGCCCGGGGAGCGGCCGACACTCCGAGTGATAATTCGGAGATATTCTATGTACTGTTTATGATTGATTCGGAATTTTGATAGCGCCGCCACAGTTACATGCGTAAAAGGTCTCATTTAGGCCTCTGCTATGTACAAACTATAACAATATCAAGAAAAGTATTCAGATTACATATATTTACATATTGTCTACAATAATCTGATCTGGTCACTATTTTTGAAATGCTTTAATTTTGTTATTTGAAGGGCTTAAAAGTTGTAATTTCATGATTTTTTACTGCAAATATATATATTTTTTCTACAAGAAGTATAAATGTAGCAAAGTCGTACTTAAAACCACATAAAATAGAACTATTTTCAAGTTAATTAGAAATAAATAAAATTAAAAATTTATATTTCGCACTTTTTGCCTATATGCCATTTATAAACCAGAAACGCCTGAAAATTCTCTCAGTTCCGCTGGGATTTCTCGGCGTTCAGACGTGTGCATTGTTGCTCAACGTTACCTTACCTCTCGCTCGCACGGTTAATCTCTTTCCCTTTCGCAGCTCTTATGGACTGAGCGGAGCATACAAAGTTGCTCTATTTAAATATATATAATTTTTATTTAATTGTTCTATTATTTGTTATGTTAGTTCCAGTTTTTAGTGTAGTAGTGTTCATATTAGTATTAGTATTAGTGTATTAGATTAATTGACTTGGACTTTTAAATTTGGTGAATTTCAATTTATTACCAAAAAAAAAACCGGAAAAAGATGGATAAAAAAAGAAGAAATTTCCCTGTCAGTAAAAAGAAATGTTACGCAAGAGTTGAAATCATAAGTGAAGAGTTTTGGGAAACAACAATGCTGCCTGGTTTGACAAAGTTTTATCACAGTTGTGTGCTAACAGAATTAATTTATTCGCACCTTGAACGTTCTATGTCGATAAAAGACCCACCGTTTCTAATAGAAGCAGTAGAAAATAATAAAAAAAACATAAAAAATCCCAAAAAAATTAACCCCTACACAATATTACACCACTCGAAAAAAATTCCTTACTTTTAATGATGTAACAAACTAAGTAAATAAGTATATGTGTATTCATTTATTTTTCTGTTTGATTTTTTATCAACTGCCTTCTAAATTACTTCCCTATACGATTTCTCTTTAAAAAAAAATCAAATACATCCGATATGAAGGCAGGAGCTGGAATCATAGAGTTGAACCACATTTAACACAAAAAAATTAGAAAATAGAAAAAAATTGACTGATTCTTCATACAAAATGTACAAGGTAGAGGCGAAATTTGTATGAAGAGGCAGTTTTTATTTTCCTTCGGTTGCATATACCCTTTTTAAACTACAACCCGTATAAATATTACTAAAAACGACATTTATGAAATAAAAAAGGTAAAAAATTATACTACTACGACAAAAGTAAAAGGAATATTTTTGGAAAAAAAAACTAATAAGTTATATATTTAATGAAGTAGAGTAACCTTCACCTTTGATCTTGAACGTATTTATGCAAGGGGGAGAGCGCCCCCTCTAATGGCTGTTGCAGTAAAATAGCAAAGCTAGATGAAAGCCTTAAGGATCACTTGAATTCCTTCAATATTGCTATCCGAAAGTTTTCAGATCATCAGAAAAAAATGCCTTGCCGTAATACCAAATTTTTGGTCAATTCGAACCATAGAATACTATGATACTAATACGGATACTATAATACTACTAATATATATATATATATATATATATATATATATATATATATATATATATATATATATATATATATATATACATATATATAGGGTAGTAATAGTAGTAGGTAGGCGTAGTGTAGGGCGACCCCCCACTAGATGGAGTGACGACCTGGTAAGACATGCAGAAAGTCGATGGATGCAGGTGGCTCAGGACCGTGCTTTGTGGCATTACTTGGGGGAGGCCTATGTTCAGCAGTGGACTTGTGAAGGGCTGTAATGATGATGAATGATGATGATGATATATATATTATATACAACATGTAACATAATTAACGCACTTTGAGAAAGTAGTTTGTTCAGAATCGTTTACTGGATCAATTCCTATCATTTTTAATATAGGTAATTTTTTATTCCAAAAATAATTAAAACTACGTAAATTACAGTCACACTAAATCTGTACAGTCAAAACAAACTGAAATCGACCGTAACTTAAGGCAATAAGACTTTTAAGAGTGCAGTTTTATTTGTATTATTACTAATTCTGTCATTCAATAAAAAAAATTAACTTTATTTCAAGCATGTTAAAGTCTTTGCGTTCGTGGATTTGTACTGTGACCACAACATTCTTCCGGAATTAGTATAACTTATTTGATAAATAATCAGTGCATAAAAATGTTTAAATAAAAATTCAGTGTATGTATTATGATTATAACATAATATACTAATTGGGGTATCTGAGGGTGTGCGTTAATTACGTTACATATTGTATATATACTAATCATGTTGTGTATATTACTATTACATATATACACTAATCATTAGCACCGAGCTTCAGGTCTTGTTTTATAATACGCGATAGAGTCCTAGCGGAAATCTTCTCGCAATAAGATTTTTTGCTTCCTAACATTGAGCTATTATGTACTACGTACTAGAGGTGACACTGCATTCAGCTACTATGTTCCACTCAACTGCGGTGCATACACCGCACTTTAATCAGTCACTCGCTAGGCGCTTGAAGAGTTGTCACGTGTTGTGTTAATTTAAAAAAAAATCTCTTGATAAAATATGCCGTCGTGTGTACTTAGATATTGCACAAATAATTCAAGAAAATTCAGTAAAAACCATGGAATTACTTTTCATCGGTTAATGAGATACTTATTCAATAAAAAAAATTATACATTAATAATACAACAAATTATTCCTAAGACGCCATCTCGTGTCATGGAATATACATAGATTATGAAATTAATATGTTCAGATGCGACATTTCTGTGGGTACTTAAGTATAGGACGAATATATTATCATACACATTTTTTTTGTAGAAACATATATAATTTATTATAATTATACAAAATTTTTCATGTTTAAATCTGCTTATTATTCTTTTATTTTATTTTTAGGTTTCCACTTCAAAGTCAAAGTTGTATAAATTCGTCCACGTTTAACTCTCGCGTGCCCAGCATTTATGAACGACTCTTATTCTAATTTAAATAAATATATTTGTAATTTAAATGTTATGTTAATAAGTTTTATTAAACATACATTTAGTATGTTTTTTTTTATATTTGACATAGATAACTTTTAAAACATTCAGATAAAAATATCATTAAAATGTAATTGATATATAATATTATGAAATATTATATTAAATAATCAAATATAATATACAAAATAAATGACTGACGAAAAATTTAAATATTGTTTTCGATATAATTTACCTATTTAACAATACAATCAACTATTACCTACGGGTCATTCTACCTATGTTTATTCTATGATAAAAAAACCAACCGCGCGAACACAGAGTAGCGCACATTTTTTGTTTGAGATAGCTGTTCTAGTACGTAAGTACATATTACTTCAATGCTTCCTAATGGGATTTCGACGAGTTCTGGCTTTAACAGCATTAACAGCACGCGGCCGCCCCGATCTTTTTTGGTCTTCAATAGAGGAAGTGTTGTTGTATTTGTTGATAGTACGATATACGAACATGTACGGCTGATACCAAGCTTTTGAAGTGTCTGGAATATGACCGACGGCTCCATACCCACTTTTTGCAAGGCGTCACCGCAACCCTATTTTCTTTAACACCCTGTGTTTATGAACGACTCTTATTCTAATTTAAATAAATATATTTGTAATTTAAATGTTATGTTAATAAGTTTTATTAAACATACATTTAGTATGTTTTTTTTTATATTTGACATAGATAACTTTTAAAACATTCAGATAAAAATATCATTAAAATGTAATTGTGATATAATATTACGAAATATTATATTAAATAATCAAATATAATATACAAAATAAATGACTGACGAAAAATTTAAATATTGTTCTCGATATAATTTACCTATTTAACAATACAATCAACTATTACCTACGGGTCATTCTACCTATGTTTATTCTATGATAAAAAAACCAACCGCGCGAACACAGAGTAGCGCACATTTTTTGTTTGAGATAGCTGTTCTAGTACGTAAGTACATATTACTTCAATGCTTCCAAATGGGATTTCGACGAGTTCTGGCTTTAACAGCATTAACAGCACGCGGCCGCCCCGATCTTTTTTGGTCTTCAATAAAGGAAGTGTTGTTGTATTTGTTGATAGTACGATATACGAACATACGGCTGATACCAAGCTTTTGAAGTGTCTGGAATATGACCGACGGCTCCATACCCACTTTTTGCAAGGCGTCACCGCAACCCTATTTTCTCAGAAATTTTCTCAGAAATAGGGTTGCGGTGACGCCTTGCAAAAAGTGGGTATGGAGCCGTCGGTCATATTCCAGACACTTCAAAAGCTTGGTATCAGCCGTATGTTCGTATATCGTACTATCAACAAATACAACAACACTTCCTCTATTGAAGACCAAAAAAGATCGGGGCGGCCGCGTGCTGTTAATGCTGTTAAAGCCAGAACTCGTCGAAATCCCATTAGGAAGCATTGAAGTAATATGTACTTACGTACTAGAACAGCTATCTCAAACAAAAAATGTGCGCTACTCTGTGTTCGCGCGGTTGGTTTTTTTATCATAGAATAAACATAGGTAGAATGACCCGTAGGTAATAGTTGATTGTATTGTTAAATAGGTAAATTATATCGAGAACAATATTTAAATTTTTCGTCAGTCATTTATTTTGTATATTATATTTGATTATTTAATATAATATTTCATAATATTATATCACAATTACATTTTAATGATATTTTTATCTGAATGTTTTAAAAGTTATCTATGTCAAATATAAAAAAAAAACATACTAAATGTATGTTTAATAAAACTTATTAACATAACATTTAAATTACAAATATATTTATTTAAATTAGAATAAGAGTCGTTCATAAATGCTGGGCAAGCGAGAGTTAAACGTGGACGAATTTATACAACTTTGACTTTGATGTGGAAACCTAAAAATAAAATAAAAGAATAATAAGCAGATTTAAACATGAAAAATTTTGTATAATTATAATAAATTATATATGTTTCTACAAAAAAAATGTGTATGATAATATATTCGTCCTATACTTAAGTACCCACAGAAATGTCGCATCTGAACATATTAATTTCATAATCTATATTCCATGACACGAGATGGCGTCTTAGGAATAATTTGTTGTATTATTAATGTATAATTTTTTTTATTGAATAAGTATCTCATTAACCGATGAAAAGTAATTCCATGGTTTTTACTGAATTTTCTTGAATTATTTGTGCAATATCTAAGTACACACGACGGCATATTTTATCAAGAGATTTTTTTTAAATTAACACAACACGTGACAACTCTTCAAGCGCCTAGCGAGTGACTGATTAAAATGCGGTGTATGCACCGCAGTTGAGTGGAACATAGTAGCTGAATGCAGTGTCATCTCTAGTACGTAGTACATAATAGCTCAATGTTAATAAATCAATGTTTAAAAATAATGAACGCGTTCTAAATTCAAAACAATTAAAAAGTTGAAAAAAGAAATTTTTTTATGTAACAGTATTTATGGCCAGACTACTTATAGTGTGTGTGTGTGTGTTCAAAATTTGGTTCAAAAGCGGTCTGCCTTCTCATTCGACGGTAGATCACAATTACCAATAAATCGGTTATGAACGTATTATCCGTTTTCCTCTCTGCTCCATTAAAATATTATCCATCGTTCATAATTGTTGTTTTGAAATCCAAAAGTGCACGCCTTATGAGCTTTTCATTTAATTTTGATGAAAAAATAAATTGAATTCCCGGCTTTTAATATATATTATTTACGTGTTTTAAATTTCGCGCTCTATTATTTTAGCAGGTAGTGTCACTTACGGAGAAAAAATGTATATAAAAATAAATCGATTACACAAAGTATAAAATCGATATTGGCCGTGTGGTATATTTGTCTTTTGTCTATCAAGGGCTACAAAAATATGAAAGCGCCTTTAAATTTTTAATCGCAATAAAATTTATAAAAGTTAAAAATCATTTTGTTAACAAACTTCGCGTACTAGGCTATTGATATGAAATAGGGAACCCGTCGATGTAATTCTGAAGCCCAATAAAAGAAATCCGGTCTCGATACGTCAATTTTTTCTAGATCTATCTTAACCGCATACAACATGTGGACGTCCAAGTAATTTTTTTTCAAACCGTTTGTTCAATGTAGAAATTTAAAATGATTTTTTAGACAAAATACAATGGATTATATAATTACAGTGTTTTCTTGATATGCGGCTACTCATATTATCGTATAAGTGCAATATGGTTATTATAGAGACATTTTCAGAACACAAAATTTCTTGACCTTGAGACGTCGAGAGTAAAGCACTACCTAATAACGCTTTACATTATGAGGCGTGCAATATTACTAGGTATAGAAGTTGCACTTCTTTGATGTTGATTACTTGCCGCTGTTTTAATAGCCTATATAATTATACAACTATTTTATCCTATAACTAAATATACTAGTCAACAATAAAATACGTAGAAGAATTAACAAAAAAATCTATTTACGAAAACAGTGTCAAAAACTTTGAAATTCATTAGGGAGACCGTTCATGCTAGGAGATATTCGAGAAGTGGCACTGTAGTGAAGCTAATGAAATATTCTTTATTTTTTAGAATAAGTGTGACAACAAACGAACGCACAGTTCCCCTGATGGCACCTGATGGATGCTCGATTAAGAATCAAAATGTAGAAGGTTTTAAAGACAAATTTAAAATGCTTCGTTCTTTCCATTCACCATAAATAATATAATAGAACAAAATAGAAATACAGCAACATTAAGCTGCTATTTTATGTCAGTATTCTGTTAGAGCGTAGTGCTACCGTGGCTCTTTACGTTAGAAAATGACTCTCACATGGTAGAGCCACTCCACATTGATAAACCAAATGACACATATTCACAATATACATGTTTGAATAGTGCAAAAAAGATAAACATAAAATCTCGCTAGGTGGAGATGTTATGATAACAATTTTGATAGCAAGGGTCACAATTGTGCTTCATGTTCAAGTCAAGCTAACATCTCTTAGATTTTTAAGAAACAACAAATACCTAATAAGTTAAAATTGTAAACTATTTATGAAATACAATACTAACATTTTTTAAATATATTTACGAATGGATAACACATCAAGCCATGAACACTTTTTCGATTGCTTCAGATGGATCGAGGGTAATAATTATTTGCTTTACCAGTAGCCATCCTATGGTGTGTATAATTGAGTTTGGCGCCACGGGCCTCGCGAGACGATGTCTTCAGTCTTTGGACAGCCTCTATCATTAAAATATTGCGAAGGTATAATTCAAACATTCTGTTTTTATTTCACCCGAATAATTAATATGTTATTTTAAAACAGGAGTGATGTAATTTTATTTCATTGTAATCTATATTTCTGCTTTATTTTTAATGTTTAAAATGGAACTAATGTAAAGTTGATATGATGATAATGCAACGTACTGCGTAATATCAATTAAATTTTCTGTGGTAATGTGTAATAACTGCGTAACATGGAATAACAGAATATGTAAATTCATAAATCTTGTTTATATTTTATATTGTTGAATGTTTGAATTTAACCCTCGAATTAAGTATTTAATAGTTATTCAAATATTTAATTCCTATTTTTAAGAATAGATGTCTCTATTGATTTTTAAAATCTTAACATATTATAAGTAGGTACTATTATAATATGATGCCTGTCAGTACATTATATGTATTTACATCCGGCTTAGAGCCGTGGTAGCTCAGATGGTTAACGCTCGCTGTAAATATAACAGAACGCGAGTAACCCGGGTTCGATCCCCGCCGGCACCAATGAAATTGTTAATTGCAATTTTAAGTGCTGATTTACCACGTGCTCGGCGGTGAAGGAAAACATCGTGAGGAAACCTGCATGTCCGAGGAATAAGAAAAAAAATATTTTGAAGACATGTGAAGTTCGCCAACACGCATTGGGGCAGCGCGGCGGACACTTCCTTGCCCTAAAAACCCTCTCAGAAATGAAGGGAGGCCTGTGTCCAGCAGTGGGACGTATATAGGCTGTAACTTTACTTTACTTTACTTTTACATGCGGCTTCTGAACTTTAGTGTCAGTACTATCATATTAACCTAGGCCAGAAAATTGGGCTGCATGTTTTTTTTCTTCGTCAACTATTTACCAATTTATACAATTCTTTTTTGATTTAACCTTCACAGGCATATAAATTTGGAGACTAAATTCCACATCTTAGGTTGGCAAAATAGGGGATGAATTTTTTCTTGGAACTATAAAGACGACATTGAGATTTAAATTTCGGAGTCATATCAAAAGAATAAAAAGCAACTTTTAATAAATATTATAGGTTGACTTCAAACAATTAAAAATAATAAAATAATTTTATATTCTGAAATCGGTGGAGAAATATATATATTAGGAGAAATAAAGCATCAGACTTTAGCTTTACTTTTTAATTAAGGGCTTATACTACGTCAAATGGCTTAGCAAGATCCTCTGTTATGCCGAAATACTGCAGCATTGTTTTTGAAATAAATATATGGTAAAATTGATTAGATTAATGTTAAGTACTATGATAGAAGAAAACACGATTCCATAAAATGTGCTTTTGCCTTACTTTGTAGTTAAAGTAAATTTTATAGTTGTTAGAGGTCGGTTAAACTTTTTATAAAAAGTATTTTTATAGATTGTTATCCATTAAGTTTTATGTTTAATGTAAGTGTAATAAAACTGGTTTGTCAAGAATTTCTTTGTTGTTGTTTGTAGTCTTAACTGTTTTTTCAAAAGCCTTAGCGATATGCGTTCGCTGTAAAACAACCTCCCGCCACCACCAAAGAATTTGTTAATTGCAATTAATTTTAAGTGTTGATTTACCAAGCGCTCGGTGGTGAAGAGAAACCATCATGCTTAAGAAAAAAAAAATCGAAGACACATAAAGTCTACTACCAAAACAAATGAGGTAGCGCGGCGACACTTCCTGTCCTTGAAATTCTTTCAGAAATGTGTTGAAGTCTGTGCCTAATAGTGGGACGTATATTAGTATATTAGTATATTAGTAATTTTTTTTCAACACAGTTTTACCTAAGTTTTAGTCCGACATTTTACTTTATTTATATCCGTTTACTGCAATATTGTGGGTTGTGTTTTTCTCATTTCTTTATGTATCTTTTATAATTGCTGTCGATATTTATTGTTTTTTTTCGTAAAATAAAAAAAGAGGAATTTGAAGTCAGAGAAAATTGAAATCAACCTGAGGGTATGTGGCTACTGCACATCATCAATTTCATTACCTCCAATATTAACTAATCGTACCATTTATATGCGGATGCTCTCCGATTATATGAACAATCCGGTATTGAAAGTTTTCATGATGCGTTACAAAAATAAAATGAGAAGCTGTATAGCTGTAAATAATTCGTGTCATGAAGAGGTAGTTCGATGAAGTTTGCTGAAATTAATACCGCACACAATTACAATTCACCTTCTATCTATCTATGTATAGTACGTGAGGGTAATATGGTCATACGGTTAATATGGTCATTTTCAACTTAAAAACTACAGCCTTATTTGCATAGAAGGCATAGGCATGATACGATAGATCTTCATCAGTCAATCAAATAATAAAGAGTCAAAAGGACGCAGATTTATCCACGCCATTTTAATACTTGATAACGTAGTTAAATATTTCAGTCGATTTTAATATGGCGTTATGTAGTTAGCTTTTATTAAATTGATTTTCGAAGTGTTCCTAAATATTGCCAAAGCTTATTTGCCATTTTTTATTAATATATTAGTAATAGCTTACGATTTTTTGTTTTCGTATATTATATACTCCTCCTATTTGGTTTTATTGGTTACATATTACCCTCATGTACCTTATAATAATATATTAATAGATACCGTAGAGTGACGTAGTCAAAAATCTAAGTTTGTTCTTAGACATATCTGAATTGGTGAGAGCAAATTAAAGATAAGTATTTGTTGTAATGTCACCGCTGTTCGTAGTCACTCTCTTCCGAGTCCATTCTCTCTCTTTAAAATCCAAGTTAATGCTGCTGCAGGTGCTCGTATTACCCATTATCGATTATGCAGATATGTGCTATCCAGATCTCTCCCGAGAACTTCTTAGCAGGCTGGAACGCATGCTTAATAGCTGTACAAGTTTCATGATTACTTTACGAAAGTATAATCATAGTTATATCGTTTACAGCTGAAGTAGCTTATTATTCGTCAAGGGTAATATTGAATGATCCGACGTCGCCTTCACATCAAGCATAAATTCCAATATATTTTCTCAGCTCGCGATAGCTGTGCTTCTAGCTGTTAATGGCAATCTATGGGGAGGCCCACAGACAGTAGTACAGTCAGTAGGAACTTTTGAAGAGGAGCTGTAATGAATGAATGATGAAAAGCTTTATTAAGCTATAAAACTTGACTGCTCTATACTTTTTTGAAGGAATCATATTTCCTTACCCGAAGCAGTATTCGAATAAAAACGTAATAGGTACATTGTTCACGAAATAAGTTATTATAAGGAGAAATGAGTTTGTTTACACCACGAGCAAACATTACGAAACCGATATTCCATTACAAAAAGCCGCAAAATTGTTCGTAGATTATAAAAGAAATAACAATCATTTTTCTTCTTCTATTATGAACAGTTGATTACACAAAACATGATAGCTTTGTAATTTGATGTTGATGGATGTTTCGGTTGTGATAATCATCATGAAATTTAAACCGGCTTTTATTTAAAGTAGATCTGTAGTCACTTATAATTTGGATAATGTTAACTTTACATTTTAATTCTTTTAGTATAGTAGTTATCTTGAAACACCTTTTAATTTGTGATATTTTGCTTACCGAATACGAGTACGAATACGAACCAACATATCTCGTATGTATGTTATATTTTTTAATTTTTGTCGCTATATTATGAGCGAAGCGAATGAAATTCGATAGATTGCGTGGTACAGCCCTCCGCAGGTGGTCAGTCGTAAAATATCCATATCCTTGGATGGGAGAGTTCCAGTAGATTTTGGTGCGGGGGGGGGGGGGGGAATAACGATTATGATGACTATAAAATATTATTTTATTCTATTGTGTCACTACGTAATTTGTAGGGTTGATTTTTTATCATATGAGAATTACAAAATCTACGAGTCTACATGATGGTAAGTGGCTTCTCATGGCTTTTGTCCATGCATCAACTTCAAACTAAGGTTATATAGATGACAAAATCTATAAAAAGGTTTAAATACTAAAACGATAAGCCAATCTAAATCAAAAGGGCGTAAAAGATCACTCATCAAGAAATATCTGCGCCAGTCGGTTGTTGTGCGGCTAGAGTAATTTTTTTTATTTTGACTTACCAACTAAGTACATAACATATTATGAAAAATTTCAGCTATGTTTTGTTATAAAACTATATATAGGTACTTCAATTATAGTTGAGTACAATACTTGACAACAACATAGTTATTTTATTTAAAACAGAAATAAAAATTGAGTGTAAGATTTAAATTTTGTTAAAGTGACCAACATAAAAAAATAAAGTTATAACAAATATAGTTACTTAATTATCATTATCATTATGAATGAATCTTTATCAAGTTTCCGTTTTGTTTCTCAATATTCACTTGAACTTGAATAACACTGTTTGAAAACATATTTATATCCATGTTGAACTTTTTAAAAAGTTAATTATATTTGGATCTTTGAGTATACCCAAAGACTTGAATATACCTAACAAGTGATATGGGACTACTCTTTCCGTAATAATTGTTCCTTCTTCCTTTAACAAATATGTAATGGGAGATACGCCTGCAGTCAAGTAGATTCTTACTCCAACTAGGGAAAGTAATTCAGGGCAGTCAATGGCACCATTAAGGAGCTTGTAAAGAAAAACCTGCCTGAGTTTGTCTGTGTATGCTCATGTAATGATTTTAAAGAGAAATTATCGGGTCTTTTCTCATAACCACTTATAGTGCAATACACTCCAGCAACGTATGAGAGTTTGCGAATAAACTTTTTTATATGTTTTCCAATCTTTGAATATAGTTTTGATAACTGGGATACTATTCATTACAAAATATTCTACAGTACAACAAACCAATGAAAGAGGAAGTCTTTAATGCAACGATTGGTTTAAATTATTTGATGTTTGGCGGCATAAAAAATTTTGAAATGATTAAAATGAAATGATGTAATTCCAGCCGCTAAATTTCACCATCGGACACCGTGATAAAACTCGCGATACCCTTCATAACATCTGTATGATTGGCGATTCAACACTGTGTGTAGTTTCCTTCTTCGCACAACTTCTTTGTGGAATCAAATGTCACCACTCACGACTTAGCGGTTTCAAGAAGAGTCTACTTTTTTAAAAGGCCGGCAACGCACCTGGTGTTGCAGCTGTTCATAGGCAGCCGTAGTCACTTACCATTAGGTGAAGCATGCTCGTTTCACCGTAAGTATATCTTCTATAAGAAGTTAAATAAAATTTCTAACGTTTAATCATATCGTGGGTGTCGTAAGAGGTGACGGAAGGAAATCAGAAGATGGACAGCTACGTGCTAACAACAACTGCGGTTGTCAACTGTGGCTAATATCCCCTTCATGATGCAGTCTATAGGAAATGAATGAATGAATTATAAAAATTTAAATGGGCTAAATTTCGTTTAAAATCACATGCACAAACGAATTGTTATCTATACAAGTAAATAAAATTAACGTGTCTGTTTGTAATGTCAAAATAAGAGCTTTTTACTACATGCATATGAAAGTATATACATTGCTTATAACAAAAATACATTTTTAAAACGTTTGTCTGTCTGTTTGTTCGTTCCGGCTAATCTCCGCAATGGCTGGATCGACTTTGAAGGGACTTTAGCTAACTAGCTGGTGTTATAATGAGAAAATTACTACTTTTATTAAAAAAAAAAAGAATTAAAGTTTCGCGCAAAAATAGTTACGAACCACTCGTACGAAGTTGCTGAAACAGTGCTAGTGTGTAGTGTCAGCTGCATTGGACGTTCTAGCGTCGCGACCTGTAATTTTAAAAACAGATGACCTTTCTGGACATCTTATAGTGTTGTACATAATCGTATTTGCATCTGTTAGTGATCGTATGACTTCTGAAGGACTTTAATGATTGAAGTCAATTCGCGTAATATATTTTTGTCCATCCAATAGATGGCGCTGTCAGTCAAATTATTCACAAATTCTACGTTTATGAACCAACATATCTCATAATCACTATACATACTGCTTGTGCAATTAAATAATTGGATTTAAAATGACGTATCTCTATCCATGTCACCACCGTAGCAAGAAATAGCAGAGCCGGCTGGGGCTGGGGCCGTTTGTTTATGTCGTTGCTCACGGGATGTATATTGCCATAGTTGCCACGATTGGTGGGCAGGTTGGCAACCGCATTTTTTTAATTACTTATTGCTGTTATCATAAAGTTGCTGCTGCCCATCTCCTCATCACCTATGCACCTCTTACTGGCACTCTGTGTCTATCCATACTTCACCACGCTGGAAAAGACTGCAAAAAACACGTTGCGATATGCACCTTCTCGGTACGTTCTATAACTTCAGTCCAACTTGTCATTTGAATCAATGATAACAAATTCTCATAAACTACAAAAAAAATTAATTCCGATTTTGTTAATTTGTGAGCTGCAACTCGTTTTGAAAGTTTTTCTTCATAATTATTGTTGATTTTGTTTGTTAACATTTTTGTACACAATACTTAACGTCATGTCAACATGAGCAATAATTTTTAAAATTTTAGTTTGTCTGTCTATCCGAGCTAAGCTTTGGAATGGCTGTATCGATTGTCATTAAACTTTACTAACAAATAGAGAGTAGTACTTGAAGTAATCTTGACTAAATTTTATCCGAAAAATTAAAGATTTTTTACTATAAAAATATTGATAAAATAAAATAAATGATCGTACACGATTATCCTACGTCTAACGTTATTTACATTAATAGATCCCACCAGGAGTTATAAACGTAATTTTAAAATTAATTTACCAACTTGGGTACCATACAATTCCTTTAGAATATTTTTTTCCGTATCAGCCGTGGTAGCTCAGACGGTTAACGCTCGCTGTAAATATAACAGAACGCGAGTAACCCGGGTTCGATCCCTGCCGGCACCAATGAAGTTGCTTGCTCATTTACTTATTTACCACGTGCTCGGCGGTGGAGGAAAACATCGTGAGGAAACCTATGCATGTCTGAGGAATAGGAAAAATAATATTTCGAAGACATGTGAAGTTCGCCAACATGCATTGGGGCAGCGCGGCGAACACTTCCTTGCCCTAAAAACATCTCAGAAATGAGGGGAGGCCTGTGCCCAGCAGTGGGACGTATATAGGATGTAATTTTATTAACTTTACTTTACTATTTTTTCCGTAATAATGAACCGAAAAATATAACATTATTACTTTTTAACTCCGATAGGAGTAACAGTGTTCTGTGCTTATTAGCGGGTTTTCATTTTTGGTGTTGCATGTAGACGGTACGGGCTCGATGAGTCGCCATTTCTAAGCCCATTCTTTATCCGTATGTACTATATTATGTTGGTTTATTGCCAAAAGTCAAATAAGTAATATGGATCTTATAAACATGGTCGAGTTATTATTACATTTTATATTTTCAATGTAAAAAGTTCTTGGTGAATACGCAGTAATCGTCATCGCGCTACCTGTTGTAAAGTGCAGAACTGTGACGAGCTACGAGCACTTAACTCTATAGAGATGTAATCATCTCTAGTACATAGTCAGTAATCTATGGAAGTAATACATGCGAATTTAAAAGAAAACAATTTTGTCAACTAGTTGCGGCGCGGGGGGAGTTGTGATCGCTGCGAAGTACTCCGAACTATTCCGAAGAGATTCCGAACACGATCGCTAGGGCGTGCATTGTAATTAATGACTTTATGCTTTCTATCGATATTGATAAATTTTTTCGCTTTTTTAATACATGCTTTCAGTATCAATAACTAGCTTTTGACGGTGACTTCAATTTTCCTGTGCAACTAAGAAATGCAATTTAAAATGTACTAACATTTTTAAGCAGTATACTCAGGTAAAATATAAATGACAAATTCGAAAAAAATTCAAGATTAAATTAAAGGAGTTTAAAATAAGCTTTTAGTGATTGGTTGAACTTTAACATAAAATTACTTTAGCCATGCTGCAGTTATATTAGTAGTATAGTTGTACCATGAATGGGTCGGCTCGACCTGGGAAGGACCACGCTCTCACAGAATACCAGCGTAAAATAGTAGCTTTATGCTGTGTTTCGTATAGTGAGTGTAGAGAACCGGCGACCCTTTTTACTGGAAACGAGGCATTCCATTCCCCATGGGTGACAACTGGTGACACATTTGCATTTAGATTCGTAATCGAGGATAGATGTAGATGTCTATGGGCCACAGCAACCACTTACCATCATGTGTACTGTGTGCTCGTTTGTCACTCTATACTATAAAAAAGGCCCCGTAGGAGATACGCAAGATAGTTCGGCTCAAGGTCGAGGCACTACGAGGCAGTACGGAGAGATTGAAAAGAGAATAAAAAAGATATTCATGTTTATTTGTTATATTTATTTTATTAAGTGCTATTATTCATTTTTAAAATGAATTAATTTTGTATATATTCTCCTAACTGCACATTCCAATTTTTGATTTCGAAGTATAAATGTCATTCTTGTGTCAATATATTTCTTCATTACATTTTTCGTTAAATCAATAATATGATTGGTTTCTTCGGCATAAAATTGATGATGTGTATACTCCGGGAATAATTGTTCTTCTGTAAAGCTGCTAAGAGCTTTATGGGTCAACAGTTCAGGGGTGATTTTTCCTTTAGTCACTATTAATAAAATCTTTCTTGATTACGGACTCGCAACGCCGACGTATTTAAACGACCATTTTTGAGGGATGAGACTCTTTTTATTTTCTTTTAATGACACTAAAGCCTTTATACAGATATTGCATCTGAGGCAAAAACAGCGTAGGTACTGCACTTCTCATTAGTCGCAGCTTCTTGTTTGTCATCAAAAAACAATCTTCAGTAAAATGTTTTGAGCACATGACGCTAAATTTTGATGGAAACCAATTTTCTCTTTTTGTAACGTTTATCCATTTGTTTTTCATATTACCATCTTTTGGAAACCTATAGGGAAAAATCATACAGTTTAAATAAAAAAAAACATTGTTATCGTACTTATCCAAGGCTCATACACGAAAAGAATAATTATAATTAATATTATAAAGTATTACTAAGAGTAGTAGATAATAATCTACTACTCTTAGTAATATTTTAATATAAAATTGTATATATATATATGTATATATATATATATATATATATATATATATATATATATATATATATATATATATATATGTGTCTGTAATATTAATAAATTGTGTATCTGTCTATATCTAATATATCCAAAACAACGATATCTAAATATGTACAATAATCATTTTGTGGATAATTATCGACAATACAAAACAAATATACCGCACTGCACTAGTCATTAGCGTCACGAGGCTAATTATGATAAGGAGAGACAGACATACATGTTTGCAGTAAATGCATAAAGGACGGAGTGATGCGTGGCGGAACCGTCCAGTTTAACTTGACCCTCGTTGCGTAATAAAAATGTTGAAAATATTTTGGTTAAATAAAGAAATTTACTTACCGATGAAAAGTAATATTGTTTGTTGTTACACTACATGTTTTACTGTTGTTTCCGCACCATTTAACGGCACAACAAGACATGATGCCGTAAATTGATTTTAATTTATATTTTAAATGTAAGCCGTCTCTTCGGTTCTAGAATTTGGTCGCAACTGGCGGGAAACAAAAGTGTTCCGAAATATATCAGTGACTAGTCACTTACGAGTTGACAGGTTCGGGTCGCCTTGTATTACGTCTCTATAGGGTTAAGTGCTCATAGCTGCCGAGCCAGCTAGTAACAATATAAAAGTACAAAACACTAAAATACCTGTACATAATTCCTATATATAATAGGTTATAAACCTGCAGTACTGTAAAAAATGTAGGCACATTATATAAAACCAGTTATATTTATAAAGTTCTACTTCTCTGCTTTCGCAGAGATGTATAATAAATATATTGTTGACTAAATGGTTAACGGTCAATTTATATAGAATTACATGCTCCTTATCCAATCTTATTGACGAATGAGTAATGATTGTCGGGAGAAAATCAACGAATGCAAAGCCGTCCATCTGATGTCAGTCAGGGTCGTTTCGCCTCAGTAGATGCCGCCATGATTGCATACATATCATCAAAGTTGTTTCTATTGACATTTCGTGATGAAAGTCAAGCAAGAATGTAAAACTAATGAATTTAGAATACTCTTTTTATGAAATCCAGGTGATTTGTGATACACATACAAATTCTAAAACATGAAATTTTGTTTGGCTAAGCTTTTAAGCTCTTAGTACCATTGGCGCACGATTACCCTTAGCCCTTAGTCGATTGTAAAACTCTGTAGGTAAGTGATGTGCGTCCATAGACATATAGACACCATCTAAAAATTGTCAGGGTGACTTCCTGTGACCTCAAAACGTCAAGATTTGATGAAAACTCAATTTTCGAAAAACGGGGTAAACCAATAATTTCCCGATTTTTTAAAATTTTCAACTTCCTCTAGAAAGTCTTCTTAGAAAGTCTTTGAGACAGTTTATAGGGTAGACTATGTTTAGCAGTAGACTTTTTATATACAGTAATGGTAATGGTTTATGGCGTATCCAAAACCTCAGTTAATTTAAATAAAATCGTACCGACGCGACGTCTTATATGTTGAACAAGTCGGATTGTCTCGCTTACGAATTACGATAATACTTTACTTCTTTATGAAATCACTAGCTTTCACCCCACGGTGCTACCATCGTCTAAGATGCAATATCTGGAAAGTCATGACGCAAGCTTATTATGAGATCGTATAATATAGAGAGCACAAGCTATTACATGCAAACTTTCTTATATTTCGAAATGATAATGATCGCATATTTTAAGTTCTACAAAGGTCTTTCATATGATTATAAGCTTAATTAATATCCGTCACATATATTTAATTACGTGATTGACGTCATTTAGTCAGCGTCAGTTTAGCGAATGTAGCAACGTATTGCGTTTCTGACGCTGCTACTCGTCGCTGGTCTGGTTATTTACATCTGCTAAGTAAAATAACAACTTATTTACCAAGCATGGTGAGTCACAGTAAATCTGTCAAGTAATGCTATTTGTCAGATGCCATTATATCATTGTATAAGAAATGAGGTAAGTGGTTTGTGCATTCCATAGACATCGGTAACCATTTCGAAAAAAGAAGTACTCTTCAGACCAGAATACAATAGGTAATAATGTAGTACCTACTCAGATGGACTACTAGGCAGAAAACAAGTCGTACCACCTAGGTGATGATCTATCTTTAAGGTACTGACAATACTAACAAGATGATGTGAGTGAATGGATGAGTCTTCAACGCTGCCACAATGCGCCGAAGACTTTTTTATTGTCATACTATTTTTCAAATAAAAGCATGACTTGCGGTTGTGAATTTTTATGCAGTGGATAAAACAGTTCGATAAGTTTACGACTTCCGTTTACTGCCACCGTCTGTGGTATCGTGGAATATAAAATCATGAAAGGTGTATTCCTTGTTCTATACTAAGCGTTTCGTACTTCCATTTTCCACATTAAAAATTATGATGGTTAGTTTCTTTTTATTTCTAAATAAAAAATGAAGTTCCTAATGTGAATTAAAAAAATAAATAGGCACTGCGAGTTTGATCCCTACCTGCAGCGCTGAAAGGAATCAGGGTATGAAATAAAAAAAAAAACATGACACGAGTCTGAGAAATTAAATTGTTATGTTGTGGATTCCTCAAAAAGTAGTGCAGTGAACTAACGTTCTATATTGCTTCATAATTCATTAAGAAGTGAGAGGATACCTCTGCCTAACAATAGGACCAAATGTAAACTATAATTATACTTTATATTTAAATATACAATAATTATACTTTAAATTAAAAATACAAAAATTAAATTAGATTAGGTTTAAGTTTTCTAGGTACGTCATCATTTAACTTTTGAATTTTATACGTAACGAAGTCACAAGAAGTTGGCAAACCTAGAAATAGTCATAAAATAACAAGACATTTAAGAAGGAAGTGTTCACAGATCGCCTAAATAATGAAAATTTACTACTAAAAATTTGCATTATTTATATTATTTTCTAGAAACGCGTTGTCTTTTTCTTTACTCTTTGAAAGCTTGGGAAAGAAGGTATACATAATGAATTACTCGAAGGTAATGCCGATGCGTCATAAAAACTTTTAATGGCAGGCTTTTACAGCGGCGCCCTGCAGGGCTGAACGAGATGCCGCAATAAATGAGTTCTGAGTCGCAGACGCTTCGTCACAGCACTTGAGAACTAAGTGCTGAATTACAAATTGATCATTTTTTATGTCGTCAGTACAATTTTAATGTGATTAAATAAAAACTATTTAAATCTATTCAGAACATGTAGGGTTTTTTATTTAAATAATGTATTTAAATAATAAATTTAAATATTTGTACCGTTATAATTTCGTAAATTATTTATTTATTTACTCTTTATAGAATTTATAAAAAAAGTACAAGATTAAAAGGCGGATTTAATGCTAAAAGAATTTTCTAACTTAACCTTAGTTTTTACATAATATGGCTTAAGGTAGTATGGCTTATGATTAACAAATTGTGCTAGGTAGGTATGCATTATCTATCGAGTTGGTATCTTTATGTATGATTACATACATAAAAAAACCAACTCGATAGATAAACTAAAGATAACAAATGTAATACGAGTATTATGAACAATTATGAAGCATAAAAAATATGGGTTTTCTCTTTTTACACGGTCTAATAAAATTTGTTGATGATGTCAAATAAAATGTTATAGGTCTATTATAGACCTATTTGTGAAAATATCCTATCGACGAAACGATTTGAGCTAGGAATAGTAAAAATCGTAGAAATTACCGTGAAAACTTTGCTTATCTCCTCTTAATAACAATGTTCTTCCGACTATATGTCGTTCTATTTATTGTCTATTTAGCATTCAATAAAACCTGACAATGAGTAATATACTCATTGTCAGGTCACTTGTAATTTTTTAACTTCCCGCTATGAAAATCAAAGATTTTCTAAAAATGGAAGGGGAAAAAGGGGAAGTTATTGTTTTTCAAAATCGAGTTCCAATCGATCTCGACGTTTCGAGGTCCTAGGAAGCTATTCTGGCTATTTTTGCGATGATGACCGTATGTCTGTATGTATTATGCGTGTGTGTATATGCGTGTCTATATATGTAAACATCTCATAACTTTGTAACGTTGTGTCCGATCGAAAAGCGATTTGCGGTATCTGCAAGAACCTCGCTGAATTTAAATTTCTGTGAATTTAGACTGAATCGTCATGGTAGATTCTGAGGAAACCTCAAAAATTCGAGTTTTTTAATACAGAAATTAATACAAAAAGTAGTTTTCTTGGAATTACTTCGACACCTTTGTTTTGATGAATTCTATAATCTATCAGTTCCTCTACTCAAAAAGGGAGGTCGATTGCCGTGAACCGCATCAAAATCGGTTGATTCGTTTGAAAGATATTGTTGTCGAAAGAAATCTCGAAAGTGTTTTTTCAAAATAACGTGAAAACTTTCTATGAAATAATATTTTTTTTTTATAGGATAGGGTGACAAACGAGCACACAGTCCACCTGATGGTAAGTGGTTGCTGTGGCCCATAGACATCCACATCTATCCTCGATTACGAATCAAAATGCAGATGCGTTGTCACCCGTGAGGACTAAGATGGAATGCCTCGTTTCCAGTAAAAAGAGACATATTACTACCGTACCTTTCTTTTATCTTTGGTTTTATGTCAAATTTTTTTTCCTGAGCATAAAATTTCTTTTCTAAAGAACTCTTGGTCTTGAGCGCCTGAAAATTCCTGTACTACAGCAACCACTGTTTTATCATCTTCAAATTTCTGACATAACTTTAATCTCGGAAATAGATATAAATCTAGTAGCCGTATGGTAGATGCTCAAGTACTTCAAAGCCCAATATTTCGAATTGCAGATATTACAACGACGGACTTACGCCTGGCTCACGGGCGTGACCTTGGTGAAACAAAACAATCTTTGCGAGATTGCCTCACCGTTTTTCGCCGATTTCGAATTAAGGTTCTTGTTCCAAAATGCCTTGTGAAATATTTAATCTGTTGTGTTTGTACACATCGGTAATTATTAAGGACGCGCGAAACTTTTTAATGAAAATAAGTAAAGTAAAATTACATTACTTAAAATCTTTGTTTTCCCAGCAACAAACTTTTGTCGACGTAAAACCAGTGATCTGTAGCAGCATCAGAGATGCGAGACATCTGGCACTGCGATCGTCTATCCACCTACCAAGCACTCAACGAGAAATATCTCTTTAAAGATTTTAAGGTGTTAAAAAATCTCACTTGATAAAATATTAGAAACGGGAAGAATACAGAATTAGGAATTTCGTCCCTGATAACTTTTAGAGTAGATAAAACATAAGTCTAACCCAGGTCTTAACTAGGTTCCGAGGATATAATGATATGTATGGAATGATATTTTTTTATAGGATAAGGGTGACCAACAAGCACACAGTCCACCTGATGGTAAGTGGATGCTGTGGCCCATAGACATCTACACTCGATTAAGATTCAAAATGCAGATGTGTTGTCACCCCTGAGGACTATCCCAGTAAAACGGGTCTCCGGTTCTCTACACTTACCATAAGAAACAAAGCAGCATTAAGCTGCTATTTTGCGCTGATTTTCTGTGAGAGTGTGGTTCTTACCTGGTCGAGCCGACCCATTCACGCTACAACCTTAATATAGCTGCAGCGTGGCTCTACCACGTAAAAAAAATATTAGTTCTGTATGTAGCCAAATAAATAATATTATTAATCAAAACAAAAGATGATTACTAATTTATGTACGAGTATTGCTATAAAGAAGTGATTGTAACAAATCGTCTCGCACAGGAACTCAATGACTGCGTTGGCAGTCATTGAGTTCCTGTGAACCGATGTTTGGAAAGTTGTTTCCAAACATCGGTTCCCAAAAAGCTTAGCCTCAGCTTAGGTAACTAGACCACAAATATAAAAGTAAAGTTACTGCCTCCTATACGTTCCACTACTGGGTACAAGCCTCCTACTAATTCTGAAAGGATTTTAGGACAAGAAAGTGGTGTCTGCCGCACTGCACCAATGAGTTTTGGCGGCCATTATATTACGTCTTCGAACTTTTTTAATTTCTCAAATATTCGGGTTTTCTCATAAAGTTTTCTTTACCGGTAAACAAGTGGTAAATCAACACTTAAAATTGCAATTTACGATTTCATTGCTGCCGGCGGGGATCGAACCCAGGTTGCACGCGTATTGTTAAATTTAAAGCGAGCGGTTAGTTCCTGAGCTAACACGATTCTCATGATCTGCCGTGTTCCAAACTTCGACGGAGTAATCTGCCGTATTTTGTCGAAATTTGAGTGCTACAGTCACAGGCTTTCAAGTGGTACCAGATTGGCTGTCGGTATATCTAAAGTGTTTTAATGCTATGGTAAATATCCTAATGCAGAACCAGAGCACGAAACCTATCCAACTGGAAAGAGGTGTAAGGCAGGGTGACCAAAAACTTAGAAATTCTTTACCATCGCGTTGTAGACGTTTTCAAGCTACTCGACTGGTAATCATACAGTAGCAACATTAATGGCAAGTGCATCATTTACCTTCGATTTGCTGACGGTGTAATCATCGTTTGAGAACCTTGGCACTACGTTTATTAATCTTAGTATTGTCTCCCGAAGAATGGGTTATAAGGAAAATATAGAAAATACAAAGATTATATGTTTCAACTTTGGCACATGTATTCTAGTAGTGGTTAGGAACACTGAACAAATATCGTCAGGTGGGTCCAGGTTAGACCAATAAGTTATTCGATGGATCCGAATCGGTTGAGCAATCTGTAAATTACGACACATTTTGTCACATACTTTTTTATGCATGAAGAGTCAAACAATCATACAGCGCACTTGATGGTAAGTGATCACCGTCACCCGTGAACATATCCAATACCAGAGGAATTGATCGACATAAAGTTCCAAATAGTCCTTTACAGCTGGCCGAATAATCCGAGACATCTTAAAGCCATGCGGAACAACAAAACAAAAAGTTAAGATATTATATAAAACCCGACCCGGCTTCGCACGGGTGATTTAAGTATCTCAACAACAGCGCCACCTGCCGAGTCCAAATCAAATCAAATCATCAATCATCCCTGGATGAATTGTAAACCAAATCATCCAGGGACTCACTTAAACGCACACAAAAATTTTATCAAAATCCTTCAAGCCGTCTTCGAGTTAGCAAGACTAACATACGGCAATTCTTTTTTATAATACACATAATATAACTTCGAAATTAAATGTCCAATTCGAATGAATTAAAAAGTATTTTACTGCTACATAAATACCGTTAAGACGAGCCATGACCCTAAACGCAAGTTTTATAATGCCTCAAAGTATATGATCCACTGCAGTAAACAAACCCAGAAAAATATATGATATTGTCCAGGATATATGCTAGTTAGATGGTGTGTTGAAAACATGATATCACTAATTTAATACGATAGAAAAAAATCACAAACATACCTCTAAAATTTCTCTTAACAAGTAAAAACCATACTAGTATACATGCAATCATTCTGATTTTTTGTCAGATTTTTATACATTCAACATATTAACGTTATAGTGTTTTAATTTTTTAATCCAACAAATAGTTTTTTTTTTAAATCGCATATTCTTATTTCTGAAATAATAAGTACGGATGTTTACTTAAACGCCTGTGCAGAGTCACTGCCGGTCGTGGCCCGGTGCTGTAGAAACGTGTCGCTCTTTTTGCCGCAGTATTTACGTTAAGATTTTTTAAGGACGAGTTTACAAAATTGATATAGGTATAGAATCGAACTATTCCATTGACAAGGGTCACGCACACAAGTGTACGCACGGTTGGCTGCGGGAATCGTAGTCAAATAAAATTATTTTGATAATTTGAAAGATCGAATTTTATTTTTGATTTCTTATACCTCAACAATATACTTAGATATATAGAGTAATTAGACTTAGATACGAAATACGAATACCTTACTCTAGAGACTGCTTGGCACTGGGAGCCCTCTACTGGCAGTGAGATGTTAGCTGTGGACTTTGGGCTAGTTTTGTCAGTTATGAAAAGACCCTGCCTCCGGACTTGATGGAGTGACTTGAAGGTGAACTTCAGTAACTAATACTGGAATGCCTGGACTAGTAGAACTAGGTGTGCCGGGTTTGGGCTGGTTTTGTTAGGTATAATGAGTCCTTACCTCTGGACTTGACGGAGTGACCTGAAGGTGTACTTTGGTAATCGGTATTGGAACTGGTCGCCGAGTACTACTAGGTGTGCCGAGTTTGGGCTCGTTTTGTTAGGTATGATGAGTCCTTACCTCCGGACTTGACGGAGTGACCTGAAGGTGTACTTTAGTAATCGCTATTGGAACTGGTCGCGGAGTACTACTAGGTGTGCCGAGTTTGAGCTCGTTTTGTTAGGTATGATGAATCCTTACCTCCGGACTTGACGGAGTGACCTGAAGGTGTACTTTAGTAATCGCTATTGGAATTGGTCGCGGAATACTACTAGGTGTGCCGAGTTTGGGCTCGTTTCGTAAGGTATGATGAGTCCTTACCTCCGGACTTGACAGAGTGACCTGGAGGTGTATTTTGATAGTCGCTATTGGAACTGGTCGCCGAGTACTACTAGGTGTGCCGAGTTTGGGCTCGTTTTGTTGCGTATGATGAGTCCTTACCTCCGGACTATGTATGTAAATAGTTGACTTGGTACCTGCTCATATCATAAAACTGACTTTAAAAAAAATATTGATAATTAATATATAGTATGTTAATGCTCATTGCTGCCACTTGTTGCTATTTAAATATCACAGGAACTTATTATTTTATCAATTATAATCATTGTGTTACTACCGTCAGATATCTACACAATATTCTCTCATTGTTAACACGATAGACATCTTTCTAAAACTGTGCAATAAAATAATCGCAATAAACGGAATACTTAGAACTGTTTTAAGTGTTTTTCTTATGTCCATCTGAGACATAATTTGGTGACCCCGGCGTGATCACGGAAAATAAAGTTCAACGGAAATATCTGATAAAATAAACTATCACCATTTCATGCAAGAAGTTCTAACTAATTATTATTGCAAGACGATTACCTATAGAAGCTAAAAATACAAATTCGCCGTGTAAGAATTGGAATTTGAGATAAGTGTCCTTGTTTCCCTTTAATCTTTAATCCTAATAAGTATTGACTTTAACTTTGCAATAATGATATCTCGGAAAAAATATAACGATATTTTTATTTTACAATAATCTCCACGATATCACTATAATAGATTTCAATTATAGTTTTAACTAGTAAATACAATTTTCAACGAAAGCAATACAGTTATAGTAGATATATAACATATTTGCCGAACGGTTTCAGGGTCGAGTGTCCTTAATTCTCAAGTTCATTTGGAGGTCAGCCTCTCCATTCATCACCTGCTTCCAGTTCGGCCAGTGCCTTCGAGGCGAGGAGCGTGAGATATATTTTTGTTTACTTTTAAACTCTAATATTTATACACTTAAAAAAAACAGTACCCGGTTGACCGAGCTTTGCTCGGTATTTTTTGCTCGGTTTTTTTTAATTCGTGTGTTTTGGAAATTATATTTAGATACAAATTACATACTGATGAAATATGAATAATATTTTTTGATCTTAGCGACATAATAGAAAAAACTGAACTGGTTATTTGAATAAAAAAACATGAGTGCAATTAATTTAATTTAAATTTTCGTGTTTTTAAAAAATGCTAAAAAAGGGCTCGAAAAAATAGATTTTCTCAAAAAAGAAAGGAACTTGAAAAAAAAAATTAAAAAAAGTTGGTCGGTCGGTCTGGGCTCGAACCGGGGTTTTACGATTCTGTGACCGCCCATTATACCAATTAAGCTATTTATAATCATTAACAATGTGTCAAAATTTACCTTCTTATTCTAACGATATTGTACCAGTTTTTCTTTGCCTAAAAACACTCCCTGGACACTAAATTTTATGAAAATCGTTGGAGCCGTTTCCGAGATCTCGATTATATATATATATATATATATATATATATATATATATATATATATATATATATATATATATATATATATATATATATATATATATACAAGAATTGCTCGTTTAATAGTATAGGATACCTTTTTCATTTTTTTTTGAAATCATGAGTTAGTCAAAGCAATTCAGAGAGTTGATAGCTAAGCGTAGTTCAATTAAGGGACAAATAACCAAGTTTAGAAATTATCTAGATAAGATAACGAGATCGCCTAAATTAACAAATATAGAAGTTGCCGAATTAACTATAAAAAGAAATAAATTTGGAGCATTGTCAGGCAAATTTGATGAGTTGCAAGATCAAATTGAAGTATTAGCTGGTGATTCTTTGGATGAGGAGATGGATGAGAGGGAGGCTATTGAACAGGATTTGATACTATGCTTGGCTACTGCCAAGGAATATCTTGATCAACAAATGCCCACAATAGAAAGGGATAAACGACAGTCCGTTGGTCATTGTTCTCAGTACACTTCCGATCAATGTGATTTACCGATTAATTAACCGCAGTTAAATATTGCTAAATTCGACGGCTCATTTTTCCGCTGGCTTGAATTCCGTGATTCGTTTAACAATTATATTCACAACAATAATCGATTATCACCAATTCGAAAATTTCAATATCTATTATCCTACTTAGAAGGCAGCGCAGCGCGAATTATATCCAACCTTGAAGTATGCTCTGCCAATTATGAAGATGCCTGGAAGTTAGTATGTAATCGTTACAATAACAAAAGACTCTTAATAAACCATCATTTAAAATCATTATTTAACATCAATACTATAACCCGAGTGTCTGAGCATGCTTTAAGGTTCATGGTCGATCATGTATCAAAAAATTTACGTGCATGGTCCAATTTAGGACAACCTACACATAATTGGGACAGTCTGATAATATATATGTTGTCGATGAAGTTGGATAACCGTACACTTACTAAATGGGAGGAACAACGTAGCAATATTGACAGTGACGAAGTTCCAACTTTACAACAATTTAACAAATTTTAAATCGACCGCGCTGACGTTCTTGAATCAATTAATCGTAACAAATCGGAAAACAGCAATAAAACTACACAAAATCCGTCAAACTCGTATAATAAACATATTACAAATACAGTAATAAAGGCATCTTCTTCTAGTGAAGAGAAGGCCCCAACGCATAATAACAATTTTTATCCATGTATTATTTGTAGCGAACAACATAGAATTTATGATTGCAATATATTTAAGGCAAAAAGTGTTCAGGAAAGAATTTCGGATGCTGCGAAACATAATCTATGTGCAAACTGTTTAAGGAAGGGTCATAATTCGAGCGAATGCCGGATGGGTCCCTGTCGACTATGTAAGAAGAAACATAATACTCTTCTCCATACTCCAAAATCCATTACTAATCACTATGCTTCAAAAAACAATAACAATACTAACAACACTTCTATTAATAATACACAGAACGATGATAACGATAATACACACAATGAATCTATGGTCTATGTTTGCAATCCTGACACTAATCATATACTTTTGTCAACAGCGTTGATCAAGGTAATTAATCCAATGACGAATAAATTTGAGACGATTCGTGCTCTGTTAGACTGTGGCAGTCAGTCATCCTTTATAACTAAGCAATTACAAAATAAGCTATCATTGCACTCTAATTCTATTCATTTGAATGTAATTGGTATTGGAAACAGCTCGTTAAGTACTGTTAAGGAATCTTGTGTTGCAAAAATACAGTCAATGCACAACACTTATAATATTGAATTTTCATGTTATGTTATTAACGAAATAACGAGCGATTTACCAAGGTGCCCTATTGATAGAAAACAATTAAACCTGCCAATACATATTCAATTGGCAGACCCGTCCTTTGATCAGCCATCTTCCATTCACATGCTGATCGGAGCTGACATCTTTTGGGACATTTTGAAAAGTGAGCAAAGGTCCTTAGGTCTTAATGGACCTAAGTTAATTAGTTCTCACCTTGGGTGGTTGATTGCTGGTTCTATACCATTAAATTCTATTAAGCGAAGGCAAAAAATCACTAAAACTCAATGCAATCATATAACTACAAATCAAAACAAAAGCTTCACACTATTGCAAGAAGTTAACGACGAACTGCTCAGAAAATTCTGGGAACTTGAAGAGTTGCCTCCGATACATAACTGTAGTAAATCAGAATACGAATGTGAACAACACTTTAAAACAAATACAACAAGACTCTCTGATGGTAGGTTTTGTGTTAAATTGCCTCTAATTGACTCGCCAGATTGTCTTGGAAACTCATACAATTTAGCCAATAAACGGTTGTATAACTAAGAGAAACGATTTAGAAAAGATAAAAATGTCAAACTACAATATTCACAATTCATACAAGAGTATGCGGATTTAGGTCATCTCTCTATATCGTCACGGTCAAGGCCTATTATTAACTACTATCTTTGTCATCATGCGGTTTTCAAGGCAGATGGCGAATCCACAAAAATTAGAATAATGTTTGATGGATCAGCTCCCACTTCCTCGGGCTTCTCATTAAACGATATTCTTAAAGTGGGCCCTAAAGTCCAGGACTCTCTCTTTTTCATTCTTGTAAGAGCCCACCAATATAAATATCTCCTTACAGCTGATATCGAAAAAATGTACCGTTAGATATATGTTGCTGAGGAAGATCGCGACCTTCAACTTATATTATGGAGAGAAGATGAGTCTCAACCAATAAAAACATTGCGCTTAAATACTCTTACTTACGGTACTGCAAGTGCGAGTTATTTGAGCACTCAGTGTGTTTGGGAAGTGGGTGAAGAATGTAATGATGAAGCTATAAAGACTATTATACAGAAAGATTTTTATATCGATGACTTGATAACTGGTTCCAACTGTGACAAACAATTAAAATATATTCAAGAATCAGTTTCAAGCGAGCTCAATAAAGCAGGTTTTCATTTAAGAAAATACAAATGACAATTAGTGAATCTTCAAGCACTCTCGGATTGGGGTGGAATCCCTATAACGATGATTTACACTTTACTATAACCCTCCCCAATACAAACTTACACGCTACTAAGAGGTCTATCATGTCCAATACATTTAAGATCTTTGACCCTTTGGGTCTACTAAGTCCATGTGTCGTTGTACCTAAAATTTTATTACAAACAATTTGGCAGCTTAAGCTAGACTGGGATGACCCAGTTCCATCAAACATCAATTCGATTTGGAAAGACTTTGTCGATTCGCTACCTATCTTATCACGGTTAAAGATTCCAAGAGCAGTTATTTGTGATGCGCCAATTTCTGTTGAAATTCATGCATTCAGTGATGCATCACAGGCAGCTTATGGATCTTGTATTTATGTTAAATCCACAAACGCAAATAACAAAGTTTACGTCAAAATACTATGTGCAAAATCGAAGGTAGCTCCGCTGAAGCCAACCACAATGCCGCGTCTAGAACTGTGCGCTGCATTACCTTCAGCGCGATTATGCAATAGTGTCGTCAAGGCCATAATATATAAGGCAGACCGTATAATATACTGGTCTGATTCGAGCGTGGTGTTGGCTTGGCTGAGTGGTAATTCAAACAAACTTAAGACCTTTGTCGCTAACAGAGTTGGTTCAATATTAGAAAAAACAGGACCTTCATCCTGGCAATATGTACCTACCGCTAGCAACCCAGCCGATCTTATATCCAGAGGTGTTAGTGCAACTCAGCTCATAAATTCAAATTTGTGGTGGTCAGGACCTAGTTTTTTACATTTTGATGATTCTTTATGGCCCGTTTTAAAACACAACTACCATTTGGATTCGACTGAAAATAAAGTTATTTTATCTACAATATTACAGAATTCTATAATTGAATGGCAAAGATTTTCAAAGTTTACAAGAATCCGTCGAACTATGGCCTACGTACTGCGTTTTATTCACAATATTAAAAATAAAAATCTAAGCAAGTTGGTAAATTGACTCTTGATGAATTAAATAAATCATTTTTATTATTGTGTAAAATTTCGCAACAAGAAAGCTTTCCTAAAGATTGAATGAAACTATTTATTACGGATTTTATCGCGTTTAAATAATAGTTTTATTCAATGTGTAGTGTTCGCGTAAATTTAAGAAATCATTAAGCTTTCCTAAAGACTTTATAAACCTAAATAAACACAACCCAATTAGTCCTAAGTCAAAAATTTTAGCATTATCTCCATTTTTATCAAGCGAAAATTTAATCAGAGTTGGTGGTCGCAACGATGCTGCTAATTGTTCATATGAGAGAAAACATCCGATATTATTAGACTCATCTCATCATCTCTGTAAACTTATTTTTGCATATGAGCACTTGCGCAGTATGCATGCAGGCCCCCAAGCATTACTCGCCATTGTAAGAGATACTATCTGGCCTATTAACGGTAGACATCTTGCACGGCGTACCGTTTGTAAGTGTATAAATTGTCGACGTGCTCAAGGTAAAACTTTAACACCAAAAATGGGGGACTTACCCGCTCAGCGATTGAACTCCGGCTTTCCTTTTATTTCTGTGGGCTGGGATTTTGCAGGTCCTTTCTATATACTCAATCGTAGAGGCCGTGGTGCAAGGCTTATGAAATGTTATATGTGCATATTTGTCTGCTTACGCTACAAATGTATCCACCTAAAGGTTGTAAGCGACCTTACTAAAGATTGTTTCGTTATGACTCTGCGTAGGTTCGTCTCACGACGCGGCCGGCCAGCGGAGGTATTTTGTGATAATGGTCGAAATTTCACGGCAGCATCAAAGGAAATCGCCTCCTTTCTCAAGAATCATACGGACACTATTTCTGATTTTGCAACTCGAGAAGGTTTCAAATTTATTTTCATACCATCGTACGCTCCTCACTTTGGCGGTATTTGGGAAGCAGGTGTAAAATCAGCCAAATTTCACATTAAGCGCGTTATGGGCAATTCTCACTTAACCTTCGAAGAACTTTCAACGTTATTTGGGCAGGTTGAGGCTATACTTAACAGTCGTCCCCTCTGTCCACTATCCTCTTCCTCGAACGATTACCTTTGCCTCTCCCCAGGGCACTTTCACATAGGAAGACAACTGACTGCGTTGCCATCTCCAAATCTTCTGCATGCAAAGGAAACTACTCTACAAAGACACGCAAGATTAGAACGAATTCGGCAGCATTTTTGGCAAAGGTGGCAAAATGAATATATATCCGAATTGCAACTAAGAACAAAGTGGAAAACAAGTAAAGAAAAAATTAAGGTTGGAGACCTGGTTCTTATCAAAGAAGATTCGCTACCACCATTATGCTGGCGTCTGGGACGTGTGGCAAAACTTTTTCCGGGTGCAGACGGCATTTCGAGAGTAGCAGATATCAATACAACAAGAGGATGCATTCGCCGACCTTTAGTGCGCCTATGTCCCCTTCCAAATCAAGAAGACCTTCAAGATTGAAAGACCAGGTCTTTCAATGGGGGGGGGGGGGAAGATGTTAACGCTCATTGCTGCTACTTGTTGCTATTTAAATATCACAGGAACTTATTATTTTATCAATTATGATCATTGTGTTACTACCGTCAGATATCTACACAATATTCTCTCATTGTTAACACGATAGACATCTTTCTAAAACTGTGCAATAAAATAATCGCAATAAACGGAATACTTAGAACTGATTTAAGTGTTTTTCTTATGTCCATCTGAGACATAGTATGATGTCCAGACTCCAGACCTCGTAAACAGTTTTGATATTAGTGAGTAGGTACTCAAAATATTATTACTAAAATACCTCGTAGTGTTGCGAACAGGAGACCTCACGGAAAAGTTTTTGTTTGGAGGTGAATTGTCTGCTTGCTTTGCGCATACTGTGTTCACGCTGCGCTCTTCGACTGCCGGTTTCGCTCCGCCCACTGCGCGACGCGCGGGTGAACAACGAATTTAAAATCGTGCTAAGACCTCGTCTTAAATGATAAAACTATCTACTTGAATAAGAATTATACGAGTGTAACCAACTTTAGTTTCTACCGGCGATCTAATTTAATTTTAGAACACAAAAGCTATTATTGTGACTTAGATAATATATTCCCTCGCAGACTTTTTTGTAAGTAATAATGAGTACTTAAACCATATATGGCGCACGCCAAATAACGAATTTACATTTACGTTGTAATTTTCTTAAGGATCTCTATTTTTCCTTCAATAATTTATAAACTCTATTGCTTCCTGATAATTTAGCTTTTTATTGGTTAAAACGGTTAAAGTCGGTCCAGTAGCTTCGGAGCTTATTCTGTACAAACAAAACAAACAAACAAACAAAAAATTCTTTCCTCTTTACAATATCTATTATTAGTATAGACTATTATAGATTAATATAGATTTTTGAAATCGAATTTGTTCGAACCCTGGTTTAAACTATTAAAAGTATAATGTAAATAAAATAATTTCTATACATGCATGAAAAGTTATTTTTGTAACCTGGGGTAATTTTTATAATATATTCATCTCCTACCCACGGCACAAAACACAAAAATATAATAAATTGATACGTTGGTACTAACTTGTGTCTCGCATCGCACGTAGTACATGGTGACTACGATTTCAGTAATTAATCTTATAACTTTACGCAATTCTGACGTAAGATGCACGCTTCGTATTTATTACGTGTGAGCAGCATAACAGAGTTACAATAAAACAATTTATTGGTTACACGAAGCACTCTATTTATTTAGCCACTGCTCTTGTTCTGATTAATTTACGGCATCAGATAGCCGAGTTTATTGGGCATTGTATATTCTCAGCGATACGTGATTAATTGATATCGTTATATCGATGCCCGCGTCGTTAATTTATGGCTGTCTTTATACTGACATAACGATTTATTACGCGAACAAAATTTTGTACATTCATACATACATAAACACTCACGCCTGTCACTCAGAGGGGTAGGCAGAGACTACGGACTTCCATTTGACACGATCCTGACATACCTCTTTCGCCTCCTTTACATCCATATATCTACGCATACATGCTCGTCGGTTAAGGGTACTTTTAACGTGGTCCATTTTCAAAAAATCGCCAATTTGGTCGATAAACTTTTTTCTAGGGCGTCCCTTCCCAACTCTGCCGTTCACAGCTGCCATATAAATTTGCTTTGTCACTCTTTCCTCATTCATTCTTTCTACGTGACCGAACCACCGAAGCATTCCTTTCTTAATCCTGGTCACAACATCATCTTGCATACCACATTTATCTCTTATCACGCAATTTCTCACCCTGTCATTCAGATTCAACCCTAGCATACTCCTTAAAGACCGCATTTCTACTGCATTTATTCTACTTTCGTGCTTCTTCTGCCACACCCAGCTTTCGCTACCATACATTAAAGTAGGGACTAACACAGCATTATGAATTACCATACGTACCTTTTTTGATACGTTCTGGTTCTTCACAATGGAGTGTAGTGCCCCATTCACTCTATTCCCTGCATTTACTCGTCGTTCTATATCCTTATCATATCTACCATCCCTGTTAAATACACATCCCAAATACACAAACTCATCCACTTGCTCAATTAACTCTCCTTCTATTCTTATTTCACATACTGTTTTGCTTTCCTCTCTTTCAAAAACCATCACTTTCGTCTTACTTGCGTTCACTTTCATTCCCCTTTCAAATTTTGTTTCTGACTATATTTTAAAAACTTTATTTTTAGATAATAGTGTGGCAGGAAAATTAATGAACATATTTATACTGACACATAAGCTGCTACCAAGTTTACATTACTGTGAGAGGTGTAGTTCTAAATAAAAATTACTTGAGTCATCTATTTGTATTAGAAAACTTCAAAAAGAAAAAGAAAGGTTCTTAACTCGACTGTATGTTCTTTTTTGCACGTATGTAACGTGATGTCTTCATCAATTGTGAAACGATTGTAGCTATTCTTTTATTATTATATAAGTTTTCCTCTACATGTAAGTATTTGAAGAAAAAATTCAAAACCAAATGGTGAAAAATTGGGATAAAGTTTTAAATGTAAACTGTTTAGACAACATTCGAGCTTGTGATTAGTCCTTAGATCACTGAAAAGGGTCTAAACATTCGACTTTGAATAAAACGTAACAGCCAACTTTAAAGAATTAAAAAGAAGAAAATAATTTACTGTAGTTATTGATTAAATACTTCTACTACTTTTTAGCAATATCTTCTGAAGGCCGAATCTTAACGACAGGGTGAGAAATTGTGTGATAAGAGAAGAGTGTGGGTTGTAAGATAATGTTGTAGCCAAGATTAAGAAAGGAATGCATCGGTGGTTTGGTCATGTAGAAAGAACGAACGAGGAAGACTAGGCAAATTTATATTGCAGATGTGAACGGTAGAGTCGAGATGGGACGCCCCAGACGAAGGTTTGTCGACCAAATTGGCGGTATATAGAAAATGTACCAGAATAGGAGTACCCTTAATCGACGAATGTGTAGATATATGGATGTAAAGGAGGCGAAAGAGGTGTGTCAGGATCCTGCCAAATGGAAGCCTATAGTCTCTGCGTACCCCTCTGAGTGACAAGCGTGAGTGTTTATGTACATATGACTTTGAAGCTATTATGAGGAAATTATATTATTCCTTTTAGTTGTTTCAAGAAAGTTTTTAATTTTTATTCTAAGCCTCGTAAACCTACTGTTGTATAAAACCACTTTCGACGAAAACAATTCCACGCTAATTATAATTTTATTTGCTATAAACTTCCCGGTCATCCCGGAGTCTGGATGTGGTAAACTTCTGTCAACTTAGTAGTTTTTACCATAATGTTCATTACAACTATGTATACGAATTAGCGACATACAACTATCTTTTTTATTACTTAAATTAATATATGAGTGAAAATATAGATGTCATCCCTGAGGACTAAGATGGAAAATGCCACGTTAGCAGTAAAGGTGGTCTCCGGTTCTCTACACTTACAATATGAAACACAGCAGCATTATGCCACTGTGTAATATTCTATGTTAAGTGCAAACAACATTTCATTTCTGTCAAGTATTTGTAGCATTTCATTCAACCGAACATTAAGATGTTTTTCCACTCAGTAATAGTAGTTGTTTACTCATTTCTACCGCCAATCAGTCTGCTGTGATCCAGTTTGAAGTGTGTCAGTATTATCACAGCCGACAAGGCTTAGTACTCACAGGTGACAATCCATTATCCGACCTAGGTAAGTCCTTAGAAGTGACAATATATCATTCGACCTGCAGATTGGTGATGAAGGTGTTTGAAGTTGGTTGCTTGTGTTTATATAATAATGCTTGTTGCACTCTATTGTTATAAAAATAACATTTGTATAGGCTTTATGCTTAACAACAAAAACTTTATAAAACATTATTTACCGTGGATTGCGTAAGGCGAGTCAGTTGATATAAATAATCTTTTGATATTTATCTTCTGTAATGCTAAAAAAAGAAAAAAAGGAATAGTTGTACATTACATACAGAATGAACTACACCGTGTTCAGTGAGCACGAGCCGCGAGTGGGTGGTGCGTGGAGACGTGATATAAGACTTGACGCCTCCACAAAGCCGCGCATTTGTAAATTGTTTTAGTTTTATTGTAACTGTTGTCCGTTTCAAAAGACTTACTATTAAATAATAATAAGAATTCGAAGTATATTATCTTATTTACATATATAGCAAATTTTGCTGTTATACCTATTTAGTGTTTTAAGGAATATCAATCATTAGGCTTTATCTATTTTATAGTTTTCCTAAACCGTTATAGGAATGCTACTTAAAAATAATATTGGTTAAATGTGTTCAGATTTTTAGACCCTTACTTGATAAATGAGGGCTGGTGTCTTGCAGAGAGAGCTTGGTGTTTATTGTATGTTTTGATGAGCGTTAGGTAATCAGAAATAAAAAAAAAACTATAAGAAACTGAAACAGAACAGAAAAGTGAAAGGCCTTGTATGGTAAATGCAAGAAGTTATTTATAATTTTGTAAAAGGTGTTTTGTAAGTAGTTTTAAAGTTAAAGGTGCGTAACCTTTTTACTATCGAAGGTAAGATCAGATCTATAATACAACTACTAGAAAAGACTTAGTTTTTTGTGGTCAGAATTATCAAACTACTTTAAGTCAAAGTTAATCAACAGTACAAAAATCGTTTTAAAGTTTACATTGCTTTAGAGGGTTATTCTATGGAATCGCAATGAACGTTAAAAGACAATCAACCAGATGACGAGTTAGGCAAACGTTTTGAAAAGTAGTTTGCCTTCAGAGTTGAAAAACGTGGTAATTATATACTTTTTGGAGTTGATCGTAAGTTTTTTCCAATTGCATTAGTTACATCCTTATGTACATACGCTTGGAGCACTATAATATTAATATTTTCTGTGCTGTTGATAGCAGAATCAGTATTCAATAGGTATCGCTGTGATCTAAACCATTGGAACATCAACATTAATCGTTTATCATTATTATCATCATCATTATGACCAAATACTTAAATAGTTCGTTTTAATAAAAAAATTAACAGCGTTTCATTTTGAAAAAGAAACAGCACTGCTTAAGTGTTTTTTTTTTATTGAAGAGGGGCAAAAGATCATACGCATCGTAAATACTGCAACACCTGGAGAATCGCAGGTGCTTTGCCGGCCTTTTAAAAAGAGTAAGCTCTTGTATTGAAGGTCCTTATGTCGTATCGGCCCGGAAAATTCGCTGGTGGTTGTTGATTCTACAAGGTAGTTGTGCGAGGAAGAAAACTTCCTGTAAATCGCCAGGTGGTGGACCGCCATTCAGACAAATGACATGGATTGTATTGCGAGTTTTGTCGTGATTGAAGTTGAGCGGCTGGAATTAGTCCGGAAAATTCTTCAGAGCACTTCCTATGGCAGATACGATAAAATACGCAATAGAGCAATATCTCTTCCAAGTGCCAGTGAATCAGAAAGAGCTCGGTCGAACCGCTCTGCGCTGGATGCAATCAAATTGAAGGAACTGGCACTGGGGAGCCCCAGCCCAAAGATTGGAACAGTATTCTACGTAACGCCGAACCTGCGCCTTGTAAAGTTGCAGGTTTTGTTTATCAGTGATGCATATTCCTTCATGGCGTTATTTTTTACTGCCAGGTCAATTGCGGACGTTATTACTTACTGCAATATTACAGAATTGACAGAATCTAGATTTCACAGATTCTATGAAATTGACACATTGCAACTCAACGGCATAATAATAGTAAGTAACCGATTTGATTGTCTAAGAGCCGTAAAAAATATACTTTTCAATATTTTACATATAAAAGAGGAACTTTCTCGAATGCATAATATAATCATACACAGCCGTTTTTGAACAGAACTTATTGTGTACTTTTTTTATAGGATAGGGTGACTAACGAGCACACAGTCCACCTGATGGTAAGTGGTTGCTGTGGCCCATAGACATCTACATCTATCCTCGATTACGAATCAAAATGCAGATGCGTTGTCACCCGTGAGGACTAAGATGGAATGCCTCGTTTCCAGTAAAAAGGGTCTCCGGTTCTCTGCACTCACCATACGAAATACAGCAGCATTAAGCTACTATTTCACGCTGGTATTCTGTGAGAGCGTGGTCCTTCCCCGGTCGAGCCGACCCATTCGTGCTACAACTATACTACTAATATAACTGCAGCATGGCTCTACCACGTATAAAACGTACTCATGTTTGAGCTTAAAATCGACTACAATTTACTTACGTGTGATGAATATCCAAGGCTGTTACAATATGTTAAAATATGACTGCGGCAGGTAAGTTCTATGGTCATTACTACATTTCATGTTGGACGGGGCATTAAAGTAACGGCGGAAATTTAGTGTTAGATCATAAAATCTGATGCAGCAAAAAATAATGCATAATTATTTTATTATATTTATTAACGCCTTGTCCGATATGACTATGTAGTTTATGCACTTTTGCATCAACAAACACGCGTTCAAAGATTTGGGTAAAATTAACCAAAAATAAAAATTTATTTGTGACGGCCACCCACGAGTCCCTGGCAACAATGGCCGGCGTACGACAAATCATTATGTTTATGACGTTTCGTGTCGAACAATCCGCGTCGTATCCTTAAACAAAATAAATCTACAAAGGAAAAAATTAGACATATTAATAGAAAATGGAGAAAGAAAAACTAAAAAGGAAGCTTATGGATCTTTTATTTTCTTCATCAGAATCAGTATGTATGTGTACTAGGAGATTTTTCACCACTATTTACCACTTCTGGCTCATCTTTCGTTTTGGGGCACTATTTGGTTTAGAACACCGGGATCTATGTACTGTATTCATGTATCAAGAATGCTTGCGGTCCTTGCATACTGTCCTCATTGAAAGTAGATTTAGATAGATTAGAAAATAGAACTTAGATTTTCTACGAATTTTAACTAATTCGGGCCGGTAGATTTTGAGAAATCCCAAAAATAAAAAAAATTTAAAACCTTTTTTTTTGGAATAGCATTTAAACTGCTTTACCGATCGATTCTAAAAACTAATCAGCTTTTAAACTAAAAAAAACCACGTCGATCTCCGACGGTCCGGTAAAATCGGTTGATTCGTTTATGAGATATTGTTATCTATCAAAATCAAATTGTTTTTTTAAATTACTCCGAAATTTCATATTCAGCGTCGTAATAACATAAAATAAAATTATTATCTCTATATGTAAAAATCAATTGCTCTCCGTTAGTCTCACTAAAACTCTAAGCGGGCTCGACCGATTCTGATGACTTTTTTTGTGTCCGAGTGGGACCCTGGACGGTTTATATTCACAATTGGACCCGGTAGGTGGAGCTGTTATCGAGATCCAGATCTCCCGTGCGAAGACGGTACGGATCACTTATATACATTGAATATAAAATTTTATTGATTTAAGAATTCCGAGTCGACCCATAGCTATTAGCTCAAAGTAGCCAACAAAACGTCAATATTAGCAACGATCAAACCTCTATGTAATTGATTCGTAATTTTTATAAATTAATTGAACTCTTATTTTCGATGAAAAAAATATTTTAGAAGATATTCTGTTTCACTGATTGCTCATTCTGTATAAATTAAATTTGAAAAAGATCATTATTACCACGTTGAACAAGTTCTTGAAAAACTACAAAGAAAAGAATAGCTCTCCTCTTGGTATTAAAATGTGCCTATGAATGCGAAATCGTAACTTGCATCCAGAGCGAAATGGTCTATTCGTTTAACTTAGCCCTAAGCATCCATTGTTTCCAAACCTATCCTAAGTTAGTAAGCGATAAGTCCGTTTAGCTATTGAGAATTCGATGAACTCAATCGATAATATGGTGTTCTGGTCAAGTACGACGTGACAAAGACTTTTTCGGATGGTATCAAACATAAAAGTTTGAAATTTCTATTTAGCTTCAAAATACTGTTTTCTTCTTTTAAGCAACTGATTATAACTAATACTTGGCTGCAGAGATGACCATTGAATACAATAACCACGAACTAGCAAAGTGTGGACTCTAAATTGGTTTCACTCTTCAGAATCACAAGAAAAATTTAAAATCCATAATATTACATAAAAGAAGCTGGGTGCAACCAATCTACCCATAATGCCAGCAACCCATTTGACGCACGACAATGCCGATTCAGTTATATGTATATGAATACTATCGAAAAAGTATGATTTTAAATATTAATAAATTAATGTAACAAAAAAACTTCATATCAATATTCGATAAAAACCTAGTATAATGTACACAATACCATGAAATCACTACTACAACTACTTTTTGAAAATTTATATATAATTATTCATTTATTTATGGCCACCCACGATATTAGTACCGGAGAACATTTACAATATATTTACAGATTTCGAGAGATCGTAACAGTGGTAGAGCCATGCGGCAGCTTTGCTGTTGCACGTATGGGCCGGCTCAAACCGGGGTGGTACCACGACCTCACAGAATACCGGCGTGAAGTGGAAGCTCTGCTTCCGCGTTTCGTCTGGTGAGTGCAGGTGGCCGGAGGCCCAAATCCCCCCCCCCCCATCAACATGGTAGCGGAATTAAATAAAGGTAGACTACCCCAGGAGGGTACCAGCACCCCTGGAGAATCCCTCGCTGAGCATCCACGACCATGTTTCTCCACTTCTGAGCGTGGGTGCTCAGGCTGCCCCGCGTATTCTGGGGGGGGCGAAATTCCGCCAAACTGCTCGGGGCAAACGGAGCAACAAGACCAAGGCGACCCCTGCCACGCTGTCCGTGAATTTCTGCAATATCAGGGGACTTCACTCTAACCTAAACGCCGTCCACTACCATCTCGAGACGGCGAGGCCGGCTCTGCTCTTTCTGACCGAGACGCAGGTGTCCTCTCCGGCTGATGTCTCGTATCTCTCCTACCCGGGGTACAAACTGGAACACTCCTTTGTGCCTCGGGCTGGAGTTTGCGTTTACGTCAGAGAGGACATCTGTTCTCGACGCCTCGGCAGACTTGAAGGTTCGGACCTGTCCATCCTTTGGCTACGCGTAGACAGCGACGACCATCCGCGCGTCTACGGGTGCCTCTATAGGTCCCATAGCGGTAATGCCGAAACAGACCGACTCTTCGACCACGTCCAAATGGCTGCAGATTCGTTGCTACAGCAGATCCCCTCCGCAGAGATCGTGATCCTCGGCGACTTTAACGCCCATCACGCCGAATGGCTTGGTTCACGTTTAACCGATCATGCGGGGAGATCTGTTCATGATTTTGCCTTGGCATATGGTCTGACATATGCCAAGTCACTATAAACTGGTTACTTCGCCTACGCGGATTCCAGATGTGGTGGATCATGCACCTTCCCTGTTGGACCTTCTGCTGACCTCTCACCCGGACGGATATCAGATTTCCGTCGACGCCCCTTTAGGCTCCTCGGACCATTGTCTGGTCCGGAGTGTTGTGCCACTCACGCTGAAATCGCGGTTGCATTCTGCAGGCTGCCGCCGTGTTTGGCACTATAGGTCAGCCGATTGGGATGGGATGCGGTCTTTCTTTGCATCCTACCCTTGGGGGCGGGTTTGCTTCTCGCCGGATGATCCCAACGTTGTTGCGGATTCTGTTACTGATGTGGTACTTCAGGGTATGGAACTTTTTATTCCTTCCTCTGTGGTGCCCATTGGAGGCAAATCTCAGCCATGGTTTGGTCGCTCCTGTAAAATAGCATCATGCTATAAGCAGGAGTGCTACCAAGCCTGGGTTGATGCATCAGCGTCCCGGGATGTAAACACCAGCGCTCTAAAAAAGAAGTATAATTCCGCCTCTAGGTCCTTCAAAAGAGCCATTGCCAAGGCAAAGTCAGAGCACATAGGCAGAATTGGCGAGAAACTAGTTCGCCTTCCTTCTGGAACCCGTGCATTCTGGTCTCTCGCCAAGGCTGTCCAGGGGAATTTCTGTCAGCCATCTCTTCCATCTCTGCACAGGGAGGACGACTCACTGGCCCATACTGCAAAGGAGAAAGCCGATCTTCTAGGCTCCTTCTTTGCGTCTAACTCGACTCTCGATGACGGGGGGAGTACGCCGCCGACCATCCCGCGGTGTGAGTGCTCCATGCCGGAAGTGCAGTTCACACAGCGCTCGGTTCGCAAAGCACTCCTCTCCCTGGACATCCACAAGTCGAGTGGGCCTGACGGAATCCCCCCAATTGTGCTGAGGACGTGTGCTCCAGAGTTGGCACCGGTTTTAACGCGTCTTTTCCGGTACTCCTACTCCCTAGGCGTAGTCCCAAAATCATGGAAGACGGCTTTCGTCCACCCGATCCCTAAAAAAGGCGACCGCTCAGACCCGTCCAACTGCCGGCCAATCGCCATCACCTCCTTGTTCTCCAAAACAATGGAATCCATTGTAAACTGCCAGCTCATGAGGTACCTTGAGGATCACCAGCTGATTAGTGACCGCCAATACGGTTTTCGCCGTGGTCGGTCAGCTGGTGATCTTCTGGTCTACCTCACTCACAGATGGGCGGAGGCAGTAGAGTTCAAGGGGGAGGCATTGGCCGTTAGTTTGGACATTGCGAAGGCCTTCGATCGGGTTTGGCACAAAGCGCTTCTTTCGAAGCTCCCTTCCTATGGGCTTCCCGAGAAATTGTGCAATTGGATCACCAGCTTTCTTGCAGATCGGAGCATCAAGGTCGTTGTAGACGGTGCAAGCTCCGATTGCAAGCCTATTAATGCTGGTGTTCCACAGGGCTGCGTGCTATCGCCAACGCTGTTTCTTCTGCATATCAATGATATGTTGCATACCCGTAACATTCATTGCTATGCAGATGACAGCACTGGTGATGCTCTTTACACCGGCCGAGCCAATATTTCTCGGGAAAACGTCTCCGAGTGCCGGGACAAACTTGTGTCTGAAGTCGAGTCTTTGCTGAACAGAGTCTCGGATTGGGGACGACTAAATCTAGTCCAGTTTAACCCCCAGAAGACACAAGTTTGCGCGTTAACCGCTAAAAAGAACCCCTTTGTCGTATCCCCTCAGTTTCAAGGCACTCCCCTTGTTGCCTCAGCCAGTATCGGAATCCTCGGCGTCGACATATCGAGTGACGTGCAGTTTCGTGGTCACTTGGAAGGGAAGGCCAAATTGGCCTCTAAAAAGCTTGGCGTGCTCAGCAGAGCGAGACAGTATTTCATGCCGGCACACCGCCTGCAACTTTACAAGGCGCAGGTTCGGCCGCACATGAAATACTGTTCACATCTCTGGGCTGGGGCTCCCCAGTACCAGCTCCTTCCACTTGACCGCATCCAGCGCAGAGCGGCTCGAATCGTCGACGACCGAGTGCTTTCCGATCGGCTCGATTCACTGGCGTTGCGAAGAGATGTTGCATCTCTTTGCGTATTTTATCGCATCTATCACGGGGAGTGCTCTGAGGAATTGTTCGGATTAATCCCAGCCGCCAAATTTCGTGAACGCACGACACGGCAAACGTCCCGATATCATCCACACCATCTGGATGCTTGGCGGTCCACCACTGTACGTTTCACAAGGAGTTTTCTTCCACGTACAACCTCTCTGTGGAATAGTTTATCACCGGCGATTTTTCCGGACCGATACGACCTGGGGACCTTCAAGAAAAGAGCTTACTCCTTTCTAAAGGGCCGGCAACGCACCCGCAATTCTCCTGGTGTTGCGGTTGATCATGGGCGGCGGTAGTCACTTAACATCAGGTGAGCCGCATGCTCGTTTGCCCCCTCTTCTATAAAAAAAAAAAAAAAAAAAGATTTTGCTTACACATGACTTAGTACAAATCTCACTTATAGATAACCAGAAAACAAAACAGTAGAGCATATTAAATATAAATAAACAAAGTTTTATACTGTTTAAGTTTATTACTGTTTTCACCATGTAAATTTCACTGTCTAACCAAATTACGTTCTACTACTAAAAACTGATACTACTAATTCCCCGTGTAGTGGCGGGTTAGAATATCCACTACCCCATATCTTCCCGTGGGTGTCGTAAGAGGCGACAGAGGGAGACTGAGACAGAAGATGTGTATGGGATACCAGCAAAAATCAATAAAAAATACTGCAGTTGCCAACCCGCTTGCTAGGCGTGGCAACTATGGCAATATACCCCCATGAGCAACGACATAAATAAACGGCCCCAGTCCCCTGCGGCCCCGCTATTCCTAGCTGCGGTGGCGACCATGGTAACAGCGAGGCAAGGGATGCTAAGAATCTCCGGTGGGGGTTCGGGTGCCACCTAAGTAATATGTAACGCACACACCCTGAGGACTGGCGAAAAGATCCTGGAGCTGCAAGAAGAGAAAGATAAGTTGCACTGGAATATTATAGGATTATCTGAGGTCCGAAGAGAGGGAATAACACGGTAATCCTCGAACCGGCAACTTCTTCTATCACCGGGAAGGCGACCATCTCTCCCGAGGAGGTGTCGGGTTTATCGTCCACAAGTCTCTCGTTAACAACGTTGTAAAGATTGGGAGTATATCGACAAGGGTTGCGTACCTTAAGCTTCACCAAACAATATTCGCTGAAAGTTTTACAGGTCTCACTTTGCACCAACCTCAGCACATCCCGATAAGGAGGTGGAGGTAAATGTATGTGGATATCTCTAGACTTCTCTCCAAAACCCACAATATGGTGTTAATGGGAGGGAAATTCGGAATAGTGCAACGAAACCTAAAGGACCTGCAGCTGTATGACTTTATTGAGCAAGAGGGACTCTTTTTGATGAATTCTTTCTTCCAAAACCGGCCCCACGGAATATGGACGTAGTCGAGCCCCGACGGTTCAACAAATAATGGCATTGACTGCCTTACGACGACCAGACGACAACTGTTCAGTGATGGAAGACTGACAATGAAGAGGACGATATGAATAACAAGCTTGTGTAAACTATCAATGTGGTCGGAGCTAAGTTCTGTAAGACCCGTTGCAGAAGAACACAAAAATTGTCCAATTACATTTTTAATCTCATGTCTGTTAGTCGGGAAATAACGCTGCATTTGACAGCACACAGGCAATTTAACAGCAGATCTCCAAATGCATGCGGTGGGACTTACGCAATTTCAATACTGCTCGTTTTAAAAAAGCGATCGAACGGAACTAGGGCTCCAAAGTATTCACCAGAGATCTGTCTGCCAGAAAGAGCCATCTGTTAAAGCTGAAGAAAGAATGTGGCATCATCATTTCCGGGACCTCTGAGATTTTAAGTAAGATTGGGAGGTTCCATGAGCAGCTGTACACGTCATCATTGGAGCCACATGCACGTGTGAGTAACGATCCAAGAGCAAGTTTTATCCGACACTATTCTAAAGATATCGTGGATGTCAGTCTGAGCGAGATTAAAATGGCTTTCCAACATCTTTAAAACGGCAAGTCCCCGGGCGTGGATGGCGGAGCTTATGAAAGTGGGTAGAAGACCGATACTTAAAGTACTTTAGAAGCTCTTCAATTGAGTCCTCCATGGTAGTACTACTCCGGAGACGTGGAGCAGAATTCGTCGGTCTTGTTCTTCAAGAATGGCGACAACGCTCTCTTCAAGAACTACAGACCGATTTCCCTTCTGTGCCGCGTCTAAGTGCTGTTATCGAGAGTCATTACGAATCGTCTCGTCGAATTCCAGCCTCCCGAACAAGCTGGTTTGCGAAAAGGCCTTAGCACCATAGACAACATATACGAGTATACCCTACGGCAAATTGTACAGTAGTCTGAAGAGTACAATCTGCCGCTTTTTCTTGCGTATGAGACAATGAGAAAGCATTTGATTCCGTCGAAGTTTGGGCGGAGCTTTTACTTGTATGTTCAAAAACTGCAATAAAGATATATCAGTATTTGTATATTTAAACTTAAATTTAAAATTTGGCTACTCTTTGAAAAATAACTCTGTATAAAAAGTTACAGCCTATATAATTTTTTACTGATAGTTAAGTCATTATTAAATTTAACTGAAGTCAAACTCTTTATTTAACATTTGGTTGGACAAAAAATTTAAAGTTAGTGTAAGTATAAGATGAATTTCATAAAGGCCTATTTATAGCGGTAAGGCCACATCATACTGTCTATAGTTAAAAGTTGTTCACCGCGTAGTATAGGTATAGCAAATAGCAATGTCTGTTCGAACAAAATGGACATTACCAAAGAGTATATAATAACTACGTTTTAGCGCTTACTCATCGTAACCGACATGATGATGTTAAACAGCTTTATCGTTGTGTTGTGAGCAGTGAATAATCTATAATAATATAAGATTATAAATATAAGATGTAAATCATTATATAAGATGTATAATTTTAATGTTTGTTTTTTTTTTAAATTATAAAATTCAATATATAAACCAATATTATTAAAAACTAGCGCAACTAGTATTATTAAGAACTAAACCACCGGCTTCGCATGGGTAGTTTCTGATTCTAGACAACAGCGACACCTACCAGGTCTAATTGTGAAATTAAACTATCCAGATACCCATTCAAATACACATAAAATTTTTAAATAAAATCAGTCGAGCCATTTTCGAGTTTAACGACACTACCGAACAGTAATTAATTTTATATATAGAGAACAACAGCTTCAAACACCATTTTTCTTTAGAACATAACCTACGTGGTAATACTCGTATAACCAGTCCATTGCCACTTCAGCTTACTAATCCGCTGGGCGATGTTGGTCATTCTGGTTCTACTGAGGACATCCTCGTTCCTAAGTTTATCACGTAGAGAAACCCCAAGCATAGCCCTTTCCATAGCTCGCTGAGTGACTTTGAGCTTCCTCGTACGGCCAGCAGTGAAGGACCATGTCTCAGATCCATAGGTCATCACTGGCAACACGCACTGGTTGTAAAATCTAGTTTTGACGTTTTGAGGTATGCCTGACGAGATGTGTCGTAATAACTACCCAGCCGAGTTGAATCCGTCGATTGACCCCTCGGTTGAAGTTGGACTTACCTAGTCGGATTATTTGTCCCAGGTAAACATACTCGTCAACAACTTCGAGCTTAGTGCTAGCAACAACTACCGCATAGGTGTGACATGGACATTACACATGACTTTTGTTTTGTCCATGTTCATCTTAAGACCTATCCGTTTAGAGACACTATTGAGGTCATTGAGCATAGTGTTTAGGTCCTCCAGCGATTCTGCCATAAGGACTATATCGTCAGAAAATCGAAGATGAGTGATGTACTCACCATCGATGCTAATATTGTATCTTTTTCAGTCCAGTAGCTTGAAAATGTCTTCCGGTGCAGCGGTAAAGAGTTTTGAGGATATTAAGTCACCCTATCTTACACCTCTCTGTAGTTGGATAGGTTTCGTACTCTGGTTCTGTTTTCGGTAAGCTATCGTAGCCCTTTTGTAAAAACACTTCAGCACTTCAATATACCGACAGTCCACATGGCACCGCTGAAGAGACTGCAGCACCGCCCAAACTTCGACGGAATCACATGCTTTCTCATTGTCTCATACGCAAGAAAAAGCGGCAGATTGTACTCTTCAGACTACTGTACAATTTGCCGTAAGGTATACTCGTATATGTTGTCTATGGCGCTAAGGCCTTTTCGCAAACCAGCTTGTTCGGGAGGCTGGAATTCGTCGAGTCTGCGTGCGAGACGATTCGTAATGACTCTTGATAACAGCACTTAGACGCGGCCCAGAAGGGAAATCGGTCTGTAGTTCTTGAAGAGAGCGTTGTCGCCGTTCTTGAAGAACAAGACCGACGAATTCTACTTCACGTCTCCGGAGTAGTACTACCATGGAGAACTCAATTGAAGAGCTTATAAAGGACTTTAAGTATCGGTCTTCCACCCGCTTTCATAAGCTCCGCCGTCCACGCCCGGGGACTTGTCGTTTTAAAGATGTTGGAGAGCCATTTTAATCTCGCTCAGACTGACATCCATGATATCTTTAGAATAGTGTCAGATAAAACTTGCTCTTGGATCGTTACTCACACGTGCATGTGGCTCCAATGATGACGTGTACAGCTGCTCATGGAACCTCTCAATCTTACTTAAAATCTCAGAGGTCCCGGAAATAATGATGCCACCACATTCTTTCTTCAGCTTTACCACTTGGTTCTTTCCGGAAGACAGATCTCTGGCGAATATTTTGGAGCCCTAGTCGATCCCAGGTCGATTCGATCGCTTTTTTAATAAGAGCTGTATTGAAATTGCGTAAGTCCCAACGCGTGCATTTGGAGATCTGCTGTTTAGTTGCCTGTGTGCTGCCAAATGTGTTGAAGACTGCAGCGTCATTTCCCGTCTAACAGACATGAGATTAAAAATGTGATCGGAGAATTTTTGTGTTCTTCTGCAACGGGTCTTACAGAACTTAGCTCCGACCACATGGATAGTATCCATAAGCTTGTTATTCATATCGTCCTCTTCATTGTCAGTCTTCCATCACTGAACAGTTATCGTCTGATCGTCGTAAGGGAGTCAATGCCATTATTTGTCGAACAGTCGGGGCTCGACCACTTCCATATTCCGTGGGGCCGGTTTTGGAAGAAAGAATTCATTATGTAGAGCTCCTCTTTCTCAATAAAGTCGTACAGCTGCAGGACCTTTTGGTTTCGTTGCACAATTTCGAATTTCCCTCTTATTAACACCATATTGTGGGTTTTGGAGGAACGGGAGAAGTCTAGACATATCCACATACATTTACCTCCACCTCCTTATCGGGATGTGCTGAGGTTGGTGCAAAGTGAGACCTGTAAAACTTTCAGCGAATATTGTTTGGTGAAGTTTAAGGTACGCAACCCTTGTCGACACACTCTCAATCTTTACAACGTTGTTAACGACAGACTTGTGGACGATAAACCCGACGTCCTTGGAAGAGATGGTCGCCTTCCCGGTGATAGAACAAGTTGCCGGTTCGAGGATTACCGTGTTATTCCCTCTCTTCGGACCTCAGATAATCCTATAATATTCCAGTGCAACTTATCTTTCTCTTCTTGCAGCTCCAGGATCTTTTCGCTAGTCCTCAGTGCGTTATATATTACCAGGTCGGGTCGTCTTAGGTGGCACCTGAACCTCCACCAGAGATTCTTAGCATCTCTTGCCTCGCTGTTACCATGGTCGCCACCGCAGCTAGGAATAGCGGGGCCGCAGGGGACTGGGGCCGTTTATTTATGTCGTTGCTCATGGGGGTATATTGCCATAGTTGCCACGCCTAGCAAGCGGGTTGGCAACTGCAGTATTTTTTATTGATTTTGCTGGTATCCCATACACATCTTCTGCCTCAGTTTCCCTCTGTCGCCTCTTACGACACCCACGGGAAGCTATGGGGTAGTGGATATTCTAACCCGCCATTACACGGGGAATTAGTAGTATCAGTTTTTAGTAGTAGAACGTAATTTAGTTAGACAGTGAAATTTACATGGTGAAAACAGTAATGAAGCTGAAGGTAAAGAGTGTAATTTAATATGATCCTCATAAAACCAGAATGGTTTGACGTGACCTCTCGAACTTCACGCTTAGGTTTAGTGTGCCTCTCATCATACGGTGATCGCTGTCAGTTTTCATCCTTGCGATCACTGAGACATGATCCTCATAACCCTAGAATGTTTTGAATTTCATATTACAAAGGCCGTCTATCATACCCAACTACAGTGGTGGTTGAACTACCGCCATAGCTACCTATGATTTACCAAACTTCCACTCTAGACATATTTGATATATAAAACTTTGTTTATTTATATTTAATATGCTCTACTGTTTTGTTATCTGGTTATCTATAAGTGAGATTTGTACTGAGTCGTGTGTAAGCAAAATCTGTAAATATATTGTAAATGTTCTCCGGTACTAATATCGTGGGGGCCATAAATAATTATATAAATAATTATATATAAATATTCAAAAAGTAGTTGTAGTAGTTGTTCGCGACGGTCTAACAACGCTAAGAAACAAAGTGATAAAGAATATTGTTTTTTGTATTAATAATGAAATTACCAACAAAACTGGATGAAAACATGTATTAATATAGTTGTGTAGTAGCATATTTATAACTCTTAGTATATTTGTATAGAATGTCGTTTTGATAACAAGTAATATAAACAACTTTTATTATGTTAAGAAAAATCGACCAATCACAGCGCGTCTTATCGTGGACCTCTAAAAGTTTTTAATTAACTGCGTAATAGTTCATACTAAAAATAAGGAAAATAATTTTATGTTCTAAAAGAGTTATAAATATGACATTCAATTAGCATATGGCTTATAGATTAAAGAAGTGTAGGGATATTTTTGTATAATTAAACGCATTTCGTAGTTATAGAAAAATCAAAGAATTAATGTACCCAAATATTATGAAAATTTTGGACATTTCGTTTAATAACTTTTACAATGTTAATGTTTTGAGTAACCTTTATGATATACTAATAAAGTGCCGGACTACCGATTTAATGATGTATAGCTTGTTGATGTAGCAATTAGTTTTGTATAGAAAATATTGCAATTTATGCCATTTGTATAGTGAAAAGTTTATGCAATAAAGAGGCAAACGGAAAATGGCAAGCGGCTCACTGCAAAGTATTGCCAAAGTCTACCTTAGGGGCTCGGGACCCAGTACCAGTAGTAGTGTGAAGAACTACCAGTGACAGTGAAGTGAAGTGAGTGGTATCCGGTGGTAGCTGAAGTGACTAGTAGCAGTATATAGTGAATAGTGAAAGTGTTAGCTAGCCGAAAAAGGTCGTAACTGACATTCGCAGTTACATATCGTGAAAGTGTTAGCTAGCCGAAAAAGGTCGTAACTGATATTCGCAGTTACATATTATAGTGAAAGTGGTAACTGATATCCGCAGTTACACAAGTGATAAAATCAACTAGTTTAGTTGATAATAGCTGCTAGTCAGTAGTGTTAGAAAACCAGCTACTACCAATAGATCTTTGATACCACCGTACAATTTAAAGAAATTTTTTGAAATATACAGTGACCAACCAATAGTGAACAACCGTAGTTCAACAACCGTGCTCAATAAATAATAGTTTAAATTTTCGCGACTAATCAATCAGTCGAACCGCTGGCCACTACCTTGCTATTTGTATTTATTAATCGTGCATTTTGATTTGATCCTCAGTCCACAATATTTCAGCGGCACCCACAAAGACGGCGGTGAAAGTACCCACCGGAACCTATAGGTGTAGGACGTGAGCGACTCGCGAAGTATCTTCGACAACATTTACTCCGGAGAGTTTCGCCCGTCCGGCACATTCGTTGGTCCTTCGAGCAGGATATATCCGTTTGTATTTCGGAACCCGGTAAATAGTCACCACCGTATTAAAACCGCAGAATTTTTCAGATTCAAGATGCCGATCACCCGTTCGCAAGGAAGGGAAGCCAAGGCGTGGACCGTCGGTCTGGAGGGAGGTTCGTCGGCCAGTAACGCCGCCGTCCACCACCAGATGCCACCACGCTCACCGTCAACGGTAGTGGGCGCTGAGGCGCCATGCTGCCCCCCCGAGGGGGGGATACCCCTGCCCGCGCCGACCACTACGGCCCGCACAACGAAGCAGAGGGAACATATAGAAGGCAACGATGACTTTAGCCGTGCATCATCGCCAACAGCCCGGGAAGACACCCACAACGAAGAGCCACCGAGGGTCCACACCGATTGCAGTACGAAGTCAAAGAAGACTGTTCGGCCCAATAGAAGAATTTTGAAGGCTCGTGAAGAAGTATTGAAGATCAAACTAGAACTTGCGCAGATCTCTTTACAGATGGCTGAAGAAGAAGACGAATCAGACGACTATGATGAAGATGGTCACTCCAAAAGTGAGTACGTTCGATCTTGGCTCGAAAACTCTGTAGCCAAACAAAAGTCAAATCAAGGCGCAATCACCGGAGGGAAGGCCCCATTTAATAAAACCGTCACAAAGCCAACCCCGGACGTTGTCGACCTCAGTGAGCCCCAAAAGGAGCTCACGAACCAGGATTCCTATCCAGAAGACGTACAAAGGGATCCCATGCCACAGAAGCTCAGCCAGGAACCCATCGTTAATGAAGACAGGGGGCTCCTACCGATTGTATCAGAGCTCATATACCAGGATTCCTATCCAGAAGATGAACAAAAGGATCCCAAGCCAAATAAAGCTAGCCAGGAACCTGTCATAAGTGAAGACAGGGGGCTCCGTCCATTTATATCGGAGCTCACGTCTGCTATAGCCGCGCTCGCTGACAAATCAAAGTTAGAGAGTGCGCCACTATCGTCGCATACTTTCGCAGCGTCGAAAGCTATAATGACACTGCCAAGTTTTAGCGGAGCACATAACGAGTGGCTTTCATTCCGTGCCATTTACGAAACAACCCGAGGCTACTTCAATGACATTGAAAACACTGCTAGACTAAGACGAAGTCTACAAGGAAGAGCCTTGGAAACAGTTAGTTCAGAATTTATTGGGCATGCTAAGCCAGATGAGATTATGCGAGAACTGGAGCTACAATTTGGGCGTCCAGATTCAATCGCGCAAGCAGAAACCGAGAAGTTACGAGGATTAGCACGCTGTACAAAAGCGCCCAGAGACATCTGCACATTCGCGAGCAAAGTGAGGGGAAGCGTCGTCACTCTTCGAGCCCTAAAGCGAGACCATTACCTCGTCAACGCAGAGCTGCTACGACACCTCACCGACAAACTGCCAAACTCTATACGTGCCCAGTGGTATAGAATCTACACCGAAAAATATGACTCTAGACCAGACCTCGGCTGCTTCAGCGATTTTATTACCGAGCAAGCTCGCTTCTGCAGTGCATTTGCGCCTCCAGAAATTATTATGTTTCCGCTGTTTACGTTATAGAAATCAGACACACAAATGCAAAACCAATAAGTGTGGAATAAAAGGATGCACCGCGACACACAATCGACTTCTCCATAACAATATAAAGGAGAAGACTGAGGTCAAACAAAAAGAACCTCAAGAAACTGTTGCTAACTCATTCGGTGTGTCAAAGCATCAAGCCTATTTAAAAATAATTCCAGTGCGAGTAATTGGACCGGCGGGAGCTGTAAACACACACGCCCTGCTGGATGATGGGTCAACAGTTTCACTAATGGATGAAGAGATCGCCAAACAAATTGGAGCTAAAGGGCGGTTCGACCCGTTTAAGATCACCGCTATCGGGAACACTACCCTCGATTCACCGGAATCCCGAAGAATTAAAGTATCGCTGAAGAGTCTCCACAGCAAAAGGGTGCCATTCAGAGCACGCACGGTCGCAAGCCTAAACTTGGGGCCACAGACTGTGCGTGCGGTAGACATAGCCAAGTGCAAACACTTGAAAGACCTAAAGGAGCAGCTAATATATGACTCCGGCAACCCAAGGATCCTAATAGGACAGGCCAATTGGAGACTTCTGATAGCCACTCAAATCCGAAGAGGCCCGCCGCACCAGCCAATTGCCTCGCTCACAGAATTAGGATGGGTGCTACACGGGGCACACACTAAAGCCCCGTATCAGCGCGTCCACGCGGCCAATGAGCTGCACAAGAGCGAGGGAAATATAGATGACCAACTCCGCGAATATTTCGCGCTGGAATCTCTCATTATCAATCCGAGAAGACCAGACTCCGACCCAGAGAAGAAAGCTGAAGATATACTAAATAGCAGCACCCGTCAGTTACAAGACGGGCACATAGAAACAGCGCTTCTCTGGAAGGAAAAGGATATCGAGATGCCTGGTAATTATGAAACAGCAATAAAACGGCTCGTTTCCATCGAAAGAAAATTAGATTGAGACGAAGATCTAAAAAGGAAGTATGATGAACAAATGAATTCCCTTGTACAAAAAGGATACGCCGAAATAGCACCGAAAACTAGCACACCGGGAAGAACATGGTACCTACCCCATTTCGACGTCCATAACCCAATGAAGCCAGAGAAGTTTCGAATAGTACACGATGCCGCAGCCAAAACAAAGGGGGTGTCGTTGAACGACTTCCTGCTCACGGGTCCAGACCTACTGCAATCACTACCAGGGTGCGTGCGTTTGCGTGCCATAAAATCGCTGTCTACGCGGACATAGCCGAAATGTTCATGCAGGTCAAAGTTAGACCCGAAGACAGAGATGCCTTAAGATATCTCTGGAGAGGGGATCGACGTAATGAAGCTCCACAGGAATATAGAATGACGTCGATCATTTTCGGTGCAGCCAGTTCACCCTGCACAGCCATATTCGCGAAGAACTGGAACGCTAAAAAATACAAAGACAAGTATCCAGAAGCCGTAGAAGCTATCATTCAAAACCACTATATGGATGACTATCTCGACAGTTTCCAGTCTCTGGAAGAGGCAATGCGAATATCGAAGGAAGTACGCGACATACACAAAAACGCGCACTTCACCTTAAGAAAATGGGTTTCCAACGCACCAGAAATTGTAAAAGAATTAGAACCTGACCGTGAAGCATCTGAGTCAGTCGATCTGGGAAACAAAGGAACCGAGGAAAAGATACTCGGATTAATCTGGAAACCGGGTACCGATCAGCTGAGCTTCAACCTAAAGCTCGCTCGACTTCCAATCAATTTGCTGCATAAAACACCAACCAAGAGGGAAGCACTTAACATAGTAATGTCGCTGTATGACCCGCTCGGCCTCGCCTCCCCAGTTACAATTCGAGCAAAGCAAATACTGCAGGAAGCATGGAGACGAGGAACAGACTGGGACCAGGAGTTGGACGAAGAGCTGACTAAACAATGGTTCACATGGATCCAACATCTGGAACAGCTCAAATCAGTAAGCATCCCAAGATGCTACCCGGGATTCAGCGACGCACGTTCACTCCAAGTCCACGTGTTCACCGATGCCAGTGAGAGCGCCTACGCAACGGCAGTCTACTGGAGATCAACAACAACCGATGGGACAGTACATGTGAGCCTCATCATGGCTAAGGCGAAGGTAGCTCCGCTGAAAGTAACGTCCATACCTCGCCTCGAGTTACAAGCCGCCGTGATGGGAAGCCGCGTAGCTGCCGCCGTCATCCAGGCACATTGCGTGACGCCCGAAGCCGTAACATATTGGACTGACAGCAAAACTGTCCTCACGTGGATAAAAAAGGGCTCCAGGAGTTACAAACCTTTCGTTGCCCACCGAATAGCAGCAATCGAGGAACATAGTAAAGTAGAGGACTGGCGCTGGGTACCTACTAAATTGAATATAGCTGACATTGCCACGAGGAACGTACCACCGAACTTCGACTCCAATCACGAGTGGTACAACGGCCCATCGTTTCTGTATAAAGAACCCTCAGCATGGCCAACCGAAAGACCCACGTCATCCGAACCTACAGGTGAGGAAAGATCCCTCACCATTAAGGAATCGTATCAAGCTCCGATACTCCGAGAAGCTGTTCCCGATCCAGCAAGGTTTTCGAGATGGGAACGCTTATTGCGAGCTACGGCTAGAGTGCTTCAATTTATAACACTCTGCCGCAAAACCACAGACAGGACCTTCTATAAAAGAACCAAAAGGGACAAAGAGGAAGATCCCGACTGGAGGAAATCGAAAAATAATCCGCGACAAATCGCGCAGCCTCCCAGTCAAGTGAAAAATAGAGATGTCAAAAGGTACATCACACTAGAGGCCGAATTCATCAGAAAGGCCGAAAAGCTCCTGATACGTGCTATACAAGAGGGCTCCTTCTCACAAGAGATAACCGATCTCCGTAATAATAAAAAGGTCGCTCATGATAGCCGCCTACGACCGCTCCAAATAGAATTGAAAGACGGGATCATCGCGCTACGAAGTCGCATAGCCGCCGTGAAGGGAGTCACAGAAGACATGAAGGGGCCAGCTATATTGGATGGTGATCATTACATCACGCAATTATACATTGACTGAACGCATCGTAGCCTGCATCATTGCGGAACCGAACCTACCATCAACGAGGTTCGACAGCACTACTGGGTGATCCGACTTCGACCCACCAAGAAAAAGATAGTGAGCCAATGCATACAGTGTCGCATCAGAAAAGCACAACCATCAGATCCAGCGACCGGTGACCATCCCAGTACACGTCTCGCTCATCACCAGAGACCGTTCACCTTCACCGGTCTGGACTATTTTGGGCCACTTTCAGTCACTGTGGGACATCAACATCAGAAGAGATACGTAGCTCTCTTCACCTGCCTCACATCCAGAGCTGTCCACTTAGAAGTTGTCGCAAATCTTAGCGCTGACTCCGCAATACTGGCATTAAGAAGATTCGCAGCTCGCCGAGGGTGCCCCACCGAGATTTACTCCGACAATGGCACCAACATGCACGGCGCAGACAAGGAACTTCGGAAGGCTTTTCGAGAAGAAGCCAGTCGACGAGGCATAGTGTGGCGTTTTATAACCCCCTCCGCGCCTTTCATGGGAGGAGTGTGGGAACGTCTCATACGGTGCGTGAAGACGGCACTATACACCGTCCTTCATGAGAGACATCCGCATGAGGAAGTATTAGTCACGCTGCTCTGCGAGGTGGAGTACACAGTAAATAGCAGACCATTGACTCACATCTCTGTAGACAGCGACGATGACGAATCCATCACTCCAAATCACTTCCTTTTAGGAGGATCTGCGAGATTGCCGATACCTGGAGTATTTGATGAAAAAGATATGAATAGCAAAAGACACTGGCGACGCTCTCAGATACTCGCTGACATGTTCAGGCAGCGTTGGGTCCGAGAGTATTTACCGGAACTTCAAAACCGGCGGGAGGCCCATGGGCAAGGTCCCAATCTCCAGGTGGGCGATCCAGTCCTCATAGCTGACGGCCAGTTACCTCGTAACACCTGGCCACGAGGGAGGGTGGAAGCTGTTTACCCCGGTGCGGACGGACAGATTCGCACTGTGGAGGTACGCACAGCAAACGGCCTAATCAAGAGCCCAACCAGGAAACTCGTGCCGCTACCGAAGTAGAAGCAACGTCGCTCACCGAAATGGATGCAGCGCCGCTGTGAGAAAATCGTCGCGACGCTGCACGGCGGGAGAGATGTTCGCGACGGTCTAACAACGCTAAGAAACAAAGTGATAAAGAATATTGTTTTTTGTATTAATAATGAAATTACCAACAAAACTGGATGAAAACATGTATTAATATAGTTGTGTAGCATATTTATAACTCTTAGTATATTTGTATAGAATGTCGTTTTGATAACAAGTAATATAAACAACTTTTATTATGTTAAGAAAAATCGACCAATCACAGCGCGTATTATCGTGGAACTCTCTAAAAGTTTTTAATTAACTGCGTAATAGTTCATACTAAAAATAAGGAAAATAATTTTATGTTCTAAAAGAGTTATAAATATGACATTCAATTAGCATATGGCTTATAGATTAAAGAAGTGTAGGGATATTTTTGTATAATTAAACGCATTTCGTAGTTATAGAAAAATCAAAGAATTAATGTACCCAAATATTATGAAAATTTTGGACATTTCGTTTAATAACTTTTACAATGTTAATGTTTTGAGTAACCTTTATGATATACTATTAAAGTGCCGGACTACCGATTTAATGATGTATAGCTTGTTAATGTAGCAATTAGTTTTGTATAGAAAATATTGCAATTTATGCCATTTGTATAGTGAAAAGTTTATGCAATAAAGAGGCAAACGGAAAATGGCAAGCGGCTCACTGCAAAGTATTGCCAAAGTCTACCTTAGGGGCTCGGGACCCAGTACCAGTAGTAGTGTGAAGAACTACCAGTGACAGTGAAATGAAGTGAGTGGTATCCGGTGGTAGCTGAAGTGACTAGTAGCAGTATATAGTGAATAGTGAAAGTGTTAGCTAGCCGAAAAAGGTCGTAACTGACATTCGCAGTTACATATCGTGAAAGTGTTAGCTAGCCGAAAAAGGTCGTAACTGATATTCGCAGTTACATATTATAGTGAAAGTGGTAACTGATATCCGCAGTTACACAAGTGATAAAATCAACTAGTTTAGTTGATAATAGCTGCTAGTCAGTAGTGTTAGAAAACCAGCTACTACCAATAGATCTTTGATACCACCGTACAATTTAAAGAAATCTTTTGAAATATACAGTGACCAACCAATAGTGAACAACCGTAGTTCAACAACCGTGCTCAATAAATAATAGTTTAAATTTTCGCGACTAATCAATCAGTCGAACCGCTGGCCACTACCTTGCTATTTGTATTTATTAATCGTGCATTTTGATTTGATCCTCAGTCCACAATATTTCAGCGGCACCCACAAAGACGGCGGTGAAAGTACCCACCGGAACCTATAGGTGTAGGACGTGAGCGACTCGCGAAGTATCTTCGACAACATTTACTCCGGAGAGTTTCGCCCGTCCGGCACATTCGTTGGTCCTTTGAGCAGGATATATCCGTTTGTATTTCGGAACCCGGTAAATAGTCACCACCGTATTAAAACCGCAGAATTTTTCAGATTCAAGATGCCGATCACCCGTTCGCAAGGAAGGGAAGCCAAGGCGTGGACCGTCGGTCTGGAGGGAGGTTCGTCGGCCAGTAACGCCGCCGTCCACCACCAGATGCCACCACGCTCACCGTCAACGGTAGTGGGCGCTGAGGACACAAAGACGGCGGTGAAAGTACCCACCGGAACCTATAGGTGTAGGACGTGAGCGACTCGCGAAGTATCTTCGACAACATTTACTCCGGAGAGTTTCGCCCGTCCGGCACAGTAGTGATTTCATTGTATTATGTACATTATATTAGGTTTTCATCGAATATTGATATGAAGTTTTTTTGTTACATTAATTTATTAATATTTGAAATCATACTTTTTCGATAGTATTCATATACATATAACTGAATCGGCGTTGTCTGTTGGTTGCACCCAGCTTCTTTTATGTAATATTATAGATTTAAAAATTTCTTGTGATACTGAAGAGTGGAACCAATTTACAGTCCATCATCTGCTAGTTCGTGGTTACTGTAGTCAATGGTCATCTCTGCAGCCAAGCATTAATTATAATGAGTTTCTCATAAAAAAGGAAAATAGTATTTTTTGAAGCTGAATAGAAATTTCAAACTTTTATGTTTGATACCATCCGAAGAAGTCTTTGTCCCGACATACTTGACCCGAACACCATATTATCGATTGAGGTCATCGAATTCTCAATAGCTAAACAGACTTATCGCTTACTAACTTAGGATAGGTTTGAAAACAATGGACGCTTAGAGCTAAGTTAAACGAATAGACCATTTCGCTCTGGATGCAAATCACGATTTCGCATTCATGGGAACATTTTAATACTAAGAGGAGAGCTATTCTTTCCTTTGTAGTATTTCGAAGAATTTGTTGAACATGGTAATAATGATCGTTTTCAAATTTCATTTATACAGAAAGAGCAATCAGTAAAACAAAATATCTTCTAAAATATTTTTTTCATCGAAAGTAAGAGTTTAATTTATAAAAATTACGAATCAATTACATAGAGGTTTGATTGTTGCTGATATTGACGTTTTGTTGGCTACTTTGAGCTATGGGTCGACTCGGAATTCTTAAATCAATAAAATTTTATATCCGTTGTATATAAGTGATCCGTACCGTCTTCGCACGGGAGATCTGGATCTCGATAACAGCTCCACCTACCGGGTCCAATTGTGAATATAAACCGTCCAGTGTCTTACTCGTACACTAAAAAAGTTATCAGAATCGGTCGAGCCCGCTTTGAGTTTTAGTAAGACTAACGGAGAGCAATTGATTTTTACATATAGAGATAATATTTTTATTTTATGTTATTCCTTTTTCTAAATCGGTTTTTCATTACCTATTTGGTTTTTTGGGTTATGTTTCTTTGCAATATCGCTATATTTATGTTATATTATATTATTATTACGGTTTTTTTTGAAAATGAATTTCGTCGTGTAGATAAGACGAATATCTTATGACGACGACGATGAACGATATGCGAAATCAATCACTTTCTTTTGTTAAATTATGATTTCACAAATGATCTCTGTGGCTGCCCGGAGAAGAAAGTTGATATAGATGAACTGAATGCGATAGTAAAAGCATGTTAGTATTAAACTACGGCTAAGCTGGCGTCAGGTTTTAATGTACGTGTTGAAAGAATACATTAATATTCTAGTACTTTTTATGTGGAGAGCCACGTTGCAGTTATATATATATATAATTGTAATTTGCTGCAGCACAAATGGGTAGATTCAACAAAAATATCGGAGTAATTTAAAAATATCAATTTGATTTTGATAGATAACAATATCTCATAAACGAATCAATCGATTTTACCGGAATAGCGGAGATCGACGTGGTTTTTTTTTTTAGTTTAAAAAGCATTAAACTGCTTGCTATGCTATTTCAAAAGGAAACAGTTTTTCAAAATTTTTATTTTTGGGTTTTCTCAAAATCTCGGCCCGAATTAGTTAAAATTCATAGAAAATCTAAGTTCTATTTTCTAATCTATCTGTATCTACTTTCGATGAGAAGTGGACAGTATGCAACGACCGCAAGCATTCTTGATACATGAAAACGAAAGATAAGCCAGAAGGTGCTAAGGTGACAATTTGGTGGTTCACTGCTGGTGTTTTATTAATTTGGTAGTTTACGTTAAAGTTTTTTGGCAACTGGTACCACAGGTACAAGTGACCGTTATTGTCGATAATTGAAAATTATAGTGGATAAGGAAGCGGCGTAACGGCTTTGTGATTACATAGGATACATCGTTCTAGACTGAGAGAGTGCTCGGTGCAGCCAAGGACTATTTTATACCGAAGATAACGTACGTTATGAAAAAGTTAAGTTTCTCATTTGTTTGCTTGCGATTTATTTTATACGTGGTAGAATCATGATTCAGCTATATTATAGTTGTAGCACGAATGGTATTTTGTGACAGCGAGGCTCTTCCCCGGTTGAGCCGACCCATTCGTTCTGCAACCATAATGTAGCTCTAGCATGACTCTACCTTTGTTCCTCTTACCTCAATATCACTCCGAAAATGCGTACTACTCATGCAAATATCTAATAACTATACCATACCACTAATATAACTGCAGCATGGCTCTACCACGTATAAAATTCGCTAAAGAGAGCGTGCACTTCGTTAGAAATAGTGATTAAATGTATTGATTTGTATAAAACACAACCACGTTTAATTAGTATTTATTTAATAGAGATTGTCTTGATGCAGTTTCGTTAAAGAGAGTTTCACTGTATTTACAAATGAGAAGTTGATAGTGGGCAAATAAAAAACCCATTATTTCACATATAACAAAGCTCAGGCGCAGGTCATACGAATTACTGACAAATAATTAATTGATCTGTCATTCAGTGTTAACTGGTATAAACAGACCGCAGTCCAGACATAATAAGCGTGTCAGTCGACAGTGGTCTTTACAAATTGTGTCCGCTTGTTATATTTTACCCTTATAATTAGATACTTTTTATCCTTAGATAAAGAGGCATATAATATATGCATAAGATTATGCAAATGTGAATATACGAGGGTAAAATCTACTAAGAGCATATTACTTGGAACTCTAATATTTTCCCTTCATACTTTCCATCCTTTCTTTTATCTATCCTACTCTCCTCAACTGTTATTACCTTGTGATTTTTTTCTATTTAATTCTGAAATATATGTACACTTCTATTCTCATAGTATATTCTCATAGACATTGTAAATAATTCTTTGTGCGTAATAAGACCGCCTATTAGACCTTTTTATTTCTTTCATTTTGTTTTTGTTTTAATGTGTACTGGTGTACAATAAATATTAAAGTGATTGATTGATTGATTAAAAATGCATCAGTAAATTTTACAATTGTATAATGGCTTTCATCCCATATTTCCTATATTCCTCTATTTATATATCCCTATATTCCCTTAGAGGTGAATAAAACTAATGAGGCAATCAATGGGTACTTGCAAACGTGGAAGAGCCAGGCTGTAGCTTCTGTGCTTGATCGCAGAACGAGAAGGAATCACACATTTAAACATAACTAGCGTAAAATAGCGGCATTGTAATCTTAGGATCCTTTTTACTATCATCGAGGTATTCCATCTTAGTCCTCAGAGGTCAGAAGGTGTAGTCTTTATAGTCCATAGCATCCCCTTACCAGCAGGTGATGGGTATGGTCGTTTGTCAGATTAATTCTATACGAAAAGATGATCAAAATAACATTATAATTATTAAACACAAAAATATTTCCAATGTTCATAAAGAAGCGAACAATGATTTATTTGCAACTCTGTAAGTAGTCAGTTCACCACTCCTGCCTGCGATAAGTCCGCACTCATTTGTAATACAGGTTGAGCGCATGCTTCACTAAAATTCTCGGTGAGACGCATTATCCGGGGAATGTCAAAAAGAATTTCGAAAGAAGAAGATCAAGAGAAGAGAGAAGAGATTGTTTGTCTGTTTTATACGATATGTGATAAATTAGTAGATAGTGTGATAAATTATTCGTATATTATTAGACTCCGCGGCTCAAAGCCATTTTTATTACTAAAGAGTGCTGTCATCGTTTAGGCGTCCAACAACATGATACCGAATGTACTGTAGTAAAGGGATTCGGTGGAGTTGAAAAAATTGTTAAATCGAAAACGATTGATATTAAAATTTTCTCACGATTCGACTCGAATATTAACTTCAATATTTCAACGCTCGTTGTTGATCAAATCACCGACCTTTTGCCCACCGCTGTGGTAGATACATCTGTCTTATCACACTTCCATGGCTTAAAGCTCGCTGATGAATGTTATAGCGTGCCTAATAAAATTGATGTTTTGAAAGGCGCATCCCCTTTTCCCGCACTTACTGTGTCTGGACGTAATTTATTCGTCTAACGACTTGACTGGGCCGGACCCTCAGCTTGGAATAGGGTATTTGGTTACGTTATTATGGGCTCAGTGCCGACACTTCAGGTAAATCATTCCTTAACCTGCTGCTCAGTCCTAGAGTCTCCTCCTCATCATCATCATCATCATTACAGCCCTTCACAAGTCCACTGCTGAACATAGGCCTCCCCCAAGTAACGCCACAAAGCACGGTCCTGAGCCACCTGCATCCTTCGACTTCCTGCATGTCTTACCAGGTCGTCACTCCATCTAGTGGGGGTCGCCCTACACTACGCCTACCGGTACGATTCTGCCACTCGAGAACCTTTCTTCCCCATCGGTTATCGGTTCTTCGAACTATATGGCCGGCCCATTGCCACTTCAGCTTACTAATCCGTTGGACTATGTCGGTCACTCTGGTGTTACTGCGGATATCCTCATTTCTGAGCCTATCACGCAGAGAGTCTCCTACCGTTGACAAATTAGTGTAACGATTTTGGGAGCTTGAACAGCCACCCTCCGCACCGCCCATTCAGTGTCCTTCCTTGTCCTCCTGTCCAGTGTCCTGACCTCTCGACGACGATTCATGTGCTATGAGAGGAAACTTCAAGCTTCGCCTATATTAAGGTTAACATATGATGACGTCATAAAGGAATACTTAGCTAAAAATTATATATCCCCCGCACCGCCGTATGACTCTCATGAACCCGCTCCAATATATGTCATACCGCATCATGGAGTCTTACGCGAAGATAAGAAGTCAACACGTCTGCGCATCATCCTGCATGCTAGCAGTAAGACTAGCACTGGGCGAGCATTAAATGATATCCTGCATTTAGGAGAAAATTTGCAAGGCGACTTGTTCAATATAATTTTAGCTTTCCGCTTACATCCAATCGCTATGACAGCCGACTGTCACGCCAGCGACTAGCACGCCTTGAGCTTTGTGGAGCGGTTTTACTCTCAAAATTGCTTCGCAGAGTACTCGACAATTATTCTCTTGATCTTGTCATATCAGCCTATGCCTTTGTAGATTCAAAACTAGCTCTGTACTAGATAAAGAGTTCGCCACACAAGTGGCAGACCTTTGTTGCAAACCGCGTTGTTCAGATTACCGACAATATTCGCGCTGATAACTTTTATCACGTCGCAGGTACTGAGAATCCCGCTGACATACTTTCACGTGGCGTTACGCCAAATAAATTAGTTTCAAACCGCCTGTGTCTCCATGGGCCTCAGTGGACCTCTACTTTTAGTGCTTCTACTTTACTATCCGGCAACAAATGGGGCGGCAGAAAGATTTGTTCAAACTTTTAAAAGCCATGTAAAAAAATTGTAGAAAGTGGTCATAATTTAGAGTATGCCATAAATTTATTTCTTTTTGACTACCGAACAAGTATTAATAGAATCACCGGTGTTAGCCCTGCAAAGTTATTATTTCGTCGTGAACTGAGATCTAGGTTCTCACTTTTAAGACCACCACCAATTAGTGCACGATTACAAATGCTTGATGAAAAATTAAAAAAATGTAGTCGAGGAAGCAGGTCGGTAATATTCAGTGTGGGGGAAAAGGTGATGGTAAGGGACTATAGAAATAAGGCAAAAAAATGGATTTGTGGGGAAGTAAAGCAGTGTTTAACACCGGGGGTGACATATATGATTGAAGTTCAGGGGAGACTTGTAAAACGTCATGTGAATCAAATGTTGAAGTGTGCAGTAACAATGTAATATTTATAAATTATTTGTATAAATAACCTTCACTTTTGTATAAAATAAAAATAAGATAAATATGTCCTAATTTTATAATATTGTGGGTGGGGAAGAGTGTGGTAACACATAATGGGAAATTATACAAAGGTGGTGTGGGCAACTCTCTCTCTCTTGCTCTCTGGACAAGTTAAGCAAATTGTAAGTGTGTTCTAATAAAATTCGTGAATTAATTAATTTCGCGTTTCAATGAACATATCAAATTATTATTATAACCTAGTAATATAAATAACTAGAAAAATCAAATACAACAGTGGCTGTTGTGGCTGGCAACTGTTGTATTTGATTTTTCGAAATTAATTAATTCACGAATTTTATTAGAACACACTTACAATTTGCTTAACTTGTCCAGAGAGCAAGAGAGAGAGTGTTGCCCACACCACCTTTGTATAATTTCCCATTATGTGTTACCACACTCTTCCCCACCCACAATGTTATAAAATTAGGACATATTTATCTTATTTTTATTTTATACAAAAGTGAAGGTTATTTATACAAATAATTTGTAAAGAAAGTGCCGGACCTGCCTGTGAAGAAGATTTTGTCGCACACTGTGTGCACATCCGTCTGTAAATAAATAAAAATTAATAAATAAAATCTCTTCTTGGAGTAAACTTCTACGTATAATTGCGTACGTGTGTAAGTTTGCTAAATTATTGCCCCGCCGCAGCACTACTGTAGTGACTGCTGATGATCTCAGTTTCTCTGAGGTTATAATGCTCCGCGCCCTGCAAAAACAAACAGCATTTTTCAGTGGAATATTTAAATATTAAAGGTAACAAACCTTGCTCACCCGCTTTCAATCATTTAAGGCCTTTTATTGAGAATGGTTTGATCCGCATTGGTGGTCGTCTTTCGAACTCCGCATTAGATTACACGCAAAACATCCAACTCCCGCGCAGTGATCATGTAGTGAACATGATCATTTTCTATTATCATATTAAAAATTTACACGCTGGGCCTGAATTGTTGAATTGACTCCGAGTCATTTTTTGAATACCGCGCCTTTATTGTCATTGCCCGCACCCGAAGTCAAATCCGACTCTACCAGTCTGTTACAGTCTGACTGTTGAAATGGTCTCACAACAAATAAACAACAGTGTTCACGTACAGGTCTGCCGATTTTTTTGTTTGACATGAGTCTCTTCCTTTGTATCACTACGCTTGAAAATAGAAAAGCGACCAAGTGTGAGTCCGACTCGCCCATGAAGGATTCCGTAGCAGCAAGTAACATAATATAGAATTTTTTGTAGTTGACTGAACGAAAGGTAAATTGCAGTTCACGGTTTATGACGTATTAAAAAAAAAACTACTTACTAGATCTCGTTCAAACCAATTTTCGATGTAAGTTTACATGTACATCATGTATTTTTTTTTAGTTTTATCTTTCTTTTATTTTAGAAGTTACAGGGGAGGGGGCACACATTTTACCACTTTGGAAGTGTTTCTCGCGCAAAGTTCAGAATATATATATATATATATATATATATATATATATATATATATATATATATATATATATATATATATATATATATATATATATATATATATATATAGATACCCCACACGTATGGGCTTAATGAAAAAAATTTTTTGAGTTTCAGTTCTAAGTATGGGAAACCCCCAAAATTTATTGTTTATTTTTCTATTTTGTGGGAAAATCTTAATTGGGTTCACAGAATACACCTACTTACCAAGTTTCAATAGCATAGTTCTTATAGTTTCGGAAAAAGGTGGCTGTGACATACGGACGGACAGACAGACAGACATGACTAATCCATAAGTGTTCCGTTTTTTAGGGTTCCGTAGTCAACTAGGAACCCTTATAGTTTCGCCATGTCTGTCTGTCCGTCTGTCCGTCCTCGCTTAATCTCTGTGACGGTTAGCACTAGAAAGCTGAAATTTGGTACCAAAATGTGGTATCAATAACGCCGACAAAGTGGTAAAATAAAAATCGGAAATTTTTTTTTTTATTAGGGTAGCCCCCCTATATGTAAAGTGGGAAGTGATTTTTTTTTAATTTCAACCCTAACGTGTGATATATTGTTGGAAAGGTATTGAAAAATGAATAGGAGTTTACTAAAATCAGTTTTTGATAATGTCAATCATTTTGGAAATAATCGCTCCAAAAGTAAAAAACAATGTGTCCCCCCCCTTCTAACTTTTGAACCATAAGTTTAGAAAATATGAAAAAATCTGAAAAGTAGAATTTTATAAGGACTTTCTAGGAAAATCATTTTGAACTTGGATGGAAACAACAGTACCCAACTGGGAGCAGTTGCAGGAGCGCGGAGCGCTGCTGGAGCGCGAACATAATGGATACCCACCTTTAAACTCATAAGTGGGAACACTTATTGTGACGGACGGGAAACTACGGAACCCTACACTGAGCGTGGCCCGACACGCTCTTGGCCGGTTTTTGTCATTTGGCTACGAAACCCTAAAAACGATCGCAGATTTCTTGATCAGACTTCTAGCACTTTTAACGTTGTACCTTATCTATTAAGAACTTTTTAAATCAATTTATTATTCCTAATTAAATTTAAACATATATATTATATTTATATTCCCCTTTTTATTTACTTGATTATGATTTGTTACTCGATAGGTCAGGTAAATTTTTTATTAACATATTTACAATTTTTTTTCATACAGCTACTACTACAATACAGCTAGCTAGAATAATATTATTTATTTACATAAATAAATATATAATAATAAATGTATACAAGAATATCTTTATTAATAAAAATAAACGGGGAGTAGCTCCTGCCAACTGTGACGACTAAGGTAAATCATCACTACAACGGGAAAGGCTCATGTCCAGCGGACTTTCTCAGCCTGAAGGAGATACTTACCTGAGATACACCTTCATCCAATCTACTACTAGGGATAGGCAATGCAGCCAGTTGTTCTGCAAGTGCTAATGTCATTTCTGACTCTACCGTGATCTCATACAAACATACATACATACAAGATATGCGCGAAAATCATAACCCTTTCTTAGCAGTGGGGTAAAAAGGACAACGTTTTTACTTTCATTTTTAATGTCATTTAGGTAATTATAACTCGTCTATGGTCACTGTAAATAAAGACTATGTTTTTAATACACCAGCCGCGGAAATTTTTGGGTCCAGATGTTATTTAAAACTCTTAAATTCTCGGCGGCTGCAATGGAGGTTTACGATTAAATTATTTTTAAACCTCACAAAACCTAAAATAGCTGTAACTGTGCATAATCATAAGTTTAGGAATAAAATTAATGAGCGATTGTTTTATCTCAATATTGACATCCACTGAATGATGTGATGATGAAATATTTTCCATTACCTCGACAATAATTAACAATAGCTGATGCTATATTATGGTTGTAGCACGAATGGGTTGGCTCGGACCACGCTCTCACAGAATACCAGCGTAAAATACCTGCTCAATGCTGTAAGTATAGAGAACCGGAGCCCCGTTTTACTGGAATCGAGGCGTTCCATCTTAGTACTCAAGGGTGACATCTGATACCTAATCGATCTGCATTTTGATACCTAATCGAGGTGAAATGTAGATGTCTATGGGCCCCGGATTCCACTTACCCACAGGTGGACTGTGTGCTGGTTTGTTACTCTTATGATATAAAAAAATTCGACCCTAATTATTCAATGTAGTCGACTGTAACGTTTGTAAGCGTAATAAAAACAACAACACAAACAATAAGACATTTGATCCTACTTGTCAAGGGTCAAGGATGACAGCGCAACTGTGGCCGTTTTACGGGATTGGCTGCAGAAATTAATGAACTACAGTGATCTTTTGTTATATAAGTTGGATTCCTGTGTTTCATCTTAATGTAAAATAGAATATTATGATTTATTTAAAGTAACTAGTATTAAATTCTTTTTATATGAATATGGTTATATTGTTAAATACCGTATCCTTTCCAGTCCAGTAGCTTGAAAACGTCTTCCAATGCAGCCGTGAAGAGTTTCGGGGAAATAACGTAACCCTGTCTTACACCTCTCTGCAGTTGGATAGATTTTGTACTCTGGTTCTGTACTCGGATAGCCATCGTAGCCCTACTGTACAAACAGTTCAGCACTTCGATATACTGACAGTCAACTTGGCAACGCTGAAGAGATTGTAGCACCGCCCAAATTTCGACGGAATCAAAGGCTTTCTCATAGTTCACATACGCCAGGCAAAGTGGCAGATTGTACTCTTCGGACTTCTGTACATTTTGCCGAAGGGTATGTATGTGGTCCATGGTACTAAAGACTTTTCGGAAACCGGCTTGTTCGGGAGGCTGGAAGTGGTCGAGTCTGCGTGCGAGACGATGCGTAATGACTCTTGAAAACAGCACGTAGACGCGGCTCAGAAGGGATATCGGTCTGTAGTTCTTCAAGAGGGTGTTGCTACCTTTCTGGAAGAACAAAACCACCGCACTTCCGCTCCACGCCTTCGGAGTGGTGCCACCATGGAGGACGGAATTGAAGAGCTTCTGAAGGACTTCAAAAACCGGTTTTCCACCCGCTATCAGAAGCTCCGCTGTAATTCCATCCTCGCCCGGGGACTTGACGTTTTTAAGGTGCTGGAGAGCCATTCTAATTTCGCTCAGACTGACGTCTGGGATATGATCGGAATAGTGTTGGATAAGACTTGTTCTTGGATCGTTACTCACACTTGCGTGTGGCTCCAACGATGATGTGTGCAGCTGCCTATAGAACCTCTCAATCTCACTCAAAATCTCAGGTCTCCCGGAAACGATGCTGCCACACTCAGTCTTCAGCTTTGGCAGTTGGCTCTTACTGGCAGAGAAATCTCTGGCAAAGACTTTGGAGCCCAAGTTTCGCTCTATCGCTTCTTCAGTACGAGCAGTATTAAAGTTGTGCAAGTCTCGCCGCATGCATTTGGAGATCTGTCCGTTCAGTTGCCTGTATGCTGTCAAATCAGTTGACGATTGCAGCCTCATCTGCCGTCTAACAGCCATGAGATTAAGAGTGTGATCGGAGAGTTTTTGTGTTCTACTGCGGCGGGTCTTGCAGAACTTAGTTTCGACCGCATGGACAGTTTCCACGAGCTTGTCGTTCATATCGTCCACTGCATTGCAATCTTCTAGGCATTGAAAACGGTAACGTAACTCGAGCTGAAAGGTTTTGGGATTCTGGATTAGAGCACGAGGGGGACGAACGTTGACTTCATTAGATGAGACATGTCCAACTTAACGTTTAGGTTCAGTGTGCCTCTAACCATTCGGTGATCGCTGCCGGTTTTCAACCTTGCGATCACTGAGACATCACTGAACAGTTGGCGTCTGGTCTTCATAATGAAGTCAATCTCATTTCGGTCGAACCGTCGGGGCTCGACCAGGTCCGATTCCGGAAGAAAGCGTTCATCATAAAGAGTCCCTCTTTCTCGATAAAGTCAGCCAGCTGCTGGCCCCTACGGTTCCGTTGCCCTACTCCAAATTTCCCTAACTTCAGCTCACCGCGATGTACTCGCGCTCAATGGCGAGTACATCACTCATCTTCGATTTGCCGACGATATAGTCCTTATGGCAAAATCGCTGGAGGACTTAAGCACTATGTTCAATGACCTCAATAGTGCCTCCCAACGGATAGGTCTTAAGATGAACAAGGACAAAACAAAGATCATGTTTAATATCCATGTCACACCTATGTCTGTAGTTGTTGGGACCTGGGACAAATAGTAAATTACTACTAAATAAGTCCAACTTCGACGAGAGGTCAATTGACGAAATCAACTCGGCTGGGCAGCGTTCGGGAAATTACGACGCATCTTCTCGTCAGGTATACCTCAAAACCTGAAAACTAATTGTACAACCAGTGCGTGTGGCCAGTAATGACCTACGGAACCGAGACGTGGTCCTTCACTGATGGCCGTATGAGGACGCTCAAAGTCGCACAGCGAGCTATGGAGAGGGCTATGCTCGGAGTTTCTCTGCGTGATAAACTTAGAAATAAGGATATCCGCAGTAGAACCGGAGTGACCGACATAGCCCAACGGATTAATAAGCTGAAATGGCAATGGGCCGGCCATATAGCTCGAGAACCGACAACCGTTGGGGAAAAAAGGTTGTCGAGTGGCAGCCTCGTACCGGTAGGCGAAGTGTAGGGCGTCCCTCTACTAGATGGAGTGACGACCTGGTAAGACATGCGGGAAGTCGATGGATGCAGGTGGCTCAGGACCGCGCTTTGTGGCATACCTTAGGGGAGACCATTGTTCAGCAGTGGACTTGTGAAGGGCTGTAATGATGATGAATGATTATGGTTATATTATCCCTTTAATATGCAAAATCATCTTTCCATAAACAGTTTAGAGATAAGCATGTTTAACATAAGCTGTTCAACGCCAGATGCGCCTCTTGGCGTAATTACGCAAATTTTTAAAATTATCGTAAAAGAGATTTTAAGAAACAAATTCTTTTAGAGGTTTAGTAAAGTACCTTTTGTAAGATTAACATTTATATTTTTAAGTATATAAGTGTTTTGACCATCTCGTATATAATAAATATTAAAGCCGTTCACTTGAATACTGCTGAATAATTATCATAGATAGGTGGTCATGATCGTGCTTTGTGAAGATTACTTTGGGAATACCTATTTCGTAAATTTTTCGTGTGAAATTCCCTGATCGGTGACTGAGGCATTGTCAAAGGAACAAGATTATTGAGTGACAATTATATGCAATTCTTCTTGCTGTGGGAGAGACCACGTCCAGCGGTGGGCTGATATGGCTGTAATGAAAAGATAGAATAAGGAGCGTTAATAAATTTACAAAATACTTTTTTCAATCTTTTTAAGCTCAATCAGCTTCTTTTTAGCATTTTTTTTATATCTCAAACCATTTTTTTATTAACAGTTACGATATTATTTCTTAGTGTCGTCACGTCGTCAGCAAATGAAATAACAATATTTGTTTTGAACTTTAAAATTCGTATTAGTTAAACTTTTTTCTGTGTAGACTAAATGAGGCTGTCGCAGCAGCATTGTTCGGTTGTTCAATTAAAAAAGACCGTGTTGTCAGCCAGTGGTAATTGATTATTGTAACGACATATCTCGTTTATCTCGTATCGCATCGAAAAACACAATGCCCAATAAACTTGGCTATCAGATGCCGCAAATGAATCAGTGCAGACACAGTAGTTTTTAATCACTTTGACTCTTGGACTCTTTTTACGTCGCAGGCGTAGGAATAATCATTTCATTATAAAAATACTTATTAAATATACATATAAACATTCGCAAAAAACATGAGTAAACAATTGCTGAACATAGGCCTCCTTCATAGAATGCTGCATAGGCGATTTGGTATCCACAGTTTTTTAAACTATTTTTTTTAAGAATCTAATGTAAGTTTACAAAACCGATTATTGCAATTTTTGTACGTGGTAGAGCCATGCTGCAGTTATATTGTGGTTGCAATACGAATGGGTCGGCTCGACCGGGGAAGGACCACGCTCTCACAGAATACCAGCGTAAAATAGTAGCTTAATTTCGCTGTGTTTCGTGCGATGAGTATAGAGAAACGAAGACCTTTTTACTGAAAACGAGGCATTCCGTCTTATTCCTCACGGATGACAACGCATGCATTTAGATTCGTAATCGAGGATAGATGTAGATGTCTACGGGCCACAGAAAACACTTATCATCAAGTGGACTGTGTGCTCGTTTGTCACCCTATCCTATAAAAAACAATATCGCAATACAAATTTAAATCTATAAATGAAATTAAAAGCTTACACATGAAAATAGGAAGAAGAATTGCTTAAAACTTGCCAAAGTATATTAAATTTATAATACTTTAATTTACAATATAAAAGAAGAAACTATAATATAGAAAACCTAAAACTAAAAATTTAAATCGTCAAAAAGACCTTGCTCCCCGTGGTATAGTGCCAAGAACGCTGGCTGCGTTTCCTCGCTGAATAGCTATACTTAGCCTTTGAGCGAGGAACGAACCAGCCCTCTTATCACCAGCAGCGACGACCAGTCGTGGATACAGTTCCTTTAGAAACTTCATTGCACGTGGACCCCACGGACCAATAGTCTCTACAGCAAATGGCACAAATATGTAGTCATTTCTCAAAGACTCATATTTGCGCCATTTACTAGATTCGGCTGCCTCTGATGCCGCCCCGGCTCTAAAACAGGTACCCTTGAGATGAGAGGCCGCCAAAGTGTCAACGCAAGTAGCATCCCACACTAGGGCTTTACCTCTCTCCCAAGGGACCAAAGTCATACCGTCGGGTCTCCTGCCATCGTCTCTAAATATCCCGCAAGGCTCTAAAACCGAGGGGATATTTATAGAAACAAGAGCCCTTCGGATGATTTCGTTCAAAGAACCGTGACGGGAAAACCTACCTGCACTTTTTTTGCATGAAAGTCCGTGGAGCCCAAACTCATCGACGCTGCTACCACAGGGACACTGGTGAGGTTGACAAATAGCCACTCCTAGCCGGATTCCTACGGCGATGCGCAAGCTTTCCCCATCAAGCAATGTGCCGAGATTACTTGATGGTAGAGCATGTAACCAGTGGCTAGATTCCTTAGTCGAAACAGCTAGAAGGCGAGCCTGATCTTGTTGAATATGGAAATTTTGAAATAATTTTTTGTGGACACTCCGTACCAACGGAATATCCCACTGTTTTTGTTGGTTAACTTCCAGTGGGAAATTTTCGCCGGGACAGAGCGTTAGCCATATTTGTTTTGCCTCCGCAGCAAAGCATAGGTCTACTTTATTATTTAAAATTGTGTTACATAGGTCATTGACACTATGCACGGAAGCAAGGAAAGCAGGCAATGCGACGCTAGAAATATTTCTTATACCAATTCCACCAAATTTGATAGGTAAAGTGGCTTGATTCCAGGCTATTGTATTTAATCTCAAATTTAGAATGTTTTCTAAAGCAATTTTAAGATTATTATCAATATCTTTTAAAATATCCGAACATTTCCAGACTGGACTTGAGCGTAACAAGTATGTAAATTTAGGTACAAGGACACAATATTTTAAAATGGTAAGGGCAATATGGGGATTTAAAATATATAATTTATCAACGTGATTTAAAAATTGATCAAATTTTGTTTTTAAAACAGGTTTAATACTATCGAAAAACAACGGAGCACCAAGCAGGTAAAGCGATTCCGAATTGACAGTTTTTATTCCTGGAGAAATCTGATCGAAATTTTGAATTAAGGTATCTCTTTTAGAATTAGATAAATTATTAGAAATAAATATTTCACATTTATTTGTATTTGATTCAAGACCAATATTTTTAAAATTTTGAAAAATATGAGTAAGATCATTGAGGACGTCATCTGCTTTACCTCCCAGTGTACCGTCGTCCAGATACCAGACATTCAGCTTGGATTTTAAATTTGAAATAATAGGTTGAATTCCCAAACTGAAAAGAGCTGGACCTAATGGATCGCCCTGCTGAACACCGACAGCAGACTCAATAATATGGTTTTGATAAAACAAGTTTGAATTTTGACTGTAACATTGCCAAACGTAATGATATATTTCGGGGGTATTGTTAGCCACTTCTTTCAGCAGGGTTATCCTATCAATAGAGTTGAAAGCATTTCTAAGATCAACCTTCAGAAGAACATCTGCATCGGAATTAGTTAGGAAAGTACGCACCGAATGTACCGCCGCCTCACAGCCACCTTTGGTGCCAAAGCCTAGTTGAGTAGGTTGAAATTTTGTCTTAAGGTTTGAGATTATGTGCCTGCAAGCTAATTTTGAAGTTAAGCGTCGAAATGTAGAACCAACAGCAATAGGACGGATACCGTTATCCTTTTTTTTGAAGGCACACAATCTTGCCCCATATAAGTAGGGAATGAAATTGGGATTGACATTACCAGAAAGCATAAAATTACATAATTTTGTTATGTCATTAAGAAGTACCCTACCGGCGTCACCGGCAGATACGCTTACAAGGTCTTTGAGATGCTGAGGCGTAATCCCGTCAATGCCGCCGGCAGAGCCATTCGAAAATGACAATATTGCGTCTAAAGTGTCTTTTTCGGAAACTTGTAATGGTTGCATAGAAGTATTGGGAGGCAGCGGTAAATTCTGGGAAGGATTGACCGAAGGGTGTTTCTGACGAAGGCCTTCAAGAGTTTCGACATTACGAGGAGCGAGGATGTCATCTGAGAATAAAATACGGGATGCATTTTTTAAGTCGCCGTCCATTACTTTTGATTCAACTACTTTTGTAAATCAAATTTAGGATAAGGTCGAGGGAAATGAGTATTAATCGGGTAATTCAAATTTTGAAAAGAATTTTCTTTTAGTTGAGACGTAATTGATTTATTTATTGTTTTACTAAAATGAAAGTGGGAATACGCGAATGTAAATAATTTTTGCCAACTTTCTTCACAATTCGTTAGACAATTTTGAATGGTTAATGATAACGCTTTAGCAAGTTGCATCCTCGCGCCTCTTGGAATTCTTTTAACCACTGGTACGTTACTATACAAATTGTATAATTGTTTCGAAAAAAGTGAAGAATTTGTGTCATTAGGTATATTATCAGAAGAGTCATGAATTTCTACGGTAGGCTGTGAAGCCGAAATATTTTTACTATGGCATCGTTTAATGTGTATATTTAATCCCTTCTTACCCTTAAACAGCCTACCATCGGTACAATTTTGACATCGTAGGAAATCCGGCTGTGAATGTATTGGAGCGATAATATTCGTAGAAAATGTAAAAAAATTAAAAATGTAAAAATATATCTACAGTACTCAAAAGTCTATAATTTAGTAAAATCAAAATCTTGAAATTAAAAGAAAAACCTAGTTCTCGAGCTTTGTTTATCGCCTTAAAGCAATCTAATATTAATTTTGTGTACGATGAATCACCAGGCCGTTGTTTTCTTGGGATCAGTAGAAGTGTAGTGAGCATTGATTTTGTTATTTTGACGCTGTTCTATTTTCTCATTTAATATTTCTTTAAAGTTCTCCTTGGCATTAATGTTGCAAAGTAAAATATATTCTTGGTGTATTCGGCCATCGCCATTTCGTGTCATCACTTCAGGCAAATGAACTTGTAAATATATTATCACATATTCATTAATATTGAAATATATTATTTACATAAAACGTTATTTTTCGGAATTTCAGGAATGAAATATAAATATATTTTAATTAAAATATTTGGTTAAAATATACGACAGTTGTCACCTGTCACTTTTTTTCTTCAAATTTTAATTTTAATTTAACAAGTTAAATTTTAATTTTAATTTTAATTTTAATTTAACAAGTTTATATCATAAAGTGGGGATTCATGGAAACGTACAACACATTCGTGATCGTATTACGTTATTTTTTATTATAATTGATTTTTTTATTGAATAGGATGACGATTATTTGGTTTATGATTTTTTTAATGGTTCAAAATTATTCCTATTTAATTTAAAAAAAAATAGAGGATGAAGTTTATATGGTAGCTACGATGACATTCTAATTGTTTCCTCGAGCTTGCAATATTGCTTAGTCCATTCAAAAGAGTAAAACAAGTGATTATTTTTTACCACGTTTTTTACCATATTCTTGCATTGTCATCTGAATTTGAGCTATATTCAAAATTTCGAGTTTTTAGATCGTCGAGAAATTAGTTTAAAATTATTTACTAAATTCCACCCGGAACAGACAGACAAACAAATAAGAAAGTGACTTCATAAAAACGTGCTAAAAATTAAACTTCTACTGATAAGTAAAAACCTATAGCTTTTATGTCGGGTTTTATCAATTAATAAAAGTTAATTTCTTCATTATTTGCAATACAACGAAAAGGGATAGTGCTAATGCTTAAACATAATACCGAACTTTGCTCACACGCACTTATACATTTTAAGGACCATAGTTTCACGTCTGTAAATGAACAATATCATGATCGTCTTCATTACAGAACATCACAAGTACATAGCTGGTCATAGATCACATAGATTTGTCCGTTGTAGAGGCACGCTGTTGCTATATTATAATTATAGCGCGAAAGGGTTGGCTCAACCGGGGCAGGACAACGGTCTCACAGAATACCAGCGAAAACACCAGCTTAATGTTGCTGTGTTTCGTAGGGTGAGTGTAGAGAACCTGACACCCATTTTACTTGAATCGAGGCATTCCTTCTTAGTCTTCAGGAGTGACAATGTATTTGCATTTTGATTCTTAATTGAGGATAAATATGGATGTCTATGGCCACAGCATCTACTTACCATCAGGTGAACTGTGTGCTCGTTTGTCACCAAATGCAATAAAAAAACATTGACGTACCGTGTCTCAGATTAATTTATCATGCCTTGTTTTCAAGTTTTAAAGTATACGTGACGTATATGAACTAATTTGATATAAAAAGTAAGTGAAACTTATACACGTCCCATTGTAGGGCGCTTGTCTAATTTCATTTCTGAGAGGGTTTTACATCAATATTTGTTATCGGAAATTACATGTCTTGGAAATATTTTAAGTTAAGGCATGCAGGTTTCTTCATGATATTTTCAACATCGCCGAACACGTGGTAAATCAGCAATTAAAATAGCAATAAACAATTTTATTGCTACCGCTAGGGATTGAACTCGGCTTGCTTCCATGAAATGAAATTTTAAGGCCATATCTATAAGGATATTTTAAAATCTACGTTTATACCCGTGTTACTACTATACCTTATAACTACCCATATCCCATATCCACTATACCAGGTAACTTCACATAACCCTCTTACAAATAAAATTAGGTCTCTGCTCAGCAGTAGGACACACTGGGCTGTAACTTTACTTAACCCTATTATAAATTTACACAGCCGGATAAGGTGATAAGTTACACATTGAAGTTTTGAATTCACACAGAAATTAATCTTCTTGCAGTACACGTTGAAATTAAACTTTTGAAGTTTACTTTTGCGATTTTTTCGGACTAGATGACAGATAATATATTTACAAAAAAGCCTACTTTAAAAGGCCGGCTATGTACTTGCGATTCCCATGGTGTTGCAGTAGTTCATGAGCGGCGGTCGACACTTTCTATCAGTGAGCCGTCAGGAATTGTAGTGCGATTGTGTAACACTATGTCATTCCGATTTTTTTTATTGAATGAGGGTGAGAAACGAGCATACAGTCCACCTGATGGTAAGTGGATGTGTGGCCCAATAGACATCCACATTTATCCTCAATTAAGAATCAAAATGCAAATGCGTTGACACCCCTGAAGACTAAGATGGAATGTCTTGTTTCCAGTAAAATGGGTGCATAATTACCATATGAAATAGTAGTATTAGGCTGCTACTTTACGCTGATTTTCTGTGAGAGCGTGGTCCTTCCCCGGTCGAGCCGACCCATTCGTGCTACAACCATAATATAACTGCAGCGTGGCTCTACCACGTAATAGATGTTGTGTTTGTTATGTTTATGTGTTTGTTATGTTCTTCTTTTACTGTAATGTTTTAACCTATTTTATTCTATAGTATTTCCATACACGGTAGAGCCACGCTGCGGTCCCTTGTGTTGCCCACCTTGTCAACCCTGAAGCATAAGATGCAATCAACATACAGATGGCCTAAAAAAAGTTTCTTTAAATTACGGAATATAAAAAAAGTTGAATAAAAAATGTAAAAAGCTTACAAAGTCTAAAGTAATCTCATTCCGGTTTGTGGGCGGGTGTTGAACTTCCTATCGACTCGAAAGGGAAACCACTTTTTATTTATATCTACTCTTGCGTAACACGCTATCCGGTTGATCGACTTTTTATTTTATTACCCTATCGAATCTACGCTCTTGATTAAAGTGTAAATAATAATGATCCATAACACGAACTATGTAGAGTTTAAAGTTTGCTTTTGATGAAGATGGACTTGGATGGATGGATATTAACGTATTTAACACATAAATGTTTTTATTCCCGTCTATTCCCGAGGAACTACATAGATAATGTTGCTCGCGTCGAACGCGAAGCGGAGAAGTTTACATACATTTAGTTAACATTAAATCGAGTTTATTATTTTTATATATTGCACTATCAATTGAAGTAATAGTGAGAGTAAGACAATGATGAATAATCCTGATGCTTTTATTAAGTTACGCAATACTTTTATTAACAAAAAAAGTAGATGATTTTTTTATTATTGCCGTCCATCAGTCTGTGGTTTATAAATGGATCGAGAAAAGAAAGGATCTTTGGCATGCCCGAAGCACAAAGCGCGTGGGTATGTTCTGTTTTGTCACATGAAATCGTATCTAACAATCATTTTGAACATAATTTAAGTAATATAAAAAGCACATTGTCAGAAAGATAAATGATACAAATTATTTTTTTAACCGATTAATTGCTATTTTTAAATTAAAAAAAGTAGTTTTAGTGACTTATGGTGTAGATTTATCAAGTCTGCATGGAAGGGGTAAACACGATAACTTTTAAAAATATGAATTGTTTAATTCAATGTTTTTTTAAAAAGATTGAATTAGATTGACTTGATAGATGAAGAGATTATCTCTTCATCTATCAAGTGGAAAGCCATGGAATGTAAATCGCTGTTTAATTTTGTTTTGTTTAGTTATGATTAATTGATTTCGGATGAGAAATTCCGAAATTTTTGGTGATTCTGCAGCCTTATATTTTACTAAATACTGATACACTTTGACTCACTCCAGGCCACAGAGTAAGAGTACCTTTGTATAAACTGAAATAGAGACCAATCTCCGACTTATTAAATGGCAATGCATAACTAGCGCCATCTCGTATCCCTAGTTAGCAACTTTATTGTCACATCTATAAACATAAGCCATATATATAGCGCCTACGTATATATACGGCCGCCGTCGTATTTTTTTTATAGTATAGGGTGACAAACGAGCACACAGTCCACGTGATGGTAAGTGGTTGCTGTGGCCCATAGACATCCACATCTACCTTCGATTACGAATCAAAATGCAGATGCGTTGTCACCCGTGAGGACTAAGATGGAATGCCTCGTTGGCAGTAAAAAGGGTCTCAGGTTCTCTACACTCACCATACGAAACACAGCAGCATTAAGCTACTATTTTACGCTGGTATTCTGTGAGAGCGTGGTCCTTCCCCGGTCGAGCTGACCCATTCGTGCTACAACTATACTTCTAATAACACTGCAGCATGGCTCTACCACGTAAAAGTCGTGGGTGGGTTACTGTATCGTTTGTTTACAGCGGCTCCTGATGTAAAATATCGATCGGTGTAGAAATACAAAAGGGTTGGGTTTACAATTAGGTCGTCTGAATTTGAGGATTCTGTCACTGTGGGCAGGTGGGCGGTGGCAGGGGGGCTGGGGCCCCCACTGGGGGCAGTGGGGGCGGGTGGGGGTGGTCAAGGGGGTTTATCTGAAGCACCTCCACACGGTTTTTGCTGCCGGAGCAGCATCGAAGTATCTTTAATTATTTTTTAAAAATATTTGTAAATGACTAATTAATAAAATATTCTCACGTTTTTGACGTAATATCTGTCAATTTCATATCGATATATAGTACTGAATCGATCTAGTGAATCAATATTTCACCCTAGATAATCGAGATCTAATCTTTTTCTATTCTATTAAGAACTACGAAATTATTTACAATTAGTTGAATGTACCCCAACTCGTAGGGAATGACAGGTTTTCAATTCAATTCATTCAATGTTATCTGTACTTTATTGTATCTTTTGATAATTTAAATATGAACTCTTAAAGCAAATAAAAAAGACCGATTTTTGCGAAATCGGTCTTTTAAGAGGATACCTTGAAAATGAATCGAAGTTTTGGGGGCGTGGCTTATTCCTTTGTCGGTGAAGCTAACGGACGACTGCGGGAGTGTCAAAATGAAAGTGATGCAATGACTTCATAGTACGCAAATTATGAGATAGCCATACCAAGCAAGCGCTCGGAAAAAAACTAAGTAAGCGCCAAATAACATTTTTATTTATTTTAACAAAACTTCGTTATGGATTAAAAAACTGGTTTATGAGAAGTTAGATATGATTATTTACTATGCCTTAAAAATTATTCCACGAAATTATTCGTAAGAATATTGTGGTGTCATCGAAAAATGTAAATAATTAGAGCCTACTTTGCAATTTTTTTCTATCGAGAAAATTACATGACATCGTGTTTTCCTTTTATGTAATCCAAGATCATATAGTCAAAAATCATATACCAAAATTTTGGTTTGTAATCTCTAGAACTTAAAAAAATATGTTAAATAGAAAAACCACTAAATTTTCGAGGTATCACCTTAAGTTTTCAATTTTTTGTGAATCGATTCATCCAATTTCGATTCGAATAAATTTAAAAATGTGTAAAATTAATCGCTAGGCCGGCCATTTTGTTGACAGTTTTATACGTCATGCCGTCATACCGTTGCTTCCGAGTTTAAGAATTTTGGTGAATAGTGGAATATTTGTGGCGGTTGAATAGTGCTAAATATCGCAAAGATCCTTTCTTACAAATGGCAGCAGGTCTTACAAAGCATTAATTATGTTTATAAATTAAAGTAGTTACAAAAGTTAATGTTTTGGTGTTATATTGAGTGCAATAGCGAGCGAAGCGAGGCTGGGATGTGGGGCACCCCGACTTGGACAGGTTAGGTTAGAAGGGCATGACGGGGTCGAGTGAGCGAGCGAAGCGAGCCAACAGATCCCGCCATCCCCTTCGTAGTTATTTTTTTATAAACCTCTTAGAAGTAGGAGCCCCGCGAAGCGTGGCTCCGTCGACTGGGCTTCCCTCGACTGCACCACGTTTAGTGGCGTGGCGATTCCGTCCCCCAACTCACTCTCCCCATAAATCAGGTTAAAATTACAAAACATAACCTCAAAATGAGATTCTTAAAAATTTATAAAAAAAAAAACTAAGCACGTCCGGCAGGAAGGGGAAATAGGGAGGGACTCTACAACTCCTCCCCCTCTCTCTCACACCACCCCACACCCCTTAATTCGGGCGACTTAATTGTAAACCTTATCTATACAAAATATTTCAAAATCTTAATTTGATACATACTTGAACAAGGTAAGATATTATTATTATTATAATCACTGTTTTTTATTACAATATATCGTTTCACTAAAATAAAATAAAAATAAAATAGATTTATTTATTTTATTTTTATTTGATCTTGGTATCTTATTGGATTCCAAGCTTACATTTAGTAATCATATTGACTACATCACAAATAAAGCATATAGAAACTTAGGCTTCTTAATACGTACATATGCCAACCTTTCAATAACTTACCCTGTATTAAAGTATTATATTATGCCTACGTTCGCAGTATATTAGAGTATGGTAGCAACATATGGTGTCCACAATACTATACGTATATTAACAAAATAGAAGTATTGCAAAAAAAATTTTTGAAGTTTATGGACTACAAAATTAAAGAACAACATCAAACATACAAAGAAAGATGTATATTCTATCAATTCCTTTCATTAGCAGACAGAAGAAAGTTGCTTGATCAAATGACATTATATGACCTCATTCACGGCCGCCTAGATAATTCGCATTTACTTGGACTTATCAATTTCTCCACACCCATATATCGTACTAGACACACTAAATTATTTTTCATCTCTCACTCTCATACGAAATATACCAAAAACTCACCAATAAACCGGATGTGTTGCACCTATAATAATTTTTTTGACAATATTGATATTTTTACGAAAAAGAGAGAAAACTATAAAACTTAAGTATGCAAAAATCTCTTCAATAGTTATTCATGATTAAGGTATTAACTCAGATCAAATATATGAGCACACAGACACACACACACACACACACACACACACACACACACACACACACACACACACACACACACACACACACACACACACGCACGCACGCACACACACACACACACACACGCACGCACGCACGCACGCACACACACACACACACGCACGCACGCACGCACGCACGCACGCACGCACGCACGCACGCACGCACGCACGCACGCACGCACGCACACGCACGCACGCACGCACGCACGCACGCACGCACGCACGCACGCACGCTCGCACGCACGCACGCACGCACGCACGCACGCACGCACGCACGCACGCACGCACGCACGCACGCTCGCACGCACGCACGCACGCACGCACGTACGCACGCACGCACGCACGCACGCACGCACACACACACACACATTATGTTGTTGTATATACAATGTTTATAGTAGTACCGCTGATTATTCTTTATACCGATAAGGAATCGTCGCTCATTCTTTTAAATTATGTTTAGATAATATAGGGAAACCTGTAATAAGGCTTATGTTAAGATAATCCGTTCTGTTGTAAATTTTAATAGTTTAAAGCTGTTGGTTTTCTAAATAAATAAATAAATAAATAAATTTCAGACGCTTGTTCATATTGTTAGTTGCATAAAAAGAGATCTTACAAACTATGTTAGTAACATTTTTTAGAAAAGATTTATTCTAGTTTAAATATCTGCCTGCACTGCACGATTTCCCTTTGACATGTGTGTGCGCGTACACCCAATGCCGCAGTATCGGGCAGTCAGGCTTTTCACTCATAACTCCAAGAATGGTGTTGGCGCTCCGCCGCACTATGCGCAAGAGGGATGCGGTTTGGTTGCTCATTACGGTGTGAAACCCATCAGTGTGTGCCAGCGCAAACATCCCTGATGCACCACAGTAACCTGGAAGTCCCAACAACATCCTCAGGCCATTTTTTGTGTGTAGTTGACCCAATAGAACCACCACGATCGCTCGATCCAGTGGACCCAAACGTCGCAGGTACATCACACAATGACACTACACCCACACAAATTGGGACAAACACTAATAGGATTACGAATGGGGCGCGTCGCACCCGTAGACGGGCACGACGCGTTCCAGCACACACCGCGTACACACCGTACACCCGCGTACCTATGCGGTCCTCACCGCCCAGACCATCGACCGACGCGAGCTGAGCAGTTAGAGGCGGGCCCCCCTACCCCCTTGGATAGCGGTTAGATAGCTCAGTAACGCCTAACAAGGTGACACGATGATTGGTAACAATACCAAACCATAAACCATTATCATCATCATCCTCACGTTCACTGCCTTTCCCTTTTTTAATTAGCTCCAGACGAAGCTGTGAGAGTCGCATAGACTAACAGCAAAAACATCTCGAATATAGATCATATGTAAGTGTTCTGATTTGCTAATATTGGCACGGGACACTAATGACTTGACTAAGTTAAAGTCCAAGAGGTGGAGCTACTGGAAAAAAATGTGTTATACATATTATGTATAATTATAATAATGAAATTATTATAATAATAAAATTGTGTTATGTATGTTACACTAGTTGGGATTAAAACATATACATCAAAAATACTTTCGTATTCTTAAAATAAATATTCTTGTAACTTTTATTGAGAAGCAAATAAATTTACTGCTCGCGTGATAACCAGATTACTAAAATTATAGGTTCCCAATACTATAATTATAGTGGTACACCTAACCCTCAAGACATCATCGTATTCTCTGGACTACCACCCACAATTATACCAAAGCTACTGCGAAGCAAATAATTGCTATTTATGCAGAAGCTTTTATGTCTCAATATATTTATTAAATTGCCTGAGTAATTTGTAAACGCAGGATGAAATCGACGTTGGCGTTCTGTATATTACAAATATTTCAAACTCATTAAAGGTAATGAATGACTAGAACCAAATATGACTAGATTATATTGTTCTTACATAAAAGTAAGGACTAATAAAGTAGACTACCTGACGATTAGTCGATGCTGTGACCAAAGCAAGTTTTACATCTATTATCGATTGAAAACATTACTCGATTTTAATGTGGTAGGTGCATGCTGCAGCTATCTTATGGTTGTAGCACGAATGAGTCAGCTTGGCCGGAGAACGACCACGCTCTCATAGAATACCGGCGTAAAATAGCTGCTCAATGATGCTGTGTTTTGTATGGTGAGTGTAGAGAACTGGAGACCCTTTTTGTTGGAATCGAGGCGTTCCATCTTAGTCTTCAGAGGTGACATAATGACGCATCTTTATTTTGATTATCAATAGAAGATAGATGTAGATGTGTACACTAGTAAATGCATCCACTTTCCATCAAATGGACTGTTTGTTCACTTGTCGCCCTAATTCTATAAAAAAAAAATCAAGTTGCAGAACGTCTCCCTGAGGACTAATATAATGCCACGTAACGTAAAAAGGAGTTTCGATTCTCTTCTTTCGCTTTGCGAAACACTAGAGGGAAAATTGTTTTAATTTACGCTATTATTCGTGATGCGTTACGCTCTATCATGGCTGTACAACTTAACCGCTTATGTTAATTGGTAAATTGCTCTTTTAATTTAGAATTTTGTCGTTTTTTTTTACCTTTTGGTGTTCACCGTTTAATTTATCACAAAACGAATAACGTGGACGGAAATTATTTTAATTTTTCTTCTAGTTTATCCGAAAAGCAACAATCATTATCGTCTCCGTGACAGCGGGCCTTATCTAACAAGCCTACAGTAACTGCCGCGATGAATGCTCTCGATATTGTCATTAGCGCGGCGGACTATTCCTTGCCCTAAAACCCTCTCAGAAACGAGAGGAAGCATGTGTCCAGGAGTGGGACGTATATAGCCTGTAACTTTTAACTAACTTTAACTACGTTAGACGAAAATACGATTCTGTAAAATTTTCTCTCTCTTAATCCAAAGTTACCTACAAACCGAACAATAAACTGCTGGTATTTACAAAATCCTTTAAATTATATCATGAAAGGGTGAAACTTTGCATTCTAACTGAACGAACTATAAAGCAGGGCTTATGTTTATATTTTTTTTTAATTACCATAATTTTCACTGTTATGCACAAAAGATATTACCTAAACTAACAGCGTCCTGAAGCTTGTTCTCTGTCGCCCGATAACACTGCTTGGGTGCTTATGCTTAGTCTCGCTTCGACTTTCGAAAGGCAAAGTTGTGTCGCCTACGCTCAGAATAAACATTACGCAACAGGACGAACTAAAATTAAAATGGGAAATAACCGTATTAAAAATAAGAAGCGACTAGGTTGACGTAGAGAAAAAGGCATAAATATGATAAACATGATAAACCTAATGAAATAAGTATCTAACGATTTATCTACTTACAATATTAGTGATTATGAACATGTCGGTAGATAGCATACGACGTGCGGGGAAGTGGGGGCGAAATTAGATTTGAGCTGAGGTAGTATAGGCTCTTAATTAGTTTGTAATTCTAAGTAATACGTTTACAAGCACACAATTTCAGAACTTTAAAAAAATATTATACTTAATTTAAGCCCCTTTTTCTCTAATAATCTGTTTTGTCAATTTTCAATATATTTTGAACAAAAAGACAAAAATTACTCGGACTCATAGCTAGGCGGAGGCAGTAGAGTCTGAAGCCGAGTCTTTGCTGACCAAAGTCTCAGATTGGGGGCGACTAAATCTAGTCTAGTTCAATCCTCAGAAGACAATAGTTTGTATTACTGCTAAAACGAACCCGTTTGTCGTATCTCCTCAGTTTCATGGCACTCCTTGTTGCCTTAGCCAGTATCGGAATCCTTGGTACCGACATATCGAGTGACATGCAGTTTCGTGGTTATTTTGAAGAGAAGACCAAATTGGCCTTTAAAAGTTCAGCGTGCTTAGTAGAGCGGGAAAGTATGTCATGCCGGCACACCTCTTGCAACTTTACAAGACACTGGTTCGGTCTCACATGGAATACTGTTCTCATCACTGAGCTGGGGCTCAGCAGTACCAGCTCCTTTCACTTGATCGCATCCAGCGTAGAATGGATCGATTCGTCAACGACCGAGTGCTTTCCGATCGGCTCGATTCACTGGCGCTGCGAACAGATGTTGCTTCTCTTTGCATTTTCTTTCGCATCAACCACGGGGAGTGCTCTGAGGAATTGTTCGGATTAATCCCAACCGCCAAATTTCATGAACGCACATCGCGGCAAAACTCCTGATACCATCTGGATGCTGGTGATCCACCATTGTACGTTTCACTAGGAGTTTTCTTCCGTGTACGACCTCTCTGTACTTTACCACCGGCGGAGCTTAATCCTTTCTAGTAAGCCGGCATTGTACCTACAATTCCCCTGGTGTTGCAGTTGTTCATGGACAGCGATAGTCACTTCCAATCAGGTGAGCCGTATGCTCGTTTGCCACCTCTTCTATATTAAAAAAATTAAAACTTGAATCAGAGTAAAAAGAGAAAAAACATATTTGATATTGCAATAGCCCTGGTAAATAAGCATTTTGCACAAAGAATCATTAATTCTACTAAAACTAAAACTTTTTAAAATACTTAACAAATGAATAATTAACATAATAAAAATTTCTATTATTATTTATCAGCCCACCCTCAATCCAACTTATTTCTTCTTTTTATAAATACAAACGTTTGCTTCTCTTTTGAATAGTCGAGGAGGGGGATGAATGTTAAATGCGTCATATTTTACAAATATGACGCATTATAGCTAGCAGACCGGTATTCACAAGTGCTGCTTGTGAAGACTGGTCTGCTAGGGTTTGCTTCACATTTGTTTGCTTTAATTTTTTTGTGTAATTCATTTACTTGGCTTTCATAAAAATGGCAAATATGAAGACACCCGCGGAGTTGCTTTCGCCGTTTCTTTTTCGGATAAAGAAATCTTGTTTTGAACTTTAGTTATTGTTTTAAGGTTTTGAAACGATAGTAGATTAAAAACAAGATGATGTTCGACGACAGAAAGTTTTATTTCTTACATGAAAAAAATAAAGGGTTTTCATTTTCATTATCACCCAGCACATTGTTCTATGCGCATGGGGATGTTACATTTTTAATACTTAAACACACCTGGATGCCTGCTTTGCGAGCGTTAGATTACGTATCTGTTATATTCTACTTACCATAATGTCGTATATACTGTACGTAGGTTAACCACTGCGTGCCGTCAGTGCCTTCGGCGAAGGACGGTGTACTGATATATATCTTCTTAAGTTAATGCGACACCTTGTTTTAATCAGCTAAGTTGTATTTATTTGATTTATTTTGATGTAAAACTTAATAAAGAATATAATATACAAAAGAAGCGCATAGGTTACATATGAATATCAAATAGGAATTATATACGGAATGCAACAAGAGAATGATTTTACAAGACTTGCAGAAGGACAGACATGCGTATTTTACGGCAGACTGAGGACAGTAACGTTAATCCTGAATGGCAGTTTAATTAACTGATTCTTATATGTGTTGTTATGTTTGTGATGGTGCAATATCCAAAACTTTTAAACTTAATCTTCGTGGTAAGCTTTTAAAATGTTTCTGTCACACGATTTACGTAGAGGAAGACTGTAATCTTATACTATCAATAAGAAATAATTGACTATTTTATATATTTATATTGAAATAAATGGCTCCGTGGCGCAGTGGCTGAGCAATGAGTGGCTGCGCTGGCAACCGCGGGTTCGAATCCCGCACGGAACAAGTATTTGTATGTCCTACTAATAGTTGTTTCGGGTCTGGATGTTTGTCATTGTGCAATTTATGTTTGTAAACTGCCTCCACGATACAGGAGAAAATTCTAATATGGAAGTAACGTTTAAAAAAAAACAAACAGAAATAAATCGAGCAATTATAAAAATTTTATGATTCACAAACTCCAACAGCCTTTTATTTCCAATTGATAGGCAATAAAACATTTCTTTAATAATTGTTAACAAAGTTGTTGTAAAAATGTCACACATTTGGTAACGTGATCGTCAATCCGCTGGTCGAGCTCTCAAGAAATAGAAATACATGTTATTTTGACGATTGGTTAGGAAATCTAGATTAAAATCTATATAAACCCAACGATCAAAATTAATATAAGAATATTATATAGTGTATCACGGTTTCTAGTGTCATTTTTCAGTGAAGTCAAAGTTAACTATATTGTGAGCAAGGTAAGTAGAGTAAGTAGTAAATATATTGACAGCTAGGTAAGTGTACGTATACGTACGGTTATTTTTAACTCATAATACAACCGAATAAGTATCGAACATTTTAAACAACGTTCACAATACCTCGTGGCGCAGCTTTTTACGCAATATTCTGTCACAAAATCCATCTTCAAAGTATCTTTAAGAATCAGTCGTACATATACGATACAATCCAACAAGGATTCACATTTGATAATTGTTTTTTTTTTGTGAACGATTAATAGAATAATTACTTTATTAGGATTTATAAGATAAAAGCACAGCTTAAGTTTGACTATTACCGTATTTATAATTTTTTCATAATCCCGAAGTTTTACCATTTTTAACGGGAAAATCCTTACCCGTACGCGCCTCGCACTGGCTACGTGGTGGTTTTACACCTTTGTCGAATATCGTAGGGGCTACCGGACAGCTTTCGCACATATCAGCTGCTCCAGCACAGCCTCAAGGCGGCCCTTCCTCGAGACCTGCTCTCCTATTCTTTCCTAGTTAAGGTGGTACTCTCAACTACGCCAAATCCACCTGCACCCCGAAACCTTCCGAGTCCATTAGGCGAAGTTAATTGGGTGACGAAAAACGAGCACTCGAAAGCACAAGTCTTCTTGACCCCGGCGGCGAATCTAGTCTTTGGTTCCACAGCTGACCAGGTTTCGGAATACGGAGGGAGAGCAGTGTATCGTAATACCGACACTCCTCTCCCACTATGATTCCCAAACACCACAGTATTAGCAGTGTGTCCATACCAAAGTCGGGGAGGATAGAGCAAGTGGTGAATATTCATACCAACAACTCATTCTAGATGGCTTCATCTCAGCTGTGATAGTTGACTCACATGTAAATTCTCCAAGCCCACTCAGAATGGCCTACTTAGGCCAACTATGTGGGTTCTACTTATTTCAACGTGGGTGACTAAGACGGGACAGGAAACCCTTTGGGCGGCCCAAGCTGCAAGCTTCAACAAGCTGAAGCCATACCTAACGGAATCAAAAATCGTGATCCTCAAATGTTTGTGTAAGTAGCGAAATGCTCTTTTGCCGGCGGTATTGTATGAATTTATCCTTATTTCGTATGAAATAAATTACAAGTGAACCTTATTTCGTTAATGCAGTTAATCGCAATTTAAAGTTTACATGCGATTTGAAAGTCTATGAATGTCTTATTCAAGTTACTGAACCTTCAATATATGTGCGTTATGGGGCCACTAGGATTTAATCAAGTTCGCCAACTCACACAAATCGGCCCCATTAACATAACATTTAGCGTAGTCGATAGGTTAATAAGCGTTGGTGACGTATAACAAGTCTACAGCTTGATCGCTTCTCAGTCCTCTGTGAAGCTGTGGTAATTGATTTTTGATTAGTGATGAGTCCAGAAATATGGAGATATGGTTTGCTTAGCGAATGAGCCTTTATGTACTTGTTGATTGGACAATTGTACAGACGGCTTATAATCCATGCAATTTACTATACCAGACCACTTGAGAAACCATTTCTTTCAGATATTTATAAAACCATTTCGTAAAGACCAATGCTTGACTCTTTTAAGTTTTCGTATTGAATTTAAATAAACGCCGAATTAACCTGAGAATACTATGTAAATGTATTGCATTTTATCGCCTTGTCTACATAAACATGCATGAAGGCGTGTAAAATGTAATCTGGGTGACAGTTACGTCCATATTGCACAAATACAAGGGTAAGTGCAGATGGCGACACAAAGACGAGCGTTATCTCAACAGCTATAACAGTCTGGAGCTGGTTTTTATTTATTCAACATCCAATAATGTTTTATATATTAGGACATCAAGAAATTTAGGTACACTGTAAAGAGGAAATAAGCTGAGAATATATAGATGCTTTGTAAATGCGTGTGGTATGCATTGCGACTGCTTATGATTACCGTGTCTCGGAATGCCTCGATCGAATAAAATAGTTTTATATTCGAAAACAAAAAACACATTGAATTTAACTATTTATACGGATTTCATCCCCGCAAGAAAGAACATATAGCTGACTTAAAGCACCGACGCTCCGAGAAGTCTGCAATCTGTGAACATGTTCAAGATCGTCCCCACCATTACATCAAATTTGATAAACTACAAATTCTTGCAAAAGAACACCGATTACTACCAAGGGTGATAGGCGAGGCTATTGAAATTTAAAAAAAAAACATCGTAATTTCAATAGAGGAGATGGATGTTGCTCCTGCTACCATCTGCTTGGGATTAAATAATTAACAAAATTAAATCGAAACCCAAGCATACCACTGCAAGATTTGACGTAGATCGGAACAAAAATTGTTATTAAAAAACTGAAGGTTGCCCGTCTAACTATGACATTGGGACGTCAAATCAGTCCTCACTGTGACTATGGGTGCTGTAAAGCACCCGAAACGTCGGGAATGAAAAATACGTTATTTAAGCGCGATAAAATCCGTATAAATAGTTTTACTAATATAATATTATGTATATATGTATATATAATGTAGTATAATGTAAACGGAAATATTAGAAATCATTATAAAAAAATACTCTTATAATTCGATGGGACAGCAATCCCAATCGATCGGAGAGAGATTAATTTCTGAGCATATCATCGTATTTCTTCTTGAAAATGAAAACTAGAGCTTGATTCGGGCAGTAACTTTACACTAGTGAATCGCAGCATATTTTTTTTTTTTACTATAAATGTAAAATAATGTATTAATGCGTGGATGGGCGGAGGCGTCAAATTCTGTTTGATTTATTTACGCATCGCCCACACGCGGCTCGTGCTCACTGAACACATCACAGTTGCATGAATGCGAGTTCATCCACATCTAAAATTTATAGTCTAAGAGGTTTAAGTAAAAATGGTACCTAAATTTCTAGAAATACTTTTCGTATTTACATAATTACTAAGGAAATGTTTAAAAAATTGGTAAAAGTCTTAAAACCGTAAATTTAATAATATCAGAAACAGGATATTTTCTAATGTCAATATTTCTTTTGAACAGTTATTTAAACCTTGATTAAAGGTATGTCAGCATTGCAGTCAAATTAAGCAATAAATGAAACTTTATAAATGTTCAAATGATTTTCAAAGAAGTTGTTTTGTGAAAATTATAATATATGTTTATTTTTATTAATGTTCAAGGGATAGGTAAATATCATAAGTACGAGTATATGGTTTTATAAGTGATAGAGCCACAGAAATCGTTTATTACTATTTCTGTCGATAGAGCCATTCTGCTGCTATGCATGTAGTATAGTTGCAGCACGAATGGGTCGACTCAACGCTGCCGTGTTCCGTGAGTGTAGAGAACCCACAGAAATAGTAATATTATTACGATTTCTATGAGAGAACCGGAGACCTTTTTTTACTGGTAACGAGGCATTCCATCTTAGTCCTCAGTAGTGACAACGCATCTAGCGTTATAGTTCGTAATCATGTTGATTGTGTGCTCGCTTGTCACCCTTATCCTATAAAAATATGGGACCACCAATGACGTAACCTATTTAATAAAAGAGAGCTGTGAAGTGGCGGTGGGCATTCTTTGTAATAAGAAATGTAAAATAATAGAAATAAAGGTCTCAAACATAATATTTAAACACAGAACATTAGTGAATTATATTAATTAAGGTCTGTGTAGTTGCAGTGACGGCGTAAGAATACCCACTCATATTGTTCCGCGGGCGTCATGAGAGGCGTCAGATGGCTCCCCCTATGAGGCAATCTTTGGAGGAGGTCTATCTTCAGCTGTGAACTTTTGATAGGCTGTAATAAATGAGTGGAATTAATATTTATAATCGGTTTACAACAGGCGAAGATATTGTTAAATAGTAAAGAAAAACTTTCAGTTAAATTGAGAACCACCTCCTTTTATAAGTCGGCTAAAATGTACAGGAGGCACTATACAAAAGTTTTAAAATTAATTAACAGTCGTAAGTTTTCTAGCAAAGAATATAACGTACTGCAATTTATTTAATAGGGTCTACTTTCAAAGCCTGCTATTGCTACTGACAAACAACAACACATCATTAGTAAGAAAGATACTGATCGTTTCTTTCATAATGAAATACGAGAAGCTAAAGCATTGCTTTAATGAGTAGCCTTTGAGTATTATTTAAGAGTTATCTTTAAAAATGTAAAGCATAATGTGATGAACTAATTGTATAAATATTACTTCATCTGTTACTCAACATCTGCGGATTTTAGTTAAGAACGTATTAAAACATAATAACATAAACTCTCACGCTTGTCACCCAAAGCGGTAGCAGAGACTACGGACCTACATGCGAAATAATATAATAATCTGTATAACATCAAACAACTGTGATGGTTATTTTTGTACATTGAATATAATTAAAAGATATAAAATAACTGTATACTTGCATGAATCTCTAAACGTAGTGACGTTTAGACATTTATGCAAGTATGCAAGAATGCAAGAATGCAATGACTTGTATACAGTGGTATACAAGTCATTGCATTCTACCTGGCCATACTGTACCCACCGTAGATCATGTTATGATTAAAACCAATCTGAAAGCTACCTGTTTAGTATTTGAATCATCAATTACTGACCATGAGAGCGTAGCTGTCAATCTCAATCAAAATCCCGCTCTTCGCAGTTTAATAAAAAGTATTTATTCGATTTTGAGGGTCTAGATAAATCCTTATCTAATACTAACTTTCGGCCATTTACTGAATATACTAATGCTAACTTAGCGACTAATACACTCGTATCGTACTTGTATAGTGGCATTACAAACAACATTCGGTTAGTTAAAACTCCCATCCAAATCCTATTAAAATTCAAACTCCAGACAACGAATCAGTAAACCGTGAGTAATCAAAGGTCTGTTTCGCTGTATGAGGAATGGAGATAACTTTATGGAAAACTAAAAAAAATCCAAGTGACGAAACTATTAGAATTACTTACAAACTTTACAGGAATTTTTTTAACACATTATGAAAAAAAAAAGCGAAACGAAGCTACGAAAAACTGATACAAATTACTAAAGGCAACAGTGAGAAACAATGGGAATTTATAAAGAAAATAAGTCGATGTAAGACACCTCATCAATCCTCTTTTATGAAATATCTTCTGTCAATTCGAAAGAGAGGAAGGAGAGTGTGAGTAATATCAACAGTTATTTTGCCAATGTGGTATTAAGACTAGCCGAGTAAATTATTTCTACAAACCATCAACTAACGGAACTTGATGATCATTTTTCTCTCCTCTTAAATAAAAGCAGGAATCTCCTAGCTCAATAAGGGGTTAAAAGACACCTGTGTTGCGGGAAGTGATCTGATCTCCGAAAAAATTATGAAGAGGTATTTAAAAGTTTACGAATATGCAACCTGGCCTTAGGAGTATTTCCAGCGCATATGAAACAGACCTCATCACACTCATCTTTAAAAGAGGCGATAGAGACTGTCGACAATTACCGGCCGATCTCTAACAAAAATTCAAAAAAGTCAAAAACTCTGGAACGACTAGTCAATTTGGTCTCTGATGCAGTAAGGCTGATTATGAGAATGATGATGTTGATGAACTCATTTTTTTTTAATAGTGTTGGGTGACAAACGAGCACATAGTCCATGTGATGGTAAATGGATGATGTGGTCCATAGCCATCCATCAATTAAGAATCAAAATGCAAATGCGTTGTCACCCCTGAGGCAAAACCCATGTGTGGGATGTTACGCGCGTAGTCACTTTGGCGACTTCTAATCTCAGGCATACCACGTTTAGAGCCGTGACGGCGTCAGAGGTGACTGAACATTTGTGTCATTTGCTATAGAGACTCACTCCGTGGGTCTACGTACAGTGCAATTACTAAAGGACTTTTCGTAGCCGCTGGTGACAAGAGTTTGGTTCATTTTTTTGCCAGGCCTAAGTTGTATTATCGGTAGTCCGCCCAGAAAAAAATAAATTGCTCACAGCTAAGCAAACCCTTATATTCATTGAAGACGTAGGGCTAAGCAGTCAACTACAGCCATAGCAGCGATCACAATAGATCATTTAGGTGGCAGTGATACTAGTCTCTCTCTAGACGTGCATAGATATCATAAGATGGAATGCCTCGATTCCAGTAAAAAGGGTCTCCGGTTCTTTACACTCACTATACGAAACGCAGCAACATTAAGCTGCTATTTTACGCTGGTATTCTGTGAGAGCGTGGTCTTACCCCAGTGGAGGGACCCATTCGTGCTACAACTACAAGATAGCTACAGCGTTGCTTTAGCACGTATAAAACTCGATAATACTTAATTTATATTTAAAAAAAACTAGTGTCCAAAAGAGTTCCTTGATTTATCTAAAGCTCTTGACACAGTCAGTATAATTCCGCCTCCAGGACCATCAAAGTTGTCACAGCCAGGGCAAAGTCAGAGCACATCGGCAGAATTGGCGAAAAACCAGCTCGGGAACATGTTCATTCTCGTCTCTCGCCAAGGCTTTTCACGGGAACTTCTGTTAACCATCTCTCCCACCTCTGCACAGGGAGGACGACTCACTGGCCTATTCCACAAAGGAGAAAGCCGATCTGCTGAGCTCTCTCTTTACATCCAACTCGATTTTTGATGACAGGTAGAACACACGGTCGACCCGCTCCTGCAGTGTAAGTGCTCCATGCAGGATGTGCTGTTTACCCAGCACTCGGCGCCCAGAGCACTCATCTCCCTGGACGTCAACAAGTCGAGTGGGCCTGATGAGTCCCTCCTATTGGGCTGAAAATATGACGGGTTGGCACCGGTTGCAACGCATCTTTTCCGGTACTCCTACTCCCTAGCATAGCCCCGAACCCATGAGAGACAACTATTGTGCACCCGATACCGAAAAAAGGCGACCGTAACTATTATTTTACATTATGTTTATGTGACAATAGATAATGATTAAACACTCCCGAACTGAAGGGTCCATACTGGGTATGTTATTGAACTAGAATATTTGCATATTAAATTCAATTCCACTCAATTTATTGATCTCTTCACAACTTTCTGGCTAGTTTACAGGAAGAGGTGTAATACTTTTTTTACCTAAAATAACTGTGAGAGACTGGAGCCTACTGTAGCTCATATTAAAAACTTGATTTACGAGTCACCAGCCCCCACTCATGGATAGATTTATTAATTCAGTAATAAAGAGTATAAGGAAAAATATCATAAGAGTTATGAAAAGCTACATTGTAAGGCGAATTGTAGAATCTATTCAATGGATTCAATAGATATGTGTGAAAGCATACGAGTATAAGTCTAGTTTTACATGTATTTGTCTGTCATATTGGTTTGTGTGTGTGCGCGCGTGCGTGCGTTTGTGTGTGTGTGTGTGTGTGTGTGTGTGTGTGTGTGTGTGTGTGTGTGTGTGTGTGAACGCGCGCGTGTGTGTGAGTGTGTGTGCGTGTGTGTGTGTGTGTGTGTGTGTGTGTGTGTGTGTGTGTGTGTGTGTGCATGTGTATGTGAGTGTGTGTGTTTAAATGATTGTACGGTAGCAATCCTGACTCTGGGGTGTAATTATTAGAAATTTTAGACGACGATTCGAACGACGGATGCGATCAAATGGTAGGAGCTGGAACTGGGGAAGCCCCAGCCCAGAGATGTGAACAAAATTCCATTTGCGGCTAAGCCTGTGCCTTGTAAAGTTGAAGGCGAAATACTGTCCCGCTCTGCTAAGCACGTCCAGCAGCTTTTGAGAGGCCAATTCGGCTTTCTCTTCCAAGTGACCACGAAACTCCACGTCACTTGATATGTCGACGTTGAGTATTCCGATACTGACTAAGACAACAAGGCTAGTGTCTTAAATTAGCAGTAAACGCGTTAATTTTTACGGGATTGAGCTGAACTAGATTTGGTCGCTCCCAGCACGAAACTTTTTTCAACAAAGTCTTGACTTCAGACACAAGTCTGTTCCGGTATCCGGCTATGTTTTACCAAGAAATATTGGCACGACCGGTGTATAAAGCATCACCAGTGCTGTCATTCGCATAGCAATTAATTTTACTGCTTTGCTACATATCTTTGATATGCAAAAGAAACAGCGTTGGTGATAGCACGCAGCCTTGTGGAACACCAGCGTTAGTGGGATTGTAATCGGAGCATGAACCGTCTACTCAGACCTTGATGCTCCGATCAGCCAGAAAACTGTTTATCCCACTGCACAATTTCTCGGAAAGCCCATAGGAAGAAAGCTTCGTCCAGTAACTGGTATTTCTAGGTAGCGCTTGTTTCTAGAATTAATAGAATGTGTATCACAATTTTATTAAGACTTTTGTTTTTAAATACCAAAATTGAAAGCTAACACAATTGAAATTATTTTCAGTGTTGATGTAAATAATTGTCAAGATATAATAAGGCACACGTTGCTATTTTATTTTCTCACATTACACTCGAACGAAGTGTTTATATTGCAAACTATGAGCGAAGTGATTCAGTGTGTGAATTGAGCCGCAGTATTGCAGTTAGTGACCTTAGTATCCTTGCTGTTCCTGGGTCAACAACCGTTTGTAGCCTCGATGCAGACGCGGCAGTTAATAGCATAGATACTGTACAATTGAAATACTTCCGCTTTATCCTATATCCTATCCTATCCTATACTATTAAACGCAATTCTTGTATATATATATATATATATATATATATATATATATATAATCGGGATCTCGGAATCGGCTCCAACGATTTTCTTAAAATTTTGTGTCCAGGGAGTTTCGGGGATAATAAATCGATCTAGCTAGGATTTATTTTTAGGAAATGTCTTTTTGTCCGTGTTTTTAGGCAAAACAAAACTACACTAAAACTGTTCTCATGTCGGTGTTATTTTGTAGTTTTTAGCTTATTTCAAACAATTCATTCATTCATTACAGCCAATCATAAGAATGGCACAAAGCACGGCGCTAAGCCTCGTGCATCCATCAACTTCCTCTCATGTTTTACCAGGCCGTCACTCCATCTAGTAGGGGGCCACCCTGTACTTCGCCTACTGGTACGAGGCTACCGTGCCGCTGGAGAACCTTTCTTCCCATCGGTTGTCAGTTCTTCGAGCTATATTGTCGGCTCGTTGCCAGTTCAGTTTACTAACCCGTTGGGTTATGTCGATTACTCTGGTTCTATTGCAGATATCCTCGTTTTCAAGTCTATCATGCAGAGAAATCCCTTTTCATAGCTCGTTGAGTGGTATCTTGAGCTTCCTCACACGGCCAACAGTGAAGGGCCAGGTCTCAGATCCATAGGCATCTCACTGGCGTCGACAACTTCGAGCGCAGTGCTCCCAAAACCTACCAGCATAGATGTCACACGGAAGTTAAACTTGACCTTTGTTATGTCCAAGTTCATCTTAAGACCTATCCGTGGGAAGACACTATTGAGCATAGTGTTTATTTATGTTAATACCGTATCATTTTCAGTCCAGTAACTTTAAAACATATTCCAAAACAGCGACGAATAGTTTTGGGGATATAACGTTGCCCTGTCTTACACCTCTCTGCAGTAAGATGGGTTTCGTACTCTGGTTCTATCTTCATACTATCTATCTTCATACTCGGATAAATGTTGTAGCCCTAATGTACAAACACTTTGATATACCGATAGTCAATTTGCCAATTTAATTCATATTTGAAAATAATAATTTCATAACCAAAATAGCTAAAGCATTAATCAGATATAGTTCTTCTAAATTTATCAATCTATATAGTACATTCATTACGTTATTCATTTTTGAGGGTTTTGGGTTTAATCTCGGCTATAAGCTATTTGAGTAAAAAATTACTGGTTTCGGTGAAGAACACAACAAGTGTTTTGAATTACATCTGTCACTTCTTTAGTACAGCACTTTAGTCCACCGAAATACGAAAAGGTGCGATTATTTGGCTACGGCTACGTATAAGTGGATCATTTTTTTCACCTACTGCGGTTACTGCGACACTAGTTTCCAAAAGCCACCTACAATACTTACTGCAGCACTAGTTTCCAAACTTCACCTACAATGCTTACTGGAGCACTAGTTTCCAAACTTAATCCACAAGGCTTACCGGAGCACTAGTTTCCAAAGTTTACGTACAATGCTTACTGGAGCACTAGTTTCCAAACTTAACCTACAAGGCTTACCGGAGCACTAGTTTCCAAAGTTTACGTACAATGCTTACTGGAGCACTAGTTTCCAAACTTAACATTCAAGGCTTACCGGAGCACTAGTTTTCAAACCACGTACAATGCTTATAACATTCAAGGCTTACCGGAGCACTAGTTTTCAAAACACGTACAATGGTACAATGCAATAGTTTCTAAACGTCACCTACAAGGCTTATTGGAACACCAGTTTCCAAACTTTTATCTATTTAAATTTCCATCAATTCCACCATCGTCACTTTCCATTAATTAAATATTTTGTCTTATTGACCGCTGAATTTAATTAATTTTAAGCAACCGGTGTTTTTTATATTCATAAATTGATTATTATGGATACTAAGTAGAGTTGTTTTACTCAAAGCAGGCTTTTATAGAAGGGTGATAAACAAGTGGATAGTATACCTTATAGTAGCCCGTAGACACTTAAATCTATGCTTGATAAAGAATAATGAAATGGAAAGCATGAGCCTACCAGTTAACCCAACATTTAATAATTTAAATTAGGCTCTTCATCTTAATAATTTAATAAATTAATCTAAATAAAATTAAAGTTTGTAATGTTATATCAAAACAACTGCCTTTTCTGAGCTCAAGGGGATATTTGCAAGTCATTTAAACATGAATAAACACTTGTCAAGTTTTTGTCTGTCTGTCTGTCCCACCTAGTTTTCAGAATTTGCTGAACCAATAGTGATGAACCTTCAAGAACAGATAGGGAGCAAGGCCAAGAGTGATCTAAGGATCTAAGAATATTTTATACGAATAACTTGGAGATTTTATGTAAAATAAAAAGGTGTATGAAATAAATGGTCATTGATGATTATTATAACAATCTAAATGACGTTACATTAACAGGCTCCATGCAAGCGAAGCCAGGGCGGGTCGTTATTGTAAATATTAAAAGTTATTACATTAAATTGTCTTATATGTATTAGTTCAGTTCGACCTTACTATCGATGAAACGACAACTGCTGCAAAACCTCGTACATATTTTACTTTTGGGTTTATTATAATCGCATTGTAGTGAAGCATAAAATAATACCGTACACAGTAGTTGTGAGTCAATCAACTTGTACTCGTAATAGCGAGTCAATAGCGATGATTGCATTTTGCGGTTTCTTTAATGGATTTTTTTTAATTAAAGGAAGGTGTGAATAAAAATATCAAACAACACAAGAATAAATGCCGAATAAATTATTGTTGCAAATGTCTATCTGTATTAAATTTAGAAGCTAAAGTGGTTTATATTTATTTGTTATGTTGTGTTCTTAAAATGGTATTTTAAAAGGTAGCGCTTTTAAAACAAGCTACAAAATATCGCCTTACGAAATTATATTTGTAGTAAGTATTCAACGCTATAATTCACTTTACTCTTATAGTTCGGAACTCTACGATTTTTAAGCTCACAACATTTTTACTTACTCTTTTTCTTTTTCAACTTTCACTTTGCGAAGAATTAGAATCCAATATTTGAAATCATCCCGTGGGTGTCGTAAGAAGCGACTGAAGGAAACAAAACAGCAGATTAGCAGCAGCTTCTTCCAGATACATAGATTACATGCATTATTTACATATATTATAGCTTATCAAAGTTCACCAAGTATGGATTACGCTGACCCGTTTGGAACAGCACTAACAGTATCCTTTGGGTGTTCGTTGATCGGTGGGACTAGCCACTTCTACAACCGTGGGTGCGGGTTCCACATAGCAGCATAACAGTGCATATTTTTATGTGTGGCTCTATTTTATAATTGTTTGAAATTTTCTTTTGATTTTGTAGTGTTTTGATGAATTTTATTTATTACTAAGCCTAGATATAATTTAATTTGTTAATAACTAATAAATTTATTAAATTTAAAGTTAAAAATAAATTAAATAGGCCTCCCCATTGATTGCTAATAATATTGATAATATATGGGGGCAGCGAAAGATTATGAATAATAGTTTGTCTATCGCATTTTTTTATTTCTAGTCAGTATTCGAAAGATGCTGTCAATCTCCTGGTTTGATTTCCTCCGTTGCCTATTCGGAAGGCGCTGCTGCCAATCTCCTGGTTTGATTTCCTCCGTTGCCTATTACGACATCCACGGGACGATGTGGGGCAGGTGTGGATATTTTCAAACACCGTTACTTGCTGTCAGAAGACGACGGTCTAGAGATTTAGAAAGATTTTATGTTGCTGAGAACTGCATCGGAGTCAAATCCTCTGGAATTAATTTTCCCAGATGATCTCTCTATAGTGTGAAAGTACAAAGATTCATTTTAAGTCTCTAGGTACTTTCATTGATTAATCAAGATTTTCATATACATAAAAAGTTGTATGTGTATGTAAATAAATAATCAAGCGCTACCTAATTAATTACATAACACTGCTTCGTTGGTCTGGTTGTCGTAGTGGTGATGGCTGATCATATGGTGTCGGTTTGGATCCCGGGTCAGGTCAAAAATAAGTGATTGGTTTTTCTGTCAGGAAATTCATAGTAGCAGCCCGTAATCAGTTAGTTGGCGGTGCTTCTCCCGCATACCTAGGAAAGCATGTAAAGCCGTTGGTTCTGCGCCTGACCTTTCTCCAGTCGTGTCGGAATTTCGTCTCATCGAACTACGATAGTGTGGGAATAGTAAGTGCACCTGCGTTTGCGCACACGCGCACTATTAATCCTATCCTGCTATAGGACTGAACGTCGTGAGCGAAATTTGGTCTGGAGGACAACAATTTGAAATTAAATAAATTATATTTCTTATAATAAATAACCCCGTCCAATTTTGTCACAAATAGTTAAATCTTAAATTAGTAACTTAGAATCAATATAAGCAACAGGGTTGTTTTACTGCTCAATTTTATAACCACATAAGAATTAAAAAAATATCATAGTAAATAAATAAAAGCTCGATTGACTCATTTAGTATCGTCGCTGCGTATTATTATCTTAATTGCCATTACTATTATAGCTGACGATCTTTTTATACGACCTATAATCTAATTATAGGATAAGGATAATTTTTACTATTGTGTTTTGTAACTAGATCCATTGAAATTAATAGGATACTTAAACCTATTTAATGTATTAAAATTGATATATAAAAATAAGATAAGACGATCAACACGTTTGTGTTGTTAGGTGTATTTGATATCGCTTCTCTTGGCAGGTGGTATGGTGATCAGACTACGAGACGTAGTAAACGTACACGTAGACGTAGTCGTATTTAATACATGGGACATATATGCAGCTTTAATATAGTTATAGCACGAATGGGTCGGCTAGATCGGGGAAGAACAATACTAAAATAACAACTTAATACTGCTCTGTTGCGTACTCGAAACGTGGCTTGACAACTAATCTGCATTTTAATTTTTAACCGAAGTTAGATTAAAATGTCTAATGGCCACAGCACGCACTTGCCATGAGATGGACTGTTTGCTTCTTTGTCACTCTTATTCTATAAGAAAAGACATTTTGAACTTTTTGCGCGTCTCCCAGTCGTCGATTTATGTATTGTAACGTCTGACGTAAACGGCAAACAAACCGTTTGCTATAGGAAACCATAAGCATTGTGGTATTCCTCATCAGAAGTAGTGGAGTGAATATTCTATCGTCGCCACCACATCATGGAACGAGTACCTACGTATATTATATTCATAACAAAATATTAAAAATATTACGTGCGACCATATCAAATATAATAATTTTTTATCGTTAACTATAATGAAAACCAATATGATAGGCTTAATACGTTTTGTAAAAAAATCATTGATACATTGTTGAATACAATGTTCACTTAGGAGTCGAATGTCTCCGCTAAACCTGTTAGGACCAAGCTCTCACAAAATACCAGCGTGAAATAGCAGATTCATGCTGCAGCATTTCGCGTAGTAAGTGTAAAGAAACAGAGACCTATTTTACTGCTAACGAGGCATTCCATCATAGCCCTCAGGGCTGACAGCACATCTGCGTAGGCTTTAGTATCAACTTAAAAAAAAACTAAATTTAATAATAGGGACAAAGATGTTTTATAGAACATCATTGAATAGGGACTAACGAGTTAACACTTCAAAATATATAATAATAATTTCAATATATAATAAAAATTTCAAAATAATAATTTCAGAAAATAATTAAAATTCACTCAATTTAATATAAATTTGAAAGAGGTTTCAGTCTTTAATGGAATTAATAACGTCGTTTTAAGTAAATTAATTAAAGAACGGTAATTATTTTTACCATTATCATCTTGATCAGGCCACATTAAGACATAAAAATACTTGAAGTAGTCGCGCAACTAATATAAAAATTTACCCACAATTATTAATTTAATAAATTTTTATTGAGGTATATCCAACCTATAAAGGATAATCGACGAACGTTTTGCACTTTACAAGCAGTTATCCAGAGCAATACGACATTTACAAATATTTTATAAATTTAAGTGATAATATTATTATACTTATTAACGCCTCGTCTGATATGACTATGTAGTTTATGCACTTTTCGCATCAACAAACACGCGTTCAAAGATTTGGGTAAAATTAACCAAGAATAATTTTTTTTTTGTGACGGCCACCTACGAGTCCCTGGCAACACTGGCCGGCGTACGACAAATCATTATGACGTTTCGTGTCGAACAATCCGCGACGTATCCTTAAACAAAATAAATCTACAAAGGAAAAAATTAAGCGTATTAACTAGAAAGGGCTATGCTCGGAGTTTCTCTGCGTGATAGACTCAGAAATGAGGATATCCGCAGTAAGACCAGAGTGACCGACATAGCCCAACGGATTAGTAAACTGAAGTGGCAATGGGCCGGCCATATAGCTCGAAGAACCGATAACCGATGGGGAAGAAAGGTTCTCGAGTGGCAGCCTCGTACCGGTGGGCGTAGTGTAGGGCGACCCCCCACTAGATGGAGTGACGACCTGGTAAGATATGCAGGAAGTCGATGGATGCAGGTGGCTCAGGACCGTGCTTTGTGGCATTACTTGGGGGAGGCCTATGTTCAGCAGTGGACTTGTGAAGGGCTGTAATGATGATGATGATGATGATTAACTAGAAAATTAATAAGAAAGAAAAACTAAAAAGGAAGCTTATGGATCTTTTATTTTCTTCATCAGAATCAGAAGGTATGTTTACTAGGAGATTCATAAGCATAAGTTGTGCGTGGGCGCCGCCATTATAAAATGTAAAATGCGTCCTCCGTTTTATCACAACAAATAATATCTCAAGGATGAAAATATTGGCTTTAGCGATAGGACGAGCGCCTATACTTGGTCAAAAAACTGTTTTTGCTTACTATAAGCAGTTTATTTCATATTATGTTGAATCGGTTGTATTAAGTCATACGGTACTACGAGCGAGTACATGAATACTTATTTCATACCTTCTAAGAAAAAGTCACAAAATATTGCTATAAAATTTCATTAATATTATCATACGGTACTACGCGCGAGTACATGTGATAAATTAATTCTGCAATATTTTCGCAGACGAAGATGAAACATCCGTTGAAAAGAGAAGGAGAATAATTATGGAAAGCGACTCTGAAGAGGATTTCGACAATAACTTGCCCTCTTGTAGTAACAATAATAATATTCCAAATTTTCTTCATAAAATGGGCGGGCCATTTGGAGAAAATCGATAAAATTATTAGTGTAAATAGTGAACTAACAAATATGTGGAACACATTTCTTACGCAAGGGTTAGAGGAAAAATCAAGTGAGGACATTTTAAAAACATTCCCAACAATCAAGGATTGCCTTACACTACCTCCAAACCTCAACCCAGAAATAAAGTTTGCTCTGTCACCACAGGCGTTGAAAAGAGATGATCATATTTGTCATAAACAAAATGTTATCGGGTATGTAATTTGTGGCCTCACAGAAATATTGGGTTGGGTTTACAATTCGGTCGCCTGAATTTGAAGATTCTGTCACCGTGGGGGGGGGGGGGTCAAGGGAATTTATCTGAAGCACCCCCACTCAATTTTTGCTGTCGGAGCAGCGTCGAAGTATTTTTAATTATTTTTTAAAATATTGGTAAATGACTAATTAATTACGTTTTTGACGTTTCAACTGTCAATGTCATATCGATATATAGTACTGAATCGATCTAGTGAATCGATATTTCACCATAGAGAATTGAGATCGAATCTTTTTCTGTTTAAGATTTGTAAAATTATTCACAATTAGTTGTATGTACCCCAACTCGTAAAGAATGACAGTTTTTCAATTCAATCATTCAATGTTATCTGTACTTTATTGTATCTTTTAATATTGTAAAGACAAACTTTTAACGCTAATCAAAAAAAGATCGATTTTTGCAAATCGATTCATTCGATTTCGATTCGAATCGATTTAAAAATGTGTAAAATGAATCACTAGGCCGGCCATTTTGTCGATAGTGACATATATACTTTACGTCATTCCGTTGCTTCAGAGTATATGTGAATGTGCTCCCTAACCTTTTTTTCTGCCTTCTCCTGTTTGTTCACGACTTCGCTTCCCCCCTGGACATCGTTTGCTTGCTATTTTTCGACGACTTGGCTACCCCTTTGGACACCGATTGCATTGCATCTCTGGACGACTTTGGCTTACTCACTGGACATCGACAAGCAAACTATGTCGGCAACCGACAGAAATTCGGAACCGTCGTCGTCGTCCGTCGAGCTTAGGATTGGGAGGAGCTGTGACCTCGACTGATTCCACAGTTCCCGATAACGATTTCTTCGTGGACGACGGGCCGCTTATGGATCGACGATTAAATTCGGAGGAAGTTGTTAAAATGTGGAATTTATCAAAATTATTAAAGAACTTGGGACACATGAACAGTGTGTTGGTTTTGCTGAAGAAAATGGAATGGTGCATTCACAAAAAATATGCCGCACGCACCGTCACCCATGCGATTGGCCAAATTGGCCAACAAATAGTTTGGTGCTTGGATTTGCACAAAAGGCCAATGTAAGCAGAAGGGAAAAGTGTCACGGACAGCTGGAACATTTTTTGAAAATATCAATATTCCGTTGGTGCATGTTTTTTATTTGATATATGCGTATGCTCACAAATAGAGCTGCAAAATTACAATGAATGAGGATCCTTACAAGGAAGAGAGGGAACAATGTTTAAGCAGAACAACTATTGTTGATTGGTTCAGCTATTGTCGGGAATGCGTAGTGATATACTATTTGGAAAAAATGGAGTACAGTGGAAAAATTGGTGGCCCAGGAAAAGTTGTGCAGATCGATGAGTCGAAATTTGGGAAACGGAAGTATAACAAAGGTAATTTTGATTTATCTCATTCTATTTGTTCTCTTAAACTTTTAATTACTGTAATTTAAGCATATTATGTTTGTTGTAGGACGCCATATTGAGGGCCATTGGGTCCTTGGAATGATTGAGGATGGGTCTGAGGATCTGAGATTAGCGGTGTGCCCTGACAACATACGTTCTGCTGATGTTTTGGTGCCATTAATTAAAAAACATATAGAGATAGGCACCACAATACATACCGATTGTTGGAGAGCATATGACTGCCTACAGGAACATGGGTACCCACACCCACAAAAAAGTAAACCACTCGGACCCTGACAATTCATTTGTGGCTCCAGACGGGGTTCATACCCAACGAATAGAGTCACAATGGAGAGCTGTGAAACCTTTTTTTAAAAAAGACAAATACAATCATCCGCAGAATTTTGGTGATGCTATAGTGGAATATTTGTGGCGGCGGAATATTTCTAAATATTACAGAGATCCTTTTTTGCAAATGGTGGCAGCCATAAATCATGTTTACAAATTAAAGTGACTATAAAAGTAAATATTTTGGTGTTTCATTGAGTGCAATAGTGAGCGAAGCGAGCTTAGGAATTAGGGCACCCCGACTCAGACAGGTTAGGTTAAAAGGGGATGACGGGGTCGAGTGAGCGAGCGAAGCGAGCGAGCTTAGGACTTAGGGCACCCCGACTAAGACAGGTTAGGTCAGAAGGGGATGACGGGGTCGAGTGAGCGAGTGAAGCGAGCGAACTTAGGACTTAGTGCACCCCGACTCAGACAGGTTAGGTTAGAAGGGTCTCTTCGCTCGCTTCGCTCGCTCACTCGACCCCGTCATCCCCTTCGTGGTTATTTTTTTGTAAACCACTCAAAAATAGGAGCCCCGCTTCGCGGGGCTCCGTCGACCGAGCTTACCTCAACTACGTAACGTTAGTGGCGTGGGGCATCCATCCCTCAACTCTCTTCCCATTAATCAGGTTAAATTTGTCAAAAAAATTGATGAAACATAACTTCAAAATGAGATTTTAAAAAAATTATAAAAAAACTAAGCACTTCCGGCAAGGGAGGGGAGTGGGGGGTGACTCTACAACCCCACCCCCTCTCTCTTCTCATTTATCAGGTTAAAATTGTCAAAAAAATAATGAAATATAACCTCAAAATGAGATTTTAAAAAATTTATAAAAAAAAACTAAGCACGTCCGGCAAGGGGGGGAGTGGGGGGGTACTATACAACCCCTCCCCCTCACCCCGCACCACCCCCCACCCCCCAATTCAGGCGACCGAATTGTAAACCTATACCGAAAATTTAACCAATATGCTGGAAAAGAATACAGAGACACAACAGAATACATAGGAAACTGCATAAAACTTTTATGTCATGTACGTTATAAAAAGTTTCAAACTCGTAGAGCGGTCATTTTACCTGGTGTAAATAAAAACCTTAAAGAAACTTTAGAAAAACACATATCACCAGTTATTTACTTGGAAATGATATTACAAATATACTAAAAGAAACCAAGAATGTAGAGAACTCGGCTAAGGACCTGAAGCTTTTAAACTGGGGCCCGTCCTCGAACAGGAAGCAGGGCGGGCGAGACAACACCAGACAGTTACAAAACAAGCCTCCAACAGTGAAGTATACTATGAAGCAAGCCATGAACGTCAACGACAACAACTAAGATCATTGACAAGAAATCCGTCTAGGACAATACAACCACAGTGGCGTCATCGGGAATAGAGGTAAGTTATGCTGGCAGATTGTCAAATTACTATAAAAATTGGTTTTTTACTAAAAACACAATTGTGTTAAATTGGATAAAGAATGGATATTCTATACCGTTGTCTAACATAGTATACCAATCTCTAGTACCCCAAAATAACTCTTTTACATAAATTGAAAAGCAAAAAATCTCACTATGTTTAGATTAATTAATAAAAATAGGCGCAGTCACTCTAGAAACACAGCTACTAAAATATCAATATTTTTCAAAAATATTTACAACTCCCAAAACCAAATGGCTCATCCCGTTTATTTTAAACTTAAAAAAATTTAATAGATTTGTACCAACGTTGCATTTTAAACTAGAAGATATTAGGACAGAATTACATCTTATTGATAAAAATTGTTTCATGGCATCGCTTGATCTAAAAGATGCTTATTTTTTACTTAAAATTCACAAAGAATCTAAAAGATATTTAAGATTTTATTTTAATAACAATCTTTATCAGTTTAATGTCCTACGTTGTTTATCCACAGCACCTTATGTTTTAACAAAATAATGAGACAAATAGTTTCCTACCTTAGATCAAAAGGGATAACTTTGGTAAACTATCTTGATGATTTTCTTTTTATATCACCAACTGTCAATGAATGTAGAAAGAATGTCAATACTGCATGTCAATTTCTTAAATCATTAGGGTTCATTATAAATTATGAAAAAAGTCAATTACATCCTAGCAAAGAGTGTAAATTCTTAGGTTTCATACTAAATAGTGATAATTTTACAATAAGTATTCCACTAGAAAAAAGAAATAAAATTATTACATATACATACTACACAAAAAGGAATATGTACCATCAGGGAGTTTGCATCTCTCTTGGGTTCCTTAACATCAATTTGTTCTTCCGTTCCATATGGATGGATGTACACCAAAATTTTGGAAAGAAATAAGTATTTAGCTTTAAAAAAATCAGGGGATAATTATGAATCCAAAATAAAGATTAACTAAAGACATTACAGAAGATCTATTGTGGTGGAAAAAAGTAATCTTCTCATGTTCAGCCCCAATTAAGCAAGAAAAATATAAATTGGAAATATTTTCTGTTGCATCTAATACTGGGTGGGGAATAGTATGTGGGCAGAAAAAATTACATGGAAACTGGTCAAAAAAAGGAAAGAAATTATCATATAAATTTCTTAGAACTTTTAGCTATTTATTTTGCTTTAAAATGCTTTGCAAAAAATGAGAAGGATTGTAATATACTAATTCGCTCGGATAATACAACAGCATTTTTATATGTAAGCAGAATGGGTGGAATACAATTCCCACACTTAAATTCTTTATCTAGAAAAATATGGCAGTTTTGTGAAAAAACAAAACTACATATTTTTGCTTCATGCATACCTTCAAAAGAAAATATAGAAGCTGATGCACAATCTAGGTTAATTAATATAGAAACCGAATGGGAACTAGCCTCATATGCTTATGAAAAAATTATTATACAATTAGGAATACCTGAAATAGACCTTTTTGTTTCTCATGCAAATAAAAAATGTGATAAGTTTATTTCATGGAAAATTGAACCAGATTGTTTTTCAGTAGATGATTTTACCATAGAGTGGACAGGGCTAAAATTTTATGCCTTCCCACCTTTCTCAGTAATTTTGCGTTGTCTAAAAAAGATTCAAGAAGATCGTGCTGAGGATATTGTGGTAGTAGCAAATTGGCCAGGATAAGCATGGTACCCCCTCTTCTTCTTATGGCACCTTAAATAGTTTAAGATTAGCTTTGTCACTACTTTTGGATAGTGAATTAAGTGCAAATAGAGATATTAATAGATTTTTAAAGGCATCTTTAAATTAATACCTAACCAACCTAAATATAAATAAACTTGGCATTTAAGTCTGGTACTTGATTATGTAAGCAATTTATACCCAAATTCAGAATTAGATCTAAGTATTTTGTCCAAAGAATTAGTAATATTACTAGCTTTAACAACAGCACAAAGATTACAAACTTTTTCTTTGATAAGAATAGATAACATTACTATTACTAATAATTGCATAAAAATCAAAGTTCCTTAATCAAAACTTCCAAAATAAATGGTCTTCAACCTTTATTGACCTTAAAGTTTTTTTAATGAGAATATGAGTATTTATCATTTAGAGGCCACAAGACCACTACGGATGAACACAAATAATCTTTTTATCACCATTAAAAAACCACATACTCCTGCTTCAACCTATACACTCAGCAGGTGGATAAAAGATATTTTATTTGAGACCGGAATTGATGTATCAATATACTCTGCACATAGCACACGACATGCCTCTACATCAGCAGCACACCGAAAGGGCCTTAATATAAATTTGATTAAATCAACAGCTGGGTGGTCCCATAGGTCAAAAAATTATTCCATATTTTATAACTTACCTTGAGAAAATAATGAAAACTGGTGAATTCATCCTTCGCAATCAATGAGTTAATTAATTATAATTGTAACTGTGAATTGTCATAAATAAACACCATTATTTGAAAACATTTTCATTATTTCGCAAGACCTTTCAACATCTACATAGTCATATCAGACGAGGCGTTAATAAGTATAATAGTATGATCAAAGTAACTTACCTGTAAATGAACTTCGATCACTATTATACGCAGTTAACGCCTCGTCTGAAGTCTCCCTCCCATTTATTAAATTTCCCGCCCTGCTCCATAATGAAAATGGCTGGAGCTCTTTAAACTTAGTAATTTGTCGTACGCCGGCTAGTGTTGCCAGGGACTCGTGGGTGGCCGTTACAATTTTTTTTTCATTTTTGGTTAATTTTACTCAAATCTTTGAACGCGTGTTTGTTGATGCGAAAAGTGCATAAACTACATAGTCATATCAGACGAGGCGTTAACTGCGTATAATAGTGATCGAAGTTCACTTACAGGTAAGTTACTTTGATCATACTATAAAAATACAATTTTTTTTGTCTGGATTTGAATCATTCAATCACGCTAGAGTACAAATACGAGGTTACTTCTGCGACGTTCGGGAGCTAAACCCGTGAGCAAAGTTTGGTTACACATATTTAAAAACATTGGAATACATTTTGTATGCGCAGATAGAAAGGAAAACTCACTTTTCATTGCTGGACTTGTTTCAAATACACGTTTAAAAAAATAAGGATGACATACGAGCACACAGTTCACTTGATGGTAAATGAATGCTGTGGCCGACTCTGGATGGCTAAGTGTAAAAGTGTGTTCCAGCATTGCGTATATTATTAAATGCCTGGGACACTCTTCGCTACTTTGTGTGTGATGGAAGCTAAGTCTCGCACCAGCTTTAGATAGTTAAATCATGATAAAGTAAAATGGAGCACTTGAACCCGAATTCATAATTACTTCGTATTGCTTGAATAATTTTGGTTTTACAAGTACGACGGATGTCACCGAGACTAGTGATTTTTCTTAAAACGTTTTGACGTGTCTACAATTAGGCACAAACATGCGACAACCCAATTATCCTCTACTTTAATTTCGGTTTTCCATATTTCAAGAGCGCTTCGTTTTCCCTTACGAGCCGAACACATAAAGTGCATGAAAAAGACTTTATCCATACAAAATACTGGTTCAACGACTTAAAGTTGTTTCATTTTAAGTCATCTTAAGTTGTTAAACGAATGGTCACTAATTAAAACGGTTTTACATGCACCTCTTATAATATAATAAAGATCTTTACGAAGATAATTATATTAATATATTCAAGAAACATATTCAAATGTTCATTATAGGGTACGGGAATAAATGAACAATTCTTGTATTGTGTATATATTTAATCTTTTTTTCTTGAAAATTGCCTTACCGATTTAGATGAAATGTATTTAGATAGTGTTTTACTTTCCAAATACATATATAGGTTTTATCACTGAGATACGAGTAATTATAATTTATTTTTCTTACACCATAAGAAACTCAGTCGCACAGATACCATAATATACCGTAAGCGTATTGAATTTTCCATTTAGATGGTTCTGGGAAAAATGGATGGCCGATGAGGTTCGGGTTTAATAGACTTTTCATCTAATGGAATACCTGAATTAGATAAAGAAAAAAGTTGAGTGTTTGTTGTTTGTTAGAGCAGGGAGTGAAACGTAAGCTTTTTAAAGGACGAAATTAGTTGCTTATCTGTACCTGTAGAGTCGATCAGGCGACACATGTGTACCAGACATAAACCTTACGCTCGCTCGATCGGGATATACACATGTGTACCACAAGTACTACCCTTTAAAAAAGAATTTTTTTTAATTAAAAAAAACCAAAAACAATATGTAATGTATAATAGAAGCAAAGACAAAGATAGGCTCTATGATTTGATATCATTGCCTGGCAATGTTACTAAGAAAAAACTAAAAAGAAATCACTCTGATCTTCCGAGGTTCCACGTGTCGAATTGTTGCAGCTTTCTCATCAATTTTAAATTTAGTTTTGGAATTAAAACGTAACTACTATACTTTTTTGTATTCCTTGTAATGTAACAAACCCGTAGATATATAATTTGTGGCATAAAAGTGAAAAATAAACGCTAAAAATATTTCGAAATCGAAATGATGTATAAAAGTACAGACAAAGTAGTAAATATAAATTTCTATACTTACGGATAAATCTAAGTGAAAACAGTAAAATTCTAATAAAATTACGAGATAATTTCATACTCTTCAAGATTTTGTTCATTTTTCCTATCACAATGCTATCATAACCTACAAAATTGTTCATAAACGACCCAATACCTGTATAACAATTCAAATATTTCGCCATATTTGCAGTGATTGCGCGAATTTTATCGATAAGGCGATCGATACAGATAGATTTATATGGTGGTAATATCATACGAAGTATTTATCAGTTTTTTTTTCATCATTTAGTCGTGTTGTGGCGGAGTTAGAATATCCTCTACCCCATATTGTGCCGCGCTTGTCGTGAGAGGCGACAGGGGGAAACTGGAACAGGAGATGAGCAGACACGTCTTCCAATAACACGAAACTGTATAGTGGTGTTTAGTCGTGTTGTGGCGGCGCAAGAATATCCTCTACCCCATATTGTGCCGCGCGTGTCGTGAGAGGCGACAGGGGGAAACTGGAACAGGAGATGAGCAGCAACGTCTTCCAATAACACGAAACCGTATAGTGGTGTTTAGTCGTGTTGTGGCGGCGCAATAATATCCTCTACCCCATATTGTCCCGCGCGTGTCGTGAGAAGCGACAGGGGGAAACTGGAACAGGAGATGAGCAGCAACGTCTTCCAATAACACGAAACTGTATAGTGGTGTTTAGTCGTGTTGTGGCGGAGTTAGAATATCCTCTACCCCATATTGTCCCGCGCGTGTCGTGAGAGGCGACAGGGGGAAACTTGAACAGGAGATGAGCAGCAGCGTCTTCCAATAACACGAAACTGTATAGTGGTGTTTAGTCGTGTTGTGGCGGCGTAAGAATATCCTCTACCCCATATTGTCCCGCGCGTGTCGTGAGAAGCGACAGGGGGAAACTGGAACAGGAGATGAGCAGCAGCGTCTTCCAATAACACGAAACTGTATAGTGGTGTTTAGTCGTATTGTGGCGGCGCAAGAATATCCTCTACCCCATATTGTGCCGCGCGTGTCGTGAGAGGCGACAGGGGGAAACTGGAACAGGAGATGAGCAGCAGCGTCTTCCAATAACACGAAACTGTATAGTGGTGTTTAGTCGTGTTGTGGCGGAGTTAGAATATCCTCTACCCCATATTGTGCCGCGCGTGTCGTGAGAGGCGACAGGGGGAAACTGGAACGGGAGATGAGCAGCAGCGTCTTCCAATAACACGAAACTGAATAGTGGTGTTTAGTCGTGTTGTGGCGACGCAAGAATATCCTCTACCCCATATTGTCCCGCGCGTGTCGTGAGAGGCGACAGGGGAAAACTGGAACAGGAGATGAGCAGCAACTTTTTCCAATAACACGAAACTGTATAGTGGTGTTTAGTCGTGTTGTGGCGGAATTAGAATATCCTCTACCCCATATTGTGCCGCGCGTGTCGTGAGAGGCGGCATGGGGAAACTGGAACAGGAGATGAGGAGCAGCGTCTTCCAATAACACGAAACTGTATAGTGGTGTTTAGTCGTGTTGTGGCGGAGTTAGAATATCCTCTACCCCATATTGTCCCGCGCTTGTCGTGAGAGGCGACAGGGGGAAACTGGAACAGGAGATGAGCAGCAACGTCTTCCAATAACACGAAACCGTATAGTGGTGTTTAGTCGTGTTGTGGCGGTGCAAGAATATCCTCTACCCCATATTTTCCCGCGCGTGTCGTGAGAGGCGACAGGGGAAAACTGGAACAGGAGATGAGCAGCAACTTTTTCCAATAACACGAAACTGTATAGTGGTGTTTAGTCGTGTTGTGGCGGAATTAGAATATCCTCTACCCCATATTGTGCCGCGCGTGTCGTGAGAGGCGGCATGGGGAAACTGGAACAGGAGATGAGGAGCAGCGTCTTCCAATAACACGAAACTGTATAGTGGTGTTTAGTCGTGTTGTGGCGGAGTTAGAATATCCTCTACCCCATATTGTCCCGCGCTTGTCGTGAGAGGCGACAGGGGGAAACTGGAACAGGAGATGAGCAGCAACGTCTTCCAATAACACGAAACTGTATAGTGGTGTTTAGTCGTGTTGTGGCGGAGTTAGAGTATCCTCTACCCCATATTGTCCCACGCGTGTCGTGAGAGGCGACAGGGGGAAACTTGAACAGGAGATGAGCAGCAGCGTCTTCCAATAACACGAAACTGTATAGTGGTGTTTAGTCGTGTTGTGGCGGCGCAAGAATATCCTCTACCCCATATTGTCCCGCGCGTGTCGTGAGAAGCGACAGGGGGAAACTGGAACAGGAGATGAGCAGCAGCGTCTTCCAATAACACGAAACTGTATAGTGGTGTTTAGTCGTGTTGTGGCGGCGCAAGAATATCCTCTACCCCATATTGTGCCGCGCGTGTCGTGAGAGGCGACAGGGGGAAACTGGAACAGGAGATGAGCAGCAGCGTCTTCCAATAACACGAAACTGTATAGTGGTGTTTAGTCGTGTTGTGGCGGAGTTAGAATATCCTCTACCCCATATTGTGCCGCGCGTGTCGTGAGAGGCGACAGGGGGAAACTGGAACAGGAGATGAGCAGCAGCGTCTTCCAATAACACGAAACTGAATAGTGGTGTTTAGTCGTGTTGTAGCGGCGCAAGAATATCCTCTACCCCATATTGTCCCGCGCGTGTCGTGAGAGGCGACAGGGGAAAACTGGAACAGGAGATGAGCAGCAACTTTTTCCAATAACACGAAACTGTATAGTGGTGTTTAGTCGTGTTGTGGCGGAATTAGAATATCCTCTACCCCATATTGTGCCGCGCGTGTCGTGAGAGGCGGCATGGGGAAACTGGAACAGGAGATGAGCAGCAGCGTCTTCCAATAACACGAAACTGTATAGTGGTGTTTAGTCGTGTTGTGGCGGAGTTAGAATATCCTCTATCCCATATTGTGCTGTGCGTGTCGTGATAGGCGACAGGGGGGAAACTGGAACAGGAGATGAGCAGCAGCGTCTTCCAATAACACGAAACTATATAGTGGTGTTTAGTCGTGTTGTGGCGGAGTTAGAATATCCTCTACCCCATATTGTGCCGTGCGTGTCGTGAGAGGCGACAGGGGGAATCTGGAACAGGAGATGAGCAGCAGCGTCTTCCAATAACACGAAACTGTATAGTGGTGTTTAGTCGTGTTTTGGCGGAGTTAGAATATCCTCTACCCCATATTGTGCCGCGCGTGTCGTGAGAGGCGACAGGGGGAAACTGGAACAGGAGATGAGCAGCAGCGTCTTCCAATAACACGAAACTGTATAGTGGTGTTTAGTCGTGTTGTGGCGGAGTTAGAATATCCTCTACCCCATATTGTGCCGTGCGTGTCGTGAGAGGCGACAGGGGGAATCTGGAACAGGAGATGAGCAGCAGCGTCTTCCAATAACACGAAACTGTATAGTGGTCTTTAGTCGTGTTGTGGCGGAGTTAGAATATCCTCTACCCCATATTGTGCCGCGCGTGTCGTGAGAGGCGACAGGGGGAAACTGGAACAGGAGATGAGCAGCAGCGTCTTCCAATAACACGAAACTGTATAGTGGTGTTTAGTCGTGTTGTGGCGGAGTTAGAATATCGTCTACCCCATATTGTCCCGCGCGTGTCGTGAGAGGCGACAGGGGGAAACTGGAACAGGAGATGAGCAGCAACGTCTTTCAATAACACGAAACTGCGATATCTAACCCGCCTGCTGCTAAGTGGCAAATGCGCACCTACTGAGCATCTATTGAGGAGGCCTACACATATGTTCAGCAGTAGATTTCTATACTGTAATGGATAATTGCAATTGACAATATAGCTTTACTTTCTTTATTTATTGATGCATAAAGAATTATGAAAACATGAAAAACATCGCACAAGTGTTTTTAAGTCTAATGCTAGACACTGGCTTTTCTGTAACACGCCAGTTAGCATGCTCCACCTGGAAGATCTGTCCATATTCACCATGCTGTGTAAGTGGGATGGTGAGTACAGAGTCGACACCCTCGCACTGGTAACGTTGCTTTTCATTGCCAATCAATGAAATTTTATAAGGATGTTTTTCTATAAACACCCCGACATCAGTCGTTCACCAGAGTCACGTCTGTCAGTAATAATTAGAAAAATGTTTGGGTGAGAATAAATTTTATAATACTCTATACTCAAAATAAATATCCTACGCTTAAAATATTGAAATAAGTACAAATCAGAGCAATAAATCTAAAATTAGTATTAATAACACATTGTACAATAAGAAGTTGGCGAGGTGTGCTTGAAAAATTTATTTGCAATGAAATCAATTGTGTTTAATTGTATCTGTCATCAGCATAAATAACTGACTTTCTGCGTCATTGTTTATTGTTCAGGTTGCTTTTAGTGTTGCCGCTTTATAATAACAAATCATTAAAAAAATAAAATGTTGCATAAGAAATCCTTTTTTTTATACATTAAGCATTTTGTTTTGTCGGTAATGGGAAAATCTTCATGTCGACGTCACCTGGATAAATGTCATCACCATTGTAATTTAAAGTATTATTAATATAATATTCAATATGTTATTTTAATTTTGTTTATATCATCATCATCATCATCATTACAGCCCTTCACAAGTCCACTGCTGAACATAGGCCTCCCCCAAGTAATGCCACAAAGCACGGTCCTGAGCCACCTGCATCCATCGACTTCCTGCATATCTTACCAGGTCGTCACTCCATCTAGTGGGGGGTCGCCCTACACTACGCCTACCGGTACGAGGGCTGGTGGTATTGTTTATATACGAAACGAAAATATTGAAGAGAACGTAATACTCTGATTGATTGATGTTATTAGACATGAAGTCTCAAAAATGTAAAATAAATTCTTGAATGAATGAATGTCATAATATATTAGGTACTTTAATAATACATCATACTTCAGAAAGTAATATTCTGGGTTTACGTTTAATTTTATTAGATGTGAAACCAGAGGTGTTTTAAAGTACATTCTCAAGAATAAAAATATAAGACGGAATTCTAATGAATTGGTATGCCGACTGCAGATACAAACTACCTAAAGTGTTTTATCACTGGTAGATAAGCGTGTTTGCGTATAAGAAGTTAATGTAAATTAATGTTCAGTCATTTTTTTACATTTCTACGGAGTCTGAGATGGAGTTAAGTTGTGTAAGACCCGTTGTATAAGAACTTTTTGCGTTCTGCGTTCTTCTCTCTCTCTCTCTCTCTCTCTTCTCTCGTATTTAAGAAGGAATTGAACAGAACCAGGGCTCCAAAGTCTTTGCCAGAAATCTGTCTGCCAGAAATATGTAAATACAAATGTGAAGAACCACTAAGGTGATGTTATTTCCCGGATACCTTAGTTTTTGAGTGAGAGTTGAGAAGTTCTACGGACAGCTGAACACATTATCGTTGAAACCATACGCAAGTGTAAGTAACGATTAAAGAACAAATATCCTTCGTCACTAATCCAAAGATATCCGGATCGTCAGTCTGAGCGAGATTAGAATAGCCCTCCGGCACCTTAAAGCGGCAAGGCCCCGGGTGAGGATGGAATTACAGCGGAGTTTCCGTAAGCGAGCTCAAAGCCGATAAATAAAATATTTCAGCAGCTTATTATTTAGGTAGCGTCTAATTATTACGGAAGCGTGGAGCAGAAATACGGTGGTCTTGTATTCTAAGAAAGGTGACAGTGTTTTTTTATATATGAACCAAAGACCAATTTTCCATCTTAGCCGATTTTACGTGCTGTTTTTGAGAGCTATTACAATCACCTCGGATCCAGACATTACATTATAACAAGAAGATTTATACGTGGTAGAGCCACGCAGCAGCTATAATATGGTTGTAGCACGAATGGATATGCTCCACCGGGGAAGGAACACGCTCTATAAGTAGCTTAATGCTGCTGTGTTTCGTATGGTGAGTGTAGAGATCCGGAGACCTTTTTTTTGCTAAAAACGAGGCATTCCATCTTAGTAGTATGGGGTGACAACGCATCTGCGTTTTGATTCTTAATCGAGGATAAATGTTACTTTAACAGTGGTAGAGCCATGCGGCAGCTTTGCTGTTGCACGTATGGGCCGGCTCAAACCGGGGTGGTACCACGACCTCACAGAATACCGGCGTGAAGTGGAAGCTCTGCTTCCGCGTTTCGTCTGGTGAGTGCAGGTGGCCGGAGGCCCAAATCCCCCCCCCCCCCCATCAACATGGTAGCGGAATTAAATAAAGATAGACTACCCCAGGAGGGTACCAGCACCCCTGGAGAATCCCTCGCTGAGCATCCACGACCATGTTTCTCCACTTCTGAGCGTGGGTGCTCAGGCTGCCCCGCGTATTCTGGGAGGGGGGGGGGGGCAAAATTCCGCTCAAGACTACAACTGCTCGGGGCAAACGGAGCAACAAGACTAAGGCGACCCCTGCCACGCTGTCCGTGAATTTCTGCAATATCAGGGGACTTCACTCTAACCTAAACGCCGTCCACTACCATCTCGAGACGACGAGGCCGGCTCTGCTCTTTCTGACCGAGACGCAGGTGTCCTCCCCGGCTGATGTCTCGTATCTCTCCTACCCGGGGTACAGACTGGAACACTCCTTTGTGCCTCGGGCTGGAGTTTGCGTTTACGTCAGAGAGGACATCTGTTCTCGACGCCTCGGCAGACTTGAAGGTTCGGACCTGTCCATCCTTTGGCTACGCGTAGACAGCGACGACCATCCGCGCGTCTACGGGTGCCTCTATAGGTCCCATAGCGGTAATGCCGAAACAGACCGACTCTTCGACCACGTCCAAATGGCTGCAGATTCGTTGCTACAGCAGATCCCCTCCGCAGAGATCGTGATCCTCGGCGACTTTAACGTCCATCACGCCGAATGGCTTGGTTCACGTTTAACCGATCATGCGGGGAGATCTGTTCATGATTTTGCCTTGGCATATGGTCTGACACAACTGGTTACTTCGCCTACGCGGATTCCAGATGTGGAGGATCATGCACCTTCCCTGTTGGACCTTCTGCTGACCTCTCACCCGGACGGATATCAGATTTCCGTCGACGCCCCTTTAGGCTCCTCGGACCATTGTCTGGTCCGGAGTGTTGTGCCACTCACGCTGAAATCGCGGTTGCATTCTGCAGGCTACCGCCGTGTTTGGCACTATAGGTCAGCCGATTGGGATGGGATGCGGTCTTTCTTTGCATCCTACCCTTGGGGGCGGGTTTGCTTCTCGCCGGATGATCCCAACGTTGTTGCGGATTCTGTTACTGATGTGGTACTTCAGGGTATGGAACTTTTTATTCCTTCCTCTGTGGTGCCCATTGGAGGCAAATCTCAGCCATGGTTTGGTCGCTCCTGTAAAATAGCATCATGCAATAAGCAGGAGTGCTATCAAGCCTGGGTTGATGCATCAGCGTCCCGGGATGTAAACACCAGCGCTCTAAAAAAGAAGTATAATTCCGCCTCTAGGTCCGTCAAAAGAGTCATTGCCAAGGCAAAGTCAGAGCACATAGGCAGAATTGGCGAGAAACTAGTTCGCCTTCCTTCTGGAACCCGTGCATTCTGGTCTCTCGCCAAGGCTGTCCAGGGAAATTTCTGTCAGCCATCTCTTCCATCTCTGCACAGGGAGGACGACTCACTGGCCCATACTGCAAAGGAGAAAGCCGATTTTCTAGGCTCCTTCTTTGCGTCTAACTCGACTCTCGATGACGGGGGGAGTACGCCGCCGACCATCCCGCGGTGTGAGTGCTCCATGCCGGGCGTGCAGTTCACACAGCGCTCGGTTCGCAAAGCACTCCTCTCCCTGGACATCCACAAGTCGAGTGGGCCTGACGGAATCCCCCCAATTGTGCTGAGGACGTGTGCTCCAGAGTTGGCACCGGTTTTAACGCGTCTTTTCCGGTACTCCTACTCCCTAGGCGTAGTCCCAAAATCATGGAAGACGGCTTTCGTCCACCCGATCCCTAAAAAAGGCGACCGCTCAGACCCGTCCAACTACCGGCCAATCGCCATCACCTCCTAGTTCTCCAAAACAATGGAATCCATTGTAAACTGCCAGCTCATGAGGTACCTTGAGGATCACCAGCTGATTAGTGACCGCCAATACGGTTTTCGCCGTGGTCGGTCAGCTGGTGATCTTCTGGTCTACCTCACTCACAGATGGGCGGAGGCAGTAGAGTTCAAGGGGGAGGCATTGGCCGTTAGTTTGGACATTGCGAAGGCCTTCGATCGGGTTTGGCACAAAGCGCTTCTTTCGAAGCTCCCTTCCTATGGGCTTCCCGAGAAATTGTGCGATTGGATCACCAGCTTTCTTGCAGATCGGAGCATCAAGGTCGTTGTAGACGGTGCAAGCTCCGATTGCAAGCCTATTAATGCTGGTGTTCCACAGGGCTGCGTGCTATCGCCAACGCTGTTTCTTCTGCATATCAATGATATGTTGCATACCCGTGACATTCATTGCTATGCAGATGACAGCACTGGTGATGCTCTTTACACCGGCCGAGCCAATATTTCTCGGGAAAACGTCTCCGAGTGCCGGGACAAACTTGTGTCTGAAGTCGAGTCTTTGCTGAACAGAGTCTCGGATTGGGGACGACTAAATCTAGTCCAGTTTAACCCCCAGAAGACACAAGTTTGCGTGTTAACCGCTAAAAAGAACCCCTTTGTCGTATCCCCTCAGTTTCAAGGCACTCCCCTTGTTGCCTCAGCCAGTATCGGAATCCTCGGCGTCAACATATCGAGTGACGTGCAGTTTCGTGGTCACTTGGAAGGGAAGGCCAAATTGGCCTCTAAAAAGCTTGGCGTGCTCAGCAGAGTGGGACAGTATTTCATGCCGGCACACCGCCTGCAACTTTACAAGGCGCAGGTTCGGCCGCACATGGAATACTGTTCCCATCTCTGGGCTGGGGCTCCCCAGTACCAGCTCCTTCCACTTGACCGCATCCAGCGCAGAGCGGCTCGAATCGTCGACGACCGAGTGCTTTCCGATCGGCTCGATTCACTGGCGTTGCGAAGAGATGTTGCATCTCTTTGCGTATTTTATCGCATCTATCACGGGGAGTGCTCTGAGGAATTGTTCGGATTAATCCCAGCCGCCAAATTTCGTGAACGCACGACACGGTAAACGTCCCGATACCATCCACACCATCTGGATGCTTGGCGGTCCACCACTGTACGTTTCACAAGGAGTTTTCTTCCACGTACAACCTCTCTGTGGAATAGTTTATCACCGGCGATTTTTCCGGACCGATACGACCTGGGGACCTTCAAGAAAAGAGCTTACTCCTTTCTAAAGGGCCGGCAACGCACCCGCAATTCTCCTGGTGTTGCGGTTGATCATGGGCGGCGGTAGTCACTTAACATCAGGTGAGCCGCATGCTCGTTTGCCCCCTCTTCTATAAAAAAAAAAAATGTAGATGTCTATAGGCCACAGCACCCACTTACGATCATATGGACTGTGTGCTCGTTTGTAACCCTTATTATATAAAAAAAAACTTTTTACTTATTTAAAAATAAGTATTATTTCTCACTCTTCTTAACTTTCGCTAAAATGTCTTTATTCAAGTATCTGTAAAAGGATTTTTTTGATTATTATTAAATTAATCTGACACTGTTGGAGACCCTTCCGGACGGCCCATTGACGCTCTTAATACTAGGACGAATCCTAGGAAAACCCCCAAAAATTACAAAATAAATAAATTAATATTGTCAGTGGATAGAGTCAATTTATATAATATTTACTTTACGTTTTTTTAATAATGCAGTTCCAATTACTATAAATGAACTTTTTATTGAATATAAAGCATAGTGTAGCATGCGTTTTTTTATGGAGAAATAACTAAACAAAATGGCATTAAAATATAAAAGAATAAGGAGCAGGTCATAAATAAATCATTTAAAATTGCAATACATAATACATTAAGATATTTCTTTTAGTTAGTTATTAATAACTTACCGAGAAAACACTGCAGTTATTGTCATTAAGATCCATGGTTACACTAGATGAATAAAATCATTCAGCTTGCTCGCTGCAGTGTATGCTTTTTATATCCTATTTATTAACAGTCTATAGTAAACAAAATGATCGTCATAAATCACACAGCAAACGTCCAACCCGAGTTCAATTTCGGTTACGGACACATTTAAAATTAATTTCAAGTGCAGATTTTTATGGCTGACGCTTAGGGATCGTAGCGCAAAGAAACTTGGATGAGATCAAAAAATTAAGAACATGCAAACATTGTTAAAATATTTCTGCTGTCTGTCAACACGCACTGAGACAGCGCTGTGAAATTTCATCACTTATTTACCCTCACAATCAGGAGAGCTGATCAGAACTGGCTATATAAGATGATTAGACGCTGTTACTTTAGTTATTATTTTAATACAGATCCATGCAAAAGTTTCTAACTAGAGATACTCTATCTAGAAGTTATTAAGTCCTTATTATTTTTATATGAGAATCCGCTACCCCATATCATCCCCTGGGTATCGTTAGTGACAATAGACGGAAACTGGAACAGGCGGGCAGCGTCTTTCTGATAACAAATTAAAATAAAAAAACGCTGCAGTTGGCAACTCGCTTGCCAAGCGGGGCATCTTATGCAAACTTGATAAACAGACTTTGAGGGTGTAATGATGATGATGATTATTATTATTTATGTCATATTGTAGTCTAAATATAACATGCCTTAAATCAAGCATCACTTATGTAATCTTTTTTAAAGGATAGGATGACAAACGAGCACACAGCTACCTGATAGTAAGTGGTTTCTGTGGCCCATAGACATCTACAACTATCTGCGATTACGAATCAAAATGCAGATGCGTTGTTACCCGTTAGGAATAAAAATATTTCGTTTCCAGTAAAAAGGGTCTCTACAGTCTACACTCACAAACAGCTACATTAATCTACTATTTTACATCGCATTAATCAACTATTTTACGCTGGTATTCTGTGAGAGCATGGTCCTTCGAACCGACCCATTCGTGCTACTACTAATACTACTAATATAACTGGAGCATGGCTCTACCATGTATAAAATTATTTTTAATTAAAATTAATTAGGCACTATTGATACTCGTGTGAGTTAGAGGAAATAAAACCACATACAATTGGAAAATTATTTCGTTTTCATTAAAATATTTTTTTTAAATGTGTTTTTGAAAAAAAAAATATTTCTATACGCTTGGATACTGATAACACACTTAAGGGGAACCACAGGGTTTTTGTTAGATATTGTATGTACATAATATATATATATATATATATATATATATATATATATATATATATATATATATATATTCATATTTATATATATATATATTCTGTTTCAATTACCTCTTAAAATGGATATATATATATATATATATATATATATATATATATATATATATATATATATATATATATATATATATATATATATATATATATATATCCATTTTAAGAGGTAATTGAAACAGAAGATCGCATCGGTCTCAGATGATTACGTAGCTTTAAGGATACCAATAAAAAGTTGTCCCTCTCGCGGCGAAAGGAAGTTCAAGCGCCTCCTATAAACCAGCACATACATCCTGCTTATGATTATGTTTTCTTTATTGCTTTTTGTAATATCTTCTTGTTTCTAGCTTCAGTTTAAAAATAATTCAGCAAATTTCTCACGGCGTTTTATATTTATGTTTCCAATAAGAAACACAGATTATTTATTAAAGAAATACAATTTATTTCTAGTTTCACTCAAACGATACCATTAACTTCCCCGTACCACGTAATGTTCATGTGATAAGATTGGAGGCAGATGCAAATGCAGCGTGTCAGTGACTCGGGGATACCCAAAACAAAACCTAATAGACCCTTGGTAGCTTAGGTAAGCGTTGGCTATATACATTTCACAGTACGCGAGCGACCTGGTTCCGGTCTCTCCGGTACCAATTAAATACATACATAGTAAATCAGCACTTAAAAATTGCTGATTTAATATGTGCTTAGTAGTGAAGGAAAACACCTTGAGAAAACTTGAATAAGGAATACGCAATTCCAAATTACATATGAACTCCCCTAACATGCACTGGAGTAGCGCGGCGGAATAACTGCTGTAGAATTCTCTCTAAAAATTAGAGTTTTGTGCCCAGCAGTGAGAGGTATAGGTAGGCTTTACTCTTAACTTTTATTATCCAAAATTTAAAACAAAAACGCAACATTTAACGCAAATATAGTGATGTATGACGTTGTCGCCATATACAAGACAAGGTCAAAAATGTGTCACGATGTTTGTTCAGGGTAGTCTCCGAAACCGTTCAATCGATTTTAATGAACTTTTGTAAATGTTTATTCTTTGCTGCAACTTTAAAGATAGAATAGTTTTTATCACATTTAGTGATCATCACTATTCTTTTATTGCGTATTTGTATTGCTTATTCTATATTTAAGGATTTTTATTGAACAAAGGATCGTCGGAAAGGGCAGAACAACGTCTGCCTGGCCAGCTAGTATTATATAAAAACTATTTTAAAAATAAGCTTTTATAGTGATCTGATATTCATTCCCATGGTACCATATAATTAAAATTATGTCAAATTTGAGCTCAATCGAATGTACAAGCTGACAATAGTTCATTAAACATTTTAAACCAGAAAGACATACAAAGAAAGCAAGTTAAATAAATGCTAAGAAAAGAGAGCGTAATAACCTACGAGTTCCATTGTAAACAATCGTCACTTAAGTATTACGAAAATACGTTAAATCTAGATAAACGGATATATATTGAATTTTAGAGTGATTAAAAAATTACATTTTCAAGGTATTTCAAGCTGTTTTCGTTGAACATGCCCCTGCTGTGTTTTGTTTTGAAGGAAAATTAGTCATTTTAATTATTATATGTGACATTTTATCTTAGTTTTTCATTTTACTCAGGGCTGATAACGCCCTTTTAGGCTTCTTTGTGGTTAGCAGGCATGGGCACTACCGTACCAGCTGCTATTTACTAATAGGTAAACTAAAACCTAGTTTGAAACTTTAATATTGAACTTTGTTTTCTGTTACTCATATTTGTGTAGTTATTAGTATGAAACTATTGTGATGCTTTAATAGAAACTAAACTGGTGCTATTATTGATAAAAGGGAAATAATTTGTAAATTATATACTTAAGGATTTCACATCCAGTCGAAAGTAATAATTACTCTTAAATTAAGTAATAATAACTCTTAAATTAATTAAAAGATCTGATACATTCCGTCTTAGTCTTCATAGGTGATAAAGCATCTGTAGCCTCTCTAATTTGAAGTTGTCTGCAGGTGTCCATTGTCTGCGGGTGTCCATTGTCTGCGGGTGTCCATTGTCTGCAGGTGTCCATTGTCTGCAGGTGTCCGTTGTCTGCAGGTGTCCATTGTCTGCAGGTGTCCGTTGCCTGCAGGTGTCCATTGTCTGCAGGTGTCCATTGTCTGCCAGTGTCCATTGTCTGTAGGTATCCATTGTCTGCAGGTGTGACTCTACTGTGATTTCATATAAACACACATACATAAAAGATAAGCGTGAAAAACACAACCGTTTCTTAGCAGTCGGGTAAAAAAGACAACAATTTTTACTTTCATTTTTAATGTCATTTAGGTAATTATGAGTTGTCTATGGTCACCGTAAATAAAGACTATGTTTTTAGTACACCAGCCGCGGAAATTTTTGGGTCCAGATGTTTTAAAACTCGTAAATTCTCGGCGGCTGCAATGGAGGTTTACGATTAAATTATTTTTAAACCTCACAAAACCTAAAATAGCTGTAAATGTGTATAATGATAAGTTTAGGAATAAAACTAATGGGCGATTTTCTATTACCTCGACATTAATTAACAATAGCTGATGCTATATTATGGCTGTAGCACGAATGGGTTGGCTCGGACCACGCTCTCACTGAATACCAGCGTAAAATAGCAGCTCAATGCTGTTATGTTTTGTATGGTAAGTGTAGAGAACTGGAGCCCTGTTTTACTGGAATCGAGGCATTCCATCTTAGTCCTCACGGGTGCGCATCTGCATATTGATTTTTAATCGAGGTTAAATGTAGATGTCTATGGGCCATAGCATCCACTTACCATCAGGTAGACTGTGTGCTCGTTTGTTACCCTTATCCTATAAATAAAAATTATTTATGGTTGCTCGTACACTGTTGCAGTACATGAGCAACAATATTGAGTAAGATTATACAAAAACCACACCGATAGTAACATGTCAGTTCGAATCTAAACCAGATATTTTATGGTCCCTTTTATCTATCTATTCAGACGCAGTATGTAATAACGCTGCTAGATTTTTACGGTATACTTAAAGCTAATGTACATATTATAATACAATAAGGACGGCAACTATTACATAATACGCGTGAGCACGCAAATCACATAATTATGATAAGGCGTAACTATGAAATAATTAATTATAATTTCCCTTTTAATAGATAACACGTTGTTTAGAAAAGCGTTTTCCTTAGGTAAGTATTTGCATACCAAAAGAAATAACACGTATCAAACTAGTATAACTGACTAGTTTTTCTTGTTAGTAAGCGCTTAGAATGATTAGCCGCATACACGGCATAGCCAACTCGCTGGTGTCTAATGAGTTCTGATAGCGCACTCGTGCGGTATGTGAAGTCGTTGAGTCAGGTAGTTACAGACCTTAAACATATCTGTTTTATTATAATAAAAATGCAAATAGAAATATCCTGAGTGGCCAGTGCCCAGTCGTGGGACCTAAATAGGCTGTTACTTTTATATTTCTATAAAAATTACGAAAACTACGTATATAAAAATACTAAATAAAAACTTATTACAACTTATCTAATAGAGGCCAAATTGAGGCAAGTATTAGTCTATACTATAAAGATCAAATAAAGGAAATTTAGTGTATGAAAATGATGCAATAAATAATTGGTATATTTATTTATAAATGATAAGGCAATTATTTATATTGAGTAATTAGGCGATAATATTTCTTACATGTGAGTCATTAGGCTTATGTTTGTGATATTGGTGTTAGTAGTGGTAGAGTCACGCTGCAGCTATATTATGGTTATAGCACGAGTGGGTCGGCTCGAGCGGGGAAGGACCACACTCTCACAGAATACCAGCGTGAAATAGCAGCTGAACTAAATTTCCAAAAACCGGCCAATAGCGTGTCGGGCCACGCTCAGTATAGGGTTCCGTAGTTTCCCGTCCGTCACAATAAGTGTTCCCACTTATGAGTTTAAAGGTGGGTATCCATTATGTTCGCGCTCCGCGCTCCTGCAACTGCTCCCGGTAGTGGGTACTGTTGTTTCCAGCCAAGTTCAAAATGATTTTCCTAGAAAGTCCTTATAAAGTTCGACTTTTCAGATTTTTTTCATATTTTCTAAACTTATGGTTCAAAAGTTAGAGCGGGCGGGGGGACATATTGTTTTTTACTTTTGGAGCGATTATTTCCGAAATTATTGACATTATCAAAAAATGATTGTAGTAAACCCGTATTCATTTTTAAATACCTTTCCAACAATATATCACACGTTAGGGTTGAAACTAAAAAAAAATCACTTCCCACTTTACATATAGGGGGGGCTACCCTAATAAAACATTTTTTTCCAATTTTTGTTTTACCACTTTGTTGGCTTGATTGATACACATATTGGTACCAAATTTCAGCTTTCTGTGCTAACGGTCACAGAGATTAAGCGAGGACGGACAGACGGACAGACAGACATGGCGAAACTATAAGGGTTCGTAGTTGACTACGGAACCCTAACATTAACGTGATAGTGTTTTATAGTATGATTTTTTGCGCACTTAGCAAGTTACTTAAAAAAATGAAAAAGGAACTGCAAAAAATATTCACAGTTCCAAGCATAAATTTATTATAAACTGACATAAGAAACTATATCTATGGCCCGAAGCAAAGCAAAACATTATTCAGACAGTATTATTTATTTTAATCCAAGTTGTCGGAAACAAAAAGCACAATTTACAAACGTAATAGTGCGTGACGAAATAAATCGGTAATCGTCCTCAGATAATGGCTTGCTGACAACTTTACTGCACTCGGGAACGATGAGAAAAATAAAAATGTCATTGAACATATAATGGCATCACGCTGGTAGCGCGAATTATACGTATATAATAGACATGATAAGCTGTTGCTAACGTAAGCAAGTGATAGCGTACGTGATATTAAAGTACTTAAAACAAAAACAGTAACTTTTTTGATACCTGTTAAAAGCTCATCATCATCATCATTATTATTACAGCCAAGCAAGTAAATTAGTCATGGCATTTCTTGGAAAGCTCTCGTCGCTCTGTTACCCGACACTAGATGGCGCTAGTGCCAGGTACCAGCCGTCAACTTAGGCGCGCAACAATATACATAGTGATATACTGTTACTGCAGTTTTTGAGAATACGCGTTAATAAGGTTTTTACTTTTTTTTTTAAATTATCCCAAATTGAATGTGAATTATGGGCAACTACGTTATTTCCTACCGATCGACCCTTGCGAATGTGTACGTGCGCTGTAAAATCAGTTAAAATAACGCATTACCACGCATTTTGAATTTAAAATATAAAAAGGACATAATGTTTAAGATTTTTTTAATTAATTATTCTTGACCTTTTTGAATTTGAATTTTTTTTAGAATATAATTCTAAATCGTCTGTGCAAATTTGGCCGGTTATTGCAAAACAATACTGTATAATATGCAAAATGTAAAATAGTACTAAAAGTGTCCGTTCACATGAAAGCGTTACATTTGATGTTCAACTAAAACCCACATGCTGACCACCACAGTCAGGACATAAATAGAAATTGCGCCTTTTTACGAGAGACTTATTTTATGATGAGTTTGTGTTTATGTATGTAGGTGTTGGTAAAGGCCGCTTTTATGTTCCTATATTTTAAAACATTAAGGTGGGTATAGTAGATAAAGTAGTTACATCTTATTGTTATTTAAAGTTAGCTCCACAGGATCAGCCCTCAATAAATTTGAAGGTTCAATAATAAGAAACTGAACAGTAGAGATTTATGCAAAAGAGGTTTATGCGTAATAAGAATCATTTCTTTCCGACACACTCTTTAACCGTTTTTTATATCCTGAAATATACAGTACTATGTTTTGTCTTTAAATAAGTATATATATATATATATATATATATATATATATATATATATATATATATATATATATATATAATTAAAAGAAAAGTTAAATTTTACACAAATAGTAGACGTTATGTTAGAAATAAAAAATGGCATAATTTCACGCCATTACCGCATTAATTAGTGGTCATCGCACAATGATGATGCAAGTAATGCTTAATAAATGTTTACTAATAAAACTGATTTACATACGGATGATAACTAGTTGCGAAGTTTTATAACAACATTTGAATCGCGATCAAATCCAGTCCAAAAAAGATGCTGTGAGCGTGTGAATCTCACACCACAGGCAGTCTTCGAATGAGACGCTGCCAATCTTGTGAGAATTTACTTCTCTAAAACATAATTTTGTCTTTTCACTAGAAAAGTGGGCAACCCACATTGATTTCTTGTCTCCGAAATGTAGCACTGGAATAAACTAACATAAATTAAGTTGTTGGGGTTGAGATTTCCTCAAACATGAACTTTGTACGGTTCATTTAGTCCAAGGCCAAAGCAGCTGCGAGTACATTAGGTGTCCTTGCATAGGTGCGGTCGTAACTTACGCCGGAACAACTGCTTTCTTTATATAAAGCACAATTCCGATCATGCAAGGAGTACTGCTGCCATATATGGGCTGGTAATGCAAAATACCACCTCACAGCTGTGGACTCATTGGAAAGGCGTGCTAAGAGACCTATTAGTGACCCGAATCTGGTTAAAACCAATCTCACCATTATCAGGCGCAAAGTTGATTTTTTTACGGGACACTTTCAAAGAGTGTGCGTAGGAATTGCTTAACTTAATTACTCCCCCTCCGTTCCAACATCGAACAAGCAGAAGCTCAGCAAGTCTCCACCACGTCGTTCGAGACTTACCACGCATGGTAACTCAATGGTTTGTTTCATCGTTAATCACGTGTACAGCAAAGGAGTGGAGTAAGTTGCCAGCATCCATCTTTCCATCTGATCACAATGTGAGTATCTGGAAAAAGATTGAACAGGCATTTGTTAAGCTAAGTCAGTGCGCATCATCTCCGGCTGCATCACCACTTCCCATCAGTGGGATAGATAGTGGGAAGAAGCACTGGCTAAGAATGGTTAAAATAAAGGTTCGTTGGATGTTCAACATTTGATGGATGAATGTTCAAGTCATTTATAGTAAGTTACAATGAAATACATCCCGCATTTTACGTGGTGTTTTAGTAGTTTAACCACTATCCTGCTATAAACGCATATTGTTTCCATACTGTGTACCTTAAAGAATCGAAAGGAAATACCTTTTTGTGCCCACTAGAAATTTTAACGAACTTCAATAGTATTACACAAAAAATATACCCATTTATTATGGTAGTTTTCGTTTAGATTATTAAGTCTGAAGGCTTAATGATAATCTAAACGGAAAATAGTTGTTTTGATATTCGTGTTCAGGTCATGGTTCTGGTAAAGTAATATTAAAAAAATTGTAGTAGATGTGCAAATTCGAAAGAAACTCGACTCGAGTTCTCTTGAGTTGAAATTAACGTAACTCGAAATAAACTTGAGTAACGCAACTCGAATTGTCGGAACGAAGCTGTATCAATTTGTTAGAAATTATTTCTATAGTTATTATTCCATACAACCCATTTATTATTAATTAACTTAGTAGGTAATATTAATCTTACTTTAAAATCATATTAATGTAACTTTACAATATAGGTATTAATGTTATAAATAAATTAACTATCACAAATTGTACTTAATCCATTTATTGATACTTTATTTTACTACTGTATACATAATATTTCAATAAATTGCTCGAGTTAGTAAGTCAAGTTCATCACTAAAATGTAGACAGACACTGCATTGACCGTAAGAAAATGCGACTCGAGTAGTATTTTGTGACTCAAGTAATTCGAATTAACTATTTACCCTGCATCGAGTAAAATTTTATCACTCGACTCGAGAGTAGAGATTAATTTGGTAAAAGCATTTTTAAATAGGTTATTAAATAAGAAATATTGGTGAAATAAAATACAAGTATTAAATATACGTAGGCGGTCCCATAATGAATTGGCCTAACTATGAACCAATGAAGGAAATGAAACGAAACCAATTTTATTTTTCAATATAATCACCATGAATACTAACACACTTCTGATATCTGTGAATCAACATCTCTAAACCTTTATAAAAATAATCACATTTTTTATCCTCAAAATGACTGAAGACGGCCGCCTGCAACTCTTCATCGCTTAAAAATTTTCTTCCTCTTAAGTCCCGCTTTAAATTTGGAAATAAATAATAGTCGGACGGGGCCATGTCTGGACTGTAAGGTGGATGTTGAACTTCTGTGAACCCGCATTGACGAACTGCATCCTTCGAAACACCAGCGGTATGAACAGGGGCGTTGTCATGGAGCAACAGGACACCTTTAGACAGCTTGCCTCTTCGTTTTTCCTTTATCTTGTCTCGTAATTTATATATTAAAGAAGCATGATATTCGCCGCTCACGACTGTTTTACGTTCTTTAAAATCCACCATCAAAATGCATTGAAAATCCCAAAATATTGTGCACATCAGTTTTTTTGTCGAGAGCAATCGTTTCGGGAGTGAGCACTTCCACAGGTCGACCGTCGTGGCCAAAGTCTTCGACGGTTTCTCTCCCGAGGCGAAACTCTTTAACCCAATTTTTCACTGTGCTATAGGAGGGGGCAGACTCCTTATACACGCCATCCAATTGTTCTTTTATTTGGGCAGGGGATAAATCTTCTTTAAACAGAAACTTTATGACACTTCGATACTCAGTTTTCGACATTTTGAAAAAATACGCGACTCTCGTTATTCAAATGCCTGTTAAACTAATACTAAGCATTTCATGTCGATGCATGTTTCTTATATTAAGTGCACGATAAACGTACTATTTAATGCAACACAACATGTAGCGACATGTCGCGTTGAACTATATCAGGCCAGTTAATTATGGGACCGCCTGGTATATTTATTTGTAATATTTTTAAGTTTTTTTATGTCTGTACTATTTTAAAATATATAAACTGTTTTTTACATATCCTACAAACCACTTTCTTCACAATATTATTTTTTCAAAATAAATTCACTCGTTTTTAAACAAACAAGTACATTTCAATCATCTTTTAATGCTACGCACTATTTATACGAAGTAACAAAAAATAAACAACAATGATAGTACAACCACGATATTATAAATCAAATTAAGTTCATATTTGTTTACAATATGTCAGAAGATACAAGTTTTAATTTGGATGTAACCTGTGACGCCGCCCGCTGCGACTTATACTACAAGTAAATTAATGAAGTGACATCTATCTTACTTCCTTTATTAAAATAACAGTATTGGAAAAAGAGGCTCGTAATAACAGGAGTGCAAAACATTTTAATTCAAATTTAAGTTTAAATAATTTTAATTAAAATTATCATTAAATTATTTTAACATAACGTTGAGAAATTCATTATTGTTAAAACATGTAACTGTTAACATCAAAAGCTGCGTGAAAGAACATATCGCTGATGTGAAGCACTGACGCTCCGGGAAGTCTGCATTACGTAAATATGTTCAGGATTGTACCAACCATTACATCAGATTTGATAGACCACAAATCCTCGCAAGAGAACACCGATTCTTACCAAGGATGATTCGCGAGGCTATTGAAATTAAAAACCATCTGCCTGGGATCCAAATATAAATCCAAACCCAAGCATACTACTGTAAAACTCCAAGATACTGTAAGCTCGCTCTGCGTAGATCGGACCATAAGTTAATATTTAAAATTTGAAGGTAGCCTTCGTTAATTATGGCATTATTATATTATTTTAAGTTAAGGAACTCCGTTCACGAAGACAGCGCTCGAAAAAGGTTAAAACAATAAATCGTCAATATTTCACTTGTATCAGGTTTACATCAATCAATTTCTTATTAATTAATCCCTTCCTGATTGGAAAGACTCACAATATTTAAATAAAAATACCCGATACAAGGACTTTGCACTTCTAGGTTTGTTTTAAAAATGTTGGAGAGGCACACGGCTCCGCACACGCCGTGTGACGCAGTAAAAGAGGGCTAACCAAGGGCAGTGCGTAAAAAAAAAGGCCGAATTCACGCAGGTCAATGCGTTCAAACGCCATACAGAATGTAAAAAAATCCATCCACAGTGAATGTATGTCACACGGTTTAGGCAGCACGTCGAATAATAGGCACAATAGCCATAAAAAGCCCTCCGTGAGCGTCACCACTTGCCAGACCGCCGCTCCTGCAGGCGTGATGTAAGTGTATGGTATCACTACCGATTGCATGATCAGCACGGCTGCAAGCCGCAGAGCGTGTTATGAGTCTGCCACTCACCCCAAGGGAATGGGGTCCCACGTTGTGCGACTTTTGGCCGCAGCCCCGAGAGTCTCCTCAGATCCTCCCTCCAGCTACCACCCGCATGAGTTAGATACGGCCAAAAGGCAGTTATAAGACAATAGTAATAATTTACCATTAGAAAGGGTTTGTGTCACTGATGTTGAGTATATGTATTTTTCGATCACGTTTGTCTTTCTCACCAACAAGTTGTTTTCAATCATTCAAAGGTGGGATATATACAGAGATATATAATTTTGTTATACAAAACATTATGGAGGTCAAACAGCCTGTAGCCCCGTAATGAAGCGACCCGACTTGGACAAAGCTACTTAGGTGTGAATCAAACCAAGATACAAAGAGCGCCATTGAGAATAGCGACCCGCCAAATAACCATCCCAGAGACGCCATGCTACATCGTTGGCTTACACCATCTCAAGGTCCTAAATAAAATCCGAGCAGATATCACCACCCGCATACCTCCATCGACCAGAATCACAAGATGCGTCGAATTAGGCGCAGCACTCCCCGCAGATTCATCACAAGACGCATTTCCGTAAGTAGCAGTAAGCTTCAATGGAACTATCATACGGATGGCGCCCCCTCACAATACACCCACATGATGACTATCGACTTTGGTAACAAAATTGGTATTGTTGTTAACTAAAAATAACACAAACTTATCATAGTAGCACGCTAAGACGCCAGTGGCCGAAAATCCACGTATATCCATAGCTTTAATGCACTAAGACATAGAGTTGAGTATGCTTGTTACACTTAAAAGTGCTACCAAACCACAGACCACCCAGCCTTGGTCTGTGTACCAAACACACTCACCCCAATCCGAAAGATAGCCGACGTATCGTAATGCTATGCGCTAAGAATAGCTATTTAAACAGATTTTTAATAAATTTAATGATTTTCAAAAACAATGTTAAGCCCTAATTTTACTATAGTAATGTCTGAAATGACTATAATATAACTTTATGGCTAATAATGTATTTTTAAATGATTAAAATATTGCTTTCAAGATGATTTAGGCTGTTTTGTATAGAAATTAATTATTAATTAATAACAATAATAATGCACCGTTACACTATGAATGCTTATACCTACAACTTGGTTTTATAATATTAATTATTGAACAGTGCACTATTTTAATTTATAATACCAGTGAAAACTACTAGACATTCGCTTTTATTAATTTTTTGGTAACTGTAGGGTTCATATTTTAATTTTTAATTTCTCAATAATCCGTTTAGATGCGGTAGAACTAATATTACTATTGTAATCTATAGATTATAAAGAATGAATCGACATGCATTTCATTAAGTGTTGCTGTAATTTGTGGTGGGTCCATTCTACATACAAAAAAAAAATATCTCCGTTGTCAGAATCGCCAAATATGAAAAAAAAACTGACATGTTCCCTTTCTTAAATAATACATTAAATTTTTATCACAAGTAGTATGGAATTATTGTTGCGGAGCACATTATACAAGTAAAGAAGCTTTCTCACGTCTCTTTCAAAAAAATAAATAAAGAAAAGGTGGGGCTATTAGTCAATATTAAAGATGTTGCATATTAAAGCGGTGTTATGAGCACTTTTTACTACACGCAAACACTCTGTTTGCAAATTATACTACTTTAACGTTTTTTACTTTAGACTAATGTACTAAACTTGTTCGTCTTCTTAACCGTCGAAGTTTGTGGTTATACCCAAACAGAACTATAAATTACCTTTAACCATAGAATTATTCGTTATAAATAATTGTATTTTCTTATCGTTATAACTGTTATGTGGTTAATATTAATCTGTGGTTTCATGTCTCTAATCTTTCTAATTATACTCGTAACTATGTTTAAAGTATTCACGAGCTTTGCTGTTGCTGTAGTTAGAATGATAGGCTATAAAGTTTGCATTTCATATAGGTAGAATATTTTTTAATGAAATGTTGATTCACTTTTGCCGCCTTCAAATTTGGTACTAATTTTTCTGAACTCTTTTTCTTCAAGATTTCATGCAAACTCATTTTGTCATTTGCGTGGACAGCTATTGGTAAATCTTACGTGATAAGATGAATCCGCTGTATTTAGCTTCTAGGTATATTAACCTCAGTTCCAGTCGTTCTCAAGACTCTTCACTGAGTTCGTAATTTACAGAATGGAAATGATGAAATAAAAAAGCCGTATATTTATTAGCAGTACCTCGTACTGAGTGTATGTGTGCATGTATGTATGTGTCTGAGTAATGTTATTGCCACAATGGAATTCCTATTATAAAATAAAGCTAATTTAATTTTTTTCTTATTTGTAGGAACGGTGAACCAAAGAGAAAACAAAATTTACAAAAGCAAGGCATACCTGTAAAATAGTTATGTGCATAATATAGAACTTTTAACAAGCAAGTTTCAGAAAATTCAAATTTAATAGGTAAATATGTAATATTATTTGCCTGTTACGCATTTTGATTTTAATCGACAAACGCCAATCCACGTGCTCGTTTATCACACTAAATTGTAGATCACAAAAAATGAGTCAAACATTAGTTTCTCTTCTACAATTGTTGTGCCGCTTCATTAGCCCATAGTTCCATTAATAAAACAAACTTTAATTAAAACTTTAGCTTTGAATAATATTATTCAAAGAAATTTGGTTTATTTCACACTTATTTCCCAATGTTTGCGTTTCATTTAGAAAGTTTGAATTTTTTATTATTTTATTTTGTAAAATTCTTTCGATAATAAGTGAGTCTCATTTTTCGACGTTAATTATATAACGGTTGAGGTATCAATTTCGTTGTAAAATAATGAATATATTTTTTAAATGTTGCTTCAAAGAATTTTAATGTGTGCACGATCATATTAGAAATAAATTAAAAAAAAAAGTGCAAAGCCTGTGCTTGGGCATTAGAGAGAATTTGCTTCTATCGTCACGCTTGGCAGGCGGATTTACGATCTTACTGCTAGACGATACGCAACTTTGGCGATGATGTTCGTCACTTGGTTTGGATATTTCACGTCGGTGGAGTTAGCCAAGGTGGCTTTCTAAAATCGTTAACGATAATAGAAACTATTAAAATGAACGGGAATGTCAAATCTCAACGTTAACTTCGTTGACTTCATTCATTTTGATTTCTTATACTTATATTAGTCGGAAACGAGGCATTCCTCTTAGTCCTCACGGGTGACAACGCATCTGCATTTTGATTCGTAATCGAGGATAGATGTAGATGTCTATGGGCCACAGCAACCACTTACCATCAGGTGGACTGTGTGCTCGTTTGTCACCCTATCCTATAAAAAAAGTAACGTTTTGACAACCACTAGACAGGGCCACGGAAATAAATCATTTTGAAGTCACTTTGCAATTAGTTCGGACGTAATGATTGTGAATTGTACATTTCTTCATCAATTTGAAAGGTTTTATACTGGTTTCATATTAAACTGTAACATACGTGGCAATGTACATTTAGACAAATTACTGGACGTACAACAAAATCAGTAAAATCGCTCATTAATTTTTGCCATCAATAACTCTCAAATTTTATATTTAACAGCCTGCGCACCTAATAATGTATACTTTTTACTCATTTGTTGCTACAAATAACGCGTGCTCAATGTACATATTCGTAGATACATTTAGAATAATAATCGTAACATAGCCGTTTGGTGATAAAAAATAAAGGTCACAATGTATAAAAAAATTAAAGTTACAATATAGCTGTAGGGTTTTAGGACAAAAAACATCCGCAGCGCTGCCGCAATGCATGTTGGCGAAATTCACATATCTTTGAAATATATATTTTTTAATTTCTCAGACATGGAGGTTTTCTCACGATGTCTTCCTTCACCGCCGAGCACGTGGTATATCAGCACATAAAATTGCAATTAACAATATCATTGTTTGTATGGTGCCGGCGGGGGTAAACCCAGGTTGTTCGTGTACTGTAAAATTTACAGTAAGTGCTTAGCCTCTGAGCTACCACGGCTCGGATAAAAGAAGGAAATCTGGTATATGCGAGGTTTGGCCCACGATGTGGCAACCACGAGGTGGGACTGTTAGATACTCTATTACAATAGCTCAGGCCTCCACTAGAGGCCGATACAATTTAAATAGATAAGTTCGGAGGACCAGCGTGTTTATGAGACACTGTATGCTCACCTGCGATCTTCGAATGTGACGCGGCGAGGCGCTCCACACTTCAACAGCTGCGATGCAGCGATGTGGCCCAATTGGCAGGCTTTGTTTAAAGTCTTGCACTCGGTATCACACAGTCCATCACATGTAATAGTTCTGTAGGTTCCCATAACATTACACGTGGGACGAGCGAAGGACGCGATGCATCCCGTAGAAGACGACGCGAACCACGAGTCCAACGAGAGAGAGAAAAGAGAAGTCAGGGTGATGACACTTCATGAATCCATCACCATGCGGTGCGCGCACATGTACATACACAAATTAATACTTTAAACATCTTTAACAAAATCGAACGTAATTAAAATATTCATTTAACTTATGTTAATTCTAATATCAACAATTATTGTGCAGCTCGAATTCGGTCCATTAGATTTGCTCCCTATTGGCATGATCCCGTAGGAAGTAATGTTTGCGTAGTCTGACGAAATATTCCTGAGTAAACTTCAGCTTTCGTCAATAATGGTGAATACGCGTGGTCTCTATTACCGCAATGATTTTACCGATCCATTTCATACTGTTACATTGAATTCAAGTGGATAGTGGGACTGAGTTTCGACACTAAATATATAATTTATTTAAAACAATACAATGTTCATATTATTGCTTCGATGTTAATTTATAGAATAAAAAAACTTAACAAATAAGAAGCAAAACCAAAACTGAAAAATATAGTTGTTAAACGAATGGGTCAGCTGGGCCAGGGTAGGACTAGTTAAAATAACATGCTGCTGTGTTTGTTATACCATAAATACCATAAAAAAGTGTAGAGAACCGGCGACCTTTTCACTCTGATACGAAACATTCCTAAGGCACGAACGTAGGTTAGTTCCAACAATATATATCTAACTGTAACATTCCCACGCATTTACTTTAGGGCTTCTTATTCTGTCAGTGACCCTACCTTCTTGTCTGAGCTGAGAAACGGAAATGTGGAAGAAACAAATTAACATCTCTTGGCAATGAAATTGAACTCATGACTTAATTCAATTATTGCAATAACGTTTCCTTCTTTCTAAACCATATTTATTTATTTAAAACTTGACATTTTGCCATAAATATCTTGATTGTTATATTTATTTTTCAAGTCTTCCAACTCTTCGTCTGCATCATTTTATCATCTAACAGTGGATTGTCACTCTTGGATTAGGTCTGTTTCATTACAAAACATTTATATCAGAAAACTTCTTAGACAAATGGCTAAATAATATTGTCTAATATGACAGAATTATTACACCCATGATAGAAATCAACGTCTATGATGTGATAGTTTGACTTTTAATTTGGGTAATATACAATTTTAATCAATGTGTTGTTTGTTTAATATTAGTGATTCATTTCTTAGCAAAAATAATTTCGTATTAGAACTTAACACAAGAAAAAACAAAACGATGCAATTTCTTTGCTTGTCTAACGCTTGCAGTGGATTCAATACTCGGAATGTTGGCGCCGTGCGGCGAGTAACGAACGAGATGCAGTCGCTTTGATAAAATGCGCATTTCAATATGGTACGTTAGTAAAATGTCACACGTACCTCACCTATTATTTCTAAGTAAAGACAGTTGTATCGCTTTATAATTGTATAAACATACTGAATAGAGTATCAATAGCAGGAGGATTGATGAACGCGGTAGGAGTACCAGACGTCCTGCAGCTTTCACGCTGCTGTCCGCTACCGGTCTGGATACTTAATGTGTGATATAAGCGAAATGGTTATATTTTACCGCCTTATATTGGAAGCCTTGGTTTCAATTTGGTGATTGGGAAGGTAGACATACGATAAAGTTACACATCCGTAAGATATGCGTGCCTTTTACTACATCCACAGGAGGAACTGAGATAAAGAATTCTCTTATGCCTTCACCACATGGAAAGTATCAAATGTTGGTATACAAATGTAATACATAAAATGTTTGTACCTATGTACGTTATAGACTTTGAAACCATCCAACCGATTATGATGACTTTTTGTATGATAGAATGGGTCCCTAGATGGTTTATATTTACATTTGGACCCGGTGGGTGGTGCTGTTATCGAGATCCAAAAATCGCTACAGTTAACAGTATCGCTAATATTACATGTACACTCAAATGTAAGCTTTGTTATAAAAAAATTTTGTTACACTACGAGCTATCTACCGCTCCTGTTAGACCCATACAAACGTACACAAAATATTTCATCAATATCTGTCGAGCCGTTTTGAGTTTTAATGAAACTAACGGACAGCAATGGATTTTATAATATAGACTAGCGCCTCGACTTCGTACTTCTGATTTCTGGATCTTGACAACAGCGCCACCTATCGGGTCCAATTGTGAATCAAAACTATCTAGGAACCCATTGAAACACACAAAAATTTTCATCAAAATCGGTCAAGCCATTTTTGAGTTTTTTTTTATAGGATGGGGTAACAAACGAGAGTCCACCCGATAGTAAGTAGTTGCTGTGGCCCATAGACATCTACATTTACCTTCGATTACGAATCAAAATGCAGATGCGTTGTCACCCGTGAGGACTAAGATGGAATGCCTCGTTTCCAGTAAAAAGGGTCTCCGGTTCTCTACACTCACCATATGAAATACAGCAGCATCAAGCTACCATTTCACTCTGGTAATCCGTGAGAGCTTGGTCCTTCCCTGGTCGAGCCGACTCATTCGTGCTACTACTATATTACTAATATAACTGCACTGTACTACTAATATACCACGTAAATGAGTTTTAGCAAGACAAACAGCAATAGATTTTTATATATAGACATATGTCGTAGCGGTACAAAAATTTAAACAATTAATATTTACAGAATCATACGATCTCACAACCTTGAAATAGAATATTGTAATTATCTGGATAGTCGTTAAGTTACATTCATTTTTCTAACATTAAAGTTGGTATAGAATTACATATAAGCTTTAAGACTAACAAATTCAATTAAAGTCTAGACCGTATGTTCCAGTGTCAACTTGTTTATTAAGTTTAGTTTAATCAATAATAAAATAATAGTAGGGCCATGCTACAGATATATTTATAGTTTTAGCACGAATGGATCGGCTAGACCGGGGAGGACCATGCTCTCATAAAATATCAGCGTAACATAGCAGTTTAATGCTGCTGTGTTCCGTATGGTGAGCGTAGAGAATCCGAGACCCTTTTTACTGGAAACTAGGCAATCCATCTTAATCCTCAAGGATGGCAACGCACCTGCATTTTGATTCTTAATCGAAGATTGATGTAGATGTCTATGGGCCATAGCATGCCCATGCCAGGGCCATGCATAAGGTGGTGAAAGTTCACTGCTAGACATGAGTGCCTCTGAATGGAACATTTGCCATATATGACACGTTTGGCAGTTAGGTGGGTAGCCGTGGCACCAGAAGAAGTCTTACAACCTACGCTACACCCTGTTGCTAGTCTTGATATTTTACAATATTTGAGCATTTTCTAATACCATGAAATATCAAGACATAAAGTAACAATACAGCGAACGCTTATCCCCAGAACCGTGCTAGCTTAGGGGCTAAGCGATTGCTACAATATTCTATAGTACGCGAGCAACCCGGGTTCGATCCCCGCCGGCACCAACGAAATTTTTAATTGCAATTTAAGTGCTGATTTACTACGTGCTCGGCGATGAAAGGAAACATCGTGAGTTTCCTATGTCTGAGTTTACAAGAACTCAGACATAGGAAACTCACGAGTCACAACTGTCTGAGAATTAAGAAAACGAATTTTCTAAGATATTTGAAGTTCCCTAACACGCATTGGGGCAACGCAGCGGACACTTCCTTGCCCTAAAACCCTCTCAGAATTGAGAGAAATCCTCTGCCTATATGTGAGACGTATATAGGCTGTAACTTTGGTGCATTTCATAGCTGGCTCTTATAAAAATCTTAGGATGAAATTGGGTGATGGGACAAAATGTATCTCTTACGAGACGAGCGACAATGGAATAAAACCGGCCAAGAGCGTGTTGGGCCACGCTCAGCGTAGGGTTCCTTAGTTTCCCGTCCGTCACAATAAGTGTTCCCACTTATGAGTTTAAAGGTGTGTATCTATTATGTTCGCGCTCCAGCAGCGCTCCGCGCTCCTGCAACTGCTCCCGGTAGTGGGTACTGTTGTTTCCATCCGAGTTCAAAATGATTTTCCTAGAAAGTTCTTATAAAGTTATACTTTCCAGATTTTTTTTCATATTTTCTAAATTTATGGTTCAAAAGTTAGAGGGGGGGGACACATTGTTTTTTACTTTTGGAGCGATTTTTTCCGAAATTATTGACATTATCAAAAATGATTTTAGTAAACCGCTATTCATTTTTAAATACCTTTCCAACAATATATCACACGTTAGGGTTGAAATTAAAAAAAAAAATGATTTCCCACTTTACATATAGGGGGGCTACCCTAATAAAACATTTTTTTCCAATTTTTATTTTACCACTTTGTCGGCGTGATTGATAAACATATTGGTACCAAATTTCAGCTTTCTAGTGCTAACGGTCACAGAGATTAAGCGAGGACGGACAGACGGACAGACAGATATGGCGAAACTATAGGGGTTCCTAGTTGACTACGGAACCCTAATAACTAAGTAAAGAAGTTTGAATAACAAGAAGGTCTTCCATGCTACTGCTTGTTTCGTAATAAATAGTTCGTTTTTTATTTCATCAGGAGAATCGTTTGTTATCCTTGGTATTTCTTTACAATATATGTGGTAAAGTTGCTTGCGGCATATTGGGCTGTGGCATGATTGGGTCGGCTGTATGGCTGGACCCTTGCCACTTCAGCTCACTGATAGTTTTGGCGAAATCATATTTTAAAGATTTGAGTTTAAAATTTACAAACAAATTGCCTGTCATACTAGGGTAGTAGGTTGATGGAAGCAGGGCCGTCGCACTGGTATAGTCACCATTCTCCGGAATTTTCTCCGTATGGATCTTTTGCAGTACAATCGCTTAATCAGCCTGTTAATTGGACGACTGGACTTTTTTCGAACGCCTGGTTTTCGAACGCCGGCATTCAATGTTATACCCAAAGAAGGCTATATATTGCTTTTTGTAGACTTTAAAGCTACACTCGTTATTAAGCATGGTAATGTTTAGATTGATAGAATATACCACGCCTTTAAACAAAAAATATCCAAACTTGTTTTAGTAATTAGATACAGTTTCATTGACATGAAAAAGATACCCATTTATGCGTTCTTTGCCATGGATACGGCAAATAAACGTAATTAAGTGATTGGTTACATTTAGTTAATTAGTCTCGGATGTCTAGATTACCGAATAAATGATAAATGAACTTGTCAATTAATAGGATTCGAGGCCAGATCATATGCAAACTCAATTGTTATTGTTAAAATATTGTCATGTATTAATCCAAATAATATTCTAATTATTGTTATATAAAACGTATTTAGACAGAAACTGGCTGCTGTAATACAGGTAGGTATGTTAGACTTAAATCAGTGGTTGGGTTTTTTTGTCAAGAAGATTGGATCGAGGTGGTTGTAGCTGTTTCATCATCGCCTGGAAAAGCACCTAAAATATTTGGACTTGCGATCTCTATTCGGGTCATTTCGGATTGTCACATTGTCGGATTATTAGTTTAAGAGAGTCAAGGAATAGAGAGTTCATCTGGGTTTCCTTATACACTCGTGAACTATAAGCCTGCCCTGCACAGATGGATAGTATACATTGAGACTGGCCGCCGTGATCGAAATTCTGCCTGGAAGGTTATTATAGTAGGATGGTAGTATAGTAGGTAAGAAAGGGAATCTGTCAAATTATATCCTAGTATTGGGGCCAATAAACACATCAAATAAAAATATTTACATCTCACGCTGAGGACACGTCTATTCCCATTTCTCAGATGGAATAAGAGCTGCTCTAGTGCGTATTCGCGTACTTTACTTTCTATGGCTTACATTGTCTTAGTGCTTCAGAGAGTGTGAATGCATAGGTAAGTAGCACCTGGATATGACCGCTTGAAACAAAACAAATAGTTATTTTATTTGATTTTAGTAAAAATGTGATAGGAAATAAAGCGAATAATACTTATTACCAAAAGCTAACGTTAACAAATTTTTAGTAATAACTATTTTTAGTAATGAAGGTTTTCTCACGATTTTTTCCTTCACCACCAAAAGATTTTTTGTTGCTTTGTTCCTTTAAATTTTACGTATTTTAAATTCCCGCTTATGTTTTACAAAATATACTCACACATCAAGTAAGTGCTTTTATGCACGTAATTTTTCCCTTATAGACAGAATCTTAGTTTCATCATTTTCTTTATTTTAAGACCGGAGTTACATCACATAGCACGGAAGATTACATGAGCAAGAACAGGATTTGGGATCTAGATTTCCTTGTCCGAAAGCGTTTAGAATGATTAGCCGGTAGGGACGTAATGTTGCTACGCTGCCAGCTGATCCATTGCAGTCCGTTCTTGTAGCGCGCTGAGAGCGCATGCGCACTGCGCTTGAGCGCACCTACTCCCGTGACGATACTCGATTTTCCAAATATATTTAATGAATTATAATAATATATTAAAATGATTTAAAAACAAAAGATGCGTGCCTTGCGTAAATATATTCGCGTGACAAAATGTTTACTAGCCGGCGTCACTGTGTTTTGTGTGAGCTGGATCGCCAGTGTAAATGAGTGGCACTCGGGGGTGCGTTGGGTTGAAAGACGTGCGGGCAATGCGGGACGTGGCTTTGAGGGGTTATCCACGATGAGGACTATAGTAGCGTATTCGGAGGGAAAACAAGCGGAGATGGACCGTCCGTCACCTGTGACGTGCGACCGTCTGCCGGCTTTTCCGAAAATACCTTATTTTGTAAGTTTTTCGTTTAGTTTTATATTTATAAAAAAGAATTGTCATTATTGACAGTAAATATGATAATAGTATTATTTGGTGTGGTTAAATTAAAATTGCCAACTCGTAAGAAGCATTAAAATGTCCCCGTTTATTATTACAAGCCTATTACTCGTCGTCGCAAGTCATATACCTCAACCAATAGATAAATTATAAAACAGAATCTGAGGTTAGATGATACACGGAAATAACCAATTGAAAGGCGTATTGGATCATGTGATGTAAATTATTGCAATCCGTATTTTAGCCTTTAGCTAGTATCTCTTCGATAAAATCAATCGAATATATTAGAAAATGTGATCTGTGTGAATATTAAGTAGATCCTAAGTCAAATCAGATAGAGAGTGGCTGGCAAAGATCTTTTTCTTAACATTGTTTTTGTCTAAGAGTCATGACAACACAGCATATTTGGGGTCTCATAATAATATGTACATGATACACGAAATAATACATGAAATTTTGAATACCGTAATATATACACGAACACCAATGAAAAGAACTGATTTGTGATCAATTGTGGAAAAACATATTTGAAGGATATATAATGTGAAATATATTTTAAAAGTTTAGTAAACCGAAGTGGCAATGAGATGGACCTATAGCTCTAAGAAACTATGAAGGATTTCTTCCTCAGAAAGGTTTTCAAGTGGCAGCGCAGTATTGGGCAACCCTTAGCTATATAAAGTAATTACTTGATGCAGCCTACAGGTAGTGGATAGTTACTCAGGAAAGTACTTTGTGGGTTTTTTTACGAGTCTAACGGCCATCTTGTATATTATATTATGTTAAATTTAAAATTCCAGTCTATCGACACATAGCAGCACTAGAAGTGCAAAATATATAGTTCTAAAAGCAAGCTCTAAAAGCGAGCGAATATTTTTGAAAGACATGCTTGATTTCACCTGGTTCTTATGCTCCGTATTCATTATATTTATGAACGCAAACCTGAAGGAAAATGCTCTTATACCTACTCACGGTTTATGATGTCCCGTTTTACTTTCACACTTTTTTGCAATCATTTGTTTCTAGTTAATTATTCGAATATAACAGGATATACTTGAGAAGAAATATAATGTAAGGAAAATACGATCTATTGTTACTGCTACTTGGTATGCAGTGATACTTCCTGTTTCCAGATAGTCGTAGATAGTTATGTTAAGATAGAGCTTCTTGTTATGTGAAGTGTAAATATATTCAAAGTTGGAAATTTTGAATGAACGGATGGAATGTGAATGGATATTATGAGCACACTTGAAATTCAAAGATATTGAATGATGATTATGATGTAAATCTACTTACGACATTTCTCGTATTAAAAATATGTTTAATGTAAATGATTTTCTCACCAATGTTTATCCTGACATGCCGCCGAATTGTACATATTTTAAAGTTTTGGTATGAGTTTTTGTAAAAAATACGTTAAAAAATCTATTTATGACACTAGATATTGTTATTAACGCGGGATGTACACATTGGCCGTTAGTTTTATTATCCGCCTATCTGTTTTGTAAAATCAGTACACCACAATATTATGATACTGTGTCATCACCATAACAATATTTTCAAGACATAAAACTGATCATTTGCTTTAAAATACTAATGTGAATATTAAGTAAAAATCAAAAATAAAATACTATAATAAAAGATCAAAAAGTCAGATTTTTGCAACTTGAAATGTTATTGCAATATACGTGGTATAGTCACGCTTTACGTATTATTTTGGCTTAATCTTGTCGCCAGGTGGATTGTGTGCTCGTTTCTCGCCTTTGCTTTTAGAAAAAAAAAACACAATAACCAATAAATAAAAAATTCTTCCCGTGGGGGATATTATTATATATATATATATATATATATATATATATATATATATATATATATATATATATATATATATATATATATATATATATATATATATATATATATATATATATATTAGTATGTACGACCCTTAATCAAATGTTATTCACATTATCTATTATTTGTCCATGATAAGTGACTTAATTTGGTAACTTTTATTTCCCTTGCTCCATAAATGAATATATTTTTTTCTCTTTGATTTTAATAGCCGACTGCACTGCACTCAGTTTTGTTAGTCTTGACTTCATCCTCATCATCATCATTACAGGCCTTCTTCACAAGTCCACTGCTGAACGTAAGGTGCCCCCACCTCCAAGGGATGCCACAAAGCACGGTCCTGAGCCACCTGAATCCATCGATTTCCTGCATGTCTTACCAGATCGTCACTACATCTAGTGGGAGGACGCCCTACTCTTTTCCTGCCGGTACGAGGCTGCAACTCCAGAAACTTTCTTCTTTATATTTATCCCCCGCGGCGAAAGTTTATTAACTTTCTAATGTTAAATTCTTTCCTTGTCAGCATTTATAGGTCCATCTTGGAAATATGCGTTTTCAAAAATGCGTCAAATGGCATTAAATAAATTAAAAACATATTTCGAACTCACCACTCTAGGCAGGCAGGTTGCTATGTTAACATAAAAGTTATATCCTCTCTCTGGTACTGCTAATCTCATGAGATTACCAGTGATCTAAGTTAAAAACTAGCCGGGGGGTTTTAATTTTGGTATTTCTCAATCGATATATCGACATTTGCCATCGCCTTTATCAATTTACACATATTTAGATTGAGATAATTAGAGTGTATGGCGTGCTATTAGGCTTGCGTTTGGAGAATAAATTATCTTGACAGTTCCGTGGCGCAGTAGCTCAGTAACCCGTTGCAGCGCTAAGATAAGTAGTTGCACTAAGTTCGGATCCCGAACAAGTATTATGTGGCCTACAAATATTTGTTCCGTTGGTATGTTTGTCTTTGTGAATTTTATGTATATTAATTACACATTAATTACACCCGGATGACCGAGCTTTGCTCGGTTTTTTTAAATTACATTTATAAATTACATACTGATGAAACATAAATAATATTTTTTGATCTTATTGACAGAATAGAAAAAAACTGAACTGGTTATTTGAATAAAAAATCATGAGTGCAATTAGTTTTATTAAAAGTTTCGTATATTTAAAAAATACTAAAAAAAAGGGCTTCAAATAATAGATTTTCTCACAAAAGAAGGGAGCTTGAAAAAAAAGGAAAAAAGCCGGACCAGATACAGGACGCGAACCACGGAACTCCGATATCAAGCCCGACCGACATCGCACCTGAGCTATTACGGTCGTTTGTGATCTGACAAAATTTACCTTCTTATATTGTAGCAGTTTTTTATTGCCTGAAAACACAGACAAAAGGACATTTTCTAAAAATAAATCCTAGCTAGATCGATTTATTGCCCCGAAACTCCCTGGACACTACCGGAGGAATTCCTAATGTGAAAGAAACTGTTTTAAAAAAATAGATTAGATGATGTGGGTGTGCGTTTAGGAGAATTTCCCTTAATAGTCACAGCTATTGGAGTTGTCAAGCTGAATGAGAGTCTCTATACGAGAATTCGCACCTTTGACGTAGCTCCCCGATGCCGCTCTAGTTATGTCTATTTTTTATTAGGAATCAAAATGAAAGTGCGTTTCAACCTTTATTATACAAATTACATAATTTGTACGTGGTTCGAAGTAAGTAAGAAGTAAGTAGTTTGAAGTCTTTTTGACTATAGTACATTGACATACGTAAATGCGAACAAATTGATTTTAAAGAGATAAGATATAATCAAGAATAAAGCATTGCGTATAATAACATGAGCTATGTGCTCTACACCAACCCATGTAATGGAAGTAGAAAGTTGTATTCATCCACTTTTATTAAGAAGGCTACAAATTGCTGAACGGTTTTGTGTTAAATTAATCAGTTCAAAAATAATTTAGTTTTAAAAAAAATACTTCCTTGAGTTTGATGATAGCTCATACATTGATCTAAATATGCTTTTATTTGGTCGATTACCATGCTGCAGTTATACTAGAAGTATAGTTGTAGCACGAGTGGGTCGGCTCGACCGGGGAAAGACCACGCTCTCACAGAATACCAGCGTCAAATAGTAGATTAATGCTGCTGTGTTTCGTATGATGAGCGTAGAGAACCGGAGACCCTTTTTACTGGAAACGAGGCATTCCATCTTAGTCCTCCCGGGTGACAATGCATCGGCATTTTGATTCGTAATCGAGGATAGATGTCTATGGGCCACAGCAACCACTTACCATCAGGTGAACTGTGGCTCGTTTGTCGCCCTATCCTATAAAAAAACTCGAGAACTAAGATGGAATGCTACGGGAGAGGTAAAAAGATTCACAGGTTCTTGACAGTCAGCGTATGAAACACAGCAGCATCATACTTCTAATTCAAGGTGGTATTATATGCGTGGTGCGTGTTAGGAGTGTGGTATTTCTCCAGTCGAGTCAATCTACTCAGCTACAGGCATCATAATACACATCAGCGCGGCTCAACTTTTTCGAATGTATTCCTCATATAGCCAGCAGTGAACTTTTATACTATACAAAAGTGAGTGAGTGAGTGAACAGTTTATACTATACAAAAATCATGATACCTCATTTTTATATTTATTCAACGCGTTTCTAATTATAAAGGTGAAGCGAAGTACGCACATTGATTATAGTAGTCTATAATTCAGATACATTAACATGAGAAAAAATGATTTAGGTGAACATTAACCTTGTGTAGGTAAATTGACAGTTTGAACCTCACTATTATGATGTTAAGATCAGTCCGTGATTGGATTATATATGATTATTACAATAGAATATAATTATAATATCTAAGTATTGCATTTGACTCGTGTGAAATAGAGAACGTATTTTTTTTTGTGCTATTACAATATAGTTAGCCTTTATACTTACAGTCTTACCTAGTATAATGTTCAAAATAAAAAACAAATAAGTTTGTGATAGGGAAATAAACGTCTTTATCCATCCTTGTACAAAAAATAAATAAAAGTGGCCTAGAATTTTTTTTCTCGAAATGGAATTATCAGTACTCGTCACTCATCACACAAAACACAGAAGTGTAATTTTTGATCTTTAATTTGTAATTTTTAAACTATCCGAACTCTGTTAAGGACCACACCTATTGTTAGTTTAGCTAAAAGTTTATTCTATCACGTAAAAAAGTTATATTGGACGGAAGGGCTCATTATTCTGTCCAGTATAATCAGTCTAGGATTGTAACATTCTTTTACATTTGTACAAATGTTACCGTTATTAAAGTTTGTGACGCGTATTATTTATAATCTATAAGAGTGGTTATACATTTGTGAAACTCTTTTTCGAAATTGGTTGCGTGATATCTATGGTTACCATTAGATGGAAAAGTTGACTAAGTTGTCTCTACTATTTAAAAAAATATTTAACCTGCAGTTTTATTTCAAATATACTTTTTTCATTCTGATCTAATTAATTTCATTTCTTAGTGTCCACGACATTATCTTAGCGAAAATGAGTTTCATGTAGAATTTGATTCTTATGTTAAGTGAAATAAAACAGTTAATTGGAAAACAAGCAATGGCCATAGTAAAAGCTTTTAACACAGGATCAATGTTGTTAATTGTCACTGTAAACAAAAGATAGAAAAGAGGTTTGTTCTCACAATCAAAGTCGAAAATGGTGATCGTTCCCAAGCTATTTCTAATTTATCTTGTGTTGTTAATTGTAAACATGATTGTAAAAAGCTATTATTTGAAAAAAAAATCCCGCTAGGTTTCTTGCTGGTTCTTCCCAGGACTGAGGTTTTTTTGCAATTTAAGTGACTCTCATTAAGTATTGTTTCTAATTTACAATGAGTAAAAAAGTTTCTATTTTTGTTTCAATTAAAATGTTTAAAGTAAAAAGTCAACTTAAAAGATTAAAAAAAAACAAAGCTTTCAAAAACACGGGTAATCATAGTCGGACAAAAATTCAGAAACATTTCTTTTGTCCTATTGTTTCTTTCATATAGTATATAAGTATATGTTACTAGTTCACGGGGCTTGATGTCGACTATCAAAGGATTTGTACCTTCATCTTTATTGAGGTGTAGTTGATGTTCGTAATTTTGTGTCGTAAAACAGTAAATGCTATAGTACTCATCCGTTTATTTATTTATAATAGGCTAGTTTTATATGCAACTTGCATTCTTATTTTTTACTTTTAATAGCCAGACTACTAAAATTAAATTTTTAATATGCAAATTAGCTAATTATGTAAATTATCATAAATGTGTTAAACATCCTCAATCCTAATTATTCCAATTGACTAATATAATATGCATTAATAATGTATGTGAGGCATTTAACTTTCGCCGTGTAGTGGCGGTGTAAGAATTTATATTTTATGATCACATTCTTATAACTCAAAAACTACAGCCTTGTTTGCACAGTTAATCAAATAATAAAAGGTTAAAATGGCGCTGCTTTATCGACGCCATTTTGACAGTTGACAATAGAGTAAATATTTTAGTATGATGTAGTGTAGTTATTTATTTTAAGTTGATTTATCGAAGTGTTAATTATTATTGTCAAAGCTTGTTTGTCATTGTTTTCTTCATATATTTTTATAGTATACGACTTTGTTGTGTTTGTTTGTTCTTTGTTGTGTTTTTGTCTCCGTCCTCCTCCTAGTTTTGGTTTTATAGGGGGGCACAGTTTAAGGTGACCATATAACCCTCACGTACCTTACTCCATATTTTTCCGAAGGTGTCGTAAGAGGTCACAGAGGAAAAATGTAACATGAGTACGGCAGGAGCATCTTCCCGGCAGTGCTTGGCAACTGTAGCAAAATCACCCATGAGGCAATCTGTGAGTAAGGCCAATATTCATCAGTATACTTATGGGTTGTAATGGATGGAATAGATTTAACTCAATTAATTTTACATTTTTTAAGAAGCTTATAAAGACATTACGAGTAATTATTGTAGTTTCTAAAATAAAGAGTAATTCCAGTAATTGAATTTATTTGTCAAATAAATATTTCTAAGTACCTGGTTGACCGAGCTTTGCTCGGTGGAAACGCCAGTAACTTAAGGTATCTTCGATAAAGATTTAGTGGACTGTAATTTTGGTGCATACGGCAAAGGGGAAAATAAATAGGTGGGATAGCACGCACTGACCTGATGAGGGCTGCCGCGCCTTCCTCCTGGAGTGTCTGCTATACAGCAAGCTCGCCACGTGGTTCGGCGCACACGCACTCTCGGTTAACAGTTTCGTGAAGTCCCACACTCTCGACCTTTGCCCTTACGGGGGCGTCTCACACTTTTATGAGTTACAAAGACACAATGTCTGATGCGGTGAGTATTAAAGATAAACAGGAGAACTCAATGTTCGTCCTGCGCGGTTTGCGGTTAATATATATATGACGCGACGGCTGGCCGTGCGGTGCGGAGAACGTAATGTCACTTAGTATACTGACGCGCGCCGAGATCCTCTTTTTCACCTCGACGGCAGCGCGTGCGGTAGGAAAGGGAAGGAAGAAAGGAAACAAAAAATATGCACTAGTCATGTTGATAAAGTAGATATAACTTAGGACGAACTCAATGCGATATGTAATGTAATGTTGATAAAGTAGATTGTTAACTGGCGTTACCATTTCCTCCCGCCCTTAAAGGGTCACCTTTAAAAGACAACCGTAATATAAAAGTAAAAGGAAAACAAATAAATAAGCGGTATATAAAGTGAGTGGATGCGCTCAATGCGCATGTCTCATCTACTAACCTTACTTGGTAAGCGAGAAAATGTATACATAAATATAATATTGCGGTTTAATACTTTTTTAATATATATAAATATAAACTTAATTCCTAATTTAGATAAATAATTATAATCAAAATAATCGTGATTTATTGTCTTGGGAGAGGGCAAATACGAGCAACAGGACGGAGATATGTTCCCTTAGTAGTTCTCACGGTCACTACTCGAACTACACCATCCTTCGAAGGATGAACAGACTCGACAATCGCTAATGGCCAAGCAAGGGGCGGTTCATTATCATTTATCACAATTACAACCATGCCTGGTACGATAGCCGTAGACGGGGTGTTCCACTTCTGACGAACTTGTAATCCGTGAAGGTATTCCGTCCTCCACCGGTCCCAAAACGACTGAACTAATTTATCCAGTAAAGAATGCCTGTGTAACAGACTGGTAGAGTCAGATTTGACTTTGGGTGCGGGTAATGACAATAACAATTCAGGCCCAGCGTGTAAATTTTTAATATGATAATAGTCAATGATCATGTTCACTACATGATCACTGCGCGGGAGTATAATTGGATGTTTTTGTGTGTAATCCAATGCGGAGTTCGAAAGACGACCACCAATGCGGATTAAACCATTCTCAATAAAAGGCCTTAAACGATTGAAAGCGGGCGAGCAAGGTTTGTTACCTTCAATATTTAAATATTCCACTGCAAAATGCTGTTTTTGCAGGGCGCGGAGGATTATAACCTCAGAGAAACTGAGATCATCAGCAGTCACTACAGTAGTGCTGCGGCGGGGCAATAATTTAGCAAACTTACACACGTACGCAATTATACGTAGAAGTTTACTCCAAGAAGAGATGCGGAGTGCGAGCTCATAAATCGCAGAATTACAGATGGATGTGCACACAGTGTGCGACAAAATCTTCTTCTCAGGCATATTTGCAACAACCTCATCGTCTAAAGTACGAAGAGGCCATTGAGATGGATCTAACGAAGTCCACTGAGGCCCATGGAGCCACAGGGGGTTTGAAACTAATTTACTTGGCGTAACGCCACGTGAAAGTATGTCAGCGGGATTCTCAGTACCTGCGACATGATAAAAGTTATCAGCGCGAATATTGTCGGTAATCTGAACAACGCGGTTTGCAACAAAGGTCTGCCACTTGTGTGGCGAACTCTTTATCCAGTACAGAGCTACTTTTGAATCTACAAAGACATAGACTGTTATTGCAAGGTCAAGGGAATAATTGTCGAGTACTCTGCGAAGCAATTTTGAGAGTAAAACCGCTCCACAAAGCTCAAGGCGTGCAATAGATAGTGGTTTCGTCGGTGCGACTTTAGTCTTTGCACAAATCAACTGGACGGTGTTACCATTGACGCTCTTTACATGTATGTAGACTACGGCACCGTATGCGCGCTCGCTGGCGTCGGAAAACCCCAGGAGTGACGCAGTACAGTTTTTGGATACACCAACATGTCGCGGGATACGTAAATCATTAAGAGCTGGTAATTCAGCACAGAATTGCCTCCACATCTTAATAATTGGCGGTGGTGGTATGTCGTCCCAATCTAAATTAAGTTGCCAAAGCTGCTTTATTAACAATTTGGCGTACGCTACTGTGGGAGCAACGAAACCCATTATGTCCCACAGGCGAGCGACAGTAGATAAGATGGCGCGCTTAGTGCACGTCACATCAGCGGGAACAGATATCTTAAAATAAAAGGCGTCACTATCGGTAGACCAATGCAAGCCTAGTATTTTATGTGGCATTGATTTATCGAACTCTACTTCTCCTGTAATTTTATGGGAAGTAGGGAGGTCATCTAAAACAGATCGACGGTTGCTATGCCATTTTATCAGGTCCCATTGGGCACCCTTGAATAAGTCTATCAGCTGCCGAGAGGTCTCACTGGCCTCGGATTCACTGGGCATAGAGAACGCGATGTCGTCCATATATAGCGAAGTAAATGCGATACGACTCGCAAGTGGATACTTTGCGCCGTCGTCATCAATGAGCTGTCTTACCGTGCGCAATGCATGGTATGGACTCGAAGTTAAACCGAAGCACACGCGATTGAAGTGGTATAACACAAGTGGGTCTTGTGGACGGAAGCGGTATAGGAAGCATTGGTAACGACGATCAGAATCGCGAACAACTATTTGCAGAAATTGTTGGCGACAGTCGGCTGTCATAGCGATTGGATGTAAGCGGAAAGTTAAAATTATATTGAACAAGTCGCCTTGCAAATTTGGTCCTGAATGCAGAATATCATTTAATGATTGCCCAGTGCTAGTCTTACTGCTAGCATCCAGGACGATGCGCAGACGCGTTGACTTCTTATCTTCGCGTAAGACTCCATGATGCGGTATGACATATATTGGAGCGGGTTCATGAGAGTCATACGGCGGTGCGGGGGATATATAATTTTTAGCTAAGTATTCCTTTATGACGTCATCATATGCTAACCTTAATGTAGGCGAGGCTTGAAGTTTCCTCTCCAAGCACATGAATCGTCGTCGAGAGGTTTCATAAGAATCTCCGAGAGAGTAAACGTCATCTTTAAATGGCAGGCCAACAATATATCTACCAGTAAAAGGATCGCGGGATGTCGTAGATTTATAAAACTCTTCACATTCAATGTCTGAAGGACACTGAATGGGCGGTGCGGAGGGTGGCTGTTCAAGCTCCCAAAATCGTTGCACTAATTTGTCAACGATAGGAGACTCTAGAACTGAGCAGCACGTTAAAGAATGATTTACCTGAAGTGTCGGCACTGAGCCCATAATAACGTAACCAAATACCGTATTCAAAGCCGAGGGCCCGGACAAGTCGTTAGACGAATAAATTACGTCTGGACATAGTAAGTGCGGGAAAAGGGATGCGCCTATCAAAACATCAATTTTATTAGGCATGCTATAACATTCATCAGCGAGTCTTATGCCATGGAAGTGTGATAAGACAGATGTGTCTACCACAGCAGTGGGCAAAAGGTCGGTGATTTGATCAACAACTAGCGTTGAAATATTGAAGTTAATATTCGAGTCGAATCGTGAGAAAATTTTAATATCAATCGATTTCGATTTTACAATTTTTTCAACTCCACCGAATCCCTTTACTACAGTACATTCGGTATCGTGTTGTTGAACGCCTAAACGATGACAGCACTCTTTAGTCATAAAATGGCTTTGAGCCGCGGAGTCTAATAATATACGAATAATTTGTTTCTCTCCCTTAGCATCGTAAGCAAATACTTGAGCGGTTGATAATAAAACAGTTCTCTGCGAACGACTTGCGCGCGCGGGAGGCGGTGAACGTTGAGAAACATTCTTGAACGAAGTACACAGCGCGACGTCTGAACGCGCACCTGCGGTGAGGGGTGGCGAGTGTGCGGGCGCGGGGGTTGTAGACTTCAGTGTAACTGGCTGAAGCGGTGGAGAACGCGCCAGCGCAGGGGAAGCATTATCGCTTCTGCGGTGGAAGTGCAACAATGTGTGATGTTTAAATTTACAAACTCGACAACTATAATTTGAAGAGCAACTAGACACTCGATGACTTAAACTGAGACAATTCACACATGCATTGTTACTCTTTACGCATTTAAATCGTTCCTGCGGCGTCATTTTATTAAAGTCTGCACACTTAAATAGGTGTTGATGCACAATATTATCGCACAGACACTTTGAGCAACTAGTCGTCGTGCTTACGTACGCCTGATACTTCGGCGACGAAGTATTATTACAGCGACGATTATTACCGTTACCTCGTCGATTGTTTGGTGCGCTATTAGAATTTATACTAGAATCGGTGCGTTGCAAAACTTTGGAGCGGGTCTTAATAAAATTTACTAAATCATCAAAGGTAGGTACCATCGAGTTATGACTATATTCGAAAGAGCGAATGGTATCCGGGTCCAGCTTCTTAAGCGCGATATGAAGAACAATTAAGTCCGCGAGATTATCTATCTTTAAGTTTTGTAAAGCGCGCACTGCACTTATAAAGTTATCAGTAAATAAATCAAAATTATTTGCGGTGGCCGATTGCAATGGCTTAAATTCGAACATCTGATTAATATATGTAGATGCTAGCATACGCCGGTCTTCATATTTGTCAACGAGTGCTTGCAATAAAATTTTATAATTTTCAGCGCAAGGAGTTATACCTGAGCATACAGATAGGGCTTTGCCCGTTAGTTTACCTAGCAAATAGTATAACTTTTCAGCGTCGGTAAGCGATGTGTTGTCATGGACGGTTGATTTAAAGCTAGCATAAAATAAAGGCCATGAGCGAATGTCACCCGAAAATGGCATAAGTTCGATAGGCGGAAGTGTGAATCTGGCTTTAGATGGTTTACTAGTACTTTGTGAATTAGATTGCGAATATTGTAAATAAAGCCTATTTATTCTACCGCAAAGAGACTCAAACGCAATGAGGCTGTTATAATCAGGTTTAGCAACAGGGTTTATTTTTAATAAATGTGAATTATAATTATCTAAGACCTGTTTAAACTCAATACGTAAAGCATTAATATTAGAACTTCCATCAAGAAAACGCTCCATCGTGGAAGTGTTTATGTGGATGTCCGAGGACATATCATATATTTTTTGCACTATTTCAAATAAAGCATCTCGTTTAGCTAACAATAAAACCAACTCAGCATCAGGTGTGCCCTCATTATCCGAGGAATCGCTATTATTCGATGCTATTTGTTTTTTAGGCGGCTTTACAACTTAAGTTATGCGGCAAAAATAATATAATTATAAGCGGGTAGTCTGTAAGCGACCTCGCTACGCGGTTGAATTATTAAATATTAGTTTTGTTAACGATGAACTTTAATTGTTAACTTTTATAATAATTATGAAGTTATTTATAACCAATATAATGCTTAAATATATGTGCAAATAATAAATGTAATTTAACAGTATAATCTATAGATGTAGTTAAAAGTTGATGACGTGATGTGAACATACAACAAATAATTTATATAGATAATTATATGCTTATTCATTCTATGAATATAGTTTTAAAATTACTATGAATGTCACCTATTAGGACCTATTCTAGTGTTCTAATAAGGGCGGGGTTAATCCGAAGTCGGATTAAAATATAAATAATTACTTATATAAACGCTTATTACGATAACGATCTAATAAGGGCGGAAAGTCAAGGTCAATCCAGCGAGAAGTGACCATTAAAAATGGAAAGTCAAGGTCAATCCAGCGAGAAGGACCATTAAAAATGGAAAGTCAAGGTCAATCCGGCTCGAAGGACCATTAAAATGGAAACGCCAGTAACTTAAGGTATCTTCGATAAAGATTTAGTGGACTGTAATTTTGGTGCATACGGCGAAGGGGAAAATAAATAGGTGGGATAGCACGCACTGACCTGATGAGGGCTGCCGCGCCTTCCTCCTGGAGTGTCTGCTATACAGCAAGCTCGCCACGTGGTTCGGCGCACACGCACTCTCGGTTAACAGTTTCGTGAAGTCCCACACTCTCGACCTTTGCCCTTACGGGGGCGTCTCACACTTTTATGAGTTACAAATACACAATGTCTGATGCGGTGAGTATTAAAGATAAACAGGAGAACTCAATGTTCGTCCTGCGCGGTTTGCGGTTAATATATATATGACGCGACGGCTGGCCGTGCGGTGCGGAGAACGTAATGTCACTTAGTATACTGACGCGCGCCGAGATCCTCTTTTTCACCTCGACGGCAGCGCGTGCGGTAGGAAAGAGAAGGAAGAAAGGAAACAAAAAATATGCACTAGTCATGTTGATAAAGTAGATATAACTTAGGACGAACTCAATGCGATATGTAATGTAATGTTGATAAAGTAGATTGTTAACTGGCGTTACCACTCGGTATTTTTCGCTCGATTTTTTCTTTAATTCGTATGTTTTGGAAATTATATTTAGATACAAATTACATACTGATGAAATATAAATAATATTTTTGATCTTAGCGACATAACAGAAAAAACGGAACTGGTTATTTGAATAAAAAATTATGAGTGCAATTATTTTAATTTAAATTTTCGTGTTTTTAAAAAATACCAAAAAATAGATTTTCTCAAAAAAGAAAGGAACATGAAAAAAAAAATTAAAAAAGTCGGTCGGTCGGTCTGTGCTCGAACCGGGGTTTTAAGATTCTGTGTCGAATTAAGCTATTTATAATCACTAGCAATCCGTCAAAATTTACCTTCTTAATATTATAACGATATTACAGCAGTTTTTCATTGCCTAAAAACACGGACAAAAAGACATTTTCTAAAAATAAATCCTAGCTAGATCGATTTATTATCCCCGAAACTCCCTGGACACTAAATTTTATGAAAATCGTTGCAGCCGTTTCCGAGATCCCGATTATATATATATATACAAGAATTGCTCGTTTAATAGGATATAAGGTATTTATTTGCAAGAAGTTTTACCAAAACTAAATGGAAAGTATAATCCAAACGCAATACATATTATTTTAATATAGGTAAAGCTGTTTGTAATGATAAAATTACCGAAGTTTTTATGTGAGTGTTTTTGTTTAAAAAGTAAAATTCTGAATAAATACGTATTAAATATATATGAAAACCAACGGATTAGTAAGTTGAAGTGGCAATAGGCCGACCATATAGCTCGAAGAACCAACAACCGATGGGGAAGAAAGTTTCTCGAGTGGCAGCCTCGTACTGGCAGCCGAACTATAGGGCGTCCATCCACAAGATGGAGTGACGACCTGGTAAGACATGCAGGAACTTAATGGGTGCAGATGGCCCGGTGACGTGCTTTGTGGCGTTCCTTGGGGGAGGTACTTGTGAAGGGCTGTAAGATGATGATGATATTACCACAGTTTTTTTAATTTTTGTTATAAAATTACCTAGAACTAAATGCCTAAAATAATGCGATCTGCGCCTACTACGCGTGGTACTTTCGACAACTACTTCTAAGGTAGCCTAGATTCAGTATTGGATTAACGTTAATTCAAGGTTATTTTACTGTAGAGATTAATAAAGAAAAATATTATTGTGTGAGTAGTTTGCGAAGGCCACAAATACATGATAAATTAATAAAAAATATATGCACGTATATATACTATTTAAAAACAATATTTTCTTTATTTATTTGCAAAAGATTTTGCATTTACTTATAGTTGTTCGTGCGAACTAACACAGCCCATCTTATAGTAAAAAGGATGTTGTTGAATATAGGCACCTAAATATCTATTTTCGAATAAAAAATAAAATGCTGATACATTGTGACCCCTGAGTATTTCGATGAAATGCTTTTTTACCAGTGAAACGGTCATTAGTGCTCGTCATTTACCACACGGAATACTAAATCATTATGCTTCTATTTTACGCTAGTGCTTAAATACTTCTGCGCCATGTATACGAGTATACTGTAATGTAAAGAAAATAATACAAATGTTAAAAATTACTTTTTTTAAACTTGTGAATCTCTGTTACCTTATAGTGCGCCAATTTCGTGTCACGTAGTTGCAACAAACCAGTGTTCATGAAATACTGCTTACAACCGCAAGTATTTCGATTATTCTAATGATAGTGTCCTTCGTAATGTAACCGTCCGTTGCAGTCATATTTCATGCACGTTTATTTTTACTTCGTCGTAATCTGATTTCTGATTATGAACACATGCGTGCGCACGTGTATGTTGTGTTCACAATTGCATTGTAATTGGTAACGCGTGGATAAACTTTAGGAGTAATACGGCTCATAAATATTGTAAAAATTAGACATGTTGCCTTTATTTTAATTAAAAAATGTCTGTAGAGCCTTGCGGTTAGGATCAATTTCCCTAACTTCTTATGCGCAATCCGAGAGCTTACGGACGTTAATAATGATGACGATGCATAAATAAGATGTTATTTTGCTAATTGATTGGCACTACCACTATTGAATGGTTTCCTGTCAACGCGAATTGATTACCCAACCACCAGGAATCTCTAAAAGGTTTGTTGAAGTAGCACCGATAACAAAAAAATGCCAAATGAGTTACTAGCCTATCATATCGTGAAGGTGACTAATGAGATATTGGGTTCGTGTGCTCTTGTATAAGCTGCTCTTTGGACTCTTTTTATTTCCTTAATCTGAATAAAGACGTTACCCCCACACTAGGGTTTTTCCTGTATCGTGAGGGCAGTTTACAAACACACATTCCATAAGGACAAACATCCAGACCTCGAACACTTTTTTGAATAACCTACAAAAAAATTTACGCGTGGAGTTCGAACTCGCGACCATTAATGCTGCAAATCATTGCTAAGCCATGGAGCTTTTAACTCTGCCTAACCCGCACGAGGAAAACAGGCTATGTAAGTTGAGTGGAACGGATGGCTTAACTTAGACGACTGGCAAATTTTTCAAAATAGTAGGTACCATGAGAAAATAAAAACTTGTAAATTTTTGGACGGTTGGAATAAAACATTTTTTTTACAAAAAAAAAACGCTATTTGGTTAAATTACAAAAACCTCCTTTAATAACAATTAGTGTTATTTTTCGACAAATTACCAAAAGAAATCAAATAAATGCAAACTTGTGAACGGTTTGCGTAAATTTTTTTTCAACTTTTGATTAATTTTATCAATATATTTAACCTAACTAATTTGTATCAATTAATGCAATTAATTTGACGAATTTAATCTATTTTTTTCACTTATTTAAATATCTAGGAAATCATAAATTACATTACTTTATCATCTTATTTAAGGTAAAAAGTTACCTTAAATAAAAACATCGTAATTTAACGTGGTAGAGCCTCGCTGCAACCATATTATGGATATCGACTGGGGAAGAACCAAGCTTTTACAGAATACCAGCGTGGAATAACAGCTTAGTGCTGCTGTGTTTCTTATGGTGAGTCTAGAGAATCAGTGACACTTTTTAACCTTTGGTGACCTTTCTTACTAAAAAACGAGTCACTCCATCTTAATCCTCAGCATATACCTACCATCAGGTGGACTATGTGCTTCTTATCCTTTAGTACATTTCCTTATTCCTATAAAAATATTATTGCATCTTATTAACTTTAAATATTACCGCCTATGATCAGCAGTGGTCCTGTGAAAGGCTGTAATGATGATCATGATTATTGCATAAACAATTGCATGGGTTATGTTCGTCCGGGTGTCGCTGATACTGCATTCAAGCTTACCTCCGATCGTTACTGATACACATTACTAATGATGATCATGGTTATCGCATAAACAATTGCATGGGTTATGTTCGTCCGGGTGTCGCTGATACTGCATTCAAGCTTACCTCCGATCGTTACTGATACACATTACTAATGATGATCATGGTTATCGCATAAACAATTGCATGGGTTATGTTCGTCCGGGTGTCGCTGATACTGCATTCAAGCTTACCTCCGATCGTTACTGATACACATTACTAATGATGATCATGGTTATCGCATAAACAATTGCATGGGTTATGTTCGTCCGGGTGTCGCTGATACTGCATTCAAGCTTACCTCCGATCGTTACTGATACACATTACTAATGATGATCATGATTATCGCATAAACAATTGCATGGGTTATGTTCGTCCGGGTGTCGCTGATACTGCATTCAAGCTTACCTCCGATCGTTACTGATACACATTACTAATGATGATTATGGTTATCGCATAAAAAATTGCATGGGTTACGTTCGTCCGGGTGTCGCTGATACTGCATTCAAGCTTACCTCCGATCGTTACTGATACACATTACTAATGATGATCATGGTTATCGCATAAAAAATTGCATGGGTTACGTTCGTCCGGGTGTCGCTGATACTGCATTCAAGCTTACCTCCGATCGTTACTGATACACATTACTAATGATGATCATGGTTATCGCATAAACAATTGCATGGGTTATGTTCGTCCGGGTGTCGCTGATACTGCATTCAAGCTTACCTCCGATCGTTACTGATACACATTACTAATGATGATCATGGTTATCGCATAAACAATTGCATGGGTTATGTTCGTCCGGGTGTCGCTGATACTGCATTCAAGCTTACCTCCGTTCGTTACTGATACACATTACTAATGATGATCATGGTTATCGCATAAACAATTGCATGGGTTATGTTCGTCCGGGTGTCGCTGATACTGCATTCAAGCTTACCTCCGATCGTTACTGATACACATTACTAATGATGATCATGATTATCGCATAAACAATTGCATGGGTTATGTTCGTCCGGGTGTCGCTGATACTGCATTCAAGCTTACCTCCGATCGTTACTGATACACATTACTAATGATGATCGTGATTATCGCATAAACAATTGCATGGGTTATGTTCGTCCGGGTGTCGCTGATACTGCATTCAAGCTTACCTCCGATCGTTACTGATACACATTACTAATGATGATCATGATTATCGCATAAACAATTGCATGGGTTATGTTCGTCCGGGTGTCGCTGATACTGCATTCAAGCTTACCTCCGTTCGTTACTGATACACATTACTAATGATGATCATGGTTATCGCATAAACAATTGCATGGGTTATGTTCGTCCGGGTGTCGCTGATACTGCATTCAAGCTTACCTCCGATCGTTACTGATACACATTACTAATGATGATCGTGATTATCGCATAAACAATTGCATGGGTTATGTTCGTCCGGGTGTCGCTGATACTGCATTCAAGCTTACCTCCGATCGTTACTGATACACATTACTAATGATGATCATGATTATCGCATAAACAATTGCATGGGTTATGTTCGTCCGGGTGTCGCTGATACTGCATTCAAGCTTACCTCCGTTCGTTACTGATACACATTACTAATGATGATCATGGTTATCGCATAAACAATTGCATGGGTTATGTTCGTCCGGGTGTCGCTGATACTGCATTCAAGCTTACCTCCGATCGTTACTGATACACATTACTAATGATGATCATGATTATCGCATAAACAATTGCATGGGTTATGTTCGTCCGGGTGTCGCTGATACTGCATTCAAGCTTACCTCCGTTCGTTACTGATACACATTACTAATGATGATCATGGTTATCGCATAAACAATTGCATGGGTTATGTTCGTCCGGGTGTCGCTGATACTGCATTCAAGCTTACCTCCGATCGTTACTGATACACATTACTAATGATGATCGTGATTATCGCATAAACAATTGCATGGGTTATGTTCGTCCGGGTGTCGCTGATACTGCATTCAAGCTTACCTCCGATCGTTACTGATACACATTACTAATGATGATCATGATTATCGCATAAACAATTGCATGGGTTATGTACGTCCGGGTGTCGCTGATACTGCATTCAAGCTTACCTCCGATCGTTACTGATACACATTACTAATGATGATCATGGTTATCGCATAAAAAATTGCATGGGTTATGTTCGTCCGGGTGTCGCTGATACTGCATTCAAGCTTACCTCCGATCGTTACTGATACACATTACTAATGATGATCATGATTATCGCATAAACAATTGCATGGGTTATGTTCGTCCGGGTGTCGCTGATACTGCATTCAAGCTTACCTCCGATCGTTACTGATACACATTACTAATGATGATCATGGTTATCGCATAAACAATTGCATGGGCTATGTTCGTCCGGGTGTCGCTGATACTGCATTCAAGCTTACCTCCGATCGTTCTAAATGAAAACAGGAAAGATAAGACGAGTAATATATATATATATATATATATATATATATATATATATATATATATATATATATATATATATATATATATATATATATATATATTGAGAATCCAGGCCATTTATTATAAAATATTTTACATATTAATTATAATCTGTTATAAAATCTGTGTGATTTTATGTCTGTTTGTCTGTGTGTTTGTGCACGCCGATCTCCACAAAAACTGAACTGATTTATTACAGAATCGCACCTGGTCCCCACACACATACTTGGATTCCTGGCAGCGGGTCAAGGGAACTCCAGTTTCCCTATACGCGGCGTACTACGACGAAAGGGCGCCGCAACGCTACGTGCGACTTCTTGCCATTTTTCACGGTGAGTAGATAACAGTATGGGTGTCACATATTGAAATTAAATGTTATATTAATAAGTCGGCATGTTCATTTTTTAGATATGATTTTTAAATATTTGCCTTAGATACATAATATATACACCAATTTTAATTGTTTTCAAAGAAGTTTTTCATTTTGTTATATTTCAAACTTTCACTAATAATGCCCCCTAATCTCTTTAATAAATGTACTAAACTCTCTAACACATAAATTGGCATTTGATATACATGAATATAGATATTATTGTTTACATTAACTAAAGGTACATATTTTTCTGTTTATTTTGTTATTATTTGATCATCAATTCGATTAAATAGCGTGTGCGTTAGAAACAAAACCTGGTTGATTTATGATGAAATGGAATTTATAAATGAAATAACCTTGAAATGGTTTCGACACAATCATGTCTTATAACTTTCTTTATATAGGTAGTGAATTTAATAAAATTATACACCTATTTTATTACGTAGGTAATATAATAAAATCAAATGGTGTATTTTAAAAAGACAACGTTTTTTCAAGTTAAAAAGGTAATAATTTTAAATCTATACTCTGAAAATCATTTTTAAACAACATTCGATATTAAAATGAAATTCATGATCGTAAATTTAAAAAAATATATTAAAGAAATATCTTGTAAATGTTTGTAACATTTAAATGTTGATTTTTATTATTTTGTATTCTTATATTGTATTTTTTTTAAATATTTGTAATTATAAATTATTTCACGTAGGTATAAGTATTGAGACAACCCTATAAGCCCTTTATAAAGAAGAATGAACAGAATGTAAAACTCGCAATACAACTTATTGCAAAGGAATGGTAACTGTCAAATTGTTTACACTTACTGGTAGCTTTTAAGAAAAGTTATTTTTATTTCGGAATGTTTGAATATTTATAGTATATATAATTTCAAATGACATTTAAAATTTATATTGATAACATATTATATACTTAGTATTCGGCAAATATTATCATGAATTAAGCAGAAGTAAACTTTTTCTCAAAACAAAAGAACGAGGTTCTGTCAGTTTGCTAATGGCGGAAAATATAATATCCAGTTATAGCAAATTAAAAAGCCACAGATATTTGATAACGAGCTGCATTACTACTCATGGCAAGGGTATCGTATTTGCTATCACCAACTCTTAACTAGCGTGGTGGGTACGGTCAAATTCGTCAAGAAATGCGCCAGCAGTGAATTTCCAAGATATAAGATTAAAAAATTATCCTCAAGTATTAAATTAAATATATATTTATTTTAACCTTATCACACATAAAACTATTTCGGTGTGATTTCGTAACATTTAATTTACTATATTGCCTATTTTCGAATACTTCTAATATTAAATACTCTGAGCCATTGTGGTTTATTTAACAACTACCCTTAGATGTTCTTCTTCTTCTTTTTCATCAGACCAAAAAGTCCGCTGCTGGGCGTGGGCCTCTCCAGTGTTAGGGGGGATTTGCCTTAATTGTGACGCCTTAGCAGGCGGAATGACGATCTCACTACCAGACGTCTCGCACTTTGACGTAGAGCTACCTGTTGCCTAGTATTTTACGTCGTGTATACAAAATATAATATAATAGAATTTTTTTATTCAATGTAATTCTTATTGATAGTAATTTTTTATTGATAGTCATGCCACCATTTTTGGAAGCCATTAGCTTTTTCTGGAATTTCACACAGTCGCCTCTTACGACACCCACGGGATGGGACGAAATGGGGCGATAGATTCTCTTAGCTACCATCATTAAAATATTAAGTAAGGAATAATATTTCTATGTATCTTCTTGGATGTGCCGCATTCAAGAAATTGTAATATAATATTTTCTTTTTATATTGCATGTTGGAGATATTTTAAATCACTCGAAATCTTTTATTTATTAATAAAATAATCGCATTATTTTAAATTTCATGATAATGTAACAGAAATGTATGATAGTACACTGTGGATTTTTTTTTACCATAATGCCAATGATGCGTAGCGAAGTGTATATGAGTTTGTAATAAAAGAGTTTTTATATGTTTAGTTAACGTACTTAATGAGAGAAAAAAAGAAAAGAAAGAAATGCATTTTATTCAAGTTTAAGCATGCAGCATAACAAGCAAAAAGTAGATATAAGCCAAAAGATAAATGCAACTAAATTAAAAGTAACTGAACATTATTAAATTTAAGAAAATATTTTAAAAATACCCTGTGCTGCAGCACGAAACTGTGAAACGGACCGGACTCAGTGATAGCACTGGTTTTCAGTCCAGCCCTTACCCAGAGGCAGCTCGGGCGGCTGAGTGCACACTCGCTCTAGATGCCCGAAAATTCATAATAAACTATAAACATATACATATGCGTACCCATACCTATATATAATTGGACTGAAAGCGGATTTTTTTTAAATTACTGGTTAATCCATTCACCGTTAATTTAGTAATAAAATTACTACATTAAATAATTATCATAAGTTATTTTACCTGGATTCTACGTCTTTACCAACATCTTTTTGTTTACTGAGTAGAAGTAATTTATATTTGTTTTTAAAACTATTAATTGTTGTAAGGCTACGTAAGGGAGGTGGCAGATTGTTCCAACACTTTGTTGCATTGTATTTAAAACTACCTCTGAATGCAGTTGAGCGGCTAAAAGGATATACTAATTTTTGTTCAATTGATCTGAGATAATGTTTATTATTGTGATCTTTGGCCCAATCAAGCTTATTGTACAGATATAATGGTTCTTTGTTTTTTACAATACCAAACAAAAGAGTGGCAAAGTGTAGACGTCTCCGGAGGTCCATTTTTAATATATTTGCTTTGTTGAAAAACGGTGTTACATGTGTACGTAGTGGTATGTTAAAGCAAAAACGCGCACAGGCGTTTTGCACCCGTTGTATAATTTGTTTGGTACGAGCTAGAAGTCGCGGTCCTAAGAGAGAATCAGCATAGTTGAATTTTGATAGAACAAGGGACTCGCATAAATTTACACGCAGTGCCAGGTTTAGGTAATTGCGAATTCGATAAAGTACTTTTAGCCTAAAAAAGCAATTACGTACGATGTCAAAAATGTGCTTCTCGAATCGCAGCTGCTCGTCCATCACTACACCAAGATTTCTCGCTTCAGGGACTCTCTCTATTGTATCCTCATTTATGTAAACAGCGGGACATTTCGATATAATCTTTCGTACCTGTGTTGGCGTTCCCAGTATTATGTATTTTGTTTTTTTTGGATTCAGAACTAGTGTGTTACGCTCAGACCACAGAGATATGCGATTCAGGTCGGCGTTAAGCTTTGCCAAAGCTATATCTGTGTCGCAGGGCTTAAAAGAAATATATACCTGTAAGTCGTCTGCATACATGTGAAACTTACAATGCTCTATATTATTTACAATATCCGCGCTGTAAAGTATAAAAAGCAGTGGTTCTAAGATAGAACCCTGCGGAACTCCCCGTTCAACCCGCCGATTATCCGAAGTGATTCTGGTGTTATCGTTTCTTGTTAATACGACTTGCTGTCATAACACGTGGCTCGTCTTGTAATGAAAGTTTAAAGAATTTTTTAATGCTATTACAATTACTTTGCATGCAAAAATACGGCCATGTAGTGGTGGATTAAGAGAATCCTCTAAACCATATTATCCTATCGGTGTCGTAAGAGGCGACGGAGGGAAATGAAAATGGGGATGGGGGGACATCACCATCTTCCTAATGACACCTCAAAATAATAAAAAAACAACGATTGCATACCCTTTAAGAGAATCAATAGGGAATGCTTTTTTCACATGGGGAAATGCCTACGCATACCCACCTCGCGGGGGCAAGGACGGGTTATGTAAGACTCGCACCGACTAAAATCCCATGGTGTTCCATCTTCGCCGCATATTGACAGGGCCACGGGAACGCTCTGCATACATCTGCGATCTTGCTGGCACCAGCGGGAAGGATTTCTCCTTTTCATTCTCTTTATCAGGCAAGGCGCACCAGGAACACAAGGTGCTCCTACCTTCACGGTCTCCAACTCCACCTGCGTAATGTACCCCCGATTCCGATACGCAGAGGCCATAGAGCCAGGATAAACGAGCGCTCGGGAGCACCCGCTTTCCCCACCGCAGCGGTGGAGCTGATCTCTGGCTCCGCACTGAGAGGGGAGGCCTATTCAGCGGTGGATTTTTTGTGAGCTGTAACGAATGATGAATAAATGTGTGGGTACCTTCATATTAATACTATTAACATTAAGGTCAACAATGAAGATATTATATCTTTATTTCTGTAACTAGATGTTTTTTTTTTCACAAAATAAAACAATTCGTAGTCAAAAAAACCACGGAGTGACTTTCATGCACATGATTTAATTGCTGATAAATACATGTTTAAGTTGGAGCACGTGACGCCGCCGCGAGTATTTAGCGTACGACGTCTTCTGCATAAGCTGCTTGGGCCCTGCAGGTCTCGGGCCTCGGGGTGTTCCCCATAGCCCGGATTATCCTCACGGCCCATTACTATGTGCCGGTCCTGGGAGCCTTATATAAAGGCGTTGTAAAATGTTCGGTTATTATCCGTAATCGGTTAAGTTTTCGTAGTAGGTTGAGCTACGAAAAAAGTTGGTTATCTGTTATGGTCGAAGTTGGTCTTTCTGCGGCATTGTGGGTTTTACTTAACTCTCTAATCTATGTAGAGAGGAGTTCTCTTGGATAAGGTAACCCACCTGGGGCCGAGTAAGTTGCAGCACAAAGTTGTTCAGGTGTGAGTGTGACCCGTGGTCTACACGGTTGAACAAGCCGCGCGCAAACCGGACCACAAATTCTTGAATGGTTTCTATGTTCAGATTGGCCGCTATAACGTCAATCCAGACGTAGCGACCTGCTCCGATAATGGTTCGTAGTGCTAGGTTCTGTTAGGTCTGCAGTTGCCGCCTCAGAGGATCGCTCAGAAGTGTGTACCAGGCCGGAGCAGCGTAGGTGATTAGTGGTCTTATGTATAGCTTGTAGATTTTGATTTTCGTCTTGATCGGCAACTTGAATGCCAGGACTGGCCGGAGCGTGCCCGCGCACATATGGCTTTGCGGACGACTAAGTCGACGTGTCCACGACATGCGCAGCGTCCTGTCAATCCGGCACCCAAGTAGGTCACGGCCTTCTAGTACGCGATCTTCTGGACTCTGAACGTCAAAGGTGGTGGTAGGTTCCCCAGACGGTGAGTGAGCAGAGCGGTCGTCTTACTAAACCTACGTCTTACAGACTAACCGTGAAGATAGCTTCAGTATAAATTATGCTAAGGTGATAAACTTGAATATAAATATCTATTTGTTCAATATAACAAATGGAAATTATGTCGCTAGTGGTGGAAGTTAATACACGATAGATATACTCGTAGCTATAACCGTAGCTTAACGATGCGATGACGTATTTCTTTCATATTTGGCAGAAGCTTTATGTTCGGTATTAAGCTACTGTAAGTAACCATGTCGCAGCGTTACCTTGTATGTAATTTGCCGTTTGGTGGTAGCATAAGATAATTATTTACCTATATTAATTATTGAAACGTCTTTTTAAATAAATACAAACAAGCACATTTGATCACAAATTTTGAGGGCCATAGTCACCTACATATGTCCGATATTAATAGATGCGATGTTACCCCAGAGGAATTAGAGGGTTCCTCCTGTTCTCTACACTTACTATTACGAAATTTCATTGGGTGCGTTTGGCAGAAAAAAGCGCTAGCAAGCGTTTGTAAGCAAAATGGCGATCGTAAGCGGTAAGCGCTGTCAAATCGTAAGTAGCTATTTTCCTCCAGGACACGATGTTAGTTTTAACCGGGGAATCTAACCTAATTTAAATATATGTTTGTAAAGTACTCATATTAAAAACTTACCAATCATGAATTTTTAATAGCATGTATATATTTATTCATGTCATTATATTACTTAAAACTAATATTGCACAAAACAACTTATTAACTCTTCTTCAAAACAAATAAATTAAAAAGCAAAATGGCGGATTGTGTCAGCGCTACTGAAGTAGGAATCGTGTCCTGGCCGAAAACTATTTTAGCGCTTATAAGCACTTACTAGCGCTTTTTTCTGCCAAACGCACCCATTGTCTTTACATGTCTTTTAAAACTTTAAAGAAGCCAAAAAATTTAAAAAATCATAAAATTTAAAATAATTTTAGTTTTTATTTTATTTGCAGGTCGTAACATTTCAGCGGGGGAACCATTATATTGTCAAACACGTCCTTTTAACTCTAGTGAAGACTCAATTGAAGTGGTTGCAGCAAAACCTTTGGAAATGTGGTGGCATGAATGGGATGCTGCTTCAAGTACAGTGGAGACACCACTTTTACTTTCCTGTCCATTAACAGATAGTCTATATGACCTGTCTGTAGTGTCTATCGTTACTGAACCCTGCGAAGATCCTGGTAATGCATTTTTATTAAAACCATCAAAAAAAATAACCAAATACAAACGAACATTTACAATATGCGTTAAAGATATGAATTTCAATAAAAATATGGCGCAAAACCTAATAGAATGGATTGAAACCAACAGGATACTAGGCGTTGACCTTATTGATGTGTACATTGATGAAATAAGCGAGGAGACCCAAAATGTCCTATTAAGATATAAAGATCCAGGGTATGTTAGATTATTTCACGTTCCTATTAAATATAGCTTTGAAAGATCCCTATGGCAAAGAAGAAGGGATCATTTAATAAGTTATAATGATTGCTTGTACAGAAATTTAGCAGAATCAGAGTATATTATACCATTAGATGTAGATGAAATACTGCTGCCAAAAATAGCTTTTAATTTGTCAGAATTGCTGAGACGTTTAAGAAAATTTGGTTGGAATCCAAAAGAATATTCAGCAATTTTAGTTCAAAATGTTTTCTTTTTTGATTTTATGCAAGGTGTGCATAAATATAAATTATTTGAAAATGATTCTAACAAGAGTAAGATCTATGTCAAACGAGATAATGTACGAATTAACGACGCGATCAATGTGAATGTAGAGAAAATAGAATTAGAAGATGATTCTAATAGTTTAAGTATGACTGATTTAGATAATTTAGATAAAGAAAACTTAAACAAATACGGGATTAAGTGTAAAAAGAAAATTCCTATTCCCAAATTATCACAAAATATTATTCGCTCAGCGTTAGTGAGTCCCGTTGGTTATTATAGTAAAAGTATGATGCTAACAAGAAGAGTATTAACTGCATTTAATCACTACCCTTTAACAAACCTTGGAATGAAAGGTTTCGCCGGATGGTCAGCCCCATTCAGCGAAGTGCAGCTCAATCATTATAAGGTACGTAAATGTTCGATTTAATAAACAGTTCGCTTTGTATTATTACGGAAATATTCGACTTTATTACTTCGTATTATGTTAAATCTTTTTAAAAAATCACTTTAAAGATACACTAGATACATTTATTGAGTTTGCAATTATGTATAATAAAAATTAAAAATAAAATATGCTACTAATTAAAACTGTATCAGAGAGTAGTGTTAATATATTTTCATCGATGCGGATTATTTTATTGATTTATTTGTATGAAATGAAAATATATATTAATTTTGGGATAACTTACAAAATAAGTTACATTTAAACAAAATACAGTAAAAAATCTGTATGTTTATTTGTAATTATTATTTAAATCACACTTATTACTACTGTCGTATAACTGTATCACATTTTTGTATTACCAGGAGTCGTGCAACACGACGATGGTGGCTGAGTGCGTGAGGTATGTACAACGGGCTCGAGTTGATCGTACCGCACTGCGACTGCATCCTCGGCTAACTCACGCTCTCGCTGCTGAACTTTGCCATAAAATAAAAACGATTTAAAATCAAATAGTTTTTAATTTACCTTATCTGAGATGTTGTATTTTTTAAATCGCACATAAACATAATATTAAAACATATAGTATTGTATTTATTACAACCTTTCAAAGTTTACTGCTGATTTCCATTAATTGCCTCATATGGTGGATATTTTCCATACTTACCTCGCTTGGCAGGCGTATTGGTCACCGCAGTTTTTAAATTTTATTATTGTTATTAGGCAGACGTTGTTGCTCATCACCTGGTTTGTCTGCCTTAGTCGCCTTTTGCGCCACCCACGTGCGATATAGTAAATAAATACTCTTAAACCGTCATACACGGTCAATAGTATGGTATAAAATAAATAATTTATATTAATGTAAGATTGTCTCCGATTGTGAGATTCTGAGTTTGAACACAAATCGAAAAATAATTATTAGTAGACACTTTCTCTTCTCAAAATATAATTGACAGTTTGGAGTCTGAAAATGAGCCCAAATTAATGCAAGAACCATCCCATCCCATCCCATCCCATCCCATCTTCTGTCTACGGATCATTATTACTACATGAATAATTTTCTTATGAGTCATTAAGGGATAATTATATTTATTTACTTCTCGTAAGGTAGCCATAAAGTATACCACATTATAAGCTTTTGAAAAGTCCACTGTTGCAAAGTTTGATTACTTCTACACTAAGCAGGCCGATAGGTGAGGGTAAAGGTAAAACACTCTTGCTATTACGTTGCACTACATGTAGTAAAAGTGGGTATTTATGGTTATACCAGTGGGATTTCAATTTAATATTTTTGGATGGAGTTTTGGCGGGAACTTGGCCGTGAACGGATTGTCGCTCCTGTTTTGTCGCTTGAATAATGGTTTGAAGTGGATTTTGATTCGTAAAAGTGATGCGATTTTGTGAATTAAGTGTCCACGCGTGTGAACTATTAGAGAAAACGACGAAACAAGTGCTTTGATGTCGATATAAACCTCAAGTTATTTTGATCGCTTAGGCGCCTTATGAACTTGAGTGGCTGTCGTCATCAACTGTCCGCTAGGTTGAGCTACCGTCAAAATCTCCCAAGGGCTTCGCAATGTGACGCATAAGCATATTGTGAAGTAAAAGAACATAAAATGAAGATTGACTGGACATTGGCAGAATTATTGTGACATTATCACAATACCAAGGGCCATATAGTTAAACAAAGAAGAAGAATATTTTTGGATGGAGTTTTCGCCGTCAGTCGATGGTCAGAACCTCGTCTGTCAAACAGTAAGGTGCACTAAACAAAGCACAACACCACCATGTGGTGTCATAATATTGAACGTGGTCAAGCCAGCAGTTGCAGCTACATTATGGTTCCAGCACGAATGGGTCGGCACGATAGGGGAATGACCATGCTGTCGCAGAATACAAGCCTAAAATAGCAACTTAATGCTGCTCTTTACAGTCAGTGTATAAAACCGCAGTCCCTATTTACTGGTAATCAGACATTTTAGCTTATTCATCAGGACTGTGAGCTCTTTGGTCACCCTTATTCCGTAAAATAATAATAATAAGTGATAAAAATAGATAAACTATGTTTTATTATTTAATGTTAATATTGTGTACGAGGTGTGTTCAAAAAGTAAGGTGACTTTTTGAATTTCGCGGGCAACGCACATTCGATTTTCGATTTTTGTATTTTGTTGCGTTGGTACACATGTCCTGAGCATATGTTTCAAGTTTGAAGTGTATAGCATGTTTAGTTTATTTTTGACAGTTACAAAGGTCAGACGTACTTTGGTGTGCTCGGCGATTTTCTTCTATAAAAAAAAAATGGATCAAAGAATTTGCATCAAATTTTGTGTAAAAAATGGAATTACGTGCTCCAAAACACTTGAAATGTTGACAGTAGCATACGGTGAGTCTACTCTTAGTAAAAAAAACGTTTATAAGTGGTACAAGCTCTTTCAAGATGGCCGAGAAGATGCCAATGACGAACCTCGCTCTGGACGCCCCAGCACGTCAACAACCGATGAAAACGTTGAAATAGTGAAGGAAATTGTTTTGGAAAATCGTCGAATCACTATCAGAGAAGTTGCGGAGGATGTTGGCATATCGGTTGGCTCTTGCCATGAAATTTTTTCGGATATTTTGGGCATGAAACGTGTGTCAGCGAAATTTGTTCCAAAATTGCTCAATTTCGACCAAAAGAACCGTTGCATGACAATCGCTCAAGAGCTATTGGATGATGTCAACAACGACCCAGATTTGCTCAAAAGGGTCATAACAGGTGACGAAACATGGGTATACGGTTATGACGTCGAAACTAAGACTCAATCGTCCCAGTGGAAGCACACTGAATCACCAAGACCAAAAAAAGCACGCCAAGTTCGATCAAATGTGAAGGTTTTGCTTATAGTTTTCTTCGACTGTAGGGGTGTGGTGCATCATGAGTTCTTGCCACAAGGTCGTACGGTCAATAAGGAGTATTACCTTGAAGTTATGCGCCATTTGCAAGAAGCAATACGTAAGAAACGTCCCGAATTGTGGGTAAACAATTCATGGTTTTTGCATCACGATAATGCACCTGCTCACTCATCGTTGCTTGTGAGAGGTTTTTTGACCAAAAACAACACTACAATCATGCCTCAGCCACCATATTCACCGGATTTGGCCCCATGTGACTTTTTCCTGTTCCCAAAACTGAAGAGACCTATGAAAGGACGAAGATTTGCAACGATTGAAGAGATAAAAACTGCATCACTGAAAGAGCTGAAGGCTATACCAGAAAGTGATTATCAGAAATGCTTTGACGATTGGAAAAAGCGTTGGCACAAGTGTATTATATCTGAGGGGGATTACTTTGAAGGGGACAACATAAATATTGATGAATAAATAAATAGTTTTTCATAAAAATATAAAGTCACCTTACTTTTTGAACACACCTCGTATATACAAACTAAATATATTTCACTCCAATAAACAGATTTAACAAAATATACTATTGCAAGAAATAAAGTTGGAATGTTCCCGGAAGCATGGAGCTAAGTCGTGTACCAGAGTAACTGTTTTCAGACTGGTCCAGAACTGGATCTTGCTCGTAAAGCGCCTATCTCAGATAAATTCGACATTAATTTGCCTTGTTGTTTTTCCGTACAAAATATGTTCACAATATTTATTATTGTAGATGTTTTGGTAACAATTTCTAACAATAAATATATTCAACAATATTCAAAATTAGGTACAGAAGCTATAATTAACTTAGTTAATTTGACAAAATCATTATGTTGAACTGGTGTTTGAATTGTATACATATTTATTGCTCGTTAAAGCCTGATATACCATTTTCTTCAATCGTTTCCTGTGTGTCCTCTTGAGCGCATTTAACTTAAAATTATTAAATGTGAAAATACGTATAAATATCTTAATTGATAATAATTTCACTTTTTAATCAAGTCGTTGCAGTTTAGGGAATGGGTTCGATTCGATCTTATTGATCGCAATTTTTTAAGTGCTAATTAATCATGTGCTCCTACAAATGAAGATTTCGGCGTAAATAAATAAATACAAAGAACATGGAAGTCAACTTCCGGTAGATTGTTACAGTACGCAAATAGATCAACAGTATTTTGCCATTGTTATTATTATTATTCCAATGGCAGTCGTTATTATCTGCCTCGCCTCTTGCATGTAAATTCGAGTTGATTTACATGCAAGAGGTTCCCGGTTTATTGTGAACTCTAGTCTACTTGCCTTAGGTTATATACAAATCTAAGCATCCAAACACCGTTTCCAGGACATTGCCCGCTTCGAGTCTTTATGACGGCAGATCAGAACTAAGCGATAACTTTCAATACAATATTGACTGAGTTATTTTTAAAATATTATGGAATAGATGCTTAATTTCTATAATATTATTACTTTTTTATATATTAAAAATTTAAATTCTGCATAATATAGATTAAATTTACAATATCAAAATTTTTAATAGTCCGTTTTTCATATTATGCGAATATTACACATTTATTTCATTTTTTTATTGAAACTAAGTAATTATTGTACTGTAGAACTGTAGTACATAAACATATGTATAGAGTTTTATAATGTATAGTATAAAGTTTTGTAATGTGATGATCTAGAATAGATAAATACGAACTCTACTTCATCTATAAAACTAAATTTTGGTGCTAAATTCAATATGTGCTCGTTGGTCAAATGAAACATCGTTGTACAACATATTCTGTTTCGAAACGTTTTTCCAAAAAAATATAAAAACGCACGTGTATGCGAATAAAACGTAGTGTCAAAATTTCGAAGAAATCGGTGAAGAATTTTCGGAGATTAAGGATTTTAAATAAACGAACATTTATATTTTTTGTATATTTAGTATCCAGTTCATATAGATATATCTAGTATAATAATAAATGTAAAAAATAAATTGGTGGATAATTAATTATCGAACCTAAAATTATTGTATATTTAAAACAAATTGGTTTGCTCTATTCACGTGATGTTCTTTGCTTTTGTGAAAATTATTTTTATTTTTTCGTATGAAAAGCTCCCATAAATAATTTTATTACATCACTTTCTCTGAAATGCATCGTTAAATTAGAGTTCTATTCTCATTTGATGTTTCGCACGAGTGATTTATATAAGTAATCAAAATTCTAAGAAATACCGAGTTTGCTTTCAAGTATCTTATTATAGCTAGGAGTGACATTCTCGTTCACACAGCGTCCTCGTCGTTGCTCAGAGAAATTGTTCGGATTAATACCTGCCGTCGATTTTCATTAACGCACGCTGTGTTTCGTATGGTGAGTGTCGAGAACCGGAGAACCTTTTTGCTGGAAACGAGGTATTCCACCTTAGTTCTCACGGGTGACAACGCATCTGTGTTTGCATTCGTATCTGAGGATAGATGTAGATGTCTATGGGCCACAGCAACCACTTGCCATCAGGTGGACTGTGTGCTCTTTTGTCACCATAATTTATAAAAAAACTTTCCTTCCTTGCACGACGTTTTTGTGGAGTCGGCTTCCATCAACGATATTTCGTTATGTACGCATGTTCGTATGCCCCATCTTCTTAAAATAAAATTTAGATGCAACCAGTGTATTTGACTGTATGTATTATTGTATTGGTTTTATATTATATAGGTCTTTGGTTTTATAGTACATGGATATTTAGTTATTAGTGTTTTATGACTTACGAGTGTGCTGCTATCATGCGTTTGTACTATCTTTAATGTAACATCTTTAGAAACCAAAGTTCAAAGGGATAACAATATGACTGAATTGTAGGGGTCGATGTCCGTACGACAGACGGATTTATCCTTATCGCTACGTCATGTATTGCGTGTTGCGATAGTTTTGTGAGTGATTTGCACTAGAAGCGATGTGCGTCAGTCAGTGCGTTATGTGCTCCTAGTCGCTAGAGAAATGTGAGAGATGGCTCTTATGGCCCGGCCACACTAAGGAGAAATGCCGTTAATTATCGCGTTGATGGACGTTGAATATAGGTGTGGCCACGAATTATCGCGATAATTTTCAACGGCATTAACAATGCCGTTTCCCGTTTGCCGATAATTCGAGTGGCGGTACATCAAAGGATTAACGCGCGAATTATCGCGTTGAAGCGGCCACACTACTTTTGTCTCATTGTGCACGGTGAGTGCCACGGGGTTGCACGTATGGCTGCGATGGAGTGGAGTAATGAAAAAGCTTTTCCAGATTGAATTGAAAAAAATTACTTCAAAAGTATACTTTAATTTACGGTATGAAATGAAATTTTTGCAGGTCAAAATTCATAGTGTAACAGTGGTACGAAACCATAGATATAATACGAAACCCTGGGTATGTGCATCTAATTCGCACTTGACCAGTATTTATGATTGGCTTATTAGAATTATTATTTCATTAAAATATATTTACGTTTGTCTTATTATTTAGCTTAAACCATTGGACATTTTTCTAGTGCAATTTGCATGCGGGAAAAAAATAAAACTTATAATAGATTTACAGTGTACCTTCATTTGTAGCATCCACCATCTTCTTTTTCTTTGTATTCTTTTTTTCTTTGCTTATTTTTTTATTTTATAAACTATTAACTATGTATTACATTTGTTTATTTTTTATATTATAGAAACACAGCAGCATTAAGCTACTATTTTACGCCGGTATTATGTGAGAGCGTGGTCCTTCCCCGGTCGAAACATCTAACAACGGCAAATTTAACGCCGTTCAACGGCAAATTTAATGCCGTTCAACGGGAAACGACGTTGACCGTTCAAGTGTAGCCACTCATTTTATCGCGTTAAATTTAAGCCAATAATTGTTGCGTTTATGGGCATTGACGTTGCTCGTTAGTGTAGCCGCAGCATTAGGATTACATGGAATATGTGAGTCGATAGTAGTACGTAGTATATATATTTGCATTCTGTAACGTGCTGTCTCCAAAGGATCTACTAAATTATTTATTGTTTTTAAACTCATTCTCACTTTCGATGCCATAAATAATATAATCAAGTCAAATATAATGAAATAATATAATCAAGTTTAAAATGTGATCCCCTTTTATTTTTAAATATCTCTTTCCTTAATCAGAATCTCTTTGAAGATCCTTGAGAAGAAGAATCCAAAATAATTATTAAGTATAATATACATTTTTTGACTGCTTCGTTGGTCTAGTGGTTGTAGTAGTGCGACTGCTAATCATGAGATCCTGGGTGCGAATCCCGGGTCTGGCCAAAAAATTAATTATTGAGTTTTTACGTCAAGAAATTCTCAGTTTTGCTCGGAGTCAGGAAGTTGGCGGTGTCTAACCCCCGTGCCTCGGAAAGCACGTAAAGTCGTTGGTCCTGCACCTGATCTCTCTCCGGTCGTGTCGGTTTACCGTCCCATCGGATTATGAGAGTGAAGGAATAGAGAGTGCACCTGTGCTTACGCATACACTTGGGCACTATAATCCTGTCCTGCGCCGATGGCTAGCCTCCGGTGAGGCAGGCCGCCGTGGCCGAAATTCGGTCTGGTGGACATTATTATTATTATACATTTTTTAATTACCTCAAAGTTTTTTTCATAAAACTGAACTTACCGAAGCAGCACACAAGCGTTATGGACATCAATATACCTGCCGACATAGAACTTAGAGTTCTTTTAGAAGCGTATAATAGTGTAGAAAAGTGGTTGTATCTCTATAAGAGTGGTTTAGGAGTTATATTATACAGCTCAAGCTGTATAAAGTCTGTATTATGGGTTTTAAGTAACCTTAGGGTTCTTAATCAGATAATGAAAACTCTAGTTTACAAATTATTTAAGTATTTTGTAACACTTGAATCTGATTTTATCATTAAATCTGCTGCATAATTTTTTCCAATGCTTTACTTATAAGAACAGCATTTAGTGTAATAACGAATTTCAATACAGCTCGCATACAGCTTGCATGCTGCTTGGGTATAGTCCACTTGATAGTAAGTGGCTACTAAAGACCATGAACACCCACAGCCAACCTTAGACAGCAACCCTACAGGCACAACCTTACAGATAATAATAATTCAGCCGATGAGTATTTTATTTAAAAAGAACCTACATTTACTTTTTTAAACTAAGGAGCGGAAGATAAAACACAGCTATATTAAAGTTGCAGCAGGAATGGGTTGGCTCAACCGGGGCAGGACCACGTTCTCACCGAATAGCAGCGTAAAATAGCAGCGAAATGCTGCTGTGTTTCGCATGGTGAGTGTAGAGAACCGGATACCCCTTTTACTGGTATCGAGGCATTCCATCTTAGTCCTCAAGGGTGACAACGCATTTGAATTTTGATTCTTAATTGAGGATAAATGTGGATATCCATGGGCCACAGCATCCACTTACCATCAGGGGACTGTGTGCTCGTTTGTCATCCAATGCTATAAAAATAATTTAGCTCTATTTGCTGATCATCATTGATTACAGCCCTTCACAAGTCTATTGCTGAACAGGTGTCGTAAGTCCTGAGCCACGTGCATCCATCGACTTCCTGCATGTCTTACCTGGTCGTCACTCCATCTAGTGGCAAGACAGCCTACTCTAAGTCTATCACGATGAAGTCTACAACTTGGCGATGACCAGGGCAGCGCTGCTTAAAAAAGAAGCGGAGTGTTTGACAGATTTCATAGCGGGGAAATTAAGTTCAATTGTTTTGTATTGCTACAACTGTTAATGATGTGCGTGTTAAGTGCTTTTCTCTGTTCAACTCCATTGTTATACGAGGACTGTCATCATGTGACTTTATTTCAAAAAAAGTTGAATTACTAATGATATGGTATAATAATCTATCTAGTTAGAAAGAGTGCATACAGTATAAAATTGCACAAATGTTGTATTAAAAGGAATGAAAGTTTTTTTATACTCCGTGTTTTCCGTTTTTCTATAATGTTTCAGTGGAATACGTCACTACCGATGTTTATTTTTAGAGATTCAAAGTGTTTTTTTTTGTTATTATAATGCCAGTTCTTTACTCCAAACCCAAATAGTGGTAAGTGGCCACAACACTCTAGGTGGTGAATTACGCTGACTTAGCATGACAAAAGTGTGTTCACACTTGCCTTGAAGATACCCGGATTGTAATCGGACGGAAAGACATACGCCGTCAAATTATTCTACTCCTTTGCTGCACGCATTGCGATAGATGAACCAAACCGTTTGGTTTGCTCTCTGAATGCATTCTATAGAATACTGTAATAAATACCTATAATTATGGGATACGCTGATATTAAATATAAAAAGACTGACGATGATTGATAATTCATTCTTAGTTTTATAGGATGACAAACGAGCACACAGTCCACCTGTGGCCCATAGACATCTACATCTATCATCGATTACGAATCAAAATGCAGATGCGTTGTCACTCGTGAGGACTAAGATGGAATGCCTCGTTTCTAGTAAAAAGGGTCTCCAGTTTTCTACACTCACCACACGTAACACAGCAACATTAAGCTACTATTTTACGCTGATATTCTGTAAGAGCGTGGTCCTTCATCGGTCGAGTCGAACTACTCGTGGTACAACTATACCTACTACTAATATAACTGAAGCATGGCCACGTATAAAATGTACCGTATAATATGTACCTGGTTATTGTACAGAATACAAAATAGTAAACAGTTCAAAGTACATTAAACAGTTTATTACATTTTGTGTTGATAATATATAAATCGTAATACATTTTATATATAGTGTAGCAAAATTTTTAATGAAGAACTGGATAAAGTCTACTTTACTACCTTTGCTGTGTTTGGCCTGTTTAAATTCAATTTCCCTTTAAAATTTTGATTTTTCATATTGTATTGACGCCGTGTAGTTGGTTCAACGCATCAGTGAATACAAATTTACGCTCTTTACGGACCCCCACTATAGAGATTATCATCATCACTATTAGAGCTCATCACAAGTTCACTGCAGAACATAGGCCTTCCACAAGGAATGCCATAAGGCGCAGTAATCTGCATGTGTATTTTGAAGTGCATCTGTTATCAAGTCGTCGCTCCATCTAGAGGGGGCGACTTAGACGGCTACTCTAGAACTGCGTCATCGGTTGTCAGTTCTTCGAGCTATATGGCTCGCCCATTGCCATTTTAGGTTCGTTGGACGGTCGTTTACGAAATCATTCACGTAGAGAAACTTAGAGCAAGCGCTCTCTATAGCTCGCTGTGAGACCTTTACATGCGTATTACATGAATCAATGAAGATTTTTTTCCTACCTAATTACTGCAGTCTTCTTTAGACTTTTATTTTAAAATAAAGTTTTTACAGCAGTTGATAAGTTTATATAAATATGCACTTGATAAAATACATAATACAATTTCCAATATTGGGTTGTTGTTGACTTTAAATTAAGCAGAAAGTAAATATTTTATAAGAATTCATTTAATAAAACTTCTAACGTATTTCGAAAATATGCGATAACTTTGGAATATTGGGTACAAAAGTTGAAAGAGAGCTGCTATAAAAACGTTCAAATATGTCTGTATTTAATGAAAGGTTTATGCAGTAATATCGGTGATAGACTAGGAAACAGTGCAGCGATAGTGACAATCACAACGCCACCCAAAACCGAACATTTTGCCACTTGCATAAAAGTCGCGTTGGGCGAAGCCTTATTTCATCATCATCATCATCATCACATTCCTTTACAAGTTCCCTGCTGAACATAGGCCTCCCGCAAGGAATGGAAAGCATGGTCCTGAGCCACCTGCATCCATCGACTTTGTGCACTATTTAGTTTAATTAATATGAGATATTTATATTATTATGAGGTATTATGAGGTATACCTAGTTATATATGTAACAGCAGAGCAATGTCATTCGAGGTAATAAATTACAAGTAAATTTTTTAGTTATTTGATTTTAAGGTTGATATTATATTTTATTGTATAATATGATAATTAATACAATATATTTGAATTACTTTACTTGTGTACATATAAATTGTTTGTTTTACTTATTTTAATTTACTTAAATTCATATTAATAATGCAATTTTATGTACTTAAATATGATATTAAAATTACAGAAGTAGTAAAGACTTTCACTCAAATTTATTTATTTATTTATTATATTGACAACAAAACAGATAACAATCAAAATACATAAAAATTATACATATATATATATATATATATATATATATATATATATATATATATATATATATATATATATATATATATATATATGTATTATCTATAATATTTATGTATTTAGAAATATATAAGTATGTTTATCAGTTGTCTAGTACCCATAACACAAGCTCTGCTTAGCTTGGGACTAACAGTTGGGCTGAAAAGTTCGTATCGTTTTATAGAAAAACACATTTTTTTGGCAAAATTCGATTTTATTATTCAATGAATAATCAAATAAATTTATTAATACGCCCTCGATGGCAATAAATTTATAAAATTATCAAATAAATTTATTGCCATCGAGGGCGATACACCGATTATAGCAATCTTCCAACTTTACAATACCATTTTTGTAGTACGATTTGTGTTTAGCCTCAAAATAGGCCTCTGTTTCGGCGATTACTTCGTCATCGGCTTTAAATTTCTTTCCAGCGAGCATTCTCTTGAGATCTGAGAACAGGAAAAAGTCGCTGGGGGCCAAATCTGGAGAATACGGTGGATGCGGAAGCAATTCGAAGCCCAATTCATGCAATTTTGCCATCGTTTTCATCGATTTGTGACACGGCGCATTGTCTTGATGAAACAACACTTTCTTCTTCTTCAAATGGGGCCGTTTTTTCGCGATTTCGTCCTTCAAACGCTCCAATAACGCTATATAATAAACGCTGTTGATGGTTTTTCCCTTTCCAAGATAGTCGATGAAAATTATTCCATGTGCATCCCAAAATACGGACGCCATAACCTTACCGGCTGACTGTTGAGTTTTTCCACGCTTTGGATTCGGTTCATCGCGTGCAGTCCATTCAGATGACTGCCGACCGGACTCCGGAGTGTAGTGGTGGATCCATGTTTCATCGATTGTTACACATCGACGCAAAAATTCACTTCTATTGCGGTTAAACAGCTCCAAACATTGCTCTGAAGCATCGACACGTTCTTGTTTTTGGTCGATTGTGAGCTCGTGCGGCACCCACTTTGCACATAGCTTTCGCATACCCAAATATTTATGAACGATATGTCCAACACGTTCCTTTGATATCTTTAGAGTGCCAGCTATACAAATCAACCTCAATTTACGATCTTCCAAAATCATTTTGTGGATTTTTTTATGTTTTTGTCCGTAACAGCCTCTTTTGGACGTCCACTGCGTTCATCGTCTTCGGTGCTCATATGGCCTGTACGGAATTTGGCAAACCACTTACGAATGGTTGCTTCGCCCGGCGCAGAGTCCGGATAACACTCATCAAGCCACTTTTTGATATCAGCAGCACTTTTTTTCATCAAATAATAGTGTTTCATTAAAACACGAAATTCCTTTTTATCCATTTTTTTCAAAATAGCAAAAGTTGCTTCACTCAAAATGCTGTATCTCACAAACTAATAATCAGACAGCTGTCAAATTTATACACGTTTCTTTTGAAGGTTGGTACTACCTAAAACTGATATGGATTTTATTCTAGTGGCGCCATCTCATAGAGACGATACGAACTTTTCAGCCCAACCAATAGATGGCGTTGTGTGTGATAGTTGTGGAATATTATTATTATAATTATTATATAGTATCAGTTTTAATATAATATCAGTTTTGTGCCAGATTGTTTTCCTAAGTATATTGACACATCATTTTCATATATTACTACATAATCCAAAAAAACAAATTTTACAAACAAATTTAAAATCTATGTGATATGGGAATGAGTGTGTATGACTGTAAACTCTTTTACTGCTTTTTTGAATATTCTTGATCCTGGTTCCAAAATATCCAAGCCGGAGTCTTTCATGGATATCTCGTTGTAAAATCGACACATTCTTATTATCGGGTTGTAAAAAGAAGTATTATTCTTGTAAGTCTGTAGGTAAAAGATCTTGCTAGAAATTCGGGGATTGCGCTTTGTAATTAAGTTTAATTTACTTAAGAGGTAACCGGAATCGATCTCATTATGGAGAATTTTATGTAAATATATAAAGTCCAATGGTGTTGTTAGGATTTCGGATGACTAACATATCTAGGAAAGGTAAGGGATTATTTGCCTCTAACTCCATAGTAAATTGAATTTTAGATTTTATGGAATTAAGATGTTCTAAAAGACGAGATTGGCTACATCTTGAAGCGAGCTTCTATTAGAACGTTCTACAAGCCGCCGAAGAAGATTAGTCATTTCCTACCATCAGTCAAGTGTCATATTCCTCTACAAGATGCGGGAGTGTACAAGCTTGATTGTGAATGTGGTCTCTCTTATATTGGACAAACAAAAAGATCAATTAGAACCCGCGTAAAAGAACATATAGCTGATGTGAAGCATCAACCTTCCGGAAAGTCTGCAGTTTGCGATCATATCCCAGATGGCCCCAACCATTACATCAGATTTGATAGACCACAAATCCTCGCGAAAGAACACCGATTCCTACCAAGGATTATACATGAGACTATTGAAATTAAAAAATATCCTAATTTGAATAGAGAAGGAGGCTGGGTAATACCACCTGCTTGGGATCCTATAATCAATAAAATTAAAACTAAACCCAAGCATACCACTGCAAGACCTCAGGACATAGTCAGTTCATTTTGCATAGATCGGACCATAAACAATAATTAAAAAAGCTGAAGGTACTTCGGGTTTAACAATGACATCGGGACGTCAGTCATCTCAGTCTCCCCCGTGACCACGGGTGCCGAAAAGCGCCCGAAACGTCGGGAATTAAATATAATAGTAAAATAAACGCGATAAAATCCGTAAAAGTAGTTTTAATCAATGTGTAGTGTTCGCGTAAATATAAGAAATCATTAAGTTTGAGGTTGTTGGAAGTCCTTAGTGCTTATCGTTATGAAACCTAGTAATCGGAATGCTTTGTTTTTAATGTGGGTATAGTGCTCACGAAATGTTAATTTAGAGTCAAACAGCACACCCAGATCTTTTGCTACCCTTTTAGATTTAGATAGATTTAGATTGGAAACTTTTGTAATACATAATATTGGTACTAATATCATTCTTGATACCTTCACCAGTGAGCCGTGACTTCAACTTCCGGCATCGTTCCGTCGCAACGTTCTTCAATGATTTCATTCGTATTGCATTGCCTTGGTCATCCGAATGTGCACTTGAACGTACGGTTGGTGGTTGATCGACTCATAAGGGTAAAAATTGTTCATACTGTTCTTCTCCCTTCAGCAGCACACCTGTTATGCGGTGCGTTACATTCACGTCCATCTGGACAACACTGCCGTACACACAATTTGGAAAACTTGACCTTTTTATAGAAATAAGAGTAACAAGAACACACAGTCCATCTGGCGGTAAATTGATATTGTGTATACGTTGATATTAAGAATTAAAATGCAGACGTGTTGCCACCCTTAAGTACTAACATATTTTGTGTATGTTTCTGTACCAGTAAATAGGTTCAACGGTTTTCGCTTTTTAGCTTTAGTAACAAAGCAACAATATTTTTCTATTTTGCGATGGTATTGCGCGTGATTATTTCCCGGTCGGGCTGATGCTTTTATGCTACCTGGCCCTACCACGAATTGAATTACGCTCTGTTTGATAGACATACATAGATTTATCCACTGACGGAATCTTGTTAAAAAGATAATAAATCACAATAAACTGTTAAATTTAAAATAACTAATGGCTCAGCTTTTACACCACAGTTAAGTATTTAATTATGTATTAGTGTTTGTCGTGTTGCAAAATGTGATTGCCTGATTTTATCCCCGTCCGTACGAGGCGCGGTCAGAAAATGAACGTAATTGACATAAATGATCTTCTTACGGTATTCTTTTCAGACACACCTTCATCACATTCACGGCTTTTATCAGTGTTATATTAAATAAAATAAACTTTCTTAGTTATGTTTGCTAAACGTTGAAATCAGAGACTTTGTAAGTACTAAAGGACACCCGACGAATAAAAACGAGTTGTAGGTACAGAGAACAAACAAACAAGTTTTGAATTGATTGCTAAAATAAATAAAAACCATTACTCTCTCCCTTGTGTGATTAACGAGCGATAGTGTCCTTCCATTAATTTCCTACATTTAGAAATCTAGAGTATTCAGGCTTGCGGTTTCGTGCACGTGATTCTTTACTTAAGCTTGAGATATGATTTATGACTTTAGCCTTATACGTGAGTTGCATTATGAGGCGACATTGCAAACTGTAAAGCAAAATTGATTGTAAGTATTTATTCTTTCAACTATCAACATTTGTTTTATTTATAGGCTAGTAGCCTATAAATAAAACATATGTTGATAGTAAACGACGTTTATGATGAACATAGCCAGCCTGCGGTCCTGTGATCAAAATCTAGATAGAACACTCGTGTTTAATGACACCGAATTTGGGTTTTCAGGGTCTGATTGTACTGTGATGTACCGAGTCAGTGTATTTATCACGGATCACGGTCCAGGTTGATCGTTTTTGACGCTGCTATTCGTATGTTGGCCTGGGTATTTTACTACTGGGATGAACGAGATGGATTATATTAACCATAACACTTTATGACATATCCTATAGTCGCCTTTTTTAAGAAAAATACGGAACGAAAGGGCCATCATCACGAGAAATACAATAACTATAAATATGTTAAAATATTTTACAGATATCTTATATAATAATTAATTTACACATGGTAGAGCCACGTTGCAGCTATATTACAGTTGTAGCACGAATGGGTCGGCTCGACCGGGGAAGGACCACGCTCTCATAGAATACCAGCGTAAAATAGCGGCATAATTCTGCTGTGTTTCATATGGTGTGTGTAGAGAACCGTAGACGCTTTTTACTGGAATCGAGGCATTCCATCTTAGTCCTTAGGAGTGACAACGCATCGGCATTTTAATTCTTACTCGAATATAAATGTGGGTGTCTATGGGCCCCAACATCCATTTACCATCAGGTTTACTGTGTGCTCGTTGGTCACCCAATGCTATTACAAACATATTTGTTTGTTTTGGCATATATACATATATACATACAGTATAAAAATGCACAAATGTTGTATTAAAAAGAATGAAAGTTTTTTTATACTCCGTGTTTTCTGTTTTTCTATAATATTTCAGTGGAATACGTCACTACCGATGTTTATTTTTAGAGATTCAAAGTGTTTTTTTAAGCTATTGCATAGCTTCTATCGCGGGCCTTGAGCGCGGGGACCGAATCCAGAAATTTATTCCGTAACGAAAAAACCTCACGCTCCCCACTCCGACGGGCACGGAGGTGTGGCTTGAAGGCCGTGCATTGTCTAACGTCGTTTCTTTTCGGCAGTCTTCGACACGGTGTTTGTGTGCGTGCAACTAGACGTATTGTACGACTCTACGAAGCTCGCACGAATCGAGACGAGCTGCTCCGAAATCGGATGAATACATAAGCAGCTGTTTATGAGAAAGTATATAGGTGTATAGGTATTTATGTACAACAGTGAATAGCTGTACTTGTAAAATTCGTGTATAAAGTGTTTTAAATATGAATGAACAAAGTGCATTTATTATTTATTTATTTAATAAAAGAAAAAAAATTGTTTTCTTATCGGTCACCACGCTCAAAAATGTAACTTGAATTAATATCAAAGAAAAAGAAATACTGCATAATTAAAATAAGTAAATAATTATAATTGCATAAATTAATACAAAATGCTATGCAATAGCTTAACCGCGGCAGTCCCCGAGTGCCACACGTCTTTTTTTGTTATTATAATGCCAGTTCTTTACTCCAAACCCAACTGGTGGTAAGTGGCCACAACACCCTAGGTGGTGAATTGCGCTGACTTATCATGACAAAAGCATGTTCACGCTTGCCTTGAAGATACCCGGATTGTAATCGGACGGAAAGACATACGCCGTCAAATTATTCTACTCATTTGCTGCACGCATTGCGATAGATGAACCAAACCGTTTGGTTTGCTCTCTGAAATGCTTTCTATAGAATACTGTAATAAGTACTTATAATTATGGGATAGGCTGATATTAAATATAAAAAGACTGACGATGATTGATATTTCATTCTTAGTTTTATAGGATGACAAACGAGCTCATAGTCCACCTGTGGCCCATAGACTTCTACATCTATCCTCGATTACGAATCAAAATGCAGATGCGTTGTCACCCGTGAGGACTAAGATGAAATGCCTCGTTTCTAGTAAAAGGGTCTCCAGTTTTCTACACTCACCACACGTAACACAGCAACATTAAGCTACTGTTTCACGCTAATATTCTGTAAAAGCGTGGTCGTTCACCGTTCGAGTCGACCTACTCGTGGTACAACTATACTACTAATATAACTGCAGCATGGCTCTACCACGTATAAAATGTACCGTATAATATGTACCTGGTTATTGTACAAAATACAAAATAGTAAACAGTTCAAAGTACATTAAACAGTTTATTGCATTTTGTGTTGATAATATATCAATCATAATACATGTTATATATTATAGTGCAGCAATATTTTTAATGAAGAATTGGATAAAGTCCAGAACTCGAACGCTTTAACGGTTGTACCTTAGATGTGTTTGGCCTGTTTAAGTTCAATTTCCCTTTAAACTTTTGATTTTTCATACTGTATTGACGCCGTGTAGTTGGTTCAACGCATCAGTGAATAAAAATTTACGCTCTTTACGGACCCCCACTATAGAGATTATCATCATTATCATCATCACTATTAGAGCTCATCACAAGTTCACTGCAGAACATACGCCTTCCACAAGGAATGCCATAATGCGCAGTAATCTGCATGTGTATTTTGAAGTGCATCTGTTATCAAGTCGTCGATCCATCTAGAGCATATGCACTTGATAAAATACATAATACAATTTCCAATATTGGGTTGTTGTTGACTTTAAATTAAGCAGAAAGTAAATATTTTATAAGAATTCATTTAATAAAACTTCTAACCTATTTCGAAAATATGCCATATCTTCGGAATATTGGGTACAAAAGATGAAAGAGAGCTGCTATAAAAACGTTCAAATATATCTGTATTCAATGAAAGGTTTATGCAGTAATATCGGTGATAGACTAGGAAACAGTGCAGCGATAGTGACAATCACAACGCCACCCAAAACCGAACATTTTGCCACTTGCATAAAAGTCGCGTTGGGCGAAGCCTTATTTCTTCATCATCATCATTACAATCCTTTACAAGTTCACTGCTGAACATAGGCCTCCCGCAAGGAATGGAAATCATGGTCCTGAACCACCTGCATCCATCGACTTTGTGCACTATTTAATTTAATTATGATGAGGTATTTATATAGTTTTCTCATCTGGTTGGGTTATGTTTGTTAATTATTATTATTATTTAATTTCAGTCAAGAGTAGTCTGTCGATGTTTATTTTTAGGTCCTTAAGCATATATAGTTATAACAGCAGAGCAGTATCATTTGAGGTAATAAATTACGAGTAAGTTTTTTAGTTATTTGATTTTAATGTTGATATTATATTTTATTGTATACTACGATAATTAATACAACATATTTTAATTACTTTACTTGTGTACATATCAGTTTTGTGCCAGATTGTTTTCCTAAGTATGTTGACACATCATTTTCATATTTTACTACAGGGGAGATCAAATCTACGCTTAACAATATTAATGCCATACTACATAATACAAAAAAAAAACTTTACAAACAACAAATTTAAAATCTATGTGATATGGGAATGAATGTGTATGACTGTAAGCTCTTTTACTGCTCTTTTGAATATCCTTGATCCTGGGTCAAAAATATCCAACCCGGAGTCTTTCATGGATATCTCGTTGTAAAGTCGACACATTCTTATTATCGGGTTGTAAAAAGAAGTATTATTCTTGTAAGTCTGTAGGTAAAATGTCTTGCTAGAAATTCGGGGACTGCGCTTTGTAATTAAGTTTAATTTACTTAAGAGGTAACCGGAATCGATCTCATTATGCAGAATTTTATGTAAATATATAAGGTCATATTCCTTACGGCGAATAAGTAAAGAGGTCACTTTAAATTTGTCGAGTCTCAGTCAATATAACCGACAAGACTGCGACAAGACTGCGACAAGACCACATTTGTAGCTAAGTATTCTAAAGGGATTCTTTTGGACGCTTTCTATACTATCCGAATGTACCGTGTAGCAGGGAGACCAAATGACACAAGCATATACAAGAATACTACGGACAAGGCTATTATAAACGGTCAGGAAAGTTTGAGGCTGTTTGAAGTCCTTTATAGTTATGAAACCTAGTAACTGGAATGCTTTGTTTTTGATGTGGGCATAGTGCTCACGAAATGTCAATTTAGAGTCAAACAGCACACCCAGACCTTTTGCTACCCTTTTAGATTTAGATAGATTTAGATTGGAAACTTTTGTAATACATAATATTGGTACCAATATCATTCCTGGTACATTCACCAGTGAGCCGTGACTTCAACTTCCGGCATCGTTCCGTCGCAACGTTCTTCATTGATTTCATTCGTATTGCATTGCCTCGGTCATCCGAGCGTGCACTTGAACGTACGGTTGGTGGATGATTGACTCATAAGGGTAAAAATTGTCCATACTGTTCTTCTCCCTTCAGCAGCACACCTGTTCTGCGGTGCGTTTCATTCACGTCCATCTGGACAACACTGCCGTACACACAGTTTGGGAAACTTCACCTTTTTATAGAAATAAGAGTAACAAGAACACACAGTCCATCTGGTGGTAAATTGATATTGTGTATATGTTGATATTAAGAATTAAAATGCAGACGTGTTGCCACCCTTAAGTACTATACATATTTTGTGTACGTTTCTGTACCAGTAAATAGGTTCAACGGTTTTCGTTTTTTAGCTTTAGTAACACAGCAACAATATTTTGCTATTTTGCGCTGGTATTGCGCATGATTCTTTCCCGGTCGGGCTGATGCTTTTATGTTACCTGGCTCTACCACGAATTGAATTCCTCTCTGTTTGATAGCCATACATACTCGTAGATTTATCCACTGACGGAATCTTGTTAAAAATATAATAAATCACAATAAAATTTTAAATTTAAAATAACTAATGGCTTAGCTTTTACACCACAGTTAAGTATTTAATTATGTATTAGTGTTTCTCGTGTTGCAAAATGTGATTGCCTGATTTTATCCCCGTCCGTACGCGGCGCGCTCAGAAAATGAACGTAATTGACATAAATGATCTTTTTACGGCATTCTTTTCAGGCATACCTCATCACATTCTCGGCTTTTATCAGTGTTATATTAAATTAAATAAACTTTCTTAGTTATGTTTGCTAAATGTTGAAATCAGAGACTTTATAATAAGTAGAAAAGGACACCAGACGAAGAAAAGCGAGTTGTACAGAGTACAAACAAACAACTTTTGAATTGATTGCTAATATAAATAAAAACCATTAATCTCTCTCTTGTGTGATTAACGAGCGATAGTATCCTTCCATTAATTTCCTACATTTCGAAATCTAGAGTATTCAGGCTTGCGGTTCGTGCACGTGATTCTTTACTTGAGCTTGAGAGATATGATTTATGACTTTAGCCTTATACGTGAGTTGCATTATGAGGCGACGTTGCAAACTGCAAAGCAAAATTGATTTTAAGTATTTATTCTTTCAACCATCAACATTTGTTTTATTTATAGGCTAGTAGCCTATAAATAAAACATATGTTGATAGTAAACGACGTTTATGATGAACGTAGCCAGCCTGCGGTCCTGTGATCAAAATCTGGATAGAACATTCGTGTTTAATGACACCGAATTTGTGTTTTCAGGGTCTGATTGTACTGTGATGTACCGAGTCAGTGTATTTAGGTCATTGAATCACGGTCCAGTTTGATCGTTTTTGACGCTGCTGTTCGTATGTTGGCCTGAGTATTTTACTCCTGGGATGAACGAGATGGATTATATTAACCATAACACTTTATGACATATCAAGTCGCCTTTTTTAAGAAAAATACGGAACGAAAGGGCCATCATCACGAGAAATACAATAACTATAAATATGTTATTGTTATATTTACAAATATCTTTATATAATAATTAATTTACACGTGGTAGAGCCACGTTGCAGCTATATTACAGTTGTATCACGAACGGGTCGGCTCGACCGGGGCAGGACCACACTCTCATAGAATACCAGCGTAAAATAGCGGCGTAATTCTGCTGTGTTTCATATGGTGTGTGTAGAGAACCGTAGACGCTTTTTATTGGAATCGAGGCATTCCATCTTAGTCTTTAGGAGTGACAACGCATCGGCATTTTAATTCTTACTTGGGTGTCTATGGGCCCCAGCATCCATTTACCATCGGGTTTACTGTGTGCTCGTTGGTCACCCAATGCTATTAGAAACATATTTGTTTGTTTTGGTCATAAAATCGTAACTTGTTTCTTTATTTCATTGATTACTCTTATTTATGCATAATAACATACACGATTAAATTTTTTGTAAAATAATCTTGAGGGAGCTGCTTCTTTTTCAAGTTATTTCATCTCCAAAATGTAGCGTTAATAGAAATCCGTTCCAGTTTGAGAGATATATTTGAAAAAAAAAAATAATCTGAGCTGATGTTGACAGCGAAAGTATTGTCAATAGTAGTTACACCGTATTAAAATAATAGTAATAATAATGTCCTCCCGAACTAATTTCAGTAATAGCGGCTAGCTTCAACGGAGACTAGCCATCAGCGCAGGACAGGATTATAGTGCACGAGTGTGTACGCAAGCACTAGTGCTATTTCAAAGTCCAATGTGACGGCAATCCGACGAGGTGCGGGAGTTGTACATTACCAACTTCCTGACTCCGGGTTGCTACTGAGAATGTCTTCACAGAAAAACCCAATAATGGATGTGGCTCAACACGGCATTAGAACCCGGGACCTCATGTTCACCAGTCACGTTTACGACCACTTACCTAACGAGGCTGTAAAAACAAACATGATTAGCAAGAAAAAGTAAATATAAAACTAAGAAATAAATTATAACTTTTTAAAGCGGTGTATCCTGCTGACTGATAGACGATTGATTAGTCTTACCACTGAAACATGGAAAATACATTCCATCATAGACTAATTGTGGGTAGCAGTAGCATGGCTAGGTTCTTTATTGGCTCTACACTCATCAAGTCGCTGCTCAGCGTGATTAGTGTTTATGAAATCACGTAGTAATGCGTGCCAACCTACTGCTGCGTACGGATAGGTATGTGCTTTAGCTTTTTTTTTAACACTTGTTAAAGTAACGTGATGTTTGTTATTTGGGTATGGATACTTTAAAATTAATTGAACTACTTTTCAAGACAACTAAAACAAACATTTCCACAGGTAATAATTGAGAATATACCGTAATGATGTCATAGCTTTTATAGTCAAGTAATTATTATACTTAAATATTTATAGATATAAAAATCTAAAGTTTTATAATTTTAAATGGAAAATCGATAGTTTTATGACATCGCTGGAAGCATTGTGATAAACACTATACTATATATATACTATAATACATATTTACCAAACGTTTAAATCTCATTTTTATTCACATGTAGATTAAGTGTAAGTTAAGCAGAAAAAGAAAAAGGTAGGTTAAAATTGTCGTGAAGCGACAATAAAAAACTAAAGAACCTAACCTAACAACGAAACAACCAAAATAAAATAAATTATTTAAAAATTTGAAAATTTTTACAGTTTCTTTTATAAAAAAAGGTATGAGGTGATGATGGGATGTAATGAAAATAGTGATTTACAATATTATTAAAAAAAATAACAAAAATAAAGATACTGCAACGAAGTATGCACAGGCTATGCCTATGATAGGTGCACAGCTCCTGCTCTAGGTACACGCAGAATCTGGAGAAAGCACACGCAGCGTCTGGAGAAGGTACACGCAGCGCTTGGAGTAGACACACACAGCGTCTTGAGCAGGTACGCAGCGTCTGGAGTAGGTCCACGAAACGTCTGGAGTAGGCACGCAGCGTTTGAAGTAGGTACACGCGGCGCTTGAAGTAGACAAACACAACTTCCGGAGTAGACACACACAGCGTCCGGAATAGACACGCAGCGTCTGGAGTAGGTCCACGCAACGTCTGGAGTAGGCACGCAGCGTTTGAAGTAGGTACACGCGGCGCTTGAAGTAGGCAAACACAGCGCACTAGTAGGCGGAGGCGTAGGCGTGGCTAGGCGACGACTTAAGGAGAGGGCAGAGGCTTGCAGGATCCCGAGGCAGTGCGGAAAAGGCCTTTAGGAGATGCTTCAAGTATCAAAGCTCAAGTCAGACTCCCCATTCGCCGATTGTTCGGCTTATTTTCCCTTTTTTTCGGATCTGGCATAAGAACGGAAAATTATTCTCATTAAATTTGAAATTATTTAAATTAAAAGCAAATTCTTGTAAATGGCCAAGAAGAAAGGAGTATTTTGAAGTAAAAACATCAGGCCGGTAACGATATTTGAATAAAAATTGCCATGACAACCTGATAAACAACGATGTCAAAACATGTCAAATTTTGGTTTTAGGCTCGTAATACAGAAACGGCAAGATTTAAGTGAAAAATGAGATATTATTTATATAGGAAAAAAAAGTAGCGCAACAGCGCGCACGAAACCCGAAATTGCAGAGTTACGGAGAACTAAATAAAAGACCGAAAAAGGTAGACTCCATTGACACCGATTTAAAAAGTGCTGATAGCATGAAAAATACGAAGTGAAAATGATTTGTTATTGTGTTCTTATGAATTAAAAATATTACAGGATCCTATGGAAATAAAGGTGATGCAAAATATCAAGTTTTGAGGCGAATGCAGAACATCAAAAACAGAATGGAAAAATAAATTTAAAATAGTGTAAAATGATATGTAATGTAAGTATGTATAAGCATAACACTACATTTTCCCCCCGACCCTGGAAAATTTTTGACTCAGCAAAAATTTTGACATGTACATTCTAAAATAAACCATAAAAACACAGCTTTGCAGAAACAGACATCACCAGGCAAAATCAGATATACTATCTCTTACATTCATCATCTGCATTCAGGTAAGGGTGGAGTTCACATTCAATGACTACCACTCTAAAAGTGTGTTTTCGAAAGGACATTCAGGCTTATTTAAGGAGTTGTCATCCGCTCCTGCGTGGAAAAAAAAATATTTTGAAAGGACATCCAGGCTTATTTAAGGAGTTGTCATCCGCTCCTGAGTGAAGATAAAGATAAAGAAATTAATCTTAAGCAAGCTTTAGTCGCTATGACTTAAGTAAAGATTAAGAACGGCCAGAGCGGTAGGGCTCAAAGCCAGAAATCAGCAACATCACTAACGAGATGTGTCTGAAATAAAAGGTGAAGGTTAACCAACGAAAATTCGAGGTCCTAAAGCAAGATGTGTTGAAGATGTGGATCACCAAACAAACAAAGAAATAAAAATAATAAGGTAAGAATGATGGTGATATTTATACATATATACAGTTAATAAAAGTTAAAAAAAAATTATGATTTTACATCTTTGATGTGCCACTTGCCTCTAACTCCATTAGGGTCTTCAAGCACATAGACTAGTGGTGACAGTTTAGCTATCACTTTGCACTTGATGAACTTAGGGGCAAGTTTAGCATTAAAGTAAGCGCCGGCATTGCTTAAAACATGGTTTTTACGCCAAACAGTGTCTCCCACAATAAATTCTTTAAAAGACCGGCGAAGATCATAGCGAGCGCTATTTTTAGCGTGAGCTATGTGAAGTTTAGTTTGAACTTTGTGAAAAATAGATGAGAGGAGACCAGCATTAGACGCGTAAATATCACGAGGCATAAATATCAATTCCTCGAGGTTCTGAGTTGGAGTATAGAAGGAACCACAAGGTATTGTTTCCCTACCAAAGACTAAAAAGTTTGGAGTAAAGCCAGTAGCCACATTTGTAGCGCTGTTCATTGCGTACTGAATCTTAGCAAGATGGTTGTCCCAGGATCTATGATCGTCTCCTACTAGAGATGCTAGAGCTGTAATAATTGTACTATTAAACTTCTCCGTAGGATTAACCTGAGGACAATATAAAGCTGTGTGAAAAATACAAGGAACGTTATAAGAATTTAAGAATGATTGGAATTCTCGCGACTGAAATTGAACCGCGTTGTCCATTATAATAGTTTGGGGAATGCCATGAACTAGGAAAACTGAATTTTCCAAAAGATTAATAATATTAGCTGAAGTAGCACGTTTAAGGGGAAAAAATCATAGTATATTTAGTAAAATTGCAGTTAATTACTAGAATATACTGATTTCGTCTACGAGTCATAGGTAATGGACCCATAAGATCTAAGGATATAGTTTGAAAAGGTCTGGAGCAAAGTTTGGGTTTACCCATAAGACCATAGGGAGAATGATTAGGGTGTTTGTAGGTTAAGCAGGTTTCACATGACGAGATTAATTTGGCAATGTCCTTAAACATACCAGGCCAATAGTATTTTAAAGATATTTTCTTGAATGTCTTGAAGATACCAAGATGGAGTTCTGAAGGGGAACCATGGTTAACTTCAATAAGTGTATGCCTATCTCGAGGTAGTGGAACTTCTTTCCAAATAAAGTCATCGTTTAGACGATCGGGAGAATGGATGCAGCGGTAAAGTTTGTTATCCCTGATAGTGTAGTTGGGATATGCGTCTGGGTTGTTGGAGCATCCGAGAAAAATCTTGTTGTAGTGCTCAAGTTCACGATCAGGTGGTTCTTCAATCATAATAGGATGTACGCCTTGAGGTGAAATTTCTCGTGTATCAGGACGTTCTTGATTCTTATGTCTTGATAATAAATCTGGAACAACGTTATCCTTTCCTTTTTTATGTTTCAGGACAAAGTTAAAGCATGATAAGCGTAAAGTCCAGCGAGCAAGTCTTCCTGATGGATTCGATAAGTTCTGAAACCATTTAAGTGCAGCATGGTCAGTATATATTGTAAATTCTTTACCATTGTCTAGATAACATCGCCAATGTTCTAACGCAGTTATTACAGCCAATGTTTCTCTTTCGGTAGTTGAGTAGTTCTGTTGATTTTTGTTTAGTGCTTTACTCATGTAAGCAATCACGACTTCTTTGTCATCTTGATGTTGAGTAAGCATTGCTCCTATGCCATAATTTGATGCATCACAATGTACAGAGAAGGGTAGTTCGAAGTTAGGGCAAGCAAGGACAGGAGCAGTTACCAAAGCTTCTTTAAGTTTCTGGAAAGCAGCTGCAGCTTGTGAATTCCATAAAAATTTAGGAGCGTTCTTCCCGGAACAGGTTAGTTGGTTGAGTGGAGAGGCAATGGTGCTAAAGTTTGGAATGAATCTTCTGAACCAGCTGCAGGTGCCTATGAATCTACGTACTTCTTTTCTGCAAGTAGGTACAGGATATTCTAAAATAGCTTTTATTTTATCTGGATCAGCACGTAGACCATACTCGTCCACTAGAAAACCAAGGTATTTCAGTTCTTTCTTGAAGAATTGACTCTTCTCAAAGTTAATAGTCAGATTAGCATATGAAAGTTTTTCATGAACTTTCATGAGAAGCGATATGTGTTCATCAAAAGTCTCGCTAATAATAACGATGTCATCCAGATAGCAAAATACCTTGTTCTCAAATTCAGGAGTAAAAAGCATATCCATTAATCTTTGTAGAGTTGCAGGTGAGTTAGAGAGACCAAAAGGCATTACCTTGAATCTAAACATACCTCTTCCAGGTACATAAAATGCAGTTTTATCTTTATCAGCAGGATTCAAGGGAATCTCCCAAAATGCTTTCGCAATGTCGATGCTTGATAAGTATTTGGCATTCTTCAGGTTGTCCAAAATTTCGCTTATTAGTGGCAGACTATAAGCATCACGACGTGTAACTGAGTTAAGCTTCCTGCTGTCTACGCAGAAACGCCATTCACCATTCTTCTTCGGAGTGATGAGAACTGGAGATAACCAAGGACTTTCGCATTGTTCAATGACGTTCCATCCCAGCATCTTATCAACTTCATTAATTAACGCCTTTTGTTTTTCAGGAGACAGTCTGTAACATCTTTGTTTGATTGGAAGAGAATCACCAGTATCAATCTTGTGGGTGATTAAGTGTGTGCTCCCCAGGATACCTTTTTCTTCAAAAGAAATTGTCTTGAAGCGTTGGATGATGTCGTTAGCGATGTCTTTTTGGTTAGGAGTTAAATGCTCATAAGGTAAAACTTTAATATCTTTAGTTTCGATAGCAGAGCATTTAGATTCTGTAAAGTTAAGAGAAGATAAAACACTAGGTAACAGATTAAATTTTCTCCAAAAGTCAATACCTAGTATTAGCGAAGGAAATATTTCCGGAAAAACATAAGCTTTAATCAAATGAGTTTGATTATTGAAATGAACAGGTAAGTCAAAATAACCCAAGGAATTAACTTTTTGATTATTAGCAGTAGAGACAGTAATAAGATCTGACTTGAAAAGTTTACAGCCCAGTTTAAGAATTTCCAAATGAGAATTATTACCCAGAATAGTTACTGAGCTGCCAGAATCTAGTAAACCAGATAAAGTTAAGTCATAAATTTTGACATTAACGAATGGACGATTAAGATCTTGTTCTTTGGAGTAGAGTGTAGAAGAGATTTTGTAACAAGAAAAGAAGTTTTGAATTGTTTTAATCCAACTATCCCAATCGTCATTATCAAAGTTTAAGTTACTTTTCAAGTCAGCAGTTAGTTTTTTGAACTAGTATGTGGTTTGGGAGAACAAGTAGGGCAATCTGCAGTTTTAAAACCTTTAAGACCACATTTGAAACAAATCACGAATCGTGGTTGAGTACAAGTGTTCAAAGTATGACCTTGTTTACGACAGCGAACACAAAAAGAGCTTTCTTGAGGAGCTTTAGTTTGAGAGAGACTATTAACTTGTCTAGAAGGGTATTTGTAGGATGAAGTGAATTTATTCATAAAGGGAGGAGAAGGTTGTGAGTTATTAGAATTTGAAGAGCCAACTGAACTTGAAGTGGAATGCTTGTAGTTGAATTCAGAAATAAGAGGACTTTGTTGTACATTTGGTTCTTTAAATTGTTTGTCTCTGTCAAGGAACTTTTCATAGTTTTGGCAAGTAGCCAGAAGAGAGTCGATAGAGTCAATGTCTTTTAGAGCTACGAAGACTGAATAACATGGGCGAATATTCCTCAAAATAATCTCCAATTGTTCTGTTTCAGAGAGTTTCTTCGAAAGACGAGAGAACATTCCAGACATGATGGAAATATAGATGACGATAGGTTCATCACGGCCTTGAGTTCGGTTCCTAATCGCTTCTAGAAGTTTATAATCATAATCAAAACCACCAAAGTCTTTGATTAATAAAGAGGAAAGTTCGTTCCAAGTTAAGTTTGGATTCTGATTATATTTAAATCTGAACCAATGAAGAGCATTGTCGGTGAAAATTTCAAACGCTTGAGAAATCAACAAGTCTTTGGGTAAGCCACGAGCTAAGCAGTATTCTTCAAGTTTTCGAAGAAAGGATCTTGGACAGCTTTTACCATTGAAGGTGTGTCTTTTCAGATCTTTGAAGACGTTAGTTGGAGAAAAAGATTGAGGTAGTAGTGAAGGATACGGGCTATGGATCTTAACAGATGTTTGAGAAACAAGAGGAGGTTCCATGACAGTCGGGTCAACAGGAGGGTCAAGTGATGGAGAGTCATTTTCAGTTGGAGGTGGAGTCAAGGATTCGAATTGTTTAGTAATAGCGTCAAATTTCATCTTCAAAGTATCGAAAGTAGCTTTAAAGTCTGGATATAAGTCAGTATCTATTCGCTCCAATCTGTAAAAAACATGATTAATAAAAGTTTCTATTAATCGTAAGTATTTGGTTTCACCTTGTAAAAATTTTTCAATTTTACAGTCCAGGTAAGTCAAAGTAGAACCAATTTGAGACAAGTCATCCTCGATCGGAATTGGAGAAGTCAGAATATCTTCAGGGTGAGAATTCTCAACTAAACGCAAAACCTGTTTTTTTAGAAGCAAAACAGTATTAGCTGGTTCCTCACATCTAATCTTCACTTCGTATTCGAGTTCGGCCTTGTTAAGGAATTCGTACTTAATAACCCGTTTCAGTTTAAGAAATAAAAATTTAATAAAAAAATTGTACCTCTAGAATAAAAATATTAAAGTGATGAATGTAAGTGAAGTGTTATATGTAGGTCTAAATATAATCCAGATAAGTTGAAAAACTAGATGAAGTTTTGTTTTAGAATTTGGAAGATATGATAAGGATGAGTAAATAAAGAGTTAAGAACGAAAGAGAAAGCAATTCAATCAAAAGGAAATGGATAAGGCGTAGCTAAGGTGAAGAAAAAAAGAACTTTACGTCGGGCGCCAAATTGTCGTGAAGCGACAATAAAAAACTAAAGAACCTAACCTAACAACGAAACAACCAAAATAAAATAAATTATTTAAAAATTTGAAAATTTTTACAGTTTCTTTTATAAAAAAAGGTATGAGGTGATGATGGGATGTAATGAAAATAGTGATTTACAATATTATTAAAAAAAATAACAAAAATAAAGATACTGCAACGAAGTATGCACAGGCTATGCCTATGATAGGTGCACAGCTCCTGCTCTAGGTACACGCAGAATCTGGAGAAAGCACACGCAGCGTCTGGAGAAGGTACACGCAGCGCTTGGAGTAGACACACACAGCGTCTTGAGCAGGTACGCAGCGTCTGGAGTAGGTCCACGAAACGTCTGGAGTAGGCACGCAGCGTTTGAAGTAGGTACACGCGGCGCTTGAAGTAGACAAACACAACTTCCGGAGTAGACACACACAGCGTCCGGAATAGACACGCAGCGTCTGGAGTAGGTCCACGCAACGTCTGGAGTAGGCACGCAGCGTTTGAAGTAGGTACACGCGGCGCTTGAAGTAGGCAAACACAGCGCACTAGTAGGCGGAGGCGTAGGCGTGGCTAGGCGACGACTTAAGGAGAGGGCAGAGGCTTGCAGGATCCCGAGGCAGTGCGGAAAAGGCCTTTAGGAGATGCTTCAAGTATCAAAGCTCAAGTCAGACTCCCCATTCGCCGATTGTTCGGCTTATTTTCCCTTTTTTTCGGATCTGGCATAAGAACGGAAAATTATTCTCATTAAATTTGAAATTATTTAAATTAAAAGCAAATTCTTGTAAATGGCCAAGAAGAAAGGAGTATTTTGAAGTAAAAACATCAGGCCGGTAACGATATTTGAATAAAAATTGCCATGACAACCTGATAAACAACGATGTCAAAACATGTCAAATTTTGGTTTTAGGCTCGTAATACAGAAACGGCAAGATTTAAGTGAAAAATGAGATATTATTTATATAGGAAAAAAAAGTAGCGCAACAGCGCGCACGAAACCCGAAATTGCAGAGTTACGGAGAACTAAATAAAAGACTGAAAAAGGTAGACTCCATTGACACCGATTTAAAAAGTGATGATAGCATGAAAAATACGAAGTGAAAATGATTTGTTATTGTGTTCTTATGAATTAAAAATATTACAGGATCCTATGGAAATAAAGGTGATGCAAAATATCAAGTTTTGAGGCGAATGCAGAACATCAAAAACAGAATGGAAAAATAAATTTAAAATAGTGTAAAATGATATGTAAGTATGTATAAGCATAACACTACAAAATGTAACGTTAAAATCTTAGCGTCAGCACAATATTGGAGCGTCGTTTATCTTGGCCGGGAGAGAATTTACACGACGCATACGATCGAATCGAGTGACAAATGAGTAGAAGCTTATCGTGGGATGGTGCGATGTCGCTGTACCGGCTACTTTCCACCGACACCATTCGAACTTTTGACGTATTTAATTAAAATAACTTTTAAATTTAAGTACTTGCAACCAGTAAATACTAAGATATTTAAAAAAAACGCAATACATTACTTTTTATTATTATGGTTGTTTACTTTTCCCATTAGCAGGCTCAAACGAAATTAAACAAAAAACTATTTTCATTTATATATTTTTTCATTACTATACATTAAAGTAGTATGTACTTATGTAAACAGCTATATAAAACAAAAAATGTGCGCTACGCTACGCTGTTGGTTTTTTTTATCATAGAATAAACATAGGTAGAATGATCAGTAGATAATAATAGATTATATTGTTAAATATGTAAATTATATCGAGTAAAATTTTTAAATTTTTTCATTTATTTTGTATATTATATTTGCTTATTTAATATAATGATACACAATATTATACCAAAATTACATTTTAATGATATTTTTATCTGAATATTTTAAAAGGTAACTATGTAAAACATAAAAAAACATACTAAATGTATGTTTAACAAAACTTTTAAATTGAAAAAACTAAATTTAAATAACAAATATATTTATTTAAATTAGAATAAGAGTTGTTCATAAATGCTGGGCACGCGAGAGTTAAAAATGGACGAATTTATCCACTTTGAATTTAATACCTAAAAATAAAGTATAAGAATAATGAGCATATTAAAATAAAATAAATTTAGCCTAATTATGATAACTTATTCTTTTTTCTGTACAAACATATATGTACAAATATATATGTTCCTACAAAAAAATTGTGCATTATAATATATTCGTCCTATACTTAATTACCTACAGAATTGTCGCATCTGAACAAATTAATTTCATAATCTATATTCCATGGCACGGAACGGCTTTTTTTATTGATTAATTATTTTTATTGATTAATTAATCAACACGTGTCAACTCACTGGCGCCTAGTGAGTACCTGAGTAAAGTGCGGCGCTAACGACGTAGTTATAAGAAGTGACTTAGGCTACTTTTATTTTTTTTTAAATATTAATTAGGCTTTAGCGCAAAAAAATTAAAACATTAAAATACACGCGGGCGAGGTCGTGGGGAACAGCCAATATTTAAATAAAATAATAGTCAGAACGCAGCAAATGCTTGGTAGGCCTTCTATTTTGGACGTAAATGGCAAATATAGTCGACCGAAATAAAGTAGGAGTCACTAGTACATTGCACATTGACGAACTTAAGGTGTTTAGAAGTAAGACATTTGTTTGAGATGTTTTTTTTCTCAAAACTTGAAACAATTATCCCACAAAGTACCCAAAATATGTCCCATCGGTTCTTTTATGAAAAAAGAAGCTATTACGTATTGTATAAATAAATAAATAAATTTTAAGCGTATAAGGTACGTGAGGGTAATATGGTCACCTTAAGTTTTGCCGCCCTATAAAACTAATACTTGAAGGACTGAGACAAAAATATAAAAACGTATACTATAATTAATATATTAAGAAAAAAAGCAATAGTTAGGAACACTTCAAAAAATCTACTTAAAAAAATTACCTACATTGCACAATACTAAAATCGACTTAAATATTTACGATAATATCAAAATTGCGTTGATGAAGCCGCGCCTTTTTGACCCATTATTACTTGACGAATAGCTCGCGAAGAGAGCTTCTACAGAAGCGTTTTTGCTAACCAGGTTGTAATTTTTGAATGGGGTTGACCGGTAAAAACTTTTCCTAGAGGGCGCCAGCATAGCTTTCACCTGTCAAAGTCGCGTGCTTGGTTTGTATTTAACTCAATTACTTTAATAACTTTAATTACTAAAGGAAAAGGATTATAATTTATAACATAATGTATTAGACATGGCGGGTATGTGAATTAAAAGCTGAACTAAAGAAGCGACGTGCGTCTTTACGGGGAAGGAAAGCAGATCTAGTGGAAAGGTAAATATATTATATCTTCTTTTCTTAATTATCTTATCTTCTCATTATCTATCTTTGAATACATAACATTACTCATTTACTTTACTTTAACACGTTTATCGGAAGTTATACCATTTACCCCTTTAAAAAGAAGTACGATCTTATCTTAAAGATTCTTCATCTACTTACATAATACTGACGTTTAAAGATGGTATATTATTTTCTCAGATTAGAGTTATAAGATCTTACAATGAACCTTCTAGAGGCCGACACATATCGAGATATAAATAGCTGCACTTTCTTACCACCTCTAACAAAAATGCATATTAGGAATTATTTTTGCTGGTACGTTTGTTCTTCATAATAATGATATAAAATTACTCAAAATACATAATATATAAGTTAATAAAATTTCTTTTATATTTTATTCTCATTATCCTCATTAGAAGTTGGTTTTAGTTTTTGTTAACAATAAGGTTGGCGTGCAGGTTGTTAGTCACTATAATAAAAAAATGATTAAAGGTTTGAGATGCAATTATATATTATAATATTTTATTTGTTAGAGTGCTCATAAGAAACTTTATAAGGCTAAATCCTTATATGAGTCTCGATTCCTACATCCTTGCCAGAGCTTCAACTGTTGGTGACTCTACTTTTGTAAAAGGCTATTGCAAAAAGACTATGAGAGCATTACAGTATGAAATAGATGTTAAAATTCATAAAAATGGAACACCTCAGGAATCCCACTTTGAGTATCCAGATGGAAGTGGTATAGAGGCAAAGTGCAAGCATGTTGCTTTGCCTTTAACTGGAATTGAACACATGGTGCATCACAAAATTATGTTACTGCATCAAGTTAGCACACAAAGGTTGCAGACATTTCATATGCCCAAAACTCCATTTACAGCATCTCCTACAGCTGCACACAAGTTACCTAAGAAAAAAATAGTAAAAGGTTTAGTCCGTACCCTATTCACATGATTGACAAAGAGAGTTATAACAATAAAATTCGTAATTTAATTTTAAATTATCCAAATTCTACAATGCCTCTTAAACATTTATATGAACCCTAAACAAATCCCTATGCCATTATAGCAGATCATGCCTACACATCTTCCAACCGTGAAGATAAAATTTTAGAAAAACTATGTTTATTAAATGAAGAATCTATAAAAATATTGAGAAAATAACAAGAGGACAAAAAAACAATTCAATGTGGTATGAAGAAAGAAAACACAGAATAACAGCCAGCAATTTTCATACAGTTTGCCATCTTAAAGCCTCTTCAAAACTTAGTTACTGCAAACAACTTTTTAGTAAAAAACCCTTTTCATTCAGGCCAACAACACATGGAATCTTGAATGAACCAATAGCCCTAAATGAGTATCAGTCTAAGTTTGAATTAAATATTGAACTTTGTGGGTTATTTATTAGCAAGCAGAGACCATATTTGGTTGCTACACCGGATGGTCTACTGGAAAATGATACCATTATCGAAATAAAATGTACATTTTCCACAAGAAACAATATCATTACTCCAGCAACTGTGCCCTATCTGGTAAATGACCCTTTAAATAAAAAGACGCTATTAAAAAAAACTAGTCCAATCTATTATCAAATCCAGGGTCAGTTGTATGGCACAAATAGGATTTACTGTAATTTAATTATTTATACATATAAAGACATGAAAGTTGTTTATATTACTATATAATCATCATCATTTTATTTCAGAGGTGATAGAAAAGTTGAATGACTTTTATAATTATTACTTTAAAAGCATAATTTTAAATAACTATTTGTATTATAATTACGATTCAATAAAAAACAAAATTGAATGTTTTCAATTTTGTTTGTTGTTAAATCTATTATTTTTATATAAGTGTTAAGTTGAATAAATATAAGTAAAAAAGTAATGAAAAAAGCTAACAATTGGCCTTCAATAAGAAATATATAAGTATTCTATTCTATTCTTTCTATTTATTGTACATTTTTATGAACTAAATGATTTTTGTAAAATAAATTAATATCTTGTTAAAAGAAAGAGGGTGAAGTTTGTGATAATAGCAAGACATAACCATTTCATATTTTTTATTTGTTATTGGTATTTATCAGAACTATAATAAGGAAGGTTCTTTTTTATTTACATAATATAGACTTGATTTTTTTTTCAATAGATTAGGGACAGCGGCTGGGTTCTTGAGCACTGACTAACAAACCTATCTTCGCTTTCTAAACATCTCTGAACAATAGTTTCAACTATATTGATAATTTAACTATCAAGTAATGAAGAAAAAGAGTAACTATATCTGTGTATTTTTATTTACAATATTTTCCTTAAAATTATATAACATAAAACAAATAAATATTTCTGATGCCAAAGGAACATAGAATGAGAAAAGTGGTGTCTGTAGTATTTTATAGGTTTTTGTAAGGCCAATAAGCCTTTCTATGTGTACCCTTTGACTTGCAAGTCTTCGATCATTTTTTAATACCGTAACCGGTAACTGTGATTTACCTCTCAAGAAAGTAGGTATGTTGACTGCAATATTTTTTTGAGCAAACAAGTCTTGCACATTAAACTCTCTATGTGCCATTATATTGTCCCAATCATCACACAAATTTAACAATGAGCTACGTTCAATCATTTGCCGGTCACTGGTTGCTCCCCCATAGCCTTCAGAACAATAAGAGAGGAGACCGGCTGGTGTAGAGCCCACCAAAAACTTTATAGTGTTGGTATTTTTATAAGTGCTGCAAGTGGCTTTCTGGGATGTAGAATTGCTAGGTTTAGCAATAGGCACTTTTGTTGCATCCGTAATTATTCTTGTTTTGCTACTTTCATCTTTAAATATTTGAGGCATATAGTAATGTACTAAATCACGTCGAAGCCAAATATCAATCATTGACCATAATTTATGTACAAAGTAAATCCAAGTAACTATTATGTTTGAAACCTCGGTTTTGCTTATATTGAATATTTTAGCTATTTCGTAATCAGGTTTATTGCGTCTGAGCTTAATAAGTAATATCAGGAATTCATCTTCAATTGAGACGCCAATAACTTGACTCCAGCGGTATGTAAGACTATTGGCCATTGGCAAGATGGTGTTGAGCACTAGTTGACATTTTGAGTATGATTCTAATCCTGTATAAAACATGAGTGACTCATTATCAGTTAATAATAAATTTGTAGAAAATATTTTTAACATAACACTTGTCTGGGTTCCTACGGACTTGTAATTGTGGACAGGAGTTAATTCCTCAAGGTTTTCTGCCTCTGGGCACTGGTCACTAGCAATATCCAGAGTCTGGATATACTGTTCACTTGCGATATCCAGAGCCTGCGTACAAAATTCTTCAGCAAAATTTAAGTATTCAGGTCTGGATATGGGCGAAGAAGTGTGCGCCTGCTCAAAAAGTGTCTTTTTAATATTACGTGCTAATAATCGTTTCTCTCGAGCTTGACCTTCCTGCGAAATAGCTTTCGTAGTCCATGCAAACACTGATGGTATGGCAGATTTTTTCAAGCAACGATGCTGATGCTCATTACCTGAAAATAATCAAAATTGTTAAGGAAATGTACTTATGTGTGGTGCAAGGTATTTTAAAACAATATCAAAGGATATACCTGTACAAATACTGGTTTTTTGATAATCAGCCTCTAAAAAATGATTACGACATAACCTCGAATTTTTTTCGGGCTTAAAATTTATTCTTCTTATATAGCTTTAAGCCACGTTTTTCTTACTTCTTCGTTTTTAGGTAATTGATGTGCACCAATTTCTTTGCAATAAGGTACTTCACACATCTTTGGCATTGTGAAAATTGTAATTATTCAAAATATCTCATACAATTTTAACTTTTTTTTGGTTAAAGCTATGCTAGCGCTACTTTGACAGTTGCCAACCCCATTATATGAAAGTGACCATGTTAAACGGATGACCATACTAGCCACACGTACTATATTTATTTATTTACGTAACATAATTCAAAGAAAATTTAAAACAATAAAAAGACGATGAACTAATCTTATCATACAAATTACTCTCGGTGGTATAGTGCCAAGAAAACTGGCTACATTTTCTCACTGAGTGGCTAATTAGCGTTTAAAAAATCAGCCCTTTTGTTATAAGCTTCGATGAAAAATGGCGGATACCATTTACATAATACTTTCAAGGCGCATGGATGTCACGAAGTGATAGTCTGTACGGAAAATGGCACAAATATGGCACAGATATTATATGGGCATCACTCAGACACTCATATTTGTGACATGTCAGTTCTGCTGCCCCTGGCTGGCCCTGATGCTGCTCCTGTCACAGTTCCAAATAAAGTGTTTAGTTGTTGATACTAACCCGCTGATTATAATCAATATTATGAAGTTCATAATAAATTCTTTTAAATTTTTATGTAAAACAAGGTCAATCGACCTAGTTGTCAGAGTTAATGAGCTAAAGTAGCGAATCTATGTGTCGCCGTATTTAAAATAGTTGGAAACCCTGGAGCCGAGTCCACAAGGCATGATAAATCTAGTATGGGACGTTTTCCTCCTTGTAGGCCGGAAGTAGGAAGATCAAAGTACCTTTACAAGGCATTGGGAAAGTATTGGGCGCGTAGGGCAAAAAATAGAACTGCACGCTGGCGTTAGGAAAACGAAAATAAAATATAATTTTAGTGATTCAGTTGTACAAGGTATATAAAGTCGCTGTTAAGATGATCTATTGTGTTTGAAAATGCAAATGAACCTATATATTTTTATTTAATGATTACTTTTAAAGCACCACGTAAGTTTTGTACCATTAAATATGCAAGCCAACGTTTTAATCAAGGAGTTGGGCATCTTTACATGTTGCGAACAACGTGATGTGACGCCCCACGGATATGTTGTGTATTTAAATGCACATTTCGTCTTATGGACCGGTTCTCGTTAGTTAGCCGCACGTGTGGCCGCGAATCGAACTTGATATCAGCATTAGAGAAACAGATACTCCACCGCAGAAAACGTGTTGCGGCTTTCTTTTTGCTGCCACTAAATCCTCTCTCAGTATTTATTGGTTTGATTATAAATAATTTGGTTTTGTATTAAATAGTACCGTTTTCGTATTACTAACTGAGACTATCTCTCGTTAATGTTAGGTATGTGACTCGATAGCCAGGGTATATTCGACTCAAGTATTTCCTATCTCAATTTGTACAAAGACAAAACTGTTGGCTTTTGCGTCATGTTATGCCACATACTACGCAGCGTCTTTTGCCGTCCTCCTTCTAACTACTTAGCTGATATTTGTTGTGGTAGAGATCGGCTAGAACATCATCATCATAACCGTCAATCGAATATACTGTGAAATATTTATATCTGTCACAGTAGATATTTAAAAAAAATATTATTCACATTAGTTATGAGTGTTGGGAAATCTACCTAGTTTATTTACTTTTTTTTACTACGAACAGGATTTAATTACTTTACTTACTTTTTTTAAAGTAAATTATATTCCACAAGGTTGCTTGTTTATTTTATATAGACTGACCAGCTATAAAATCACTAGGTAGTAGGGTTCGTCTTTTACCAGGAGTTGGTATGCGGAGGTACCGTCTTCTTGTCTGAATTGAACGGCTAAGCATCTATTGTTGTGTTTCAGTTGTAAAGGCTATGTTAGAGAGTTTTGCATAAGGAAATAAACATTAATTTACAATTTTCATGACGTTGAAAATTATTACAGTATCGATAACAGTTTAAATCCATCTCCCTGTATCGTAACATCACATAAATTGCGTGCATGCTAACTAAAACGATGACGTCATTAAATAGCGATCCGCCCCAGCATCCCACGGATGACTTCTGAATCTCGACAACAGCACCATCAATTGTAAATGGGTCCAATTGTAAACCAAAACCATCCAGACACTCAAGCACACACACAAAATTTCGTCAGAATCGGTCGAGCAAGTTTCGAGTTTTAGCGAGACTAACGGACAGCAATTGATTTTTATACATAGACGTAGAGATTAACCCCGGCTTCGCGCGTGTGATTTCCGGGTCTCGACAACAGCGCCACCTGCCGGATCCAATTGTGAATCTTAGCCATCCAGGGACCTACTCAAAAACAATAACATTTTGTCAAAATCGGTCCAGCCATTTTCGAGTTTTTGCGAGACTAACAGGCAGCAATTGATTTTTAATATATGGAGATATAAACAACTTTCAATCAATAAATATGCGTTTTATTAAGAAGTCTTTTAACGTACACTACATACTCATAAGTTCACACACCAAGTTTTTAAAATAATAATTATAATGTCCTCCAGACAGAATTTCGGTCACGGCGGCCAGCCTCAGCGGAGACTAGCCATCGGCGCAGGACAGGATTGTAGTGCATGAGTGTACGCGCAAGCACAGGTGCACTCTCTATTTCCTCACTCTCGCAGTCCGATGGGACGGTAAACCGTCACGACCGGAGAGAGATCAGGCACAGGACCAACGTCCTTACGTGCTTTCCGAGGCACGAGGGTGAGACGCCGCCAACTTCCTGACTCCGGGCAGCAAAAACTCAATAATTGATGTTGAAGTCCCGACTTTGGATTCAAACCCAGGACCTTATGATCAGTAGTCGCACTGCTCTGCTACAACCACTAGACCAACGAGGCAGTCATAATAAAAATACCTATAATGGATTATTAAAGGTTAAACCCAGATTATAGTAAATTTCTTCTTCTTTATATATTGTTTATTTTAAACACCTAAATGTAAGGGTGCCTACGGGTATGACATTTGACTCGTTGATCTAGTAGTCGTAAGCGTGACTGCTGACTTTCTGGAGTCTCCGGAGTACCGCCTAGGAGCAGCCTCGAATCAAGAAGGTATTATGAGAGATAAAGGAAGTCGTTTGGTTCGTGTGGAACATTGACAAAAAACGGCTGAAGACTCGCCGACCGCCTGGTTGTTCAATGGTGGAAAGGGGAGGAAGAAATTAAGGCATGTAATTCCTGCGCACACTCCGAAAAGCATCCTATCGAATACGAAGAACTTGGAAATTTCGCGCCGGTGTTTTCCGCTGACAAAATTGGTTTCAATCATTTCAAGGTCACAAATAAACCTCTTACCGCGTCTACCCACTGGCTCCAACGATATTAGCAAGCATTTTGTAGTACCAGTCCATATGAAACCCGTATTATCGATATGAAGATATCTGCAACAGAATCAAAGAAACCTACATAGCCCAACTGATCTCAACTGATCAGGCCAATCCCCTGTAGGATTGTAATGATTATGATCAATTGACTCAACGACTATCCCCACCTATGATAAGTCATGACGCAGCGGATGATGGTAAAGGTTCGAATGCGTGCTAAGTTGGCAGCGAACGGTTGAAGACTGGCTGATGGTCTGGTTATACGATGGTGAAAGGTAGAGGGAGGAATATACATATTTCTACTCAAGATTTTAAATTATATACTTTACGCAAAGCGACCTTTTTATTGTGGAGACTTTATGTATTTTTACACACAGTTAATTGCTGATTAAGTCTTTGTTGTATTAAAGCATATACCGCCTCGAGAAATGTTGTTTAATTAAACCTTTGTAATTATTTCAAGTCTGCTTCTAAGTTCATTATTTAAATTAATAAAAAATATTTTCACATTTCTAGAAAATATCTTCCACGTTGACAGCTATTTAAATTACTCAATTTTTACCAAAAACATTTCTTAAAAAACATATATATCTGAGGTTTTTGAGTTAACGATGTGCAGTATTTTTGGTTCTCGGAGATGGTGAATTTTTATAAACCTGCTTGAAACAGCAATAACAAATCCGTAAAAGCTTTTGCGCTAACTTTAGCAAATCGATAATGATCGATGTATATTTTTTACCAACATCGTAACGTCCTAGAAATTTTTTTTGCACAAAATTAATATTTATACAAGTAAATCAAGATTAATTACAAAGTAAATAACATATACATATGCATCTTATGTTTTATGTGTGCTCATATTTATTATACTGAATTTTACATTAATTTTGTTGTTGTAAGCATTTAGAAAGTGGACAACTGTGATAAGATCGCGGATGCAATAAAACAAAAACAGCTATGTATACATAACTGCATCTTATTCATCTGCTTCTTTATTAGCCTTTATTATTTATTTGCTGTATATTAGTCTCTCTGATTGAAAACATTTTGTCTTAATCATCATGTCATGTCATGTAATGTCATGTCTGGGTATTTTACGTCTGGTATAACCGTGATGGTTGGTGAAACATCTAATAAGAAAAATTTCCAAAAGCCGAAGAAAGCCATTCTTCGGATGCCATTTTGACAGATTATCTGGCGTTTCCCATAGTTGAATTTTACGACACACCCTCGCTACGGAATGAGGTTAAAGGATAATATTACGCCGTCACCACAGGGTTGTCTAACTTGCATGGGCACGCTTACAAGCAAAAAGCAAAAACTGTTGCATCTAATAATTTTGATATATTTAATTGTTTCTAAAGCTTCATCCTTGATGGATAATCCATCAATGTATTTCTTCCTTATAGATTGCCTCGTAGGGAGGATATATGGCGAGTGTGATGGTAATAATTATACTGGATGACATTTTTTACCGTCTGGAAAAAAAATTGGGTGTAACATGTGAACGGATTAGAAGCCTACGCCACTGATATTTTACAAAAAATAAAACCAAAAATGTTGAATTAAATAAATAAATTAATTAAAATCTGTCAAATTAAGATAGAATATAAGAAGTCATAGTAGAATTAAATTACAGTAGGTGGCGCGAATGTAATGTCTACTTCAATTATTGTATAATCATTCCTAAATAAACAATATAACTTTTTCAAATTTAAAACGACATTTCCACAATTCTTTATTCTACGGCAGAGACGCGCCGGGTACCAGCTAGTCCTTTATAAATATAAGGAATGGATTCAATTAATTTGTAATTTAACCACATCAAAATTTTCCGAATATTAAATTACTGTAGCTCTAGTCGAAATCATCCAAAAACCTGATCATAATTTGACTAGACCCGCGAAAACGAAACCAAGTTATTCTGGGGTTACTAAGAATAGGTGAAGTCAAGATCTACGTGATAAAGTCTCGTTGTAGACGTGTGATGGCTACAGCATGAACGTATAGAACAACCCTCTCACGGCAATACCAGAGTGAAATTAAAGCGACAGTAGCCTAATGGCAGGGCGCGGTCCGCGAACTCAAAAAGGTCGTGGGATCAAAGCCGCCATTCGACTACTGGCGTGAACCACTCGTAATACAAGCAATTTAAGCTTACCACGAGTGGTTAAGGGGAACATTAGTAATGTTTATAGCATTGTTAATATTCTTTATTTTAAAAAATATTAGCTTATGACCATTGTGTTACGTACGATGAGCCGTAGAGCACTTACTGGTAACGTGACATTCATTTTGGTAATCGGTGGTGTCTACAGGCCAAACCACCCACTTAACATGTCTTTTTGAAAGAACAAGGGTGATAAACGATTGTTCAGTACACGTTATGGTAAGTGGATGCTGTGGCTGATATACATCTACATTTATCATTTATCTCGTTTCAAAATGCAGATGCGTTGTCACCCCTGAAGACTAAGATGAAATGCCTCGTTGCCCGTAAAAAGAGTCGCCAGTTCTTTACACTCAACATACGAAACACAACAGCATTATTATGCTACTTTACGCTGGTACTCTGTGAGAGCGTGGTCCTACCCGGTCGAGCAGACTCGTTTGTACTACAACCATAATATAGCTGCAGAGTGGCTCTATAACGTTAATTGCATGTTTACTATTATTATTTTAAGCCCCAAGAGGTTTTATAATAGGAGACTAAAAGAATGCCAGAAAGATATGACCTCCGATAGATGGCGATGTAACAAGAGCGAAAATCTTCCACGTAACGGGAGAGGTTCATGACCTTAGCAAGCTGGCAGGATTAAGATGATGATAATGACGATTCATAATAAAAATAGCTACTTTTTAATAGATAAAAACTACACTACTCACAACATCATAGAGGGAATATAATAATATCATATTCCCTCTTCTTTATTATTTTTTTACTTTCTTTATTATTAATAATAATAAATTTATAGAGGATACCGTGTAGTGACGGTGTGAGAATGTCCACTACTCCAAATGGATTGTTTTAATTGAACAATGGGTGCGTTTGGCAGAAAAAAGCGCTAGCAAGCGCTTACTAGCGCTAAAATAGTTTTCGGCCAGGACACGATTGCTACTTCAGTAGCGCTGACACAATCCGCCATTTTGCTTATTTAATTTGTTTGTTTTGAAGTAGAGTTTATAAGTTGTTTTGTGCAATATTAGTTTTAAGTAATATAATGACATGAATAGACATATACATATTATTAAAAATTCATGATTGGTAAGTTTTTAATATGAATACTTCACAAACATGTATTTAAATTAGGTTAGGTTCCCCGGTTAAAACTAACATCGTGTCCTAGAGGAAAACAGCTACTTACGATTTGACAGCGCTTACCGCTTACGATCGCCATTTGGCTTACAAGCGCTTGCTAGCGCTTTTTTCTGCCAAACGCACTCATTGAAATTCAAATTCAAATTTTAATTTTAATACTTATGTACGCTAACCCTATAGTAAAATGTGAATAACTAATGAAAATAAAATAAATGTGTGTCTTAAGAGGCGGCAAATTGAAACAACCTAGGAGATAGGCATTAGCATATTCCTTATAACAGCTAGATATTCTAATCATTATTTAAATTAAATATAATATTCAAGCAGTAATTAAAATGTACTTTTTTCGTGGCAATTATGGCAATAACCCCCTTATGAGTCAGTCTATGTTCAAAAGTGGACTTTAATAGGCTGTAAAAATGAATGAAAGCAATCTCATTGTAATCTATGGTAATCTTACCATATTGAACTAAGTGAAATAGGAAGAGAAGTTAGCTGAATTTAACAGTCTTATATTATCAAGCACCAAAAAAAAAACGCAGGGAAGTTAATCCTACCGACCCATTCATTTTGCAATCTGCAACACGACTATAGTACGCTACTGTTTGTAAAAGGCACTTCAATGCCTTTTGCATCATCGTCATCAACTTTAATACATTTTATAATCGAGTCTCGAAAATACAGAAGAAAAAAGAATTGCACAATGAATTTTTTTTAATAAAACGGAAGTGATATACTAACTCAAAGTCCACCTGATGGTAGATGTGTTGCGTAGAATAAACTACAGATGCGTTGTCACTCTGTGGACTAATATGAAAGGTCTCTCAGCCTTTAAATATACTGGATCTCTAAAACCATATAACTGGGACACAGTATTGCAAGGACAAATATTTAGTGACAGAAAAAGTAAATAGGCTAGCGGTTCGCTACTTGCACATGTCGGCCACTTTCTGTTTACTTGCCTCCTGCGATGTACCTACTTACTCTTTCCCTTCTTTAGCCATTTGTTGACGGTTTACATATAACCCAAATTTAAATTTTCTCGTAAAATAAGACACAACATTACATATTGTGATATTATTAAGTGTAAATATACAACTTATACAACAATTATTATCGGTAATTTGCAGCCTGTACCTATGCGTGCCATTACTGTGCACACATTTCTAAAAGGGTTACGAACCAGTTAGTTCTGCACGCCGCTTCAGTTTACATTAGCGGACTTCACAATTTCTTAAAATGATTTATTTGTTAGACAATATTTTTATAGCATAAAAGGGCAAACGGGCACAGAGTCCACGTGATGGTAAGTGGTAGCTTCCCCGATGACTAAGATGGAATGCCTCGTTTCCAGTAAAAAAAGGTCTCCGGATCTCTACATTGATCATAAGAAACACAACAGTATTAAGCTGCTATTTTACGGTGGTATTCTGTGAGGGCGTGGCGTGGTCCTTCCTCGGTTGAGCCAACCCATTCGTGCTACAACCATAATATATCTGTAGCGTGACTCTACCACGTGTGAAAATTCTCCTCTGCAGTCACCATAAGAAACACAACAGCATTGTCAATTCATACTTCATCATCGAGTACTTACACCAACAATTAAAACTACAATTTATAATTTCATCGGTGCCAGCATGTAATTATGCTAAACCTTATGAATACTTTTTATAATAATAAATTGTGTGTCTAATATTCCGTGCTTCCGTCTTTTTAATCCAATGAAGGAACGGTAGGGAGCAGCAATATTAGTACAAGTCTTTCATTTTTACGTTTACCAATATACCTGTCTCGTGATGAGCAAATTCTTTGAGAAAGGACAGGTTTAAAAGTGAAAGTAGAAGACTAAGTAATTTAACAAGAGCTTAATCATAATTTTACTTTTTCTTCTATGTTTTGCTATGTTTTTTTTTAACAACCCGGTGTTCAGAAAAAATAGCCTCATTAATACATCAACGTCATCATTAAAGTCAACCAAAAGTTACTGCTGAACATAGGGATCTTTCAAAGAACGCCACAAAGCACTTGCATCCATCAACTTCTCGCATCTCTTACCAAGTTATCCATCCATCTAGTAAGAAGCCGCTTTAAACTTCGCTCCAGAATCTTTCTTCCATCTCGATTGCTGGTTCTTCGAAGTATACGACCAGCCAGTTACATTTTTTTTACTGCGGATATATTGTAATAGGGCTAACTTGTTAATAAACTAAATTGCTAATAAACGATCAAGGATATAATGACCAACTAATAGCGGTATAGACTTTAGAAGTAGTTCCAAAGAATGATCACAAGGTAGAGCAATCCTAGCGCAAGAGTTTTGTCCTTATGAACTTTTTTGGCTTTTGTCATCAGTCTCTAGGCATTATTTCAATTAATGCGTGTGGCGTACCCTTGTCTAGTTTTCAGGAATTGCAAAAGATAGATAACGAAAAAGTCGGTGCATGCAGGTGCCAGGACATTCCTTGGGGGAGGCCTATGTTCAGCAGTGGACTTGTGAAGGGCTGTAATGATGATGCTGATGATGATGATGAAGAAAACGAAAATTAAGCCATTTAATACACAACATTTTTAGTTTTCTAATTATAGTTTTGTACTCCTGAAAAATTTATTTTATGTAGGTATTAAAACCAATTTATTAGACACGGGATTTTTTATTTAAAATATACCATATAGCGACTTCAAATTTCAACACAGAAATATATTTTAAAACATTTAATTATTTAAGATATAAATGTCTTAATAAAATAATATTATACATTTTTATGCAATCACATTATTAACATATTTATCAATGCACTAGAGGAATCAGGCATATTAAGTAAAAATAAACTTGCAAAATAAAATCATATAATTTAAATTTCAAGTAACCGGTCTCATGTGGCATCAAAGCAACTTTTGTTTTTCTTACGAATTATCCACAATGATTACTCCTCATGAATAACAAAAAACTGTTTCTCTTTATTGCCTTCCTCACGAGAGTATTGAGACAAAAAGCGCCGACTGGACCGTGAGTTTCTTTCACCTTGTACATGGAAATAAAAAGGGACTTTTTGTTTCACCTTATTAGAGGTGTCTCTCGGAAAGGTTTAACGTAACAAGGTGAATTCAGCGCTGAGCAGTAGCTAATTTAAAAAAGTTATTTTTAAATTAGAATCACCCAACTAGGTGCAATTTTTACCGGAATAAAACTGAGCACCGAACAATTGATTGTTAACGAATACTTTTGTAGTTGTAGAAGAAACTAACGTAACGATATCTCATTTACGGCCTGATAAAATATGCAGGAAGAAAAAGGATGAAGGTTTTGGTGGAGGAGCTATAACAGTGGACTTTTGAGGGTATGTAATGTTGATGACGTAAAGAAAATAATGGTATTATTAATGGTAATTAAGAGTTTTCCTTTGGTGTTTGTAGGTGCATTCTGCGCATTTCATATAAAATTTACGAATATTTTTTTCACAATTTTCAGTGTTATATTATTAAATTTAGTAAATAGGTACTATATTTGAAAAATATGTATACAAACACCAAACTATTATAATTTATCATAAAAATATTCACTTGTCCCCAAATGCGATTTTAATACAAATTTTGGATTATCTCCATTATAAGAAGTTGTTGAAATGTTTTAGTTGTAATTATGACCGAGTCATCATCATCATCATCATCAATATATCCCTTCACAAGTCCACTGCTGAACATAGGCCTCCCCCAAGGTATGCCACGGTCCTGAGCCACCTACATCCATCGACTTCCTGCATGTCTTACCAGGTTGTCACTCCATCTAGTGGGGGGTCGCCATACACTTCGCCTACCGGTACGAGGCTGCCACTCGAGAACCCTTCTTCCCTAATGGTTGTCGGTTCCTCCAGCTATATGGCCGGCCCATTGCCACTTCAGCTTACTAATTCGTGGGTTATGTCGGTCACTCTGGTTCTACTGCAGATATCCTCATTATCCTCATTTATAAGTTTATCACGCAGAGAAACTCCGAGCATAGCCCTCTCCATAGCTCGCTAAGCGACTTTGAGGGTCCTCTTACGGCCAGCAGTGAATGACCACGTCTCGGTTCCGTAGGTCATCACTGACCGAATATCGCCTAATAAAGCAGAGGGCTGTAAATCTTTGACAGGCTTTGTCTTAACACCGACTTTAAAAGCTATTATGCGACAAAAGCTATTATGTGGAAATAATTTTATTCTTATTGACGGTTTTCACTTTTTATTAAATGTTTACTTTTTTGAGCTTTTCGAGTGAAATAAGCAATATTAAAAACTCAACATTTTAACAACAACACATTTGGTCGAAACAGTTACATTACCTAAGAGTTTAATTTCTACTTTTCCACTCTTAAGAATGGAACCGTTATTGACATTTTAATGGAACTGCCCTTGATTTTGCCCTAAATTAATAAAAATAAATGCTATTCAGCGACAGAAATAATTAAGAGGATAGGGTTGTACCTGCCACTTAATAAGGATAGGAATAGGATATATCGTAATCATCACACTGCAGAAGTATTACGCTTCTTTGACTCTGCTCGCTTAGTGGCAAAAGACATTCATATGTTTTTTTTTTTACTTTTTACAAGCCAGTACTTGATCACAATCCCGCCTGGTGGTAAGTGTGCATCACCACTTACGCCTTAGATGGTAAATCGCACTGTCTTAGCGTAACAAATGCCTATTTACACTTGCCTTGAAGACGCCTAGATTGGTCGTCTTCAAGGCAAGAGTGATAGTCATGGTCATGGTAGATGGTCAGTCGTATTTGACATACCGCCTAGACTACATGTTTTATCTTTGCTCCTCAAAATATCGCATTGTTAATGTTTAAACTCAGTGCTAAGAAAAATAAGTTTTGTAACAAGTATATTAACACTTTAGTTATCATTCTATACCGTACTTAACTAATTTAAAGTGGTGAATTTCAAGTGTTCTAATATTTTGTTTAATCATTTTAACATAAGTTTACCGTCAGTTAGTGTTAATGAGTTGTGTTTTGATTAAACGCGTAAGCCACACAGTCTGCACGGCGCTTAAGACTTTTTGTCGTAACTTCATTTTAGCACCGATTCCGGCGGCGGCCTTAACTTGGAGTTGATATTTATTAAATTCATACGGCGAAGAAAGCAGATAACTTCATTTCACTTAATAAGTTAAGTTAAAATTATTATGGCTGTGTCATTGCAATTATGGGGATGTTGCTCTAATGAATCAATTGAAGAAGTTGAACAGTTCATTAATTGTACGCACTGTAATAAATTTTACCATTTTTTATGTTTATCCATTCCTGAAATCGCTAGTAACTCTGTCTGATGACAAATGGAAATGTCCGACATGTATAGATTCAGCACCAAAGACCTCAAAAAAGGACTGCACACCTATTCGTACTATTTCTACGACCAGAGGAAATAAAAGACCGGCATTAAACTCTCCTCCAAAAGCAAGTCCTGTTACAAGTGAAAACGTTCGTACAATTGTCCAAGAGGATATTAAGAAAGAATTCAACGATATGCTAAAACAACTAAATGAAAAAGTATGATCGGTGTTATCGTAATGGTGCTGCAACAACAGAATGGACTTAAATACAAGTAAATGTTATCATGTTAAATACTCCAGAAAACAAAATTTAATACATGTAAATTACTTTATTCATAATACTAAAATTGGGGAAGTAGAGACCATTCTTGGCGTAATATATGATAAAAAATTAACTTTTGTACCCCATTTAGATAACATAATTATGAGAGCATCTAAAATGTTGGGTTTTGTCTTAAAAAACTCAAAAAATATGCATTTCAAAACCAAAATATTTCTTTACAACAGTCTAGTTCGCAATATTACATTCATTACGTATCGAACGTGTTCAAAAGCAGTTCCTCTGGCATCTAGCATTTTCTGTTGGTAAAGCAAAAAAGCTACGGTCCTATAATAGTAAATTGCATCATTTTAATTTAGAAACCTTAGAAAGTCGCAGAAAGTATAATGATGCAGTTTTTGTACATAAAATATTTAATTCTACATTTAATTGCCCCAGTTTAATGGAACTTTTTAAGTTTCGTGTACCTTCGAGATTACCTTGCAGCTCTATTGCACCACTTAGTCCACCATTAAGAAGAACTGTCTTGGGAAAGAATTCTCCTTATGCCAGGTTCTGCAAAGTTATTAATAGATATAGCGATCTAATCGACATTCACTTTGACTCACCCAAAACATTCTCTAAGTGTCTCCGTTAATGTATAAGTTAATAGCGTAAATTAAAATAGATTTCTTAGTTTTTTTTTAAGTTTTTTTTGGTTTATGCAGCACTAATCTTACTAATAAATATGTATTTAATTTTAGTTGAGGAACAACTTATTGTTTTTTCAGTTTTTTTTTTATAAAGTTATATATGCATGCGGAGTTTACCTTTAAGTAATTGTTGCACTTGTGTTACTTTTAAGTAATTGTATTAATTTGATATGTTAGTGTTATCAATTGTTGGTGAACCTAATAAAGAGAGAAAAAAAACGAATACCTATTTACACTTGCCTTGAAGACGCCTAGATTGGTCGTCTTCAAGGCAAGAGTGATAGTCATGGATAGATGGCGGTGTGAACACGTTTTCTCATGAGATATTTTCGGTATCCTATTTTTGTTTCACCTATTACTGTGATATTACACCGCAAGAAATTAGAATAAGATTATTATTATATTGCGAATATCGCGGATCCCTACTAATATTACAAATACAATATTTGTCCGTATGTTTCCTACCAAAAAGAACGCACATTAGGTAACACCGTACGCGAAGTACGTGCCGCATTTTAGAGTTCGTTGTTTGAAATCATATGAAACCTCCCACATTGAAGCCGCACCGTTCGCGTCGCATTTTATAAATTGCGGTAGGTGTCCGAATATTGAAGGAATCATGCTGATAACGTCATAAACTGGTGGTTTCGACTACCCTTCTAGTAGAGAAATATTGTTTACAGTGGCTAGTGTTTTTTCTAGTGGTTCCGTAGAATTCAATTCAATTTTCACAAAATTCAATTGGTGGCAAGATGATCACTCTACTATAAATCCACTTACACGTTTCGCAATATATTTTTACTTTATTTCAGGAGTATTTAGTTTTACTGTGTTGGCAACAATAATTCGTCAGACAAGACATGCAAAACTGCCTTTTTAAATAAATTTGTGATCCAGAATCTTCTTTTCCTCGAATTTTATTTTCTTCTTCCTCTACCAATAAGCAGGCTATTACAATGTTTTTAATAGCGATCCGAGCGATCAATGTCACTGTACCGTTTCACACCAGTGATTGAAAAAAACTGCAAAAGTTGTTGGCAACGTGTAACCACAGCGTGTACGGCGCGTACGTGCCAATGTGCGAGGCAAAAAGTAAATGCGACGCGTGCGGTGCCAACAATTGTGCGTTCAGCTTTGTACGATTAATCTGCTGTACTGATTTTTTACTTTGTCAATTTAAAGTTAGAGGTTGATTATAAATTTGCCGGATAGAAAGTGCTGATTTAGTCCTAGATGATAAATTGCTCTAGATAAGAAATGCATTCTTTTTTCTTACAAATAAGGTATAAGGTGCCTTATTTTACATTTTATTCATACGGCAACAATTATGCTTGCAAGCAATAGGCTTTCAGAAGTCTCGGTTTCATTAATAGAATGACTAAACCAACCATTCAGTAAGACTGTCACTCTTTGTTAGAATTGAAAGGGTCCAAAAATATTTATTAAGATTTTAAGCTACCGTTGCAACCGTTATGGCCAAGCTAATTAAAACAAAAAGCCCAGCCGTATAATAACTCCCTTCAAAAACATAAAAATCTTGAGTCTCCGTGACCTCCGTAAATATTTCGATATTATTTTCTTATTTGAAACCCTAAATAATAAAATTGAAAGCTCTTCCTTATTGGCCAAAATTAAATTTCGTCTGTCCGCTCGCCTGCAACGCGCATTTCATACATTCGTACCACCTACATTTCCAAAAAATATGCACAAAATTTCTCTATCTCTCGTGCTTTACAATTACACAACAAAGAATTTGTAAATCTTGATCTCTTGTGGTGGTTCCTTAAAAAGTCTCGAGCGAACTATCTTTTAAAGTTATTGGGATAAATACTTAATAGCGTAACATTCGGTAACCTCTATAATGTGTAGATTGTCAGTCCCTAAAGAAAATATTTTTATCAATTTTGATCAAGTTACCTATTTTTATGCTTTGCTGCACTGTTGTTGTTAATATGACTTTCCAATTGCACAAAATATAAATTTTCTAATCAGATTCAACTAACATGGGTAAACTTCACCATTTATACGAGAATTTTTACACGTGGTAAAGCCACGCTGAAGCTATAAGGTTTACAACCTTATAGCTTTCACGAAAGGGTCAGATCGACCGGGGAAGGACCACGCTCTCACATAATATCAGCGTTAAGTTTAGAGAACTGGAGACCCGTTTTATTGGAATCGGGGCATTCCATCTTAGTCCTCAGGAGTGACAACTCATCTGTATTTTGGTTCAATAAAAAATCAAGGTTAAATAAAAAATAATAAATAAATATATAAAAAAAGGTTAAATCTAGGTGTCTATGGGCCACAGCATCCACTTACCATCAGGGGGACTGTGTGCTCGTTTGTTACTCTAATTCTATTAAAAAAACCTTCAACAAACTTAATTAAAACAAGTGTTAGTCTAATGTATTTTGCGGCACTCGCTGTAATGTTTGTGTCATAACAAAAAAAAAACCATACTAATAGTTTTCAAATCGCTAAGGTTTTAGATATGGAGAATACTGAGAAGATAATCGTCATAATTTCACAGCACGCTAAACCCGGGTTGGTTCAATCTCCGCCGGCACCAATGAAATATTATATAATTGCAATTTTAGGTGCTGATTTGTCAAGTGATCGGCGGTGAAGTTAAACATCGTGAGCAAATCTGCATTACTATAGAATGAAATATTGTTAAGTGCTTGAATTGCTGTGCTGAGGTGTGAATGGTAGAGATTGCATGTATTACAACGGGTTGTGAGGTATTCCATCTTATTCTTTAGAGGCGTTATCGCATCTGTAGCATTCTTTATATGAAGTTGGCTGCAGGTGTCAATTGGCTGCAGTAGACACATACAACGGGGATTGATTGTTTAGTTTTGCTTTATATCATAAAAATTCTTAGCACGATACTTTTAACTTTTAGCATATGTTATATGCTAAAAGTTAAAAGTATATTATATACTTTAAAAAGGCAGGAGTGCTTGTAACGTAACGATACATATTCTGTTGTCAAAATGTTAATTAGTATTAAACGGTTTTTAGCACTTTGTGCATGTAAAGTAGTTTTTTAATGTGCAAATAAAGTGACGTTTATAGAGCCGAGATATGCTAGATAAACGTTTACACAGACGCACGAAACTAATACACACACATCATTTTAAAACTGTAGAAATAGACACTGGGCTTCGAAACATGGAGATAGATAAGAAAATAATTGGATAATTATAATTCAATACAGATTAGAAGTAACTCTTATTGAAAGTCATTACTTTACTTTTAGCGATCACCGATTAAGTTGGAGAGGTCACGTCTAATGTAGTCCACTCTCCGTCCAACGAATTAGTTAGCTAAAGTGGCAATGGGCCGGCCGTATAGTTCGAAGAAACGATAACCGATGAGGAAGAAATATTCTCAAGAGGCAGCCTCGTATCGGTAAGCGAAGTGTTGGGCGGTACCCACATGGAGTGACAACTTGTTAAGATACGCAGGAAGCCGATGGATACTGGTCGCTCAGGGCCGTGATTTGTGGCATTCCTTGGAAAAGGCCTATGTTCAGCATTGTACTTGTGAAGAGCTGTAATGATGATGATGATGATGATTTTACTTTTGCCACTGGTTCTGAAAAAACCTCAGTCCCAAGAAAGTAAAACTTTCTAATAAAACAGGTTGTACAAATTACTTACAATACCAATTTAAGAAACTAATGTAGCTCGGAAGGTCACCACATTCTTAGGTGTTATTATCAACCATGTATTCATTCATATTCTATATCAATATCATATGATAATTTGGACGGGGTAGAGCCACGCTGCGGCTATATTATGGTTGTAGCACAAATGGGTCGGCTCGACCGGGTAAGGACCACGCTCTCATAGAATACCAGCGGAAATGAGTAGCTTAATGCTGCTGTGTTTCGAATGGTGAGTATAAAGATCTGGAGACCCTTTACTACTGGAAATAAGGCATTCCATCTTAGTCCTCAGGGGTGACAACGAATCAGCGTTTTGATTCTTAATCGAGGATAAATATAGATCTATAATAATAAGTTCTTTATTTCCAAGAGGTTGTACATCACGATATTTGCATAACATTATTTAATAAAGCTACATTAGTACATATACTTGAAAACATAGCATCTGCAGCCGAACTAGGAGACCTGTGCATCAGCTGTCAGCGCCATATCCCCACCGTTAATTTATCGAAATATTAGGATGCAAGCAAAAGTTAAATAATCAAATTCTATCTAAAAATTTGTACATTCCGCTAATATAACCTAAGTACAATGAAATTAATTGTATCACATATTATGTTTATATACTATCTTACCACTTATTACTAATACCAAGGTACAAACAAAATAATAAATTATACTACTAATGCCGTTCCTCTCTCATAGGATGTCTATGTTCCACAGCATCCACTTACCATCAGGTGGACTGTGTGCTCGTTTGTCAACCTTATTCTATAAAAAAAATTAATAATCCTTCATGTACTTATACTTTTTGTTATATTATTGCCAAAGTTAATAGATTAGTTGCCAGGGTTATTTTTCAAAGAGTTGCCAAATTTTCAACCTAAGTTCAATTATATAAATAATGATATATCATTATTGCAGTTTTTGAATATAAGGGTAAATAAAGCTTCTACTTTTATTTGAGATTATTCCAATTTGAATGTGATATACGGACAAGCACTATTTTTCTATCGATCGACCCTTACCAATGTGTGCGGGCGCAGTAAAATCGGTAAAAGTGATATCAGACAGTTCACTCGAATGAATATTCTCTGGAGTGACTGCTTCATTTTTCTTTCATTCCATGTTCACACAGCCTAGATAGAGTGAATAAAAAATGAACATTCACCCGCTCTTTTCTCTCAAGATGTGGTCAGATACAGTTGAGTGCGTATTGGAATTAATTTAATTTGCGATAGCTTAATTAAGCAATTGACATAAAAGAAACAAAGAAAACGGCGTGTATTGCGGGTCCTCTCCGTCTTTATTTTGTTTAATGTCTTCCTCAGTAAGATCTAAGTTTAAATCGGCAAAATTAAAGATTGTATAGCGTTTGCCCCTATTGTTTTGTTTTTATATTCATCAGTTTTGTGGTTCCAAAGGCATTGATAATTTTAAAAGTTGTCCAAAAACAGCAGCGTATTTTGGTCATTCAATTTAAACACCATGGCCGTATACGAGTGAACGTTCACTCTGTGTTCAGACCTTTCATTTTTCGTTCCTTCGGATTGGGAGTGAAAGATGCCGAGTGCCAATATCCAACATTGTTGGATCGGTTCATTAATGAATTCATTCGGCACTTTTGTTTCATTTTGTGTTCAAACGATTCACTTTGAGTGAAAGGTGACGAATGAAAGATAAAAATGAACGAAAAATGAACTGTCTGATATCACTTTAAAAATAGTGCATTACTACGCATTTTAAATTCAAAGATAAGGACAGAAAATTAGAATTTTTTTAATAATTTTTCTTCACCATTTGCCTATATTACTTATTCTGAACCTTCTCTGCAAATTTATACGGTTATTGTAAAATAATCCTGTATTATTTTCTATAACTTTTCTCTGTGAGACTCTTTCTAATGGTTATCACCTACAAGGTACGGCCAGCCATTAGTATAGGCTGAGAATTGAGTCTTTTATGAAATATGTAAAAATAAGTTTAAACGGAGCATTATTAACACTATAATGATAATATGTGTAGAGTTGTGGCTATTCTTCTCACAGGCGTATAGTTTGTTTTTCCAACAAATTAAAAATATCATGATCGATACATATCTACTCGTAAACAGTTACAGTTGTGGGTAAACTGTAAACTTATCACTCATTCAATACATAATTAATAGGACCTTGTAATACAATTTTCTGTTTTAAAATTCTATGTAATCGTACCGCATTACATTACAAAGTTTAATCGAAAAAGCTGCGGTTGCAATCTGGATTTTATAACACTGGATTATGATTATGACGTGACGTGACTTCGATTCGTAGCACGTAGCGAGGTTAGATACAGCTTTATTTGATACAAAGATATGATTACAATATTACGCCTCTATTCTAAATTAACTCTTAACATCGAATGTTTTTAATTTTTGCAGTCGCATTATCACAATTTTATCAAATGACTAGCTTTTGCCCGCGACTTCGTCCGCGTAAAAGAAAATGGTTCTGACAGGATTTTTACGTTATTAATTTTGTTAAAACATATAAATTAATATTTAAAATTTTTAATTTACTTATAAAATATAACAATCTTTATTATAGTTTAGGAATATAAAGGTTTTAGAATTTAAAAAAAAATGTTGTTTTTATGAACACGAAGCTCGGCCTTTGATCTGGTGAAAGTGACATGGGTGTTTTATTCCATTGTAAACAATATTTTTCGTTTTCCCTTCGGGTGCTAGAATCACAAGGGTCAACTCTTACTCTGGAGCATGCAACATACAACATAATGTGGAAGAAGCAGCTTTCTCTCAAGTCTACACCCGCTACCTTAACAGTTTGACCTTGAGCTTTGTTTGTGGTTAAGGCGAAGCAGACTTTGAGAGGAAACTGCACTCTCTTGAATTCGAAGGTGTAATTTGATGGTGTTAGGGGAATCCTCGGAATAAATACAGACTCTCTTCGAGAAAAACCTGTCAGTATAGTTGCCTCAACTACATTGCGATGCAGTGTTTTCATAAGTTTGGTGGATTTATATTGCACAACTATATAATTGGCGCGCCAATTGTCAACTTTAACATGTGAGTTGGGTGACCGGGAGGCTTCAGTTTATTTAGGAACTCGATAGGATAATGAATTGCATCATCGGTATTTATCACTGAGTCGACGGATTTATATTGATATACAACCTCTTCGATGATTTAAAAATTACTTCATTTATGACTGAGGATAGTTCGTTTTTGGTGTTAGGATGGCACGCTCGCATAATCATTCTGCAGGTTTATCGTGAATATTATTAATGTTTGGGTAAATTTTACCTATAAGCTCTTCTAGAGTGGAAACAATTGTACCTGACTCTGTACGGAGAATTATATTATTATCCAGTTCCGGGAAATCACCATTTCCTATTTTAAGCAACAAGTCTGAGAACTGTCCCGCAGTAACATTTCCCCTAAGGTGGACCTTCATATTTTTGCCAAGTTAAGTTAAGTTTAGTGACTGAAGGCCACAAATGATACTGCTTTACGTGCGCTGTGTGACGGCTCCGTGGCGCAGTGGCTTAGCAATGATTTACCGCGCTAAGGGTCGCGGGTTCGAATCCCGCACGGAACAAGTATTCGTATGGCCTATAGGTAATAGTTCCGGGTCTGGATGTTGACATTCCGTTGAAAGTCCGGGTATGAAATTTATGTATGTAAACTGCCCCCACGATACAGGAGAAAATCCTAGTGTGCAGGTAACGTTAAAAAAAAGAAAAAAGAAAGAATAGATGCCATCAAAACATAACTTGTAAAAAAAACCAAGTCTCGCAACTCAGTTTTTCTACCGTAAAAAGAATCATAGAAAGATCCATGTAATACCAAGTCGGTTAATTTATTTAGTTCCTACTTAAGAGATTGCTTAGTGCGATTGCCAAGTCAATCTATATATTCAAAACATAAAAGATTTTTAACATTGCTTTTTTTATTTATTTATTCATTCATATGCAATACAATTAAATACAAAAAAAATATAACCTTACCTTACTACAATTTCCCAATATTTAGAAATTATTAAACTAAAAAATAAACAACAACAGCAATAAACAAATCAAATAAATCAAACATAAAAAACGATTAACAAAAGTATGCAACAATGTATGTGTTATAGCTCTGTTAATAATGTCCTTTTCAGAGAGGATTTTAATAAATTTTTGCTTAATTTATTTTTATTTTTATTTGGAGGCGTTTCTCTTAACCATTTTATTTTGTTATATATTCTGGGTACAATGTATTTATTCAAGCGCTGTCCATAATAGTTATTTGCACTAGGCTCTTCAAGTTTTTTTTCCCTTACCTTACGCGTGTTGTATGTGTTAGTAATAGGTACTTTATAGTCGTCAGTATAGTAATGTTCAATTGCTATTAAATATTTTAACCGTGTTTCAACAGGGAGTATTTTACACATAGGAAATAATTTTTCATATTGTTTTTACAGCTTTTCTTATCTTTTGAATTAATTAAAATTTTTATAATACGTATTTGTAGGCTTTTCACTTGTTTTATATAAGTACTAAATGTACGGCCGTACACAATAAGACCATAGTTAATTAAAGATTCAATTAATGCATAGTAAACCACTAATAGAACATGTTTACTTACTACTTTTCGAATTTGATAGAATTTGCCTAAAATGGACCTTAATTTTGAACATACTTCTTCAATGCGTAATTTCCAATTAAAACTACTATCTACCAACAGTCCTAAATATTTGTAACTGTTAACAAATTCTATTTTGGCACATTGACATGATAATTTTCCCCTGTGCAAGCACTCATAGTCATGCCCTACAATACCTATTTCTTCATAGCGTACATTCTTAGCTAGCCTGTTGTATGGAGAATGTAAATGCATACACTTTGTTTTTTTCAAGTTCAATATTATGCCGTTATCATGTGCCCACTGGGTAATCCGATCAAAGTCTTCCTGTATTTTATCGCAAGCTTCATGTAAGTTTTTGGAAGCATACAATACATGTCATCGGCGTACATGTATTTATCGCAGTGATGCACCACATTAACCACACTGTTCACCAGTATAATGTACCCTACGGGGCCGTACAAAGAACCGGTTGGTACACCGAGAGAGATGTGTTCTTTAGCGCCAGTCGTCCCACTCACCATAGTGCGAATAGTCCGATTTGATAAATAGTTACGGAGCCATTTATTTACAGGGCCCCGAATTCCACATTCCTCCATAGCCCCCAGAAGTACCTCAAGGTCCAGAGTATCAAATGCCTTCTTATAGTCTATAAAAAGAGCCACCACCTGTTTACCATTATTAAGACTAGGACTAAGTAGTTAATTGCTTCCGAAAACTTAGTTAACGCAGTACAAGTACTCCGTCCTCTCCTAAAACCATGTTGACATTCAGTAATAATGTTAAATTTCTCTAAGAATCTACCCACTCTTTGTATGACTACCTTTTCTACAATTTTATTTATTACTGGAAGAATAGCTATTGGCCTGTAATTTGTGTATTCATAATGGCGGGAGCACTACCGTACCCCCAGATATGTCTTTGCTCATTGTTTAGAGAGCCTTCACTACTTGATACCAGTTCTGCAAAGAAATTGACACCGCATCGTGTTTCCTTCAGGTAGTCCCGGTTATTGTATAAGCTTTCAGACCTTTGAGGCTCAGGAGAACCGTACTGCTGTAGGCTTTGACCTCCTAATGCTAATACAGCTTCTCCTATTGTGACCAGTCATTTATTGTAGATTTCTGCTGTTTTTCAACAGTATAATGCCGGAAAACCTTTCCACTTGTCGTTTATAGTCTTCTGATATGTTATCCCTGTATTTTACCAAAAGATATAGTGCATCTGTAATCTGACAGAATGTCAGCTAAATAGAAAAAAGTTCATGCATTTTAAATAACGACTCGCATAAGTCTGCTTCCTCTAGGGCAGAATCCCATTTATTTCTAAAACTTTCTCTTTAAACAGTCGCAAATCATTAAATGAATGAACAGTAGGCATTAAATGAAACAGTAGGCATTTATAAAAGCAGGAGAAAGTTATATTAGCTTTATAATAAAAGATCATATTATGATAGTGTTATATTTAGAGAGTATGTTAAAAATTATTCCAAAATATTTAAAAAAGTATGCTCCACAGCTAAGGCTTTACATTTAAGCAGACAGAGGTTCTTTTTCGAACCAGTGGTAACGTAAAATATTGACTTTCAATAAGAATTACTTGCAATCTATATTCAATAAAAAATTATTCCATTCTATTCTAGCAAGCTAAGTATCATGCAAGCTAATTGAAAAGTTGGTTGGAGAACACCGTTGACAGTCTTCAAACCATCGAAGGAAAATGGACCCCTAACCTGACCAGAAGTAAGCGAATATGGTAAAACCACAGAACACCTAATATAGCGGAAGTGTCAAGTGTGGACGTACAACGAGCCTACAACATGCAATCGATGCAAATCCCTTTGTGATCGTTAAAAAACCGACCGACCGAAGCTCGCTCGTTCATTGCTTGTAAGTCGGTCCGCACTACACGAATTTGTGTTCGGCTCGTCTAGCGTAATCCTAATCTTAAGTAAGTAAGTAAGTATCTTAGATTATATCGACAAGCCGCCGAAATTACTGAGATTTGAAATTGATATGTATTTACAAGGTGCATTATTATTCCAGCCCTTCACAAGTCCACAGCTAAACATAGGCTTCCCACAAGAAACACTACGAAGCACGCTCCTGCATCCATCGACTGCCTGCGTATCTTTCCAGGTCGTCACTCCGTCTAGTGGGGGGAGTGTTCTGTGGGTAAAACTCTGTTTTTAAGTGTTCTGTGGGTAAAACTCTGTTTTATTCGGGTGAACACAGGTACACTCTGGCTGGTGGTACACTCTACCTAGAACGTGTTCATTCATTATTCCTGACCATTGACCATGACACAAATTTATTTTTTGCCGTGCATGATATGAAGGAACTTCCGCATAAAGAAGTGTTTAGCCAAATCATCTGTTGGACATAAATCAAAAAATGCTAACAGTAACGTTTTCGGTCGGCTATTAACTTTGTCGGCAAGGTTGTCGGAATTAAAAAAAGACTTGTTGGCCATTTTCAAGCTGGACAGTTAAATGTATGACCGCGGGAAACCTTTCATGTATAGTATTTGAAAAGGAACCAGGGTGCGCAAACGTTAAACTAAGAAACAGAAGGGAGGAATCGAGGCTTCTCTCGATCCGGCCTCCTATAACGCCTACGTTGGGTTCGGGAACAACGTATGTGATCTCCGCAACGGAGTAACACACAAGGTCGATAACCTCTTCCTTTTCAGAAAATAGGTTCAGGCGGGGATTACGGGTCTTCCGAAGTCGTCCCGGTCCCAACGCCTTAATTCTTCGATGTGGACTGTATTATTTCGAGGGACGAATACCTTGGAAATAAAACAGCAATTATCTTCAAACCGTTCCGTGAGAGAGTAATTACTTTTCCCTATCACTTCCCTATACTTTTTCTTTCTTCTTCTTATTGACTGCTGGTCTTGCACTTTTTCAGAAGTTTCTCCGAACTTTCCCGAAACTTCCCCGAACTTCCCCGAACGATTCCCGAAGGATTCCCGAACTTTTTCCCGAAGGATTCCCGAACGAATTGCAAGAAGCGTTGATTGTCGTCTACAATGCCCCGGGGGATAATGCAGGTATCGGGCCTCGGGGTAGCCCCCATTACCCGGGTGTTCCTCATATCCCATAGCTATGGGACAGTCCTTTTAGCCTATTTAGGCTAGATAGCATTGGACGGATTTTTCCGTGATGGTAGAAAATGTTTTTCCGTAGTTGGATAACTACGGAAAAAGGAGGTTATGATTAAGTCTGGGTTGGCCTTTCAGCGGCATTGTGGGTTGTTACTCAACTCTCTAATCACATATAGAGAGGAGTTCTCTTGGAAGGGGTCGCCCGTCCGGTGGCCGAGTGTGCAACGGCGCAAAGCCGTTGAGGTGTTCATGTAGCCCGTTGTCGGCGCGGTCGAACATGCCGCGCGCTAGTCGGGCCACGAAGTCGATGATGTTCTCGACCTTCAAGTCGGCCGCTATTACGTCATTCCGGACTTAATGTCAGATTCTGCTAGGCCTGTAGTCGCCGCCTCAGAGGGTCGCTCAGAAGTGCGACCATAAACTCTAAAATTCAATTTACTATGGAGTTAGAGGCAAATAATTCCTTACCTTTCCTAGATGTGTTAGTCATCTGAAATCCTAATAACACCATTGGTCACGCTGTGTATAGGAAAAAGACCCATACAAACCGATAATCTCACCACCACCCTTCACAGTTCGCTACCGTGGGCAAATCTTTGTTACAGAGAGCACGAGGGATCTGTGACAGCAAACACCTGGCCGCCGAGCTTCAGCACGTCAAGCAAGTTCTGCACGACAACAAGCTTCTAGTCCCGCGCCTACGTCACAGTGACCGAGTAAAGCCGGCCACAGTCGAGCGTGTGCCTGCTGTACTACCATATGTCAGAGGTGTCACAGACAAGATTGGCTATATCTTGAAGCGAGCTTTTATTAGAACATTCTACAAGCCGCCGAAGAAGATTAGTCAGTTCCTACCATCCGTCAGGTGTCACATTCCTCTACAAGATGCAGGAGTGTACAAGCTTGATTGTGAATGTGGTCTCTCTTATATAGGACAAACAAAAAGATCAATTAGAACCCGCGTAAAAGAACATATAGCTGATGTGAAGCATCAACGTTCCAGGAAGTCTGCAGTTTGTGATCATATCCTAGACGGCCCCAACCATTACATCAGATTTGATAGACCACAAATCCTCGCGAAAGAACACCGATTCCTACCAAGGATGATACGTGAGGCTATTGAAATTAAAAAACATCCTAATTAATTTTAAGAGAAGGAGGCTGGGTACTACCACCTGCTTGGGATCCTATAATCAATAAAATTAAAACTAAACCCAAGCGTACCACTGCAAGACCTCAGGACATAGTCAATTCGTTTTGCATAGATCGGACCATAAACAATAACTAAAAAAGCTGAAGGTACTCCGGGTTTAACAATGACATCGGGACGTCAGTCATCTCAGTCCCCCGTGACCATGGGTGCTGTAAAGCGCCCGAAACGTCGGGAATTAAAAATAAAAGTAATTAAAAGCAAAAATAAACGCGATAAAATCCGTAAAAGTAGTTTTAATCATGTGTAGTGTTCGCGTAAATATAAGAAATCATCATTGTATATTAACAAACATTAAGTGGATATATTGCAATAAACATTTTTATTGTATTTAACCATGGGAAAAATTTTCTCTCATTGCCTTTTTTACCACTTGATCTTCTGCGATAATTTATATCTTTTTCGATTTGATCTAATTGATAAAGCGTCGCGAGGAAGTAGCAAGATATAGTAGCAAGAAGAAGTTTGGCGGTATTTACTTCCAGATCTGTTATTATTGATATGTGTTAAATGATACTTGACTTGTGAATATTTATTTATTTATTTCAAAACTTACATGTAACACCTTAACCTAAAGGGTACATATGGCGGACTTAATGCCATGTGGCATTCTCTGCCAGTCAACCCTAGTTGCCAAGGAAAATTGTTGGCAGGTGCGACCATTATACATAAATAAGTACATATACATTAAAATATACATATATGCAACGTACATACATACACAATCAATTATTAGTTGCCTTCAGGTAATGTTCTCGGAGAAAAACTTTGAAAACTTTTTTATTTGTGACATTCTTAATATCATTGGGGAGGGTGTTCCAAAGTTGTATAGTATATATCGTAAAAGCCGACCTAAAAAAATTTGACTTATGCTGTGGAAACCTTAAACTCAGACGGTTTGACTGTCGGGGTGTTCGACCGTCGATCGGATGAAAAAAATGAAAATTATCCTTAAGATAAGAAGGAGACCTTGGATCGTTTAAAATTGAATAAAGTACAAGTAAAATTCTAGAGCATCGCTTTTGACGTATAGGTAGCCATTTAAGCTTTGAACGATAGGATGATATGTGGTCATACTTACGTAAACCAAAAATATACCTTATGGAATTATAAAGAAGGCGCTCCAACTTGTTTAGAAGATTTTCTGACAGATCTGGGTAACATACATCGGCATAGTCGATAATAGGTAGGATAAGGGAATGAACCAGCGTAAGCTTGGTTTTGAAAGGTAGGAAATTTTTAAGACGATAAAGGGAACGCAAGGTAGCAACAACTTTACGACTAACTTCAGAGATCTGCAATTTCCAGGTCATAGTTTTATCCATGTATAGGCCAAGATTTTTTATGGAATCACAATATGGAGTCAAACTTCCATTATAAATTACAAGCGAGAGATTTCCATAATCAACCTTAGCCAATAATTGCGAATTTCCGAATATTATTACTTTGCATTTGGCAGGATTAACAGAAACGCCATGTTGACATGACCATTCTCTTATGGCTTCCAGGTTATTATTTAGTTTGTGTATTACAAAGTTAAGATTGTTTAAGCTTTACTGTACATAGAGCTGGAGATCATCCGCATACAGATGGTACGAACAATCTAAAACTGAGGAGATAGAATTTATAAATAAGGAAAACATAATAGGAGAAAGTATTTCGCCTTGCGGCACACCAGATTCAATTTCAGCCCATGCAGAAAACCGCTGACCTGAGCGAACTGATTGCTAGCGACCGCGAATATAAGAAGAAAACCATTCCAAGGCTAGAGTATTCTAGTTTGGATGGTAACAAATGGCCGAGAGCTAGGGGGAAAAGAAAAAACCAGCGGACGATGCGGGTTGTATCAAGGAGCACCGCACCTTCTGCTTTTGAGCACGGAGCGGTTATTCACGAAGTCTTAGTCGCTTCAGACGTAGAGACGCGTAATAAAGTAGACACATTCACGGAAACGACTAAAGGAATAGCTGTGGTCGGTAGACAGGTCCAGATATTTTGTCTTGTTATTTTGGTCCAGATATTTTGCATTGATATTTGTTTCGGCTTTAACCAGGTTCGCGTCATACGAAATAGTAATGTTAACGAAAATATTGTTGACTATGCTTGTTTCATTTTACAATACTATACAGTCTGTGACAATTGCCTGGTCCCAGGTAGAGTCCGGCAGGGTCATTTTCGTGTATGGAAGAACGGAAGTTTAGTACTTAGGATAATAAGACAAATTTTAATCGACGAGACCAAACTTCAGAGCAATCTCTAGTGTTGGATCTTCGCTCTTCCTGTTATTATGTTAATAGAAGTAAATGTGTTATTCCTGTATGAATATAATAGGGTGTGAAAATATGATGCTGCCTTAACTGTGTAGTAGTGGTGTAAGAATACCCACTGCCCAACATCATCCCAGGTGTGTGACTCTTGTTGATAACCTTAATGTAATAAGCTTTAATTAAAAAAGTTTACGTTTACTCTATGCACATATCCTATCAAACTTAAACGGTACTTGTGATTATGATTTATAATTGTATTTTACTAACAAAGTAAATTAAATCACTATAATTGTAACTTAACAAGCTTTGCTTATCAAGTAGCTGCGATGCAACCAGTGGCGTATCCCGCCCGTTCATTAACTAATTCTTGAGCAACTCCCCGCTCCCCGAGTCTACAAGAAACAAAACTAACGGCGTTAGCAACACGACACTGGGATTATGAAAGGTAAGCTATAGGCGAAAGCGGAAGCGGTTTAAATTAAAATCGAAAGAAATGCGTATGTTTATCAGGCGGGTTTCATTGACTTCGACTTTACAAAAATTCCAGACCGCTGGTATATTCTTAAAAAGGTTAAAAACGATAGTATTGCGCGCCATAATTAATGACTGGTAAACGCCACCAGCGCCATCTAATATCGAGTAGCAGGCACTAGGAGAGCTTTATAGAAAATTACATGCTAGAATTTTCCCACTAGCACCATCTAGTATCGAGTGGCAGAACTAGGAGAGAACTTTCTAGTCGGTCGGGACCGGTATGTGCTCGAACATTGGATATGTTTCAGTGGAAAAGGTCTTATATAAAGGTTTTTAGGACTGCAAGCGGGGAGTATTGAATTGGCAATACAAGCGAAGTAGTGTTAAATTTGATTAATTATTAGTGTTGTTTTAAGTTTTAAATGGTGTTCGATAATTAAAGTGTCAGTTTTGGTAATTCAATCAGCAGTGTTTATTGTCACGAATCCTAAGTTATTAAAAGTTTAATGTTTTTAGTCATCCTCTATTAATATAATACTCATGTAGAAGCTATTTTATTTCACAGTTAATATTTCCCACTATCAAAATACTTTTTGTGTGTGCAAGAGGCGACAGAGGGAACTGAAACAGGTGATGGGCAGCAGCAGGCTTCCTGATAACGACTCAAAATTATAAAAACTGCGGTTTGCAACCCGCCTGCCAAGCGTGGCAACTGTGGCAAAACCCCCCCCAACTTACAGACTTTAATAGGCTGAAATGGATCGATGGAATGGACGATTGCTTGCAATTTTGCTTAGTAAACGTTTAGGATTAGCATTTGTACTGTAAAGGTGTTTGTTGGTAGTAGGTCAACGTCCAAAGACAAACATAGGGGCCCCATTACCATATTACCAATTCTTTGAAGAGTTTGAGTTGCAGAGTACCGCTTCCAACTGCTTTACCAAAGCGCTATCAATACCGTCGGTATTGCACTTATAATATTTAAAGATTTGATTATTGGTATAACTTTTTGCAACACAGCACATCGCATCAACAATCCTTTTAGAATCTATTGCTACTGGACGACCTCACAAAGAATGCATCAGTTGGCAAGCATTATCTGCAAGAATTGCATGCTCATCCCACTAGACAGCCGGGTTGGTGAGCGAAAAGCTCGCACTGGTAATCCTGCTTTTCCGTCACCAGTCATTCATCAGAATCTCGCCCATCAATTAACAGAGTTCTGTTTACTAGGTTACCATTTTAGAGAAAAAGCTGACATTATATGTGATACGACCCCTTTGGCAGCAAAATTTACTATAAGTATTTTTAAAAAGCTCTTAAATAAGTGGCTTTCTTGATATAATTCCCAAGTAATTTTACGCTGTAACAAGCAAAGGTTTTGGCAGTCACGATATATGACATACTCGTATCGTGATGTTCGTGGACGGTCGTCCCGACAAAGGACAATAAAGTAATATTGACGTATCGCGTCGACCATACCGCTTTAATTTTGTGTAGGTATAGGGTTTGTAAATAAATGAGAGGTGCATTACAAAGAGGGTATTCCACTTTCTCAAAAAAAAAAAGTAGACGAGATTTTTAATAAATTAGGTAAAGACACTCTCCTAAAATAACAAAGACATTTTATTAATATTTCAAGTATTAAAGTAAGTATGTATTTGTCCTACAAAATATTTATGTTTATTGTAGGTGTTCCTTTTTTGTGATAGTAACGGATGACCCAACGTTAATTTTTTTTTAAATTTAATAGAATACATTTTTATACTAAAGTAGAATATTGTTTTAAATTTAACGCAAAACTACATTATTCCCGAGTAACACAGAGTATTTATTACCGCAGTTTCTATTATAAAATCAGTATATTTACGTAGTACATTTGCAAAAATCGAGTCGGAAAAATATCAGCTGATTGGAAAAACATCAACTGCTTTAACGGCGTGCCTTGGTATACATTTATAGCGCTAATTTTTGTTATCCGAATATTACGAGAGCGAAGCCACACTGGGCAGCTGGTCACCATATGCATCATACAACAGAACGGGTGCTGATTGTGGAGGATGATCTTCTTGGGTTAGTATAGGAGATATAGGAGATAATCTCCAAATTTTATCGTCTTTTTTGAGCATATCGAAGAAAATACCTCAGCTACCGATGGGTCTGGTGTTTTCCATTCTATATATACTAACTATGCTATGGATGCCCGTAGAAGGAAAACGGGAGATTTCCCGCTGGGCAAGGAAAGCTCAGGGATCTGTTCTATATATTATATCACATTTTACTGCACAGAACTTTGATAGCGCGATTTAGACTTCAGTACGTTTCGCTTTTGATGCGATGATAGCGGCAACACAATATGTAATATAAATTTTAAAATATATAAAAAAGTATACCTACGGAGTTTCTTGACCCATTTCATCTCCGGTCACAGAACCTCATTTCGAAACTGTTTAAAAAAGACATTTAATAAACGAAATTTTTTTTTTTAGATTCTTATGACGAAAAATATATATACAATTTTTAATTTCAAAGCAGAACCTTAAAATGAAATTCTATTCTACTTATAATTTATAAAACGCTCTATCAACAACATAGTTTCACGTCTAATATTGAAAGGCGGTATTTGCTGAAATATTGTTTTATTATATACAATCATTTGTGCCGTCAATGTGGACAGGCTTCTATAAATCTTGCATTTTGTACCACTTTGTCTGCTCAAAGAATAGATCTGTCAAAGCGATATTTCGCTTCGCAGTCCTCAACTTTAAGGCCGTCTTGTAGTATAAAAACATTATTACCTCATCCTCTGCGATTCAGTGTGAAATTTTTTAAGACGTCGTTTTTTTATTTTACATTTTATACTTAAAGATAATAAACACCAATTTTTGTTATTTTTGCTACCTAATCAGTAGTCAAATTTTCCTAATGATTTGCAAATATGGGTTGAATACTCACACCCAGAATGGGTTTGGCGTCAATAAGATGGTTCTAATGGCATATTATATCGAAAGCCAAAAAATCTTGGCGTTTCTCATAGTTGAGACAAATATAAATTCTCGATCAGACAATTACATGCATATCCCCTTTTTACAATCCATATAAAGTCGTTGCTATTTTTCTTTTTCCTAATATGTCTACATCCTATGCGAATTAGATTTCTAATGCGATGTTTATAAATAATTTTATGAAAAGTAGTTACAACCGTTTTAATTTTCAAGCAAGAAAAGCTATTTATCCGTTTAAGTCATTCCATATCCATTTAAGTATCAGCATTAAAAAGGAACGTGTAGTGTAGCCAAAGACATTTAATATACCTAGACATATGCTACCTCATTACAATTTCTTTGTCATTTGCAATAGATACTAAACTAACTCATTTAGTTTATGAAACGTGCTATATATATATATATATATATATATATATATATATATATATATATATATATATATATATATATATATATATATATATTTATATATATATATATATATATATATATATATATATATATATATATATATATATATATATATATATTTATATATATATATATATATATATATATATGTGTATATTAATTTTAGTAATTTTAATATGAAACGCATTGGTTGAAAAGGTTTTATCTAAAACAGCTAGAAGTTTTGTTTCTCTAATAATTTGCAGTACCATATGAACAAATGAATAATGGCTTATATTCAAGCGGTGGTCAAGTTGTTCTATTCCGTTTAAATAATTTAACGGCAAAGAGAGTTTTACTTTTCCATTTATCACTTTTTCATTGAGAAAACAAACGCACTCACAGTCCATACGTTTCTAAATCGTACTACTTTAAATATTTAAGTGGTTCTAATGCAATGTCATAATAGGCTTGTGGCGACTCACACGTAAATCTACACTCCATAGGCTGTTATTATTCTGGTTATTTATCATTAAAAACAAGGATATAATCTTAAGGTACTATTCATATGTAGTAAAATATTACGATAGAATCGAAACCTCTCCCTACAACATATGTTTACCAAAGTCTTCTATCATATAATATAAATAATTTCATGAAATTTAAGCTTCTATTCATATCTCATGTTTTAACACGTTGTCTATTGCCTTTGAAATTTTATTTAATTTTTATTAAAACGAGAACAAACCAACGCTCTATAGATTATTGACTCTTGTGCTAACAGCGAGTTCAATACTCGATGTGTCAGCGGAATGAGAAACTAACGAACGAGATGTGCACGTTCTGATAAAATGTGCATTTCAATAGTATACACTGTATGCAAAATGTCTGCACTCGCATACTTAGAATACAAGAGTCGTGAACGGTATCGGCATTAATAAAAAAGGGACTCCTTAAGTTAGAAGAGGACTCGGGTATACTTGTAATCTATGGTTTCAAAAGAGTCTTTCTAACTAATGAAGCCCCTTAGCCACGGTGTCATGGTCTTAGATCATATGACAATTGCTGTGAATTTTCATGCTAAATATACTATATACATTTTATTGAGCATATTTTTCACAGGCGTCTTTATTGAAACATACTAAACTAATTTTTTTCTAATAAGGTGGTACCTATAAGTTTAATAATATTTGGACGGCGGTTTAAGATACTATAAGTTTTAATAATAAAATAAATTGTTTTAAGTAATAGAATTCATAATTTTACGGCGTGAAATTTAACATAAAAACTAATAAATGAAATTCCCGTTTGGTTGCGGTGTAAAAGGAATTCTCTTATACCTTATCTTGACCATTGGTGATCTGGCATCTTAAGAAGAGACTGCGGGGAGTGCCAGAAGAATGTTATGGTTTCCGATGGATGGCGGTAAAGCATCTAGCTAACGCTATTCGTAAAATATCGAGGTCAGTAACGCAGAATCAAAGGTGCAAGACGTTTGTGTCAAGGCGTTATCGCCAGCCAAGCGTGACGATTAAGGCTAATTCTTATTTGCTTCAAGATTAATACCATGATTTAATAATCAAGGATTAGGCAAATTGCTATTAAGCAACAGTGCATCCACTGCTGTGTTCTATTTCAAGGTTATGAGAGCTAATACATATACATACCTAACCGGAGACCCTTTTTACTGGAATCGAGGCATTCCATCTTAGTCCTCAGGGGTCACAACGCATTTGCATTTTGATTCTTAATTAAGGATAAATGTGGACATCTATGGGTCACAGCATCCACCTACCATTAGGTGAACTGTAAGCTAGTTTTTCACCCAATGCTATAAAAAAAACATAACAAGGTGAATGGCATTTCATCTTCACCTTAATAGATAACATGCATCCGTAGCTTTTTTGTTTAAAGCTGGTTGCCACAACATATGTGTATGACACGACTGTGTGCGTAAGCACAGGTGCACACTTTATTTCCAGATTCTTATAGTCCGATGGAATGAAAATCCGACACGACCGGCTAGCGATCAGACGCCGGAACAACAGCTTTATATGCCTTTCAAGACACGGGGTACGAATGCCGTCAACTTCCTGATTCCAGACTGCTACTGAGAATTTGTTCACAGAAAAACTTAATAACTGATTTATGTCTAGACCCAAGACCGCTTGATCGGCGTTCGGTCTCAGGACTACAAAACCACGTGACAATGGGCTATAGTTGCCATGTATCATCAGGTTAACTGATTGTGGGCTTTTCTTTATAGAATAAGGGTGACAAACGAGCACACAGTCCACCTGATGGTAAGTAGATGCTGTGGCCCATAGACATCTACATTTAACCTCGATTAAGAATCAAAATGCAGATGAGTTGTCGCCCCTGAAGATTAAGATGGAATGTCTCGATTCCAGTAAAACGGGTCTCTGGTTCTCTAATCTCACCATATGGAAGACAGCAGCATTAAGCTGCCATTTCCGGCATTCTGTGAGAGCGTTGTTCTTCCCCGGTCGAGACGACACATTCATGCTACAACCATAATATATGTAGCTGCAGCGTTGCTCTACCACGTATAAAACACAAAATTATGAAGACACAAATATTATAAACAAAGACTATAAAGAATATGAGGTAATGCCGGCAATAATTGTTAATAGTCAAACCACTATTTTTAAAAGTTATTTCTTATCCGTCTGTCGACACTACTGAAATTTTTTTCCATGAATTCTTCGTTATGACATATTGACTTCAAAAAAGCTGATGAATTGAAGAAACAAGCTAAGTAATAAATGATTATTACGATTGTCTTCGAAAATTGATGTAAAAATACAATTATATAATTTCTTAAAACCACGGTATGTTATGATTAAACATTAGTATAATTCCGTGCTGTGCTGGGATATGCGACTGCAAATACCCTGTTACGTACACACCACTTATTACAGTGGTTATCGTCATTATCTTACATTGTTAAGGGTGCAATAACATAGTTTGGTCCAAAAATAAACTTTTATCGTAATTTTAGAATATTACACAAATTAAATAAAGTTTCTTTGGAAAAGGATTTGTGAAGCCGCCTGCCAAACATGGCATTCTTTATATAGTTGGAGAGACCCAAGTCTAGACTATTACGAATAGATGGAGTAGAGAGAAGGATATGGTTAGTTTTCAATATATATAATGATGGTCATAATTTAATAATCGACATATTACTCTATTTCAGTTAGTAAAACGATTTCTGTACTCTTAATCGAAAATAAAATCTCGGCTTATAGTTTACCAGTACAATGACTCATATCAGACTCATATCACTTAAATTAGTCGTATTCTTTTACTTCACGGCATCTTTGTCGTTTAAACTACCTTTTTTAAAAAACGCTATGATTTGTGTTATTAGCCATATCATATGTCAATAATGATTCCGAATGATAAATGATATTGTATCATTGTATCATTCATCATCATCATCATCATCATTACAGCCCTTCACAAGTCCACTGCTGAACATAAGCCTCCCCCAAGGTATGCCACAAAGCACGGTCCTTAGCCACCCGCATCCATCGACTTCCTGCATGTCTTACAAAGTCGTCACTCCATCTAGTTGGGGGTCGCCCTACACTTCGCCTACGGGTACGAGGATGCCACTCGAGAAACGTTTTTCCCCAACGGTTGTCGGTTCTTCGAGCTATATGGCCGGCCCATTGCCACTTCAGCAGGGTTCTGGTTACATGGTTACATTTTTTGAGAGAAAGCTGACATTATCTTAATACGTCTCCTTTGTCAGCAAAATTTACCATAAATACTTTAAATAAAGCTCTTAAATAAGTAGCTTTCTTGATATAATTCCGAAGCAATTTTATGCTGTAACAAGTAAAGATACAACATACTCGTATCGTGATGTTTGTGGACGGTCATCGAGACAAAGGACAATAAAGTAATATCGACGTATCGCGTCGACCATCGCATACTTTTGTGTACAGGGCTTTGTGAATAAATGGGAGGTGCATTACAAAGAGAGTATTTTTACCACTTTCTTAGAAAAAAGTAGGCGAGATTTTTCATAAATTAGGTAACGACTTTCTTTTTAAATAGCTAAGACATTTTATTAGTATTTCAAGTATTGAAATAAGTATGTATTTGTCCTATAAAATATAATTGTTTATTGTCGGTGTACCTACATATTTTGTGATACGAAAGCATAATATACTTAGTTAAATTATTTTAAAGCTTGTAAATCAGTGTAGTGGCAGCGGTGTAAAAGAAACCACACACATAAAAAAACACATCAGCCTTTATCAGCCCATGTTTGTCGCAAGTGGCAACCGGGAACTGAAGCAGGAGATGGCAGCACGATCTTCCTGATAATAGACCAAAATTATAGAAGAAAAATCTAATGAATGAATTGGATATGATAATTTTATTCAACATGGTTAATTTTATTTATTCAATAGGTATATTTGTTAATGTTGTAACTGTTTATTGTAACAGTTAAAATTTATAGTAACCATCTTTAAAGCACCACACAAAGAGGAGACCGAAATAACAGCAAACACAATTTTTTTAAATACTAGCAATGCTAAAAAAATTTGTTAAAGTAGTAATTAAACGCGATAAAATCCGTAAATAATAGTTTTATTCAATGTGTAGTATTCGCGTAAATTTAAGAAATAATTACGCTAGCAATGCTTTTACATAACTACATTTTAACATTTTTTTTAACCACCACTAGTAAGCTTAAAATAAAAAAAAAATAAAAAAAACTTGCAAGTGTTAGGAGTTGTTCACGACAACAATCGAATGGCGGATCCGAACTAACAACTTTTTGAGTTCGCAGTCCGTACCCTGCCATTAGGCTACTGTCACAATATACTGTATTCTATCTCATTCTCTCGTAGGCTAAATCCTATACATGTATACATTTGTCCGTTTTTTTCATCCAGTTTCAAATCAAAGCGATTCTACAGAAGTTTTCAATGGGGATCGTGCGCGAAAGAGAGGCAGCACTATTGCCGAAGTAAGCGCTCTCTAGTGTTCTTTTGCCGTAGACAGTGGGATCAAAACATTTACTACAAACAACATAAAATATTTAAAAAAATTGAAAAAAATAATAAAATAATAAAACACGGATTTCAACCAGTTATCAATAATATTATACGTGGCCAGAATGATGAAAAACGCAAAAAAAATATTGCTCCTTTACTGCATTCAATGGGTGCGTTTGGCAGAAAAAAGCGCTAGCAAGCGCTTGTAAGCAAAATGGCGATCGTAAGCGGTAAGCGCTGTCAAATCGTAAGTAGCTATTTTCCTCTAGGACACGAAGTTAGTTTTAAACGGGGAACCTAACCTAATTTAAATATATGTTTGTAAAGTATTCATATTAAAAACTTACCAATCGTGAATTTTTAATAACATGTATATGTTTATTCATGTCATTATATTACTTAAAACTAAGATTGCACAAAACAACTTATAAACTCTACTTCAAAACAAACAAAATAAATAAGCAAAATGGCGGATTGTGTCAGCGCTACTGAAGTAGCAATCGTGTCCTGGCCTAAAAATATTTCAGCGCTTGTAAGCGCTTGCTAGCGCTTTTTTCTGCCAAACGCACCCATTGTAAGGTGGTGGTCATTAAATTATTAGTTTCCTTACTCACAAAAGATTTATTAATAATGGGAACTTTTAATAACTCACGATCTCTCGAGAAACGTTTCAAGGACTGTATTTTTTTATGTTTTCGTTTCCAGCAAACATTGAGGGAACATAAGACGGATGTAACGGATGTTCCGATTTTTCGTTATTGATGAAATGAGCACTACAAATTTTTGTATTTTTATTTGGTGTCCAGTTTTCGATTTCCTCTGAAACCAAAACAGATTTTTTTTATTATCAATATAATAGTTTTTACAAATCTCAAGTTTAATCTGTAATTTTATTTAAATTTTGTAATAATTTTTAATTAATATAGGACGCACAATTTTTTACGGCTTTTATCCAATGTTTACGTTTTGCTATTTTCCATGCAACTCCAAACATGCTTTCCTGGAATTTCTAAAATTTCGCTTTCACATCAATTGCACGAATTTGACGTGATATATTATTACAGTCACGAATACAGCAATTTTACCTTGAAGTTGACATTATCAAAATTATATCATTATATTTTATTAGTATGTAATTACGCATTAATCACGTGTTAAAATAAAATAAACGATATTTAATGTCCTCTGTGAAACGATCCCAATTAGTTACGATGATTGCCACCAGTTGGCGTAAAATTCTAGAGGCACGGTCCCTGCTGCGGCTGTCAACCCTCCTGCAACGCATGGCAACTATTGCAAATACAGGCCCTACAAGGCCATCTACGGTTGAGCTTAAGTTCAGCGACGCACTTTCGATACGCTGTGATAAACGAATTTGTACTATTATATTACATTTTATAAAAGTTTTCTTCTCTTCTCTTTTTTTTTCTTATCTCTTTCTTGTTATCGATTGCGGCGTAGCCCAAAATATGGGTAAATGTTAGGATAGTATAGTAGGTAATCGTATGTACCTATTTCTATTTCTATGTCCTCCCGCAATTTCGGAATAAATCGCCAGGTTTTGACCAATCTTTGACATATCTCAATTAAAAAGAAAATTAGTACACGTTAGTGTGCCATATTTGTTTCTAAAAATCAAATAAGTACATGTCGCTATCAAAAAAAAAAAAAATTATGCCAGGAGATTAAGTGAGAACAAGGTACTATCCTGGTCAAACCGACTCATTCGTGCTGCAGCCATTATAGTGTCGTAACTCTAGGTATAGTGTGTCTAGGTAAAATCATTTCGGCACCTTTTCGACTTTACAAGGAGAGGCCGACTGTAGAGTCTACGTTTATGTCTGTTTACTGTCCATTCGAAATATAGCTGACTGAAATAAACTATAGTTGTTTTGCTTTATTAATTTTCAATTTGTTTGTTCGTATTTTATGCGATGCCATACCGTTTGTCTGATTGCTGTAAAATAGTAAAACTTTATCAACTTATTGCTTGTACTAGCGCGAAGGTTGTAAGCGTAGTACAATTAACTTATGGTAGATGGCGCGCGTAACGTACCGACAAATTTTATTTGAAAGTTTTATATCATTTAACTTTAATGAAGGTATTATTATTTCTAATTAAACAATGTTACTTCCAAATTGAAAACGATATTTCTGCAATTATTTATCTTGTGGCTGCACCCTGCTAGGTACTAGCTAGTACTTTTTTTTTAAATTACCATTTAATCTTAAGAGCGGTATATTATTAGTTCCGTAGACGTCCGTTTTTATGTATCAATAGATTTTAATTTTCATCACGATGGTGCACTCTTTTTATTCCTTAGAGTAAAGTGCACACAAGCCAACTAATTGTAGTGTTATTTAAGAGATTCACGGGCGAGATTCTAATGAACGACTGGTGATGGAAAAGCAGGATTACCAGTGCTAGCTCTTCGTTCACCAACCCGTCTGCCTAGTGGGATGAGCATGCAATTCTTGAATTATAACTTATATATTTTATAATTATAATAGGGGCCGTCCTTATGTTTGTCCAACAGTACACATTAAAAAAGCTAATACTAAACGTTTGTTAAGTATAATTGCAAGCAATCCTCCATTCCATCGATCCATTACAGCTTATTAAAGTCCGTAAGCTAGGGGGATTTTGCCACAATTGGCACGCTTTGCAGGCGGGTTGCCATCCGCAGTTTTTTACAATTTTAAATTGTTATCAGGAAGCCTGCTGCTGCCCATCACCTGTTTCAGTTCCCTCTGTCGCCTCTTGCGACACACCTGGGATGATATGGAGCAGTGGGTATTGTTACACCGCTACTACACAGTTAAAGCGACATCATATTTTTACACCGTATTATATTCATACAGGAATAACTTCTATTAACATAATAATAGTAACAGCCAAGATTCAACACTGGAGCTTGCTCTGAAGTATGTTCTCGTGGATTAAAAACTGCCTTATTATCCTAAGTACCAAACGGAAGCCATACATGAAAATGACCCCACCAGGCTCTACCTGGGACCAGGCAATTATCACAGACAGAATGAAATAAGCATGGTCAAGAATATTTTCGTTAACATTACCATTTCGTATGACGAGTACCTGGTTAAAGCCGAAACAAATTACAATGCAAAATATCTGGATCAAAATAACAAGACAAAATGTCTGGACCTTTGCCGATCGAAGCTATTCCTATAGTCATTTCCGTGAATATGTCTATTTTATTACGCATCTCTACGTCTAAAGCGACTAAGACTTCGTGAATAACCGCCCTGGGCTCGGAAGCAGAAGGTGTGGTGCTTCTTAATACAACCCGCATCGTCCACTGGTTTATTTCTTTCCCACCCAGCTTTCGGCCGTTTATTACCAACCAAACTAGAATACTCACAAGTCAAATATCACTTAACACATATCAATAATAACAGATGTGGAAGTAAAAACCGCAAAACTATATTGAAGCCGAGTCGTAATACGCAGGCAAATCTTGTTATTTCCTGGCGACGTTGTATCAATTAGATCAAATCGAAAAAGATATAAATAATTGCATAAGATTGCTAGTGGTGAAAAAGGCAATGAGATAAATTTGCCCCATAGTTAAATACAATAAAAATGTTTATTGCAATATATCCACTAAATGTTTGTTAATATACAATTTGTTAGTAAAAAGCACAATCACAACTCTTTCAAATTTCTACGCCGGCTCCGTTTAAAGTGACTATTAAATTACCGTACCCTAGCTTATCGTACGTCACAGCTTGGGGCCTGATCCATAATAGGAACAGGATAGATTGGTAGGTACGACAGATTAGCATGCTGTTTCAAAGCCACCGACAATACATAAATTCCAGCGATATACACTTACTTAATATAATTTTTAACAGTTTGAGATAAATTATTGATTTATTACTTCTTTAAGTGTTTTTTTCTTTGCAGTTTTATCAAGTTAACAAAAACATGTCATAGGCCTCCCCGTTTTTGGCAGGATTTGTCTTAAATCCTTATGCTTCGCAAGCTTGTGGAGTCACAATACCAGACGTCCTGCACCTTTGACTCTGCTATGCGTCGAGCTGCAGTACCGTCTGGCGGAGGCTGTAAGATTATTTTATTATTTCACGTAATCACTACTAACGACACCCATGGGAGTGCTAATGCCAACACTAATATCAAAACAAAGATAAGTGCTGTATTTTTAGAGCGTCGCTACTTTATTGAGCTTTAAGAGCCCTATCTCATTAGGATGCAACGGCATCGACGCCGGCAGTGCTTCCATGGCTATCGTTGGCATCCATGATATGCCAAACTAGTCGCTAAAGCCGATGTCAGGCGAAATTAGTATCGCTTGTTCATGCACCAGCGTGACGCCGCTGCCAAGACAAGCAAGCGGGCGGGTTCGAGCTGGCATCGCCGCCAAAATGTCGTCGACGCCAAGCCGTCGCCAAGCGAGATAAGGTTAAGTACGTTCTAATAGAATTTAATATGTTATAATTGGCAACGCTGCTGGCGTCGATGCCATGGCATCCTAATGAGATAGGGCTCTAAGACTCAAAACAAGACCTGTAATAAACTGAAAACTTATACAACCAATATAATATAGTATTATAAATGCAATCGCACATCCCGCATCTATCTTAGATGAGAGATTGTATGTAATACTAACCAGGCACCAAAGGAATTTCTGTGTAAGCACTCTTGATTATTAAAAAGTGATAAACGATCTTGCTTCGAATAAAAAATGGCCGCTATACGAATTTAAATCTTCGTGTTAACCCTCAACCTCAAAACTATTAACGAAGTTAATTCTTTCATTTCGTTACAATATATACGAGTATGTAATATAGTACCATTCTCTTGTTATATAAAATAAATGACCAACGAACTTACAGTCAACCATATGATGGCTACTCGAATCCTTGAACACCTGCTGCCAAATTGAAACAAAGAAGGCTTTTTTTTTACATGGGGAAATGCCTACGCATACCCGCCTCGCGAGGGCAAGGACGGGTTAGTCGGACTCGCACCGACTAAAACCCCATGGTGTTCCACCTTTGTCGCATATTGGCAGGGCTACGGGAACGCTTTCGCACACATCCGCGGCCCTACTAGCGCCTGCCGCCCCATGGCAGCACCTCCTCGGGAGAGGAAAATTCCTCCCCGTTCTCCTTCCCAGGTAAGGCGCACCAGAACACATGGCGCGCCTTCCTCCACGGCCTCCAATTACGTCTGTGCAACAGACGCCCCCGCGTCCGATGCACAAAGGCCATGGGGCCAGGAAAAACGAGCACTTAGAAGCACTAGCCTTCCCGACCCCAGCGGCGGATCTGGTCTATGGCTCCGCCGCCAACCAAGATTCGGCTGCGGAGGGTAGGGAGAGCGGCGCCTCGCAATACCGACAATCCTCTCCCCCCGCAGCCCCACCACCACCGCATCAACGGTGCGGCCCCGTTTGAGTCGCGAAGGATAGGGCGAGTGGCGCATCGCCATACCAACACTCCTCTTCCTCCGCGACTCCACCTCGGCTGCAGCGGTAGAGGGTGCGCGAGTCCCCACTCTCTGCAGTCCACCAGCACACATCCAAAGTGGGCTCCCCAAGCCCACTCGGAGTGGCCACCTCAGGCCGGCCCTTCACCTCGGGCCAGCCACGTGGGTTCCTCTTTGTTCACCGTGGGAGACCAAGCCACGGCTACTAAGCCCCCCCGCCACGACAAGGCGGGAACCCATTCGGAGGGGAAACAAAGAAGGCTAAAGGTGCAATGTCACCTCTGAGTACTAAGATGGAGTGCCTCACAGCATGTAATCACACCGGATCTCTATATTCTTCAAACTGAAACCCAACAGTGCTATTCCTGCTGTTTAGCGGCAGAAGTAGATTAGAGAGTGATACATACCCAGACGAACTGTTGGCAGAAAAGAAGTTTTACAGCTTTTTCATATATTTTCTTTTCATCATCAAAATAGATCAATTGTACTGTATAAAAATACACAACTTGGATAATCTGAAATCCCGTTTTTTTCATAAGTATAAGACATAATAACCCGAAATTGCAAATAAGTAGGTTATCTTGTTTGTTGTGCCTGTCGTATTTACCCGATCGATAAACCATTACATGGCAAACGATTCTAGCGATACGCCTATAGTATATATATATATATATATATATATATATATATATATATATATATATATATATATATATATATATATACTATAACTATAATATATATACTATACCTTTATAGTCCTTTGTCTTGGCGATAGTTGACCTCGTAAGTTTCCTAACATATTCAAAATAATTTAAGAATATGGATGGCACTGAAGCAATATGCAGCTATAATATACAATAAACTATTAATAATTCTACCAAACATCATTTGCGTGATCATTACGTGGTAGAGCAACACTGGACTTTTATTAAGGTTGCAGTACTAATGGGCCTTCACACCTTCACAGTGGGTCTAGGATCACGCTCTAATAGATAAAACAGCCGAGCTATTTGTAATATTCAAAAGTATTAATACTTTTAAATATTATTATCTATTATATTAAGCATGGCTTAATCTTATTTAAATTTAGCAGTAATCCTAATCAGAAATCAGAAATATGTATTGACCATTATATAACAAAAATTGCAGGCAAGTCATTGATTACAAAAAGTTCATAGTGATGCAAGTTTGTCTTGGCGATAGTTGACCTCGTAAGTTTCCTAACATAATTTAAGAATATGGATAGCACTGCAACAATATGCAGCTGTAATATACAATAAATTATTAACAATTCTACCAAACATCATTTGCGCGATCATTACGTGGTAGAGCAACACTGGACTTTTATTAAGGTTGCAGTACTAATGGGCCGGCACAGTGGGGGTAGAACCACGCTCTAATAGATAAAACAGCCGAGCTATTTGTAATATTTAAAAGTATTAATACTTTTAAATATTATTGTCTATTATATTAAACACGGCTTAATCTTATTTAAATTTAACATTAATCCTAAACAGAAATATTTATTGACTTATTACATTACAACAATTGCAGGCAAGTCATTGGTTACACAAAGTTCATAGTGACGCATGTTACACAAGTATGATACCAAGAGAATACCAAGAGTTGCATTGAAATTTGTAAAATGGGTTATTTTCAAAAATACTTAAGTTTCCGTTTAAATTTACTATAGGTAAAACTGTGGTTAAACATTTTGGCAATTTGTTACACCAAGAAATTAATATAATAAAACAAGACTGCTTACCCTTTGAACGATTATATTAAATTATAATTACGGTTTTCCTACCACTTATTATTAAATAGATAATTTCAATACTTAGTGCATAAAATAGGTTCGTTATAATATCCAGAAAATATTTTCTGCTATGCCGGTAAATTTTATGGCACCTACCCTTAATGGCAGGCGTGAAATATAACTTAAGATATTAATTCAAAGTTAAAGGACAATAATTCACTAAAAGAAAAAAATAATATATTTATGGATTAGCAATAAAAATAAGTCTTTCGTAATTTTACTTTTTGTTACTAGATGGCGCTGGTAATATTTGACATCACGATATGGTTTAACTAGTCAGTACTAAACTAATGGTTATTTAAAAAGTTTTAATAATACGTAGAAAACCAGCAATTTTGAAGGCATTTTTCTATTTTTGTAGGACTGCTATTCCCTTGAATTTTTAAGTCCTAATATATTTTCAATAGAGATAGAGAAGAGAGATACATGCATAAATTAATGCCATAGGGGTAGGGCTGCTAAGTATGAGTATGGGAAAATACTATATACCAGGGTTGAAAACCCGGGGTTTTAAACGTCTTGAAGTATTTGTTAGTTTCAATATATACGTGAAAGAGTAATTCGAGTCGGGTCACTATTTTGATTGAACATTTTTTTGTTAACGAAAAGAAATCTTTCCTTACTACTTATTTGAATTCGGCTTTATTATAATGCTCCTTAATTTATTTCCCATTAGCCTATTTGATTGACAAGTTCCCGAACAGATCGGATGGCATACGCATTAAGTACCTACGCAGATTTCAATTCATGCATTCGATCTTCATCGGAAATACTTGGACTCGACAACCTTTGAGTATTAATCCAAGGTTGGTTGAATACTCAAAGTACCCCGCTGCTTGCGATGCGACGTGTCCAGCCCTTTGAGTATTAAAATATTCAAGTATTTTAATACCCAAAGGTCCAGCCGCAATGTCAAAAATTGAAGTTACTTGCATAGGAATTTGACCCCTATTGCATATTATCATCCTACTAAGAATAAGGAGCAAAGTCGTATAAATAAAAAAATGCTTTGAAATCCAAAATATTTTTTATTCATAAATACGATTGAGTTTCTTATTCCTATGATATGGATCATTTTCCTATGCAAGTATTTTCACGTGTAGTGTTCAAGTTCTTCGAGTAGCTGGTTACAACAGATTCTTTGATTCTTTTATATTTGCAAGTATTTTTGCTCGTACCAGGGCACCGTACTTTCAAGTGAAAATCTGGTAGCGAGAATACGTTTCATCACTAATTTGTAATACATGTAAATACGACATGGGTTGTACATTCAGATACCAGCGCCTAAATCCAGAGCTGGGAGAAACTTTCAAGTATTTTCTTTCTGCATCGGAAATTGATCCGTAAGAATATATAATAATAATATAAATACCGTCAACTGTGGCATCTTTACTTTCCTTGAGCAACTTTACCACAGCATACATTACGCTGCATATTAGCGATTATCTTGTTATCTGTTGCAGTCAGTGCAAATTTTGCCGTATTGGTAGATTTTATGATAAATTGTGGTATCACAAAAAGTTTTTCAAGCTTGTAACTTGGTTAACTGTCAAGTAGTGTGACTTTTAATTTTATGTGGTCAATTTTGCTCGCAGCGACATCGTGGAAACTTTTGTGTTTTTTTACAGAAAATCGGCGTGTAGGTAAGTAATTTATGTTGAGTTGTATTGGGTGTATACTTTTTTAAGTATATTTCAATTGTTTGATTCTTTAAAACACATTTTTCCGAGTTAAGAGAGGCGGTAATGTTGCTACACGTTAGGTCAAGTTACGTCGCCTGGCTCGGTGGCAACTTTACCTACGACTAGGGTTGTCAACTATGAAATAATAATGTAGATTGAGTTCGACTTATTTTTTATTCATTTTTATGACTGTACCTATTTAATTTGTCATGTTTATTGAGTATATAATTACCTTTCGTATGTGATATATAATTAGGTAGTCAAATTTAATGCAATCATAATATTATTATTATTCGTATATTTTGTAGGTAGTGTTAATTACCTTTTTTAGGTATTTATCATCGGTATTCAGTTAATTTGTTTATACATAGTATAATATATTGATTCTTAGATTAGATCTTACCTGCGCATAAATACCCTGTGATTTTTAAATCACTACTTTCCTGAAATACATGTACTTACTTAGTCGAAGACCATTTATTATATTTATACCATATATTATATACATATATAGTTACATATAACATGATGAATTTGAAACAAAAGAAAATGTGTTGGTACACTAGGTACCTAGACTAGTACTTGAGAAATCTATGGGTACTTAATATTATAAAGAAGAAATATTTGTGTGTGTGTGTGTGTGTGTGTGTGTGTGTGTGTGTGTGTGTGTGTGTGTGTGTGTTTCACGTTTCGAAACAATTTTATGTTTTACAGAGTTTATTTAATTTTTGTTACTTAAATACTATTTTGATTGATCCCTAATGAATAATATTGTACTTGCCTAATAAAAAAATATCCATTAATTATATTTCTTTGATTTTATAACTTACCAAGTAAATTGACAACCCTGGCGACATCTGCTTGCTTCTATGACAATTTCAAAAATCTAAGGGCAACTTTACCGTAGTGTTACTAGATGGAAAAATAAACAGTAAAAAGCTTCTATGACAGCAATATCGTTATTTTTGCTCAAGAAATAATGGCAACATTACGTTGCCTAACCTCTTTTATGGATTATTCTATGTAAACTGGTGACTAGGTAAAGTTGCAAAAAATAAGTCAACTTTACCTAGATCACAAAAAATGATATTGTAATGAGTTTATGTACGATTTAGATAAGTTCGACTGGTTAACTAGTATAGACGCGTTTGCTTTACAGATTGAATCAATAAAAATCAAAGTAACATGCTGTATGTCTATAGTTTGCTAAAATGTCGAAAAATATGGTAATGTCGCCACAGTTGACGGTAAGGAATAGATTTATAAATAAGGAGTGCAATAGCATATGGCATTTGCGAAAACAGTAAACTTTCAAGCCTCGTTAGAAGAAAAATACTTGAATAGAACATTGATCCGCAACTTAATATGCATAAGAGGCAAAATCGCGTTTACAAAAATACTTCCAATTCGTTAAAGTAAATATACTTTGATAGAACATTGATCCGTAAAGGAATATGAATAAGGAGCAGAATCGCGTCGAGTGTCGAGAGAGAATATTCAAATACTTTGAAGTCCTGCAAGTATTTTGGGTCGACCCTTGGTCTGCTTACTTGTAAGTAAATACCTGATATAAAAACCTAATTGCGTAAATACACACCTTCCCTAATTGCGATGTAATATCCTAAACATAATTAGTACGTAGCATAATAAAGTATCTTAGTAAAATACTTAATAATTAACTTAATTATACGATTAGAAAAATTATATGTGGTAGCAGTGTTGCCACTTACCAGATGAAAGTTGCAAGCTATCGTGTCAGCTGACAAAAATCGAAAACTTTTAGTATATCCAAATGTGCATGCCCTAAGCGCTCATATTATACGTCAATTTTTTAAAGTATTTTAAATAAACGCATGTTTTCACTAATAGCGTTATCTTCGTAGTTCAATTCGAATTTTTTTGAAAAATAATTATAACTAAACAACACAAAATTAAACTGCCATTTATATATTCCATGGCTTCCCACATGATAGATGAAGAGATTAAAAATAGATTGTGTTGAACAATTGATATTTTCAAAAGTTATCGTGTTTACCCCTCCATGCGGTCTTGATAAACCTACCTTATTTTATTTTTTAAATTAAAAAAATAATAATAAGTTCAATAATTATTTATCTTTCTGACAACGTGCTGATGATTGTTTGATACCATTTTATGCGACAAAACGTCGGATTCTTGATTTTTAGGTGGTTGGTCCAATTTCGCTTATCAAATCCTCCAGTTTTACTCTATTCCGATGACTAGAACGACGCAGGCCTATCACATTACACATCTACTTTTACCAACACAAATAAGAAAACGGATGACTCGCATCGCGTGCACACCGTAAGGTAGCGTGCCTGGACGGTTCTCACATCTCATCGCCCAGAATATCTAATGACACGAGTAAAGTCACAGGCAGAGTCTGTACACCCCTACTTGGACGAATAGGAGATAACTGAGTTATAAACTGACTCGTATAGCATACCGACTCGTGTTATATTTTACCAGAGATATCTGTCGTTCAGTCACTAGATGAGTTATCACAGTCATTATCAATCCCACTTTATAAAAAACTAAGATCAATGAAGCTGTAAAAACCAACCGGCTAAAAGAACCTTCACTACACAAAATAGACGACGATCCGATATCTAATATATTAAATTTATTTTCATCATTATATTAAGCGGTATAGCTCGGAAAATTTCGTACAGAAAATCTTTTTTTCTGCATTCGATGCACCTAAAATTTTATTTTATCAGCCTGCTTGATGACTTACGGATCTGAGACGTGGTCCTTCACTGCTGGCCATATGAGGACGCCCAAGGTCGCTCAGCAAGCTAGGGAGAGGGCTATGCTCGGAGTTTCTCTGCGTGATAGACTCAGAAATGAGGATATCCGCAGTAAAACCAGAGTGACCGACATAGCCCAACGGATTAGTAAGCTGAAGTGGCAATGGGCCGGCCATATAGATCGAAGAACCGATAACCGATGGGGATGAAAGGTTCTCGAGTGGCAGCCTCGTACCGGTAGGCGAAGTGTAGGGCGACTCCCCACTAGTAAGACGTAAGAGAAGTAAGGTAAGACATGCAGGAAGTCGATGGATGCATGTGGCTCAGGACCGTACTTTGTGGCATTACTTGGGGGAGGCCTATATTCAGCAGTGGACTTGAGAAGGGCTGTAATGATGATGATGATGATGATGAACCTGCTTGAGATTGGCTTCAGCTTCAATCATATTCAGCGTCGGAGTAGTACGAACATATATCCGCATTCTGATCAAGATCGGATTCGATATCCAAAAATATGAGCAAACCGTGAAACAATCATGACTTTTAAAAGTTGGCTAGTATGCAAAACCAGATAATCAGAAGTCTTCCACGTAAATTTTAATATTCATAAAATGGGTTATTTCATTTCATTATTAATTACAACTAGAAGTGAATGCACTACATATATCAAACAAAAAGATTACATTAAAAATACATTGGTAAATAATAGTTAAAGGTTATCGCTGCATGCATTTTTAACAACATTATTACAAGAAGTTTTGCGTGTAGTGGAAGACCCACTGTAAATGACAATCAATCCTACCCTATATCACCCCGTGGGTGTCGAAAAAAGCAACAGGGATAAATGAAACTGGATATAGTCAGCAGAATCTATCTGATAACAACGCAAAATAATAAAAAAGTGGTTGGTAAGGCTGCCAAGTGTGGCAACTATTCCCTATATAAATATATTATTTTGATTGTCAATGAGTGAATGAAAAAAAAGAGTATAAAATAGAAATCAGTGCTATTAAAAGACAAGTCTGGGGCTGGAATTTTTTTATACAATTTCAAATACATAACTGGAGTATTAACTAGACTCAAAGCCGTCTTTCATCATATTTCTTTCACTTTATACTGACAATAATTAAAAGTTGAAAGTATCCAAAAATTGATCAATATTTGATTAGATTAAAAAAGCCAAGCAATCAAGAATTTTATCAACCCTGCATTTAAGAAACCCTGCTTACGAGTTTTTCAATATAACAGATTGATTTCGATAAAAAATTTTCAAAAATAGTTAGCTATGCTCGATGGCGCATATAGAGAGTCTAAGGATGCTTGTGACTCACTCATGTACTTTGTGCTAGTCTATCAGAAGGCTTTTAATCCGAAGTGAATTTGTGACAGACTGTAAAGTAAAGTGAGATAATCTTACTGAATATAAAAGTAAAATAACTGAACTGTTCTATTCACCTAAACTGCCGTTTTTAATTTGTAAAAGATGTCTTTTATTCTATAAATAACTTTTGTCGGGCGATTGTAAAATCAGCCCTTACAAGTATATAGTATTTATGACATAACTACCAAATACGTAAAAAAAAAGGTTATCGTCAACTTATTTTGCAAATCGTCAAAAACATAACCATATTATTAAAGAAAATTAGTCATATGCTTTATCTTCAAGAGAGCTAAAAAAATAGCTGAATAGAATTTTTCGAAATAAGATAGTGCAATTCCCTATTTTAAATGTAAAATACAATTGGAATAATCAATCTACAATATAACTAATCGCCGCGTATTACGAACGGAGTAGGTTTCGACTTAATTAATGTATAAGCTTACTAAGCTCCTTCAATGTCCCTCGTGAATTACTAATGAAAATTTAATTTATACAGGATTTAATACTCTCATCAAATTATTACTCGAGTAATATTTTTTGATAACAATGTATTAACTAAATAAAAATAATGATACGACTTAGAATTTCCTTTTTACACATGTACATACGTAGTATTTGTCAGGAATTTACTAAAATCGTGAGGCTTTTTCAAGAATTTTTCTACCACAGGTGGAAAATCAACTTTAATAAAAAAATAAAAGTGGCTGTGTGAGAATATCCACTGCCTCATATCATCCCCCGGGTGTCATAAGAAGCGACAGAGGAAAACTGAATCTGGAGATAGTATCATCGTCCTTACAACACCTGAATAAAAATAACAAACTGCGATTGCCAGCCTGCTTGCCAAGCGTGGCACACTGTTACAAGTAATGGCACACTATATAAGCCAGTCTATGGGGGAGCCCTATGTTCAGCAGTCGACTTTTGATAAGATGTACTGGTAAATAAAAAAATGGAATAAACAGTTGAAATTTACTTACACTGCTGACATGACCATTATTTAATTCTTTTAAATTTAATTCTTTTAACTTTTAACGTCTCCGAGTACCGGGACAAACTTGTGTCTGAAGTCGAGTCTCTGCTGGACGGAGTCTCGGATTGGGGGCGACTAAATCTAGTCCAGTTTAACCCCCAGAAGACACAAGTTTGCGCGTTAACCGCTAAAAAGAACCCCTTTGTCGTATCCCCTCAGTTTCAAGGCACTCCCCTTGTTGCCTCAACCAGTATCGGAATCCTCGGCGTCGACATATCGAGTGACGTGCAGTTTCGTGGTCACTTGGAAGGGAATGCCAAATTGGCCTCTAAAAAGCTTGGCGTGCTCAGCAGAGCGGGACAGTATTTCATGCCGACACACCGCCTGCAACTTTACAAGGCGCAGGTTCGGCCGCACATGGAATACTGTTCCCATCTCTGGGCTGGGGCTCCCCACTACCAGCTCCTTCCACTTGACCGCATCCAGCGCAGAGCGGCTCGAATCGTCGACGACCGAGTGCTTTCCGATCGGCTCGATTCACTGGCACTGCGAAGAGATGTTGCATCACTTTGTATTTTCTTTCGCATATACCATGGAGAGTGCTCTGAGGAATTGTTCGGATTAATCCCAGCCGCCAAATTTCGTGAACGCACTACGCGGCAAACGTCCCGATACCATCCACACCATCTGGATGCTTGGCGGTCCACCACTGTACGTTTCAAAAGGAGTTTTCTTCCGCGTACAACCTCTCTGTGGAATAATTTACTACCGGCGATTTTTCCGGACCGATACGACCTGGGAATCTTCAAGAAAAGAGCTTACTCCTTTCTAAAGGGCCGGCAACGCACCCGCAATTCTCCTGGTGTTGCGGTTGATCATGGGCGGCGGTAGTCACTTAACATCAGGTGAGCCACATGCTCGTTTGCCCCCTCTTCTATAAAAAAAATTCGTTTTTCCCATCATCGAAAATCAACAATCATCAATCAACGTTTATCGCTTACTTAAATTAAATAACATTTATCTTCATTGTTTTGATTTCATTTGACACAATATGTACTTGTTTCACTAATGTCCTCAGGATGTTTTCTCGGCACTTAAAATTGCAATCAACAATTTTTTTGGTGCCGGCGAGGACCGAACCTGGGTTGCTCGCGTACTGTGTAATTTACAGTGAGTGCTACTGCTAACCCACTGAGCTATCACGGCTCCTGAGCTACTACGGGAGGATAATGATGGAATATTTTTTTGTCTTTCTTCTTCCCTGCCTCGATTTCATAAGTTTTCTGTCGGCTTCGAACATCCCAATAGAGAAGACTATTCATCTCCTGTCACAATGTCATACACAGAATTTGAACTTTCTTGATTATACTTTGACAACATTTTTTTTATACAAATCAACTGGAGCCGGTTTTAGTTCTAGGTGAGTTCATGTGTTCATCCAGCGGCAAAAAAGTTTTCTGACTTTAGAATGTTGATGTGATTTTTTTTAAGTTTGTACATATCAATACACAAGTGCCTCGTTGGTCTAGTGGTTGTAGTAGTGCGACTGCTGATCATGATGTCCCTGGTTTGAATACCGGGTCGGAACAAAAATATCAGTCATTGAGGGCATCTACTGGGAATTTCTATTAAGAAATTCTCAGTAGTTGCCCTGAGTCCGGAAGTTGGCGGCGAAGGGTGAGACCCTCGTGCCTCGGAAAGCACGTAAAGCCGTTGGTCTTGCGCCTGATCTCTCTCCGGTTGTGTCAGTTTACTGTCCCATCAGACCATGAGAGTAAGGGAATAGAGAGTGCACCTGAGCTTGCGCATACAATTGGGCACTATAATCTTGTCCTGCGCCTGTGGCTAGTCTCCGTTGAAGCTGACCGCCGTAACCGAAATTCGGTCTGGAGAACATTGCTACACAAGTGTACTCGAATCTCCTAATGGGTGATGCACTGGTTTTCTTCAAAAGCTAGCTAAGCTAGCAAGGCTACTGCCTTATTTTCCTCAGCGACCGACCGAGTCTTATAGATCTTTATTGTCAGTAGCTTAGAAAAGAAACCAGTTAGACAAATATTAATCTAGTATCAAAGTAAAAACGTTTGAGTACTGATTCAGTAACTAAGCAAAGTAGTTACGAGTCGGTAGATCAACGCATTTAATCTCTGTAGAATGGAGTGTAGCGTGAGGCAGGGGGACTGACGTCACCCAGAACTCAGACAGCTTAACATGAACATGAACCAAATGATTGAGAAACTTGGAAGGTTTTTTGTTTAAAATGGAGATAAAATGAAGACTACATTTTAGTAAGCAATTATTTATTGAACTGCGATATTATTTTCTTTGTTGAAATGCAATGTACATGGTTCAATTTTGGTAAATGTTGGTTTAGAAATATTTGGAAAATCCAAAAGTGCACAAACACTTATTTCGCTTAAAGCTACAAAAAAAAATTGGTTTACCCTGCAGGCCATCCCTGGAACTTCCCGCTAATTTTAAATGCAAATCATTCCAAATTTCACCAAATTATGACGTTGAATATAAAATATCGAAGTAATTTAAAAAAATCAATTTTTTTCAAAATTTTTCGTTAACGTGGTTTTTTTTCGGTATCGTTCGCAAACGATATCTCACGAAAAAATCAACCAATTTTGACCGAACCGGCAACGATTGACGTTATTTTTAAGGCTAAAAAGCTGATTAGTTTTTAGAATCGATCGATAAAGCCGTTTAAAAGTTATTCCAAAAAACAGTTTTTCAAAATTTTTATTTTTGTACTACTCTTCCTACCGTACTCTACCGTAAAATGGGTGCGATGCGCACAACTTGTAAACGAACACTCATTTTGATAATAAAGCTTTATCATTTGAATGTGCTGTTTAATCGTGTAAATAAAAATAAATAAAAATAAACTTACCATGGTGATTTGGTATAAGCAACTGAATAAATAACAAAAGATTTGATGGATGTCAGCAAAACAAAATGGCCGCCACGGGCTGCCAAAACCTACCCGCGGCAGTTCAAAAACACGTTACAATCAATGCCAAACTCTATAAATTTACTTCTATTAAGTAATGCTTAAAGTTGATCTTTCTCTTTCAACTACATGACTTGCAAAGTACCTTGATTGCTGTCAGTCTGAGAAATAAAAAATATATATTTCGAAGACGTGTAGTCCGCCAACACGCATTGGAGCAGGGCGGCGGATACGGCCCTAAAACCCTCTCAAAAGTGACAGTAGTCCTGTGCCCAACAGTGGGACGTATATAGGCTGTTACTTGACCTTTCTTACTTTTTTCTCTCAGACGGATCCTGTTTGGAAGATTCCACTTTTTAATCAAAAGACAGTAAATTGTGTAAAAGTGGTACATCACCATTTGATTGACCAGTGTCTTTGAAAACGTTACGGGACTTCCTATTGTACCATGACAATACTTCAGCGCACACTGCGAACAGGGCAAAGTCATTTTTGGCTTCTGAAATGGAGGTGCTTTTGTCTCATCCTGGACACAGTTCCAGAACGCGCATCATGTGATTTCTTTATTTTGCCACGAAACGAAGATTTGATGAAGGTTTCACATTTGCATAGCCAGAGGGGCCGTGGTAGCTTTCAACCAACACGTGAAAAACATGCCCTCAGCCCAATGGTTTTATGTTTTCCCAAATGGTTCGAGCGTAACGGAGTATATGAAAAGCATCAAATCTTTTTTACACACTTTAAGTCCTTTTATTTATGATTTACGCAAAACATTCAGTGTATAATGTATATTGTGTACCCCACGTATAAAACTCATTTAATAAGCAACAATTTCTTAGTTGTTTTAGGTTATTTCATTTAAAAGTTTTACGAGTATTAATTTATTTATCTAAATCAATATTATATGATCTTTTCAACACACATTGCTTTAGGCAATATGCGGTGCATTCAAACGTCATTTGAATACGTTACTATTGTATAATCTCGAAGGAGTAAATATTTTATTTAATGTACCACCCAGGAGCGACTCGCACATAGAGCCCTCCAAACAAGAATTTCATTCGTAGACCAATCTTGGACTCTACATGAAGATTCCTCCTATTGTATAGCGCTCTAGTTACGACTTGTTTTTATAAAAATGGCGCCAATCTAAAACACAAACTAAAAAGTTAGATCAACAATTACTACTATGACATTTCCTGTCAGTTTAAAGGATAAAGATAATATTCCTATTCATCTATATCTCATTTATGTCATTAGATCTTGAGTGAAATATAAAACTCCGGCTTTTAAAACTCACCAGGTTGCAAACTAAGCAAAACGATTCTTAACTTTGGACACAAACTTTACTAATTAGTGCCAGTATATAACACTGAACTATGGGTTTTAATGTAGTTTTAACTAAAACAATAAATACTTATACGCCTTAGAGCCTCACTAAACCGATTATAAAGAGGCGTAACTGCATCTCTTAGTAGCAGATAGCATAACATAAGAATCAGGTTCTAAGGAAGTGGAATCATTTCAAACTTTTTCTAAAGTATAAACATATAGCTATGTTATGCCCCGGTATGCTTATAACAACAAGTTTATGTCACACAAGTACAAATAACTGCCTCAAAAAGTTTGCATTATATGATAAGTACGTATAAGTTGATTATAAACGCGTATTAAGTAATCATTAACCAAGGATTTATGTATATGTAACAAAATTAACGGAAAATTATAATTAATTTTCTTATGTGTAGAAAATGATATACTTATTAAAATAAAACAAAGTGATAGTTATATTAAGAGAAGCACTATGTCGTTATTTCTTTGAATATATCATTAGTTATTTGTATAGATAATACACAAAATAATTTATTTTGGCCTAACAAGTTATAACGACATCAAATGTCTTTATAGGATTATTCTTCGATACAAATATTTAAAAGTGTTTGATTTATCTACCCAGTAAATATCTATAATAATCTATGTGAGTGATTGAAATCAATAAGGTTAATATTATATACTATTTGAGTACTACTCTAATTATAATTGGACGGGTAATGTGTATAGATCTTAGAGTATTTATTATTACTACTGTAAAAGATAATCTAAGGTATAAATGTACGTATCTAATGTATCTAATAAATCAACAGTATGTCCTAAGTGCTAATATTATTATCTAGCTAAATAAAGTGTAACTCATTAGAGATAAAATCTAAAAAAAAAATATATAAAATTTTTCGGAATAAAATTTAATATATGTATAGACCACAGTTAATCACTTGTATAGAAATAATTTAATTACAAATATGTTTAATGACCAATTAATGCTCAATTTAATAATATGCCTTCCTCTCGAGAGAATATTACTTGCAAATTTTTTGTACTGTGTAGTAAGATTAGAAAGAGTTTTATTTTAGGCAGCCTAATCCTAACAATATCCTTGACATCGTTCCCTTTCGCGGGTGTCATAAGAGGCGACTGCTGGCAATGTCATTAATATTGGCTTCCGATAGATGATTGTATGAATGTCTAGTTTACGTCAGTTGTAAAATACGCAGACTGCCATAAAATGTGTAAGACGTCTGCTACTGAGATCGTAAAACCGCCTGAAAAAGAAATATATAGTGGCGGATGTTCAAGCATTGTTGTTATATAGATGTAGGCCTATTCAATCCAAGTGTCAATTCCACTTATTAAGAAATTGCGATGACATATGTCTCGAACCTTCGCCTCGCTGCCCGTCGATAATCTGGGTACTACATACATATCTAGCTAAGCAAGATGGTAAATAATTATTCTGTTATTTTACATACATATACAAAGTGTATTTTTTGAGCGGAGCGAGCGAAGTGAACGAAGCTTCCATGGCGCAAGAAAACGATTCTTTGAAATCTATCTCCTTCGTAACCCGTAGGACAATTTACATAACTTTTTCGGCAATACTTGTAGCTCAACGCAGACAAAGTTTGTAAACAATAAAAATCTGAATATGTCTAAAAGATATTAAAAAATTAACCAAAAACTAAATTGTCTATGGAAAAATACGTGTAATAATAGTGTGTGCTTTTGTAATTAGTGAGAAAAAAATTAATTTAAAACAATTGTAATGTGATTGAATCTTTTGTTGAAATAAAGATAGTTATGACTTGAGACTTTTACTCCGCTCCGTTTATGATGCAAGCAAAAGGTTTTACCTTTGCATTTGCATCGACCCTATTTATTATTACTAGCGATACGCCCCGGCTTCGCACGGGTGATTTCTGGATCAAACATTAATAATATTCAAGATAAACATGCAGAATGATTATGCGAGCGTGCCATCCTAACACCAAAAAACGAACTATCCACAGTCATAAATGAAATTCTTTTCAAATCATCGAAGGGGTTGTCTATCAATATTAATCCGTCAACTCAGTGACAAACACCGATGATGACATTCATTATCCGATCGAGTTCCTGAATACACTGAAGCCTCCCTTGTCTCCCGACTCACTGTTAAAGTTGAGTGTTGGCGCGCCAATTATGTTGTTGTGCAATATAAATCCACCAAACTTATGAAAACGTTGCATCGCAATGTAATAAAGGCAACTATACTGATGGGTTTTTCTCGAAGATAGTCTTTATTTATTCCGAGGATTCCCCGAACACCATCAAATTACACCTTCGAATTCAAAAGAGTGCAGTTTCCTATCAAAGTCTGCTTCGCCTTAACCACAAACAAAGCTCAAGGTCAAACTGTTAAGGTAGTGGGAGTAGACTTGAGAGAAAGCTGCTTCTTCCACATTTAGTTGAATGTGGTATGCTCCAAAAAAGTTTTTAACCTGTCAAACGGTATGCGTCCAAATTTGACCGCTCCGATATTCCGTCAAAATTCAAGAGGTCTAATGTGACCGCACCCACCCACAGCACTTTAACTTTACGTTTAGTGAATACTTTTCTATGAAGAAGTTTGGCATTATAGAATCAATATGAAATTTTCTATCCTCTAGTGGAATAAAATCTCAGGTAGTTTATGGGTATTTATTTAGAATCTACAACATGTTCGTACGCCATTTTCGTGTGAATGTTATTGTGTAGATTTTTGGATTTTTCTAGCGTTTTATTAGTGTTTTAGTACAGTGTTTTATTATAAAATTGTAAGGAAAAGTTTTTGCGTGAATATAATTTATCTTTTTACGTAAATAAATTCGAGTAATATATACAGAAATAATTGTGATTTTCACGCTGCCGACATATGCTTGGTGTGTATTTTTTTTGTTATCAAAATACAATAAAATCGTATTGTAATGAAGTAAAACCCGACTTTTGCTTAGACTACAGGATAGAGAATTTTAATAGATTTTATAATGCCAAACTTCTTCGTAGAAAAGTAGTCTCTAAAAATAAGTTTTAACGGTTTAAATTGCTGAGGGTGGGTGCAGTCGCATGCGACCGCTCGGGGTATGCCGGACGCATGCGACGGCGTGGGATTTTTATGGGGATTGAAGGTTTAGGAGTTGAACCTGGTGATTCTAGCACACGAAGGAAAAACAAAAAATATTGTTTACAATGGAATATTGCGGTACGTGTAGTATTCGATTTCGTTGTAAAAAGATAATACCCCGTGTCACTTTCACCACATCAAAGGCCGAGCTTTGTGTTAATAAAATATAACAAAATTTTATTTTATTTTATTTTCATGTTTATTTAACCTTTAAATCCCTAAACTATAATAAAGGTTGTTATATTTTATAAGTAAATAAAAAATTAATAAATATTAATGTATATGTTATAACAAAATTAATAACGTAAAAAACCAATTAAAAATCCTGTCAGACCCATTTTCTTTTACGCGGACGAAGTCGAGGGCAAAGTCTAGTCATTTAATAAAATTGTGATAAAACGAAAAAGTTTGTATTATACTAAATTAAATTATATTATATTAAATTGAATAAAACGTGACGCTAAAATTAAAACTTTAGATTTGAAGAGTTGATTTAGAACAGATACGTAATATCAGCTTTATTTGATACATCATATCGTTGTATCAAATAAAGCTGTATCTAACCTTCCTACGTGCTACGAATCAAAGTCTCGTCACGTAGTAATCATAATCCAGTGTTATAAAATCCAGATTGCAGCCACAGCTTTTTCGATTAAACTTTATAATGTAATGCGGTACGTTTACATATAATTTTAAAACAAAAACTTGTATTACAAGGTTCTATTATTTATGTAACGTATGAGTGATAAGTTACAGTTGTAGGTAGTTTATGTATTAATCATGATATTTTTAATTTATCGGAAAAACAAACTATACGCCTGTGAGAATAATAGCTACAACTCCAATATTATCATTGTGGTGTAATTAATACTGAGTTCAAACTTATCATTACGTATTTAATAACAGAATCAATTCTCGACCTAATAATGTTCTTAATCCATACTAATGGCTGGTCGCACTTTGTAGGTGATAAGTGATAACCATTAGAAAGAGTCTCACAGAGAAAAGTTATAGGAAATAATGCAGGGTTATTTTACATTAACTGTAAAAATTTGCAGAGAAGGTTCAGAATAAGTAATATAGGCAAATAGTGAAGAAAAATTAATTAAAAAATTCTAATTTTGTGTCCTTTTTATCTATTAAATTTAAAATGCGTAGAACTGCATTATTTTAACTGATTTTACTGCGCACGTACACATTTATAAGGGCCGATCGATAGGAAAAAACGTTCTTGTCCATAAATCACATTCAAATAGGAATAATCTCAAATAAAAGTAAAAGCCTTATTTACTCTTATATTCAAAAACAGCAATAATCGTATATCATTATTTATATAATTGAACTTAAGTTTAAAATTTGGCTACTCTTTGAAAAATAACCCCGGCAACTAATCTATTAACTTTGGCAGTAATATAAACGAAATTACTTTTATTAAAAACTTTGTATACATTGTGTAAACGTTAGGCACAAACACAAACTTAATATTAACAGTTCCTCGATTTGTAAGTCTGCAGTTCATTAGTGGTGCAATATGCTTTAATAACAAAATCCTAGAAAATATACAAGGTCTCTCTACTTTTTTTCCTAGTAAAAATATTTTATTAAACAAAAAGTATAAGTACATCAAGGATCATTTTAATATTTTTTATAGAATAAGGTTGACAAACGAGCACACAGTCCACCTGATGGTATGTGGATGCTGTGGACCATAGACATCTACATTTATCCTCGATTAAGAATCAAAACGCTGATTCGTTGTCACCCCTGAAGACTAAGATGGAATGCCTCGTTTTCAGTAAAAAGGGTCTCTTGATCCTTACCTCTATACTCGCCGTACGAAACACAGCAGCATTATACTACTATTTTACGCTGGTATTCTGTGAGAGCGTGGTCCTTACCCGGTCTAGCCAACCAAACGGTCATATGATATTGATATACAATATGAATGAATACATGGTTGATAATAACGAAGGAATGTGGTTACATTCCAAGCTACATTAGTTTCTTAAATTGGTTTTGTAAGTAATTTGTGCAACCTTTTTTTTATTGCAAAGTTTTACTTTCGCAGGACTGAGTTTTTTTCCGAACCTGTGGTAAAAGTAAAATCATCATCATCATTATTATAGCTCTTCACGAGTTTACTGCATAACATAGGCCTTTCCCAAGGAATGCCACAAAGCACGGCTGTACAGGTCGCTCACCTGTATCCATCGGCTTCCTGCGTATCTTAACAAGTTGTCATTACACGTGGGTACCGCCCAATATTCACTCACCGATACGAGGCTGCCTCTCGAAACCTTTCTTCCTCATCGGTTGTCGGTTTTTCGAGCTATATGGCCGGCTCATTGCCACTTCAGCTAATCCGTTAGACGGAGAGTTGACTACATTAGACGTGACCTCTACAACCTAAACAGTGATCGCTATAAGTAAAGTAACGACTTTCAATAAGAGTTACTTGTAATCTGTATTGAATTATAATTATCCAATTATTTTCTTATCAATCTCCATGTTTCGAAGCCCAGCATCCGTTACTACTGTTTTGAAAAGATGTCTGTGTGTTAGTTTCATACGTCTGCGTAAACGTTTATCTAGTATATCTCGGCACTATAAACGTCACTTTATTTGCACATTAAAAAACAACTTTACATGCATAAAAGGCTGAAAACCGCTTAATGCTTATTAACATATTTAGACAACAGAATAGGTATTGTTGCGTTTCAAGTACTCTTTCCTTATAAAATTATATTACGGTAGTCGTGACGACTGCGTTAAATGATTATATTGTCTCCCAACTGATTTATTGCAGTACCTGATTAGGCTTCCATTTAAATCATTTTGTTTTTTAACAGCTGTCATTTCAAAATGATGCATTTATATATATAGCAATGTAAGTGCGACGTATAAATCATAAATGGCTTATTAATACCTATCACAAACATTAAAATATAAAGCTATAAGATCAACAAAACATTTGTCTGAATTCTCAACAGTTGGTAGCCAACAGGAAGTAAATTATTCTCGTCCAGTAAAACCTGTACTAGAACCGTTCTTATAGCGTTTCCTTGTAAGCACCGCTATGTCGTGAATGCTAGGAAATTACTGAAGAAAATTACTATTGGTGATGCTACTGCACAACATTTTGCTCAATAAAGAAAAAAGAAAGTGTAAAAACTAAATTTTGTACCTTTGTGATGTAATTTTTTTAAATCTTGAAAATTGTGTGACATTAGACAAATAGCGTATTAATATATTATAATGAACCTTAAAAATTCGATGGTTTTCCTTTTTAAATTTCGTCCAGAGATGCGGTGTGTAAAGCGATTGGCAATAGGTTTTAAATAGTAATATTTTAGCATCTCACTCGCATTTATTAAATTTCCTGCTAATCATAGATATTAGCACGTACAGCAAGGGACCACCTTTCTCTGTCCATGTCCTGATCATCCCTCAGGTCACTCGATACGATATGTCCTAAATATCGAAAGCTCGTCACAAACTTCAAATTTTTGCCGTTCAGGTATAATAGTAAACAAACATCTTTACTATGCGCTACAAAGACCATTGCCACAGATTTGTCTACATTATAAACTAAGTCGTGGCTTGCTGCGTATTTCTCACAAACAGAAATTAACTTCCTTAAGACTCCGATTGAGGGGTTAAGACAAAGGGTGTCAAAAATTTACAGCTCTTTGCTTTATTAGGCGATTTTCAGAGCTTGTAACATGTGATCGGTGTAGAACCTGTGGCAATGATATTTTACAAAAAAAAAAAATTTTTTTTGAATTAAACGTGTGGAATTTTTTTGAAAAATCACTTTGCCCTTTGCCCTTGAGCCTGTAACCTTGCGAAATGACAAGGTCAAAGTAACGTATTTTATTGTTTTATTGCCGATCGTAAAGTAGGGTGGATATGATTTTAATTTCGGTAGATTTTGATTAATTAATTTATTTAATTCAACATTTTTGTTTTTATTTTTTTGTAAAATATCTGTGCTAATAGGCTTCTACTTCGTTCACATGTCTATCCCTATCTTTTCCAGACGGTACAAAATTATGAAACGATTACCATCCCATTCGCCAAATATCCTCCCTATGAGGCAGTCTACAGGGAGGCCTGTGTCCAACAGTTGAGTTTTGATACGCTATAAATTTAATACATTCATGGATTGATGGATGAAACTTTAAAAAAATATACCTAAAATATTAGATGATATCAGTTTTTGCAGTTGATGCAGCTTTTTGCTTATAAGCGTGCCCATGCAAGTTACGTAACCGTGTGGTGACGGCGTAATATAATCCCATAACCCTATTCCGTAGCGAGGGTGTGTCGTAAAAGTAAACTATGGGAAACGCTAGAGAATCTCTCAAAATGGCATCCGACGAATGGCATTCTTCGTTTTTTGGAGATTTTTGTTATTAGATGTTCCACAAACCATCTCGGTTATACCAGACGTAAAATACTCAAACATGCAATGATGTATAAACTTATAGATACGTTGTCCGCACTCTAAAATGGCAACATGAAATGAAGCCAATTGGCCACATCGCGCTTAGTCTGTCGCACCAACCTGTCGCGCGACGCTATGTTTGTTTTTAATTTATTATATCGTGATTCGTGTGTAAAAACACGTGCAAAACATAAAGAGACCATGCCGTCGTGTGTTTTCAGACGATGTACTAATTATACCCCAAAAGTTAAAGACAAAAATGTGTCATTTCATGCGTAAGTTCACAAAACTACCTATTTTTATTTCATTTTATTCGACGACGCCGTCTAATGGCGGCCGGCGCATGCAGCTAGTAGTTAAGCAACAGGCATCCCGCCGTACGGTGTCATATTTTCTTTCTCTTTCTTCACGCGTATAAGTAGTTCTAGTGTTTTCGCCGTTTTTAAGCGCCGCGATGTTCGTTCATGACGTGTCTATATATAATACGTCATTGCAAACATGACATTACTCCTACGCGGGCCCCGTCTTTGCCCACGCAAACCCTAATATTTTAAATGAACTCCAAATAGTTCAGAACCTCTTCTGTCGTCGAGCTGCGAACGCACCTTGGTACGTCCGTAATGCCGACCTTCATCGGGACTTAGAGCTCCCAACAATTCAACAATTCCTTAAAAAACTCTCTGAGAACTTCTTCAAAGCCTCAGAGTCGCACCCAAACAATTTAATTCGTGAGGCGGCTTCTTATGCAGCCCCACCCCCCTCTCGCTATCGTGTCCGCAGGCCGAGAAACTCTCTCTCGGACCCGCCTAATAAACTGTCAAACGACCTGAACTGCCTCCTGGCGGCTCAGGTCAACTCTAATTAGTTTAAATTATTGTATTAACCAACATTAATTTGCCTTCGTAGGCACTCCCTCAGCGGCTCTTAGCCGCCTGCGCCCTCTTTTCCCAAAAGAGGGTCGCTCATGATAAGGCACAATAGAGCTTAATCAGCCGGCTGCCTGTCCCCAAAGGCGGTTTTTAGAGGGTATCACTTAGGGTCCCCGGTAGGACAGTGAGCCCCTCATAACCACGATAGACCGGCTATGGTGGTATGCGTAATGCATTTTCCGCCTCCCTACGTACAGGGTAGCCCCTTAATTGCTTAGGGCGCAAAAAAAAAATAAAAACATGACATTACATGACATGACATGATGATTAAGACACAATCTCTTCAATGAGAGAGACTAATGGCCAGCAATGAAATTCTAAGGGCTGACAAAGAAGCAGATGAATATGATGCAGTTTTGTATACATAGCCCCTTTTGTTTTATTGCACCCAAGATCTCATCAAAATAATGTCCACATTCTAAATGCTTACAACAAAATGAATGTAAATTTCAGTATAATAAATATGATAACAAATAAAGCATAAGCTGCGTATGTATAGGTACCAGTTATTTATTTTGTAATTAATCTTGATTTACTTGCATAAATATTAATTTTGTGCAAAAAATTTTCTAGGACGTTACGATGTTGGTAAAAAATATACATCGGTCATTATCGATTTGCTAAAGTTAGCGCAAAAGCTTTTACCGATTTGTTATTGATATTTCTAGCAGGTTTATAAAAATTCACCATGTCCGAGAAACGACAATTATGCACATCGTTAACTCAAAAACCTCAGATATATATGTTTTTAAGGAAAGTTTTTGGTAAAAATTGAGTAATTTAAATAGCTGTCAACGTGGAAGATATTTTCTAGAAATGTGGAAATATTTTAATAATGGGTATGAACCGAGAAGCAGACTTGAAATAATTACAAAGGTATAATTAAACAACAGTTCTCGAGGCGGTATATGCTTTAATACAAACAAGACTTAATCAGCAATTAACTGTGTGTAAAAATAAATAAAATCTCCACAATTAAAAAAGGTCGCTTTGCGTAAAGTATATTTTTTAAAAGCTTTAGTAAAAATATGTTTATTCCTCCACCTACCTTACACAATCGGATAACCGGAACACCGGCCAGTCTCCAACCATTCGCTGTCGCAATCGAACCTCTATCATCATTCGCTGCATCATAACTTATGTGGTAAGTTATGATGATGACTACACTACTTATTTATTTATTTATTTATTTATTTATTTATAATTAATTACAACGGCTTGCGCCAATGACAGTAATTAATAGGTAAAACTAAACATATAACATAATTAACATAATTCAAAAACAAATAACAAGTCAGAGATCGAACATACTAACAATAACTAGAGGAAATAAAATAATATAAAACAGAATAAAGTGATAACAATTAACAACATACAACTGATTTACCTAACAAACATGGCTTTCACATAACATGAGACAGTTTGACATGATCACAATCTACATAATATACATATCACATCTACTATAACTATAACTACTATCCCCACCTGTGGGTGGGGATAGTAGTTAAGTCAATTCATCATCATCATTACAATCCTACAGGGGACCGACCTGAATAGTTGGGCTATGTTGGTTTCTTTGATTCTACTGCAGATATCTTCATATCGATAATACGGGCTTCATATGGACTGATACTACAAAATGATTGCTAATAGCGTTAGTCCCAGTAGATAGACGTGCTATGAGGCTTATTTGTGACCTTGAAATGGTTGAAACCAATTTTGTCAGCGAGAAACGCCAGCGCAAAATTGCCAAGCTATCCGTATCTTATTCCTATCGCATGCTTTTCGGAACGTGCGCCGGAATTACGTGCCTTAATTTCTTCCTACCCTTACCACCATCGAGCACCCAGGCAGCCGGCGAGTCTTTAGCCGTTTCCTATCCTTTCCTCTATCGAACAACCAGGCGGCCGGCGAGTTTTCAGCCGTTTCCTATCCTTCCCCTTATCGAACAACCAGGCGGCCGGCGAGTCTTCAGCCGTTTCCTATCCTTCCCACTATCGAACAACCAGGCAGCCGGCGAGTCTTTTGCCGTTTCCTATCCTTCCCCTTATCGAACAAACAGGCAGCTGGCGAGTCTTCAGCCGTTTCCTATCCTTCCCACTATCGAACAACCAGGTGGCCGGCGAATCTTCAGCCGTTTCCTATCCTTCCCACTATCGAACAACCAGGCAGCCGGCGAGTCTTCAGCCGTTTCCTATCCTTCCCACTATCAAACAACCAGGCGGCTGGCGAGTCTTCAGCCGTTTCCTATCCTTCCCACTATCGAACAACCAGGCGACCGGCGAATCTTCAGCCGTTTCCTATCCTTCCCACTATCAAACAACCAGGCGGCTGGCGAGTCTTCAGCCGTTTCCTATCCTTCCCACTATCGAACAACCAGGCGGTCGGCGAGCTTTCAGCCGTTTCCTATCCTTCTCACTACCAAACAACCAGGCGGCCGGCGAGTCTTCAGCCGTTTCCTATCCTTTCCCTTATCGAACAACCAGGCGGCCGGCGAGTCTTCAGCCGTTTCCTATCCTTCCCACTATCGAACAACCAGGCAGCCGGCGAGTCTTCAACCGTTTCCTATCCTTCCCACTATCAAACAACCAGGCAGCCGGCGAGTCTTTAGCCATTTCCTATCCTTCCCACTATCGAACAACCAGGCGGCCGGCGAATCTTCAGCCATTTCTTATCCTTCCCACTATCGAACAACCAGGCAGCCGGCGAGTCTTTAGCCGTTTCCTATCCTTCCCGCTATAGAACAACCAGGCGGAGTCTTCAGCCGTTTCCTATCCTTCCCACTATCAAACAACCAGGCGGCTGGCGAGTCTTCAGCCATTTCCTATCCTTCCCACTATCGAACAACCAGGCAGCCTGCGAGTCTTTAGCCGTTTCCTATCCTTCCCGCTTTCGAATAACCAGGCGGCCGGCGAGTCTTCAGCCGTTTCCTATCCTTCCTACTATCGAACAACCAGGCAGCTGGCGAGTCTTCAGCCGTTTCCTATCCTTCCCGCTATCGAACAACCAGGCGATTTCCTTCATCTTTCGTAATACCTACAGCAAAGGTGTTAAATAATTTGTCCGCGTCTATCTTTCGGTCTCAATCTGGATGTCTTCAAGGCAACAGTGAATAGGTTTTTGTTATGGTTATTATATACCAACAGATGGGATTTTATTGAAATACTGGCTTATTATAAGTAATAAATATATCTCAATAAGTCTTTGTATCTATGAAAAACGAACAAACAGTCCACCTGATGGTATACTCATATTGCTAAGTTTAGTATAAAGGGCTTATACCTTTAAGAAAGAAGGCTACAGATATAGTCTGAGGACCAATAATAAAATAAGGAAAGAATTCCACAATAATAATGACTACAGACTGAACTACTTTCAGCTTAGTCTGTCTAGCCTCAACCCTCCAGACGATCCACTATAGTGCGGCAATATGTTGCAAGCGCAGGCGCAAAATGCACTTTTCCATAACTCTCATAGTCCGATAGGACGACAATCGGAGACGACTGGAGAGAGATCAGGCGCTGGATTAACGTCTTTTCGTGCTTTTCGAGGCACGGGAATGAAACACCGCCATCTTCTTGATTCGAGGCTACTCCTGGATGGAACTCCGGGACTCCAGAAAGTCCGCAGCCACTAGATCAACTAGGCAGTCAAATGTCATACCCTTAGGCTCCCCTTACATTTAGGTGTTTACAATAAAGAATAAATAAAGAAGAAGAAATGTAGTAACCTGGGTTTAAACTTTAGAAATCTATTATAAGTATCGTTTTAAAGACTTGGTGTGTAAACTTACGAGTATTTAATGTACGTTAAAAGTCTTCTTAATATAAGGCATATTTATTTATTTATTTATTTATTTCACAATTTATGTACACACAAGTTAGGGAGAGGACACATCATAATAAAAAGTTTGTACAAAGGCTCTACTTATCTCACAATGAAATTTCTTCCAGTAGGCCAGTTTCAAACACATATGATTACTAAATGATTATAAGGTGTGCACTTTGTTATTTTACAACACATATGGGTATAAGATAAATATATACGTCAGCTCAAATACTTACATACACATATATATACATACATATATATACACATACATATACATGAATATATTCATATTTAAACAAACATTAATACATACATAAATACTAAATATAATATAAAGTCATAATTAAATATATAAACATATATACACACACACACACACACACACATAAATACATGTATGTACATGCATATACATATTTGTAACAGTATAGTACATATCAGAGATTTGAGACTTACACAGAAGACAGCGATAAATAATGTTCTTTCACTCGTTTTTTGAATAATTTCACTGTTTTGATTTCTCGAATGTCAGTAGGAAGCGAATTCCAGAGTCTTACTGCTTGTACGGAGAATGAACGGGAATATGAATGAGTATTAAAGGATGGGATCTAGAAACTGTATCTGGGGATTTAAGAAAGGTAAATCGATTTCGGAGGTATGTAGGGAAATTTGGGCTGTGTAGGATGTTAAAAAGGAGACTAAGGATACGAGTGTTCCTGCGAAATCGGATCGGGAGCCACTTGAGTTGCTTTCTATATTTAGAGACGTGGTCAAACTTCTTAAGTCCGAAGATATACCGAATGCAAAGGTTTTGTAATCGCTCAAGTTTGTTTAATTGCTCCTCTGTGGCATCCAAAAAACAGACATCAGCGTAATCTAAGATAGGCAAAATAAGGGTTTGAACAAGACAGATTTTCGTTGATAAGGGTAAAAAACTTTGAAGACGTTTTAATGAGTGGAAAGCATAATAAACTTTTCTACCTAAGTCCATTATGTGAGGACCCCATGACAACCTATTGTCAATAATTAAGCCCAAGTTCTTCACAGATTCAGTATAAGTAATTGATGTGCCATTGATAATCACATCTGGCAGGGTGCATTTATCAATTAAGCTACTAGTATATCTGCTACTATTATTGCTTGAGACTTACTTGGATTAATAGTTATACCATGTGACCTGGACCAACGACTAATTCTCTTCAAGTCATCATTCAGTGCTTCTATCGCCAATTTAGCTTCAGATGCCACAAAGTGACGGTAAAGCTGCAAATCGTCTGCATAAAGATGGAAGTTGGAGGATATTATTTTTGTTATAGAATTGATAAAAACGGTGAAGAGCAAAGGAGACAAGACGCCACCCTGGGGTACACCCGTTATAGGATTACACCAGTTGGAATAAGTGTCATTGGAACGGATACATTGTGAGCGACCCCGAAGGCAGGAATCAAACCAGAGAATGGCCGAAGGTGAAACATTAATAGACTGGAGAATTTTTAAGAGGATATCAAAGTCAACAGAATTAAAGGCACTGCTGAAATCTAATAAAACGAGTACGGTTAATTGTTTTTGATCTATGGCTCTACGGATATCATCAGTTACCTGAAGAAGAGCAAATGTTGTACTATGACCGGGCCGAAATCCAGATTGAAATATACTTAAAATATTGTTAGAATTAAGGTAAGAAGACAATTGATTGTGAACAATATGTTCAAGTAATTTAGAGAGGAATGGTAATATAGATATAGGTCGAAATTCGGAATGTAATGTAGGGTTAGCAACCTTGGCTATTGGAATAATTTGTGCTAACTTCTACGAGTGTGGAAAACAGGAGAAATATAATGAAAAATTAAATATGTGAGTAAGAACTGGGAGAATACAAGGTAAAATCATAGTTATCATTGTGGAAGAAATTTTGTCATTTCCCGTTGCAGTAGAAGATATAGATAGCACTGATCGTTTCACTTCATTTTCTGACACTGATACAAATTCAAACTGGCTGGAATGTTGCAATGGGCATCTGGATAATTCTAGCAGAGTCTTAGCTTTTATAAATGAAGATAAGGAAACAGGTGGAAGAGAAAAATATTGATTGAGAATATCTATATCAAGATTTCCAGTCCCAAGCGCAGGGTGTTTGCCAATGCCAACTGTTTTAAGAAAACTCCAGGCTTTTGCTGAATCGCAATTTGAAAGTGAGTCATAAAAGTAGCGCCTTTTAGCATCTCTACACAAACGATTGCAGCGGTTGCGCAGACTCTTAAACTTTATTAGATTTCTTTCCAAGGGACAATGTTTATATCTACTTCTGGCTTTATCCCTACGCGCCATAAGCTCTTTTATCTCAGTTGTAATCCAGGGCGCAGGAAAATGTTTTATTTTTATACGTTTGACAGGTGCATGGCAATCATACAATCTAAGAATTAAAGCGGTAAAGTTGTTAACCATATCATCAATATTATGACAATCTTTTACGGAAGACCAATCTATTTTACTTGCATCACGTCTTATGACTTCCAAGTCAATACCCTTATAGCTACGAAGAAATCGAAAATGTGATTTGCGCTTAGGTGGGCGAACACGGTACGATATGTAAATGAGGTACCATGGTACGAAAAAGAAGCTGTTATTTGTCCATGATTTGCAATGTTATTTAAAGATGAAACAATGATAAGGTCAAGTAAAGACGGAGTGCAGTTTGGAAAATGATGGGTGGCAAATAGGGGTAAAAGTTGTAGGTTATGTGAGGACACAATAGACTTCAGCTTAAGTGCACGTGAATCGTCCTTCAGTAAGCATGTATTGAAATCTCCCATCAGGATTACATGACTATATATAGGACAGAAGTCAGTAAGTAAATTTTCAAATATATCAAAATAATTAATTTGCATATTAGGGTTGTATATCACACCAAGAAGGATTTTTGTATGATGAAGTGTAACTTCAAGAAAAAGGTACTCAGCAGATTCAGAATAAGTTGACGGGGAAGCAGAGATATGTTTGTATAGGATTTCAGAACGCAAGTAAATAGCTACACCACCTCCTCCTTTACCAGTCCTATCATTACGTATCAAAACGTAACCAGGAAGTGAAAACTGAAAAGAAGGGAGAGAAGGCTTGAAAAAAGTTTCAGATATAAGAAGTGCGTCGATTAGATTACTGCTAATGGATGCAAGAAGGTCAGGATAGTGGGCAGGAACACTTTGTGCGTTGATATGGGCAACGTTAAAATTATTGGGTAGGGAGAAAAAATAGCAGAAATATGGTCATGCAGTCCAAGATGTTCAGATGACTCGGCATCCGCGCTTAAGAAACTGGTAGAAGATGAATTACACGAGAAAAAACTAGCATCAAAATCAGATGGACTATCCATAATTATGACAATAAAAATAAAAAGTAAACACTATAAAATTATAATAAAAATAACCTAATAATATAATATATAAAGCAATATCCTAAAATAAAAATAAATAAATTTTAAAGAGAAAATATACCTAACTTATAATTAAAAAATAAAACGTAAATAAATATAAAAACAACTCAGCTCAACTCACTAGCGTAATGGAATTATTTTTAACTAAGTCTATGTATACATATTATATTAAAACTAGAAGAAGAAAAACAAAAATACTAATTGCAATACAAAATTAAGAAAGTAAAAACGGAACATTATTTTAAACAGCGTATAAGTAAACATTACAAATAATCTTTAAAAAGGAGGTAAGTAGTAAAATCTTATTAAGTTAGTTTTGTTTGCGTTCATTGCAATAAAACAATCTCTCGCCAGGGAGTTGTATGTACCTTGATAACATTGTTTGTGCATTGTTTGTGACGTGTATGCGTTCCGTCGAAGTTAGTTCTCTTAAATTTTATGAAATAATAACTAGTTATAGAAAATAACACTACTATATTCAATTATTTATGCGTCGGCGTGATTTCTTCGGGGCGTTAACAGTTGTTGATGTTATATTAGCGGACTGTGATGCGTTAGTAGCGGAGCTAGAAGGATATTTCACGACGAGTAGTTCCAGTTCCGCCAACGTTTCAATTTTTTGTCGGGTTTTATCGGGGAGGATTATAACAATTTTTCCTTCAGAAGACCAGCAGTGCTTAATTCCAAAGTGCTTACGTGCTGTAGTAAATATGTGATGCCTGGTTTTCGTTAAAAACTCTGAGATGGTGATACCGGAGCCTTTTAAATTGGCTTTGTTATCCCAAATAAACCGCCTCTGCTCAGAATTAAAAAACCGGCCAAGAGCGTGTCGGGCCACGCTCAGTGTAGGGTTCCGTAGTTTCCCGTCCGTCACAATAAGTGTTCCCACTTATGAGTTTAAAGTTGGGTATCCATTATGTTCGCGCTCCAGCAGCGCTCCGTACTCCTGCAACTGCTCCCGGTAGTGGGTACTGTTGTTTCCATCCAAGTTCAAAATGATTTTCCTAGAAAGTCCTTATAAAGTTCTACTTTTCAGATTTTTTTCATATTTTTTAAACTTATGGTTCAAAAGTTAGAGGGGGGGGGGGGACACATTGTTTTTTACTTTTGGAGCGATTATTTCCGAAATTATTGACATTATCAAAAAATGATTATAGTAAACCCCTATTCATTTTTAAATACCTTTCCAAAAATATATCACACGTTAGGGTTGACATTAAAAAAAAATCACTTCCCACTTTACATATAGGGGGGCTACCCTAATAAAACATTTTTTTCCAATTTTTATTTTACCACTTTGTCGGCGTGACTGATACACATATTGGTACCAAATTTCAGCTTTCTAGTGCTAACGGTCACAGAGATTAAGCAAGGACGGACAGACGGACAGACAGACATGGCGAAACTATAAGGGTTCCTAGTTGACTACGGAACCCTAAAAACCGAACTAAAACTGGTCGTGTCTTATTTAGAGATGATTCAAGCCGATGGTAAACTTTAATACAATCCTTTTCTATATCTGTCAGCTTTAATTGTTTAGATATTATATTTAAAATAACTTCACGGAGGTTTTCATTTTGCTCTTCAGCAATGCCATGAAACAATAGAACTTTATTTCGCATTACCGTTTCATGTCTATCAAGGCCGAGGCATAGTAAATTTATTTGTGTTTTAATTGTAGAAAGAGTTTGCCAAACAAATGATTTAAACTCAGAGAACTCACGAGACAATGAAGTTATGTCAGGATTCGATGAACTGCTCTCGGTATTGACAATTAGCAGCTTCTCTTCATATTCCCGCATTCGGGACCCGAACATCTTTTCTAGTTCGTTAAGATTATTAGCCAAATGGACATCCATATTAGGTGGTATAAGAATATATATATATATATATATATATATATATATATATATATATATATATATATATATATATATATATATATATATATATATACTTGTAGGATAAGTTGTGATTAGTGAGCGTAGATGAGTTAAATAACCAATTAATTCATTTATAACACTTAACACACACTGTTAAATTTATAATAAATATAAATATGCGCACACCAAAACAAACGTGTTGACGATACGCATACCCGTAATTCACTTTCGTGATTAAAAGTTATTCACATCTCTATATATCAATAATCAATTACTGTCTGTTGTATGTGAGTAGATCCCTGAATGGTTTACATTCACAATTGGACCCGGTAGATGGCACTGCTATCGAAATCCATAAATCACCCGTGCGAAGCCGGGGCTGGTCTCTAAGTCTTTACATAAAAATCAGTTGCCGTCCGTTAGTCTCGCGTAAACTCGAAAACGGCTCAAACGATTCTGACAAAATTTTGTCTGTGTTTGATTCTCTGGATGGTTTTAATTTACAATTAGATCCGATAGGTGGCGCTGTTGTCGAGATCCAAAGGTCATCCGTGCGATGCTGGGGCGGATCGCTATTTAATGATAAAAATCAACGATTTAATTAGCATACAAGCAATTTATCTGATTTTACGATACAGGGTGAAAACTGTTTTCGATACTATTTTTTATAGGATAGGGCGACAAACGAGCACACTGTCCAGCTGATGGTAAGTGGTTGCTGTGGCTCAAAGACATCTACATCTATCCTCGATTACGAATACAAATGTAGATGCATTGTCACCCATTAGGACTAAGATGGAATGCCTCGTTTCCAGTAAAATGGGTCTTCGGTTCTCTTCACTAACCATACGGAAACACAGCAGCAAGAGGCCGCTACTTTACCCTGGTATTCTGTGAGAGCGTGGTCCTTCCCCGGTTGCGCCGACACATTCGTACTACACTACTAATATAGCGTAACTATACTACTAATATAGCTGCAGCATAGCTCTACCACGCATAAGTATATATTAAGTATATACTATAGTAAGAAAATGTAATAATTTTCAAACCAATAAAAGTTATAAATGAATCTTAATTTTCTTATGCGAAAACGCACTAACATATCCTTTACGACCGAAACACAACAATGGGTGCACTGATGCTTAGCCGTTCGATTGAGACAAGAAGATGGTACCTCCACAGAAGAGGAACCCTATTATCCGGTGGTTTTACAGCTGTTCAGTCTATATGAAATAAACGAGCAATCCCATAATATATAATTTATTCGAAAAAAGTAAGTAAAGTAGTTAAATCCCGTTCGTCATTTCCCTACACTGGTCACTTATGTGGATAATTTTCTTTAAAGCGTCTACTGTGATAGATATATTTTACTGTAATCGCTCGTATAAGGGAGCGTTGATAAATAGAGCGGGTTTGCTGGCGGGATGTTAACTGGAGAGCATACAGTAGCAGTTAGATGAGCAATAAATAACACTTCTTGAGAATTTCTTCTTGTTTTATTTCTTGATTCCTTATTATTACATTGCCGGATTTGGAATAATTTACCACGAAAAACGCCCCTTTTTTATAAGCGGCTGTAACCAATCATAATTAAGAAAAAATCGCACACGGCATTAGTGAATCTATTGACCAATCAGAGCGCAGAGTAACCCTTTCTAAGAGAGATTCACGATTTCCTTAATAAACGTGGTAAAACATTCCTTACAATATTTATATTTATTCCTAACGATAGATACAACTTATTTCTACTATTCTAAACATAAATCATTCAATAAACCTTTATTTTACATTTATAAAAAATAAAAATAGTTTCGCGGTCGCCTCACGGTTTAGCTCCGGAGTAGGACTATATTTTTTGCCGAACATACAAGTAAGGATCTCCTAGGTGTGCGTTACTTGCAGTTATACAGTGGCTGCAAATAACCGCCGGTACGACAAACTCCGCCGATCGTTGAGTCCCGTGATTCCGTGAGGCGTCGAGGTCACCGGCCCCTAGGTGATTCTTGGCACTTTATGCGTTTCGTGCATTCTGTGCCTAGTCGCGTATTAAAGTGCCACCTTTGCACTTCCCCCAACCCTTTTATTATAAAAGGGGTAGGCAGTGCCCACAGTGTGGAAAGTCTACATAACAGTATTACCACCATCCGCGTCGCGCATCAACATCTGCTGCAGACCGTTTGGAAGATAGATAGGGCCTTGATTAGATTACCGCTGACACTGACTGGTAGGTTAGGATGTCAGGGAACGATAAGGGGGAACCTCCTCCGAGAGTAAGGAAACCACCGGATCGACCAGGCGTATTGGACAGACCCATCGCCTATCGTGACATATTTAACCCGGAGAGGACGAGAGTAGTCTCGTCTTACTCCCAAATACCGACCCGGAAACCTTCGTCGCCGGGTAAGGAGGCCGCACCTAGGGTTGCACTCTCCCCCATCGTACCTGAGTGTACGACTGGGCGTGAACCGCTGCCCTCACAACAGCAGCGGCCTAAGAAGACGCCACGAAGGCACACGCCACCGGAGACCGAAGCCTCCCTCCACGAAAAGAGGCAGTGCATAGGTAACTCATCGGATTCACCTACATCATCAGAAGATGAAGAGCCCCAAGCAACGACTAGGAAGAAGGTCCACACCTCACCTCCTAAGTCGCCATCACCGCCACCTATCTCACCGGACCGACATAGTCACGACTCGATCCAATTCGAGCAAGGAGGTGAGGAATCCTACAGCTGGGGCTCGACAACATATGCAACCCTAGCTGCATCGGCCGGTAGATCATCCCCGGTTCAAACCACCAACCCGTCCGGGTTAGCTCAGAACGATGGACAGCGGCCGTCAACGAGCTATGCCCACATGGCTGCGGCCCCAGCAGTACCACGACCGCAATCGGCGGAACAGCCTCAGAAAACTGAGAAAGAGAAAGAGAAGAGATATCCGCCGATTGTCGCAGAATGCCTCCCAGAGTGGACCAAACATTTTAAGGTCCTGAATGAGAAGTTGGGCCACCCACCTAACGCCCGTCCGTTCGGGAAGGGAGTTAGGTTCACACCACAGAGCCCGGATGAGTTCCGTACCATACAGAGATATATGGTCGAGCTCTCCGAGAAGGACAAAACCATGTCGTGGTATTGCTACACACCGGCAGAGGAGAAGCCCACTAAAGTGGGCATCCGTGGCCTGCCTGTGGGCACCGACCCAAAAATGATCGAGGAGGCTATCCGGGCAAAAGGCTTCCCCATCAATTATGTGAAGGCTATACCACCACGTAGGGGCAGACCGGGCTGCCTCTACTATGCACAGCTGGAGCATCTGAGCCTGGAACGGCTACATCAATTATACCAACTCGACGAGCTCCTCTATATGAGAGGAGTCGTCATCGAAGCCTGGCAGAGGAAGACCGGACCGGCACAATGCCACCGTTGCCAGGCTTTCGGACATGCTTCCGCTAATTGTTTCAGGCCAGTGAAATGCGTTGGCTGTGCCGGTGAACATATTGCTAGCCTTTGCCCTAGGGGTAGAGAGGAGGAGCCAAAGTGCGCAAATTGCGCCAAGAACCATACGGCCAACGATCGCCGCTGCCCGGTCCTGAGGAGGATAGCCAGGAAGCAGGGGATCGTCTTACCTGGGCTACTGCCGGAGAACCCAAAGAGGATCCCCCAAAGTCACCCAAAGGCCGTCACAATTCAGGAGGACGGGTGGGCCAGTCCACCAGTATCACCAGTGGGAAGGGTAGGCAATCAGCCCCCCCCCTCCTGTAGTACCATCAGAAACGGTTGGTACCACAGACCAAAGGGCAACCACCGGGGTGACTCTCCGACCTCCTGCCAACGACGCCACCGAGAGGCAACCCTCCAGGAGGAAGAGGCGGAGGAACAGGAGTAGGAAAATGGAGCAGCCTCCTCCTCAGGCTGTGACCTCTACCCCTACAACCACAGGACCGATAGCCTCGCAGGCGCAGGTTGCTGCAAAAACATCAGCACCAGCTACGGCAAGTAGAGCGCCAGAAAGGGCCCTACTGGAAAGCAGAGCCCGCTCCTCACATAGAGCGCGCTCTGTGCAAAGGAAGACCCAAACCAATGCCCCGAGACCAGTGCCTTCACAAAAGCGTAGTGCAGAACGCAGACCACCAACTTCCGACTTCGAGATGGCTGATGCTATCCACAGATTGGTAGGCATAGCCATCGAAGTCGGAACACAAGTCCTGGCCGACATTAGGGCCGGGACAGATCCCGTTACCGCCGTCATGAAGGCGCTGGCATCACTACTGGCAAGGCACTATGGAGGATAGTAACCTGCGCCTGCTATACTGGAACCCGGACGGGATTCGTCAAAGGATCCATGAACTCCGCACTCTCACCCAGCAACAAGATATCCAGGTGATCTTGCTGGGTGAAACCAAATTAAGACCTACAACGCATCTTAAGCTGCCCAATTATCATATATACAGGAGGGACGAGGTCGATCCTCAGGGGGTCGCTTACAGAGGGACAGCGATCCTGGTGAGGAGAGACATCGTCCACCAGGAGCTGGAGCTGCCAGACTTCCAGACGATGCGTTCAATCGGCATAAAAATGGAGGCGGCGGGCGAGGAACTTAAGATCTTTGCAGCATACCGCCCGCCAGGGACTCCATTTCACTCCTCAGACATCCGGACGGTAATGGAAGGTACAACACCCACCATCATCGCCGGGGACCTGAACGCCAAACACCCGGCGTGGGGGTCCAGAGTGATCACCCCGCCGGGTCGTGAACTTTACGAAGACGCAGAACACCATGATTACGACGTTCTAGGTCCCGAGGAACCGACGCATATCCCTAGCGACCCTAGGAGGCGTCCGGATGTATTAGACATCGTGCTCACTAGGAACGTCAACTACCCAGTAGTGGTAGAAGTGCTGTATGACCTGAACACGCAGCACCTCCCGATTCTGATAACCCTTGGCACTAAAGCAGTGACCTCACCGCCCAGAGCCGTCAAGACTAAGATTGACTGGAGGCTCTACCACCAACACCTGCAGGAGAGACCTCCAGTCCATACACCGATTAACTCAGCGGACGACGTAGAGGCCGCTGCAACCTGACTAACCACGTGCATCCAGGAGGCCCTCAACGCGGCCTCTACGATCGTCCCTCTCACGGGGAGAAAAGAAGAGCTGCCGCTAAGACTACGCGTGCAGCTCAACCATAAAAGAGCGCTGAGAAAGCTTTGGGCGCGTACTCGCTGCCCTAGAGTAAAAAGGAGACTCAACACATTGTCAGACGAACTGTCGGTTGCAATACAGGCCCACAGAGGAGAGGCCTGGGAGCGGCGCATATGGAAGGCGGACGAACAGCATGCGTCGCTCTATACATTGAACCGACAGTTAACGAAAACACGACCACCTGTTTGCCCGCTGACTAACAACGCGGGCATTCAATGTTACGATGCCAAGGGTAGAGCGGATATCCTAGCTGAGCACTTCGAGGAGCAGTTTATGCCGAACCCCGCAAGTGCGGAGTTCCTGGAATCCCATACAAGGAAAGAGAGCCGCGTGCAGGAGCTCCTGTCGTCGCCCGCGCCACCGCTTGCAGGAGAGTGGTTTATCTCCCCGGCTGAATTGCGGAGGACAGTAACCCGCCTGCAACCGAGGAAGGCGCCGGGGCACGACGGGATAACTAACGCTGCACTACGACAGCTGCCCAATAGAGTCCTTGTAGAGATAGGTCGGCTCTACAACGGAATATTGCGGACATCCCACTTCCCGGAGGACTGGAAGAAAGGCAAAGTTATCGTCTTGCCGAAACCCGGGAAGGACAGGCGTAGAGCAGCCAATTACAGGCCGATCACGCTGCTACCGCATATAGCTAAACTGTGCGAAAGATTACTGTTAAGACGTCTCCGCCCGTGCATCCAACTTCGGGCGGAGCAACATGGATTAAGGAGGGGTCACTCAACAGCAACACAGCTGACCAGAGTGCTGCTCCTGCTTGCGGCCGAACACAACCGTGGCCGCATATCGTTGGGCGTCTTTCTCGATATCGAGAAGGCGTTCGACCGGGTGTGGCACACAGGACTACTCTACAAGTTAGATGTTCAAACAAGTATCCCTCCTGCTATATTGCGGCTAGTGGCGTCTTTCCTGGAAGGCAGGAAGTTCTACGTCTGCGTAGAGGACGCCGAGTCCGCAATTAAGACCATAACAGCTGGTGTGCCACAGGGCAGCTGTCTATCTCCAGCCCTGTACGCGGCGTACACTAATGACATACCCACCCTGGCAGGACACTTGCAAGAATGGGAGGACGACGTCGAACTAGCGCTATTTGCGGATGACAGCGCATACTTCACGTCGTCCAGAAGAGCCCACATAGCAGCCGCCAGGATGCAACGTCTGCTGGACCTGCTGCCACCGTGGTTGGATGAGTGGAGGATGGCCGTCAATGTTAGCAAGACGATCGCTCTACTCACTCGCCGCTATAGAAACCTACCACCACCACTAACCCTCAGAGGCCAGGAGATCGCATATGAGAAGGCCGTGACCTACCTTGGATGTCGGATTGACAGGATGCTGCGTATGACTGCGCACGTTGACTCTGCTATACGCAAAGCTCGATGTGCGCGGGCAATGCTCCGTCCTGTCCTGACATCCAAGCTACCGACAAAGTCGAAGATAACCATTTATAAAACTTACATACGACCCTTGCTAACATACGCTGCTCCGGCCTGGTATGCACTCCTGAGCGATCGTCAGAAGCGGCGACTTCAGGCCCAGCAGAATTTGTCATTAAGAACTATAGTCGGTGCGGGTCGCTACGTCCCTAATGACGTCATAGCGGCCAACCTCAAGATAGAGAGCCTTCATGAATTCGTGGTCCGGCTGGCGCGCGGTATGTTTGAGACCGTGCCGACAACGGGCCACACGAACACCTCAACGGCTTCGCGCCGTTGCATGCAAGGCCGCCGGACGGGCGACCTTATCCAAGAGAACTCCTCCCTATATAGATTAGGGAGTCCGAGTAAACCCCTCAACGCCGCAGAAAGGCCAACTTTGACAAATAATTGTGTTACTTAAACACAATTATTAGATAACCATCTTTTCCTTATAAATTAACCGACTGCGACAATAGTCGCTATAACAACGCCTATAACATCTAGGCGCCCAGGACCGGCACACTGTAGTGTGCCGTGAGGAACATCCGGGTAAACCGGGGTACACCCCGAGGCCCGAGACCTGCATGGCTATATGCCTGCAGAAGACAACAACGACATACAAGTGGCGCCGCCAAGAGGTAGGAATGTACAACACTTTTCAGGAATTATGCTTAAGAATCTATACAATATTTTTTCATGAAATTTAAATCTTTCTCATAATGAAATAACATTATACAGCGATTAATTGACATATTAATGTTTCTTTTGAAGTACTTTAAAGGAAAAAGAAATCACTTATATGTTAAATAGCTCTTAAAGTTATGATAAAAGAAATCTTACTAGAAAGTAAGCTTATACTTGCGTCTAATGTTCTAATCAGACCTAAATAATATTAAATAGATTCATATAAGTCACTTTAAGATAAAAATAGAAGTGTTTAATTTACTTTCCTGTTTTTTAAGCACTAATCAGTCTTTACACTTAGCTTTATTTCACTGATAATAAATAATTAATATTAAATGTTCGAATTCACTTTGTCGTCGCTAACATTCTCCCCCACGGTGCGTAGCACTGCATCCTCTGGAGGCGACGACTCCGCTGGCACCAGCACGATGACACTTCGAGTTGGACGGCGAAGTATTCCGCCTGATGTCCGCACGTCCAGCACCCTGGTTCTTCCGTCTGGTCCGGGATAGGTTTTGACGATTTCACCGCGAGGCCATGAGTTTCGCGGTAATGTGGCGTCCACTATTAGCACGATGTCTCCTTCCCTTGGGTCTCTGGTTTCTTTCCCCTCGAGTTTCCTTGGCATCAGGAGAGGTAAGTATTCTTTAATCCACCTTTTCCAGAAGTGGTCTGCGAGTCTCTGGGTGGTTCTCCAGCTTGCCTTTCTGATGAGCTCCGTGTCGCTGAACTCTCCCGGCGCCATAGCTCCGCATGATCTTCCCAGCAGAAAGTGGTTCGGTGTTAGGCTCTCCTCGTCTCCTGGATCCATGCTGATCGGGGTGAGAGGTCTCGAGTTGACGATGTGTTCAACCTCAGTCATTAGCGTATGGAGTACTTCCTCGGGCGGGCTCTTCTCGTTGAGGACTACTGCTAGCGCCGTCTTGACTGTTCGTACGAGCCGCTCCCAGGCGCCTCCCATGTTCGGAGCTCCCGGGGGGATGAACTTCCACTGGATGCCCTTTTCCTGTGCGGCCTCCTCTAATTCCCTTTTTGCTCCGACGAAATTAGTTCCGTTGTCGCTATATATGGTTTTCGGAGTTCCTCTTCTGGCTGCCATTCGTCGGAGTGCCATGATCATTGAGCTGGCGCTGAGAGAAGGTACCAGTTCTAAATGTACTGCTCTAGTTGTGAGGCAGGTAAATAAGGCTCCCCAGCGCTTCTCGTTTCTTCTTCCGATGGTGACTTGCATCGGCCCGAAGTAGTCTACGTCTGTGCAGGAGAACGGAAATTGATGATGCTGCAATCTTTCACTCGGCAGATCTCCCGTTGGTGGTATTTCTGGTGAACTCTTCTTTGTCTTGCACCATTGACAGCTGTGTGCGACCGCTTTTAGAGTTGCTCTTAAACCCAAGATCCAGAACCTTTGACGAATTTCGTTCATTACTGTAGCGGTGTTTCCGTGAAGGAATTTCCTGTGATAGTGTTGTATTATTAGACGAGTTATTTTTTGTTTTCCGTCTAAAATGATAGGATTCATTATTCTTCCGTTTCGGTCGTGAAATTTCATTGTTCTGCTCCTTAATTTAATTATTCCGTCGTCTCCAATGTAGACGTCGATTTTCTTAAGTCGACTCGAATTTTCTAATGGCTTTTCTGACTTCAGTTTTCTTATGTCTGATGCAAAACTATCGCTCTGGCTTATTTTTATTAATATCTCTTCGGCCTTTTTTAGGTGTTCTGCTTCTATGGGTGAGTATAGGCGCTTATTTTTACTTCCGCTGGTCGACGGGATTGAGGTTTGTGCTTCTTTCTTCTGGATTTTTTGTGGTTTCCAAGACTCATCCTTCTGGCGTGCGGCGGTGGTGGTCGCTTTACGGCTCTTCTTTAGTAGGTGTGTAAAGGCGATCACTCTGGCTGTAGTGCGCAGCAGTCGCTCCCAGCTCGAGAACCTTTCTAGGTTTAATAGGGTGTCTTCTGCTGCCATCGTTGCCAATACCTTTTGCTTGCTTTTTTCTTCTGGCATAACAATTTCTGGCTTGAAGTCGTGAAATGGCCATTCTTCTTCTGGTCGACGGAGAAATGACGGGCCTTTGAACCATCTGGCGTTGTGGTCGAATTCGGTTGGGGTTCCCCTCGTGGCGTCGTCCGCTGGATTCTCCTTGGTTGGCACCCATCTCCAGTCTTCTGGCTTGGACCTTTCTTCGATCTCGGCGAGTCGGTTGGCCACAAATGTTTTGAACTTCCTTGGTTCTGACTTTATCCATTGCAGCACTGTGCTGGAGTCGGTCCAGTAAACCTTTCTCGTTATGTCGAGCTCTGATTCCTCTTCGATTGTGGCGGCTAGTCTGCTTCCGAGTAAAGCCGCTTGTAGCTCCAGCCTCGGAATTGACACAGGTTTCGTTGGCGTTACCCTTGCTTTGCCGGCGATCATGGAGACATGGACCTTTCCTCCGGGCTCGACTATTCTCCAGTAGACTACTGCTGCATAGGCTTCTTCACTCGCATCGGAGAATGTGTGTAGCTGTCCTTTTCTGCCTTTGGGTGAGACGCACCTCGGGATCTTCAGCCTCGTTAATGTTGACACTTCTTCCAGGTATTTCATCCAGACTTCCTTTTGATGTTCGTTGATTGGTTCATCCCAGTCTATTTTCTTTCGCCAGATGTCTTGGATTAGTTTCTTTCCTTGTATTAGAACTGGTGTAGCAAAACCCATTGGATCGAAGGTGGACATTACTGCGCTTGTGACTTCTCTTTTTGTTGGAGTCCTTCTGCCATCTTGCAGGTCCTCCGGCGTGTTGCGTAGCCCGACGTTGAAGGCTAATGTATCTTCTTTCACCAGCCATCTTAGTCCCAGAGTCTTCTCTTCCTTGGTCAGTTGTAAGGAGTTTTCTTTGTTTGCGTCTTCTACCTCTGATATTACCCCCGAGTTGTTGCTGGCCCATCCCTTCAGATGAAAGTTTGCTCTTGCGTGAATGTCTTTCACTTCTTTGGATATTTTCTTTGCTTCGGTTGTAGATGCGAAGCTCTGCAGATAGTCGTCCATGTAGTGGTTTCTCTTAATTGCTTTCACTGCTTCAGGATGAGTGTTCTTAAATTCCTCTGCGTTCTTGTTCATTACGTATATGGCTGTTGCAGGTGATGACGCTGCCCCGAAGATGATTGAAGACATTCTATACTCTTCAGGCTTGCCGGTTCTTCGGTTTCCGCGCCACAGGAACCTGAGACTGTCTCGGTCGTCTTCTCTGACTTTTACTCGAAGAAACATGTCTTGTATGTCTGCCATGACGGCTACTGGTCCCTCTCTGAAACGCAGCAGTACTCCGAATAATGATTGTAGCAGGTCCGGGCCCGAGAGCAAGGCGTCGTTGAGGCTCTTTCCTTCATATTTGGCAGCTGCGTCGAACACTATTCTTAGCTTCTTCTTGACTGGGTGTACAACAGCGAAGTGGGGTAGGTAGAATGTCCTTCCTTTGTTAGAGGTTTCTGGAGCCTTCTTTGCGTATCCTTTTTCGATTAGACTCAGGATCTGCTCCTCGTAGTGCTTTCTTGCTTCTTGATCACGATCCAATTTTTTCTCGATGCTGACCAGGCGTCGAACAGCTTGATTGTAGTTGTTGGGCAGGTGTTCATCTTCTTTTTTCCACAGGAGTCCCGTTTCATATTGACCGCTTGGCAGTTTCTTGGTAGTTTTCTCGAGGGTTTCTAATGCTCTTCTGTCGCTGTCGTTAGATGGTGAACGATTTTGGATCCCTAGAGACTCTAATTGGAAGTGTTCTCGGACGAGGTCTTCTATGTCTTCCTTGCCAGTGGTCGCTCTGCCATAATGAGTGAAGTGTACTGTGGCAGTTGTTCCTGTTTCACATCCGTGTAACACCCACCCTAAGTTCGTGAGGGAAGCTACAGGATCTGATGGTTTGCCCTTTTTCAGCTTTCTTGTCACTATCAGTCCCCAATTGTCTTGGCCTATCAGTAGCTTGGGCCTCTCGGAGACGTAGAGGAGTTGATTTTCAATTGCCTTCAGGTGCTCACAGTTTCTCACGGTGTCCTTGTTTATGCATTGTTCAGACAGCTTCAGGTCGTCGATGGTTCTTGCTACGATAGTTCTCTTTTCTTTTCTATGAGCCCCTTTTATTTTGAACTCGATCTTCTGTGAACTATCTTTTCTTAACACCTTTCCGCCAACGGTTTCGATCGTGAGTTTTTCTTTCTTTCCTTCGACTCCGATTTTTTCAGCAATTGATGCGTCTAAGAGTGTGACCGTTGACCCTTCGTCTAGTAGTGCTAATACGCGAACTTGTCCTTTTGGGCCATAGAGGTTCACGGGGATCATCTTTAGGTAGGCCTTTTCTTCTCCTTTGGCGTTATGGATTGAGGCGACCTTTTCTTCTGAGATGCTATTGGTATCTTTTGCTTCTTTTTCTATCGACGCCGGTGGTTTGTCAGAATGTAAGATGGTATGATGCCATCTTTTACACAGCTTGCAGACTGGTGCTTTACAGTTGATTCTTGAGTGTCTGAATCGAAGGCACTTGAAGCATATCTTTGCCTTCTTGGTCATATCCCATTTTCCATTCAGGTTGGCTTCTTTGAACCTTTTACATTCTAATGCGAAGTGTTCTTCCCCACAGAACGGACACGACTTCTTATATTTCACTTTTGACGCTTCTTGAACCAAATGAACGGGTTTTCTTATTCCTCTTCTTTGTTCTGAGGGCGCTTCGGGCGGGGCGAAGTCTCCGCACATGTCGGCTTCTGTTTCTAGGAACGCTTCGATAAGTAATAGCTCCTGAATTTCCTCGTCTCTTCTGCTTCTGTGGTAGGCGAACCAACGGAACTTCATTGACGTCGGCATCTTGTCTACTATAACTCTTAGCGTTTCAGGTGAACTGAGATACTGTGGTTTCTTCAGGGCTTTGATTGTTTCGACTGCGTTCTTTACTTTGCTTGCAAATATGCATATGTCGCTCGGGTTTTCGCCGACTCTTGGGAGGTTCTTCATTTTTTCTAGTTCTGCTAATGCTAGTGCTCCAGGTCTTCCGAATCTTGCTTCTAGTCCCTTGATCACTTCGCGTGGGTCTTCGGCGGTGAATAGCAGGCTTTGGACGGCTTCTCTAGCTTTTCCTTGGATCGCTATTCTAAGGCGCGCTAGGTTTTGATTGCTACTGAAAGAAGCAGCCGTATCCTCGTATGATCTTTTGAAGGCTAACCATTCTTCGCAGGCCCCGTTGAAGTGAGGTAGTTCTAGGTGCTTCGGTGAAACGGTGTCACGTGATTTTTCTGATAGCTTTAGTATGACTGAAGCTAGTTCCTGGATGTCACTTTTCTTTTCTTCTGTCTCTATTGGTTTGTGGTTCTTATTATGCATGTCTCCGGTCTGGATGAACCAGCGTTCGATTTCTCGAGTTCGCTCGAACAGCTCTTCTCCGGCACCATCATCATCTTCTGATTCCGCGGTGAGAAGTTCTAATTCCGCTTGAGCAACTTTTGACCGCGCTTCTGCCAATTCTAGTTCCCTTAATGCCATTGTCATCTTTGCTTGCGCTTCTGCTCTCTTCCTATGCGACGAGCGAACGGAAAGCGTGTCTGGATCGCGGGTCGTCTTCTTAGGGTGAGGCTGTTGCAGAGTCTTCATTGCGACACTTCTTTCTTGAATCTGCGGCGTTGGATGACTTCCTTCTTGGTGAGGAACTGACGCTTCGACGGTGCGTGTCGGGGGGGGGGGGTGGTATGGGTTACGTCCCCCGGTGTTGATTCTTTTCCGGCAATGTTTTTGTTAAGAAGTACGGGTTGTCTGTGTACGCTGCTGGGCGATGCTCTTGTAAGCGTCGATCGATCTGAAGTTGACGTGTTGGTAGCCGTCGTGTTTGTAGAATCACTCGGCGTATTCATGCTCCAATCCGTCGTACTGGTACCCGTAGTGGCGTTGCTTTCACTCGTAGTCTTCGACTGCACTGATTTTGATCTTGTATTTGAAGGCATCTTCCTAGTTTTCCTTAAACCCGATCCGGCTTCTCGAAGGACCAATGTAATCGCTCGTATAAGGGAGCGTTGATAAATAGAGCGGGTTTGCTGGCGGGATGTTAACTGGAGAGCATACAGTAGCAGTTAGATGAGCAATAAATAACACTTCTTGAGAATTTCTTCTTGTTTTATTTCTTGATTCCTTATTATTGCATTGCCGGATTTGGAATAATTTACCACGAAAAACGCCCCTTTTTTATAAGCGGCTGTAACCAATCATAATTAAGAAAAAATCGCACACGGCATTAGTGAATCTATTGACCAATCAGAGCGCAGAGTAACCCTTTCTAAGAGAGATTCACGATTTCCTTAATAAACGTGGTAAAACATTCCTTACAATATTTATATTTATTCCTAACGATAGATACAACTTATTTCTACTATTCTAAACATAAATCATTCAACAAACCTTTATTTTACATTTATAAAAAATAAAAATAGTTTCGCGGTCGCCTCACGGTTTAGCTCCGGAGTAGGACTATATTTTTTGCCGAACATACAAGTGGCGCCGCCAAAAGGTAGGAATGTACAACACTTTTTCAGGAATTATGCTTAAGAATCTATACAATATTTTTTCATGAAATTTAAATCTTTCTCATAATGAAATAACATTATACAGCGATTAATTGACATATTAATGTTTCTTTTGAAGTACTTTAAAGGAAAAAGAATTATATTAATCACTTATATGTTAAATAGCTCTTAAAGTTATGATAAAAGAAATCTTACTAGAAAGTAAGCTTATACTTGCGTCTAATGTTCTAATCAGACCTAAATAATATTAAATAGATTCATATAAGTCACTTTAAGATAAAAATAGAAGTGTTTAATTTACTTTCCTGTTTTTTCAGCACTAATCAGTCTTTACACTTAGCTTTATTTCACTGATAATAAATAATTAATATTAAATGTTCGAATTCACTTTGTCGTCGCTAACATTTACAGTATGTTCAATTAACGGTTATGATGATTATGTTCTGTATGATATGTGCCGATCTCGATCACAACAAATATTAGCTAAATAATTGGTAGAAAGACGGCAGAAAGATGCTGCGAAGTATGTGGTATAACATGACGCAAAGGCCACAGTTTTATGTTAACGAGAGATAGCCTTAGAAATACGAAAACGGTATTATTTAAAACAAAACAAAATTTTAAATTATTTATAATCAAACCAATAAATATTGAGAGGGGATTTAGTGGCAGCAAAAAGAAAGCCGGAACACGTTTTCTGCGGTGGAGTATCTGTTTTTCTAATGCTGATATCAAGTTCGATTCGCGGCCACACGTGCGGTTGACTAACGAGAACTGATCCCGTGCATTTAAATACAGAACATATGCGTTGGGCGTCACATCACGTAGTTCGCAACGTGTAACGATGTCCAGCTCCTTGATTACAACGTTTGCATATTTAATGGTACCAAACTTACGTGGTGCTTTAAAAAATTGAAATGAACCTTTTAAGTAGTATTTATGTAAAAATATATAGGTTCATTTGCATTTGCAAAAACAATGGATTCTTTTCGTGCCTTGTGTAACTCAATCACTAAAATTATATTTTATTGTCGTTTTACTAGCTCCAGCTTGCAGTTCTATTTTTTGCCCTACGTGCTCAATACTTTCCAAATGCAAAGGTCAAAGTGCCTATAAACAGGAAAACGTCCCACACCACATTTATCGAGCCTTGTAGACTCGTTTCCAGGGTTTTCAACTATTTTAAATAGAGATGGCACAAACATTTGCCACTTTTGCTCATTAACTCTGACAGCTGGGTCGATTGACCTTGTTGTGGATAAAAATTTAAAAGAAGTTGTTACGAACTTCATAATATAGATTATGATCAGTGGGCTAATATCAACAACTAAACACTTTACACTATTTGGAACTGAGACAGCATCAGGGGCAGCCAGGGTCAGTAGAACAGTACATGTCACAAATGTCTGAGTGATGACCATATAATATTTGTGCCATTTTCTGTACAGGCTATCATTTCGTGACATCCACGCGCGTTGAAAGTTTTATGTAAATAGTATCCGCGATTTATCTTCGAAGCTTGGGACTTTAAGGGATAAATGTTTCATGTAACGTTACGATACGTTAAGTCCGTCAATGTGCAATGTACGAGACTCTTTTTGACAATATTTCGGGGGAATATTTTTGCCCTTACCTCCAAATCCATTAATTTGCCGCGTTCTGACTATTATTTTATTTAAATATTAGCTGTTCCCCGCGACCTCGCCAGCGTGTAATGTAATGTTTTAATTTTTTTGCGCGAAACCCTAATTATTTTTCTAAAATAAAAGTAGCTTAAGTTACTTCTTTAACATCGTCTATTTTCCAGGGAAAGTCTCGTCAAAATTGGTTCAGCCATTTCGGAGATTAGCCGGAATAAATAGATAGTCAGACAGAAGACAAACAAAAAAAGAGAAACAAAAAGAGCACACAGTCTACCTGATTGTAAGTGGTTGGACTACGAATGGGTCGACTTGACTGGGGAAGAACCATGCTTTCACAGAATACCAGTGCGAAATAACAGCTAAATATTGTTGTAATAAAAAATAAAGATTTCCTCGCAACTTTCCGCTAAACAAATACAATGATGTGTCTTACCTGGATTGAAGAGCACCTCCCGCCCTCCCTCAATTGCATGCACTAACTCCGTCACCACTAGTCCCAGCACCACTACTCCCAACACACAAAGCTTGCGGCTAGTTTAAAGTTATTAATGGAAATAATGTTCTCTATTCCTTTTTTAATAAAAGTTTCACTTAAACATATTATGTCTGCATCTATTTTTGTTGTTTTTAATTGATCCAATACTATTTCCAAAGAATCAATTTTGCTGAAAAGTCCTGCAATGTTCTGATGTAATATATTCGATTTAGATTTGTTCACGAAAAAAATTATTTGCTGACTGTACACTTTTATTCTGTGGCTTAAAATAATAGGGTATCGTACCTTTTAAAGGTTGTTTTTTACTAGCTGTGTCAAGGTCAATGTGAATATGTGTTTCTTGTTTTTTTAATTGTTGTTTAAATAAATATGGAATTGTACCTTTTTTGAATTCGTATGGCAGATTTGTGTAAGATTTTTTAAAGCCTTTGTTTTAAAATATACATTTTTTATCGTAATCTTCCGAGTCAATGTGAAAGTTTATTATTTTTGCTCTATTAATATTACCATGAAGTCTTAAAAATTTACAATTTTGATATAACCGAGTAACACAGTACATATGATTTAAACTTTTGTGTTTTCGTTACTAGTACCGTATATACTTTAATATGTATTTAGTAAAAAGCTGTTATTTTGACATTACAAACAGACACTTTAATTTTATTTGTTGGTATAGATAACGCACCGATATATATTAACCTTATATTTTTTTATAAGTGATAATTTACGGGATATAAGGGGTTTTCCGACGTATCACGATGAAGTCTGAACATAATTTCGTAACAATGGCAATAAACTTTTTGTACCGTTCAAAATGTTTTTTGCAAATCGAAAGTATTTCCAGGAAGCAGCGGTTACATAAGTTAACGTTGATATTCATGCCCTAACAGTAATCACAACCAAACATTTTGGAGTAAAGATACGAACAGTCAGACGTATTAGTAACTTTGTTGTTTTATTAAGAGACGATGTGCATTTTTAATTAAGCTTTTGAGTTCTTCATTTTTTTTTGCAAAATAAAACATCACATGATACTTGTGTGAAACAATTTGAGTAATATTCGTGACTTCTAAATACTTGGATTAGTAAGTTGATAAATGAAACGTGGTGCTAACCGTACGGTGCTCTGAGGTAATAGAGGGGAGACCTAGTTCTTATGAACTAATAATGAGTTTTTAATAAAACAAAATATAATTTTAATGTCCAGACCAAATTTCTTTCACGGTGATCATTTTCAACGAATATTAGCCGTCAGCGCAGGACAAGACTTGGGTAAACTATAGACGTCCGGTACTCGCGTACGGTGTTGGGAGGGGAAGGGGGAGAGAGGGGTCATGGGAGGCCCCCCTACCCTTCCCACGTTGCGAAAATGAATAATTTATGCGTAATAATTTTTTTTGTAAAATCATAACCTCACTTTTTTAATACAGGAATATTGACGCAAAGTTACTTTTGCAACGGCTTTGGCACTGCGGGAACTGCAGCCCCTTCGCCCCTTACGTAGCAAATCACAGGCACCCATGCTCGTCTCTGCAGCTTCGGCTTATTGGTCGCATTCGGCGGACAGCCTCAGCCGCTACGGCTCACTTAGGTGTCTGCGACAGCGGGTGGGGGCTGCTCTCCCTCCGTGCCTACGGCTTTACAAAAATACTCTAGGGGTAGGGCAGACAAGATTACGTGGAGTCGGGGTGTGCTAATTCGGTTTTAGAACCGATTCGACCAATCTGATCTATAAAGTCTGGTTGCCCTAATCTCTGCTATGATAGTGGTAAATGAAATAACGTAATGTGAATTTTTATAATTTTGTTTTCTGAAAAACCTCTTGATTGCTCTCCACTGCGAATCAATTTGTTGTATATAAGTCCCGTCTCCAGCCACAAATGGATTATCTGGGTCCAACTGATTAAATTTTTTATGAGTGTATCTGTGTTAAAAAACAAATTAACATATTTGCGTTTCGTTATCGCAATTTTTAGTGAAATTTATTTTTATCACAATTAACTCAAAAGGCATTTCCGAAATATAAAAACAGTGTAAATGGTTCAAGTTTAACCCTGACAATCCTCCTAAATTGAAAACAAAATTAAAAAATCAAGTACCGGACATCTACTTCATAATACGAGGAAAAATTGACATATTTGCGTTTCGTTATTACTCAATTTTGAGTAAAATTTGTTTTTATCGTAATTAATACAAAACGCATTTCCGATATCTAAAAACAGTGTAATAGGTTCAAGCTTAACCCTAACAAGCTTGCTATACTAAAAACTTTATTAAAATCAAGTAACGGATGCCTATAACCAACCCCAAGACTATTACAAGAGTGTGCGCGCAAGCAATGGGGCACTCTCTTTTCCCTTTCTCTCATAGTCCGGTGATAGATCAGGAGCAGGACCAACGGCTTTACGTGCGTTCCGATGCATGGGGTGAAATCCCGCCAAATTCCTGACTGCGGGCTGCTACTGGACGAAACTTCGGGACCACGTGATCAGCTATGAATGTTCCACAGCTTGTAATTGTACTGACTCCATACACCGTTTCGACTCGAACACAGCCACACAGGCGTTACCTATTGCTTGGGGAAAGAAAAAAGTAAGAGCGTTGTATCTTCCCAGACGAGCTACCGGGCGTAAAGTAACTCTTGTTAGTAAAAGCTAAATTAAAAATAGCTGTGATGAGAATTTTCTCATTGATAATAATAATTAAGACGCGGGTGAGGAAATAATATCATCCATCGCCATATTTCGCAGCATGGGTGTCATAAGAGGCAACTATGAGAAATTCTAGATAGGTTACAATTTTGTTCTATAGATGGCGGTGGAGTGGTGGTGATGGTGGTGGCGAGCAGCTTCAAATGTGCCTAACATATGAGACGTCTATCGAGAATCGTCATCCGCCTGGCAAGCGTTGTGATTCAACAATATAATAATGAAAAGATATATACATGGATTTTTTTTTCACATCTCATTCGGACATTCCCATGGGCAAAATAAACAAACAATTATTTGGTAATTTACCATATTAATAAAAAGTAATATACTTATTGACTTTTTTTAAATATCTTAGGATTTAACACACAAATTGCTACTACTTAAATTTAAAAGTTATTTTAATTAAATACGTCAAAAGTTTCGAACGATGTCGGTGGAGAGTAGCCGGTACAGCGTCATCGCACCATCCCACGATAAGCTTACACTCATTTGTCACTCGATTCGACCATATACGTCGTGTAAATTCTCTCCCAGCCAAGATAAACGACGCTAAAATATTGTGGCGACGGTCAGATTTTAACATCACATTTTTCACCTACCTTTTTCTTTTTCTGCTTAACTTACACTTAATCTGCACGTGAATTTAAATAAAGTTTAAAAGTTTGATAAGTAGGTATTATAGTATATTTATATTTCTTTATATCTATGTATTTCTGTCCTTTTTAGTTTTTTAATGCTTGCTAATTGGGCAGTTGACACCACCATTAAAAATAATCACAAAGTATATTTTCAACTTACCACCTTACAGCAACAGCAAGGTCAACACCTCTGTGTTTACCATTATAGTGATTTTCCATTTAAAATTACAAAACTTTAGATTGTTAATATTTATAAATATTTAGGTATAATAATTATTTTACTATAAAAATATGACGTCATTATGGTATCAATTAATTTGTATGGAAATGTTTGTTTAAGTTGTCTTGAAAAGTAGTTCAATTAACTAAAGTATCCATACCCAATTAACAAACGCCACGTTACTTTAACAACTTTTATACACAGCTGAGCACAGGCCTATCCGTGCGCAGGCAGTATAGGCTAGCATGCATTACTACGTAATTTCACACACAATAATCACGCTTAGCAGCGATTATATGAGTGTAAAGCTAATAAGGAATCTAGCCATGCTACTGCTCCCTATCATTAGTTTATGATGGAATGTATTTTCCATCTTTCAGTGGTAAGACTAATCAATCATCCGTCAATCAGCACCACGTCAAAAAGTTATTATTTATTTCTTAGTTTTTACTTAATTTTTCTTGCTACTCATATTTATTTTGACAGTCTCGTTAGGTATGTGTTCGTAAACGCCACTGCTGAACATGAGTTCGCGGGTTCTAATGCCGTGTTGAACCAAAATCCATTTTTCTGTGACGAAATTCTAAGTAGCAACCCGGAGTCAGGAAGTTGGTGGTGTTTAACTCCCGTGCCTCGTCGGATTGCTGTCATATTAAGCTTTGAGAGAGTACTAGTGCTTGTGTACACACTCGTGCACTATATTCCTGTTCTGCGCAGATGGATAGTCTCCGTTGAAACCAACCCCTGTGACAGAAATTAGATCGGGAGGACGTTATTATTATTATTTTTAATATAGTAACCTCAGACTATTTTTTGTCAAATATATATCTCAAACTGGAACGATTTCTACTAACGTTACATTTTGAAGATAAAATTACTTTAAAAAAAAAGCAACTTCCTCAACATTATTTTGTAAAAATTTAATTGTGTATGTTATTATGCAGATATAAGATAAATCAATGAAATAAACAAACATGTAATGATTTTATGACCGAAACCAACAAATATATAAAATATCAAAAAAAAATATAATATAATATTACATATTTATAGTTACTGTATTTCTCGTGATAATAGCATAAGTGGGGAGCATAGTGGGGAGCACCTTTCGTTCCGTATTTTTCTTAAAAAAGGCAACTACAGGATATGTCAAAAAGTCTTATGGTTGGTATAATCCATCTCGTTTATCCCAGGAGTAAAATACCCAGGCCAACATAAGAACAACAGCGTTAAAAACGATCAACCTTGACCGTGATTCAACAACACAAATACAGTGACTCGGCGCATCACACTACAATCAGACCCCGAAAACCTAAATTCGGTGACACTAAACACAAATGTTCTATCTAGATTTTGATCACAGGACCGCAGGCTGGCTGCGTTCATCATAAACTTCGTTTACGATGAATTTCAACATTTGTTTCATTTATAGGCTTGTAATAAAATAAATACGTAAAGTCAATTTTAGGCTTGTAATAAAATAAATACTTAAAATCAATTTTGCTTTATAGTTCGCAATGTCGCCTCTTAATGCAACTCACGTATAAGGCTAAAGTCATAAATCATATATAAGGTTCAAGTAAAGAATTACGTGCACGAAACCGCAAGCCTGAATAGGTACTCTAGATTTCGAAATGTAAGAAATTAATGGAAGGATACTATCGCTCGTTAATCACACAAGGGAGAGATTAATGGTTTTTATTCATTTTAGCAACCAATTCAAAACTTGTTTTTTTTTGTACTCTGTACAACTCGCTTTTCTTCGTCTGGTGTCCTTTTCTACTTATTATAAAGTCTCTGATTTCAATATTTAGCAAACATAACTAAGGAAGTTTATTTAATTTAATATAACACCGATAATAGCCGTGAATAAAAGACATGTCTGAAAATAATGCCGTAAGAGGATCATTTATGTCAATTACGTTCATTTTCAGATTTTTCGGACGAGGATGAAATCAAGCAATCGCATTTTGCAACACGGGAAACACTCAAACATTATTAAATTCTTAGTAATGGTGTAAAAGCTGAACCAATAATCATTTAAAATTTAACAATTTATTGTGATTTATTATCTTTTTAACAAGATTCCGACATTAGATAAATCTATGTACCGCTAAAAACAGAGCGTAATTCAGGTAGCATAAAAAGATCAGCCCGACCGGGAAAGGATCACGCAGAGTACCAGCGTAAAATAGCAACATATTGTTGCCGTGTTACTTAAGCTAAATAAGGAGAACCGTAGAACCTATTTACTGGTTAAGAAGCATACACAGAATGTGTTAGTCCTTAAGGTCGGCAACACGTCTGCATTTTAATTCTTAATATCAATGTTTTCACAAACTGTGTGCGTGTCCAGATGGCCTTGATGGAAATGCACTGCAGAACGGTAGTGTTCCCGAAAAGAGAAGAAACGTATGAGCAATTTCTGCCTTATGAGTCGATCAGCCACCAAACGTACGTTAAAGTGCACGCTCGGATGACCGAGGCAATGCAATACGAATGAAATCATTGAATAACGTTGCGACGGGACGATGCCGGAAGTTGAAGTCACTGCTCACTCAGTGAAGGTGTCAAGCATAATGTTGTGCGAATATTATGTATTACAAGAGTTTCTAATTTAAGTGAAAATTGTGTACTAACTTCTTTAACTTTAATATCATATTTAAACACATAAAATTACCCTATCAGTATGAATTTAAGCAAAATGTACTAAGTAAAACAAACAATTTATATGTATACAAGCAAAGTAATACAAATATATGGAATTAACTATCATAGTATACAGTAAAATATAATATCGAACTTCCAATGAAAATAACTAAAAATTTTACTCGTAATTTATTACCTCGATTATTGCTCTGCTGTTGTTGTATGTGCGTGCGTGCGTGCGTGCGTGTGTGTGCGTGTGTGTGCGTGTGTGTGTGTGTGTGTGTGTGTGTGTGTGTGTGTGTGTGTGTGTATGTGTGTGAGTTTGCCTTGTTGATTTCAAAATAAAAGTAAATATTTCAGCGTTATCTCAAATCTAAAGAAGACTGCAGTAATTTAGGAAAAAAAATCTTCATTGATTCATTTAATATGTATGTTAAGGTCTCTCAGTGAGCTATACAGAGCGCTTGCTCAAAGTTTCTCCACGTGAATGACTTTGTAAACGACAGTCCAACGAACCTAACATAGGGCAATGGGCTAGCCATATAGCTCGAAGAACTGACAACCGATGACGAAAAAAGTTTTCGAGTGACTGCCTAAGTCGCCCCCTCTAGATGGAGTGACGACTTGATAACAGATGCACCACAAAGTACACATTAATGTGTTGTGAATGTGGTCTCTCCTACATAGGACAAACTAAAAGATCAATAAAAACCCGCGTTAAAGAACATATAGCTGATGTGAAGAATCGACGCTCCGGGAAGTCTGCAGTCTGTGAACACGTACAGGATCGCCCCCGTCACTACATCAGATTTGATAGACCGCAGATCCTCGCTAAAGAACACCGATTCCTTCCAAGGATGATTCGCGAGGCTATTGAAATCAAAAAACATCCTAATTTCAATAGAGAAGATGGCTGGGTGCTGCCATCTGCTTGGGATCCTATAATAAATAAAATTAAATCCCAACCCAAGCATACAACTGCAAGACTTCAAGATACCATAAGTTCATACTGCATAGATCGGAACAAAAGTTAAATTTTAATCTATGGTAACCGCGGTTAACTATGACATATGGACGTTGAACATCTCAGTCCCGCCCGTGACCATGAGTGCTGTAAAGCGTTCGAAACGTCGGGTATTTAAAAAGTTAAATATACGCGATAAATTCCGTAAAAACTAGTATTATTTAGATGTGTAGTGTTCGCGTAAATATAAGAAATCATTATGCATTTTGATTCGTAATCATGGATAGATGTAGATGTCGATGGGCCACAGCAATCACTTACCATCAGGTGGACTGTACGCTCGTTTGTCACCCTATACTGTAAAAAAATACGAGAAAAAACTAAGAATGAAATATCAATCATCTTCAGTTTTTTATATTTTATAAATAAATAATTACTGTATTCTGTAGCATGTGTTTTGGAGAGTGCGCGCTGGAAATACATGACTAATTCCTCCATCCCTTTTACATCATCAGACAAACAGGCGCTCGGCGGGTCCTTACCCAGTTGTTGTCGATATTTCCTACATTCAAACTAAATGGTTTGCTTCATCTATCGCAATGCGTGCAGCAAAGGAGTAGAATAATTTGACGGCGTATGTCTTTCCGTCCGATTACAATCCGGGTATCTTCAAGGCAAGTGTGAACACGCTTTTGTCATGCTAAGTCAGCGCAATTCACCACCTAGGGTGTTGTTGCCACTTACCACCAGTTGGGTTTGAAGTCAAACACTGGTTTATAAGAACAAAAAGAACACTTACAGTCTCTGCAAATAAACATCAGTACGATGAGAGTGACGTATGCCACTGAAACGTTACAGAAAAACGGAAAAACGGAGTATAAAAAAAAAAAACTTTTATTCCCTTTTAATACAACATTTGTGCAATTGTATACTGTATCACTACATCTGCTTACATAGATTCTTTTACCATATCATCAGTAGTTCAACTTTTTTTAAAGTAAAGTCACATGACGACAGTTCCTCTATAACAATGGTGTCGAACAGAGAAAAGCACTTAACACACACATCATTAACTCTTGTAGCAATACAAAACAATTGAACTAGTAAATTAAGATCGAGATGTAAAAGACAGACTAAATCTTTGCATTCATAAATCGGACATGAATTTGCTCTTGAGCACGTGGGTGCAAGAATTTAAAATGTAAATCAAATAAAACATTACCTTATAAAATAAAAGCAAAGAAAAACATAAAGGCCGCTCCAGCCGAGATCTTCCTATTGTTCATTTATCGAACGCTTAAGGCATTTTCATGTCTTGGCAGCATTGAACTTCTAAAGCTGCTGAGTAGAGAACGTGCACAAGATAAATAATACTTGCATCCTTTATTAAAAAAAAAAAATGTTTATTTTATCGTTATATATCAAACGACGTGAGTTATATAATTAATTTTAACAGTGCTACCTTTTCGTGAAAGGCAATAAAGTTTCTTATTGCATTTGTTATTGTAAAAATTGTTTACACGTTACATAAATATCTATATGTATGTAACGTGTAAACGACGAACAAATTTAATAATAACGACACTAACAAATACCGCTGTGCTGTGAGGTGCATGTTCCGATCTTGAATGAAAAATGCTATTTTTATATACCATACAAATAATATTTCCTGATCTGAATGACTGCCTATGTGCAATTTATGTATGTAAAACGGCTCCACAGTACAGAAGAAATTCCTGGTGTGGAGGGTGTGAGTACCGGTACAGTATTTATAAAAATTGTAGTTAAAATTACTATAACCCAAATATTTAGGGGTAAATAATTATAGCTACGCTTACCTCGCCAAATAGAAATAAATTTGGAAAATCCAAATGTATAACCACGAGCTCTCATGTAAATGTAATTTTTTGCTCGACTGGGCGGGGGCACTGCCGTGCCCCCAGATGTTTTACGTGAATAGACACGTATTTCTTTGAAAGCCCTTAAAAATTTGTTTCTGTTTAATTAACGCGAAACTTTTCTTGACTGCTAGATACGGGTAATTCGATTTATGTTACCGTAAAACTTGTCAAATATTATTGAACGGGACGGTTTACAAAAAATCAAATTCAAAAGGCTTCCTAGGAACTAAAATCTAAAGTTATTAAAAATCAAAGTTATAAGTTCACTTTATCGAAGGATATCTTGTTCACATCCATACCGATCAACTGAAGTCCACGTGAAATTATTTTCAATTAACTTTATTTAATAATAAACGATATAAAAAAATCTTTTAATTACGTCAGAAGTAAGTAATTGAAATCTCCTTTTACTACTGGAATACTTTTTTTTATAAGTGCAATATAAAGCTGGTGGAAGTGATTTAAATTGAGTCGATCACGATATTTCGATTTGTTGACAATAGAGCACTACATCTCCGTTTCGTGATCGATGTCTGCAAAATGAAACGAGATAAATCTTATTTATTTAAAAATATGTAAGAAAACCTTTAGAGACGCAGATTCTTATGTACCATGTAAGGCCATGCACGATCGCAATTTCATCTACAAAACGACAAAGAACATTCTAGAGGATGTCGGATGTAAACTACCATTTGTCATGCAAGTCGACATTGCCTGAAGTATAATCTTGTTAGAATATTTTATTGCACAATGTAAGATAAAATTTAAAGCCTTCATTTCTTTTTTAAAGCAATCATAATTATCAGCTTTACTCTCTAAAGTGTAACCAAATATTTAGCTAATGAGGACTAATCATAGAATACTATAATACGTACATAATAGAACGGGGAGTAGACGGTGCCCGTGTAGTCACTAAAATGTCGCAAACATGTCAATTCACACGTATAAATGTCAACATGAGATGTGTTTTGACCAATTGGTTTTGACGTAACAATTGTTTCCAAATTTCGCATGCAAATTATTTAGAAAATGCCAAATTGCACACTATTTACAAATAAATATGTATTAAAATTTAAACGATTTTTTAATGATGATTTTGAACATTAATCAAAAGTATAAAATGTGTAAATTTACTCAGTCAGTCAACACAGTGAATCGGGTTTGTAGTAGTGATGATACGACGTAATTGCTTGTATGTGCTCCCAGCGACGCCGGTTCTCGTACAAAATAAGGTTGACAGCCATTCTATTGTGTATTATAGTATTCTATAGGACTAATAATAATCTTCCACTCATCAGATGTTACTAGTTGACACTGAGGTGAAGTTTTTTGTTACGTAATGACATTTAATTGTGAAGTTAGTTTTAAATAAACGTTTAATTGTATGTAAAGTATGATATTAATACATAAAATAATATCTCAGTTGTTTTTTTTTAAATGTTTGCCTATTTTAATTCTTTATTTGGTTTAATTTATTTATATTTTAGACCAAATTAGGAGTACCTATACCCCGACGAGCATGTATGTAAGTATATGGATGTGGGGGAGGCGAGAGAGGCGTGCCAGGATCGTGCCAAATGGAAGTCTGTAGTCTCTGCCTACCCCTATGGGTGACAGGCGTGAATGTTTATGTTATATTTTATTTATATTTAATCGAATTATTATTAACATAAAATATAACTAATACTACAGAAAGAAACATTAACCTTTATTGTTTTTAACAACTACTACTTACTCCCCCGCTATGAAATCTGTCAAATATTCCACTTCCTTTCTATTTTTACGAGTAAGTGGCGCCGCAATGGTGAAAGATAAAGTCGTGGATCATCGTCAATTTTAACCTCTTTAATATAATGTATTTACACAAAGTAACACCTGATTCTATTATTATTTAAAAATATTTTATAAATATCCGAATATAATAGTTACTTAAAGATAAAAAAAATTTGGAGAAAATTCCTCTTATGAATAATAAAAAATTAACAACCATCAATCAATCACGCCAGCACTATATGACTCGCGGAACGTGATTCTCGCTTTTCATTGTCTTATGGTTCTAAACGTATCTGCGGCCAATTCTCGAAACGCCAAATGGAAACAAATACGATTTCAAACATGTAAAAATGTGTCATCTGTGAATCTAACTAATTAGTATATACAAATGAAACTTAATTTTATATAAGGTATAATCATCATCATCATCATTCTCTCAAAACCACAGCTGGACATGGGTTTCTCCCGTAGAGAGGATACGCATAAATCACCACACTTGGCAGCAGGATTAGCAATCACTGTACCAGACTTTCTTAATCGAGGATAAATGTAGATGTCCATGGGTCCTCTTACCATCAGGTTGACTGTGATCTCACCATTCATCTATAAAGAAAAAGGTACGTATCGCACCTTTAATGCATGCCGCCTATCGCTTATCTGCGTACTTTAAGTACTACTAGCGTAAATAGGTAGGAAATCTTTCGTAAGCCATAAGATCTTTCTGACTTATCCCATAGTCACCTCTCACGATACCCACCGGATGAAATAGGGTGATGAATTACCTGTACATTAGATATAACTTAGAGTATACAAGCAATGCTTTGCTTATGTGCACCTCAAACTATTTCTTATAAATCTTTCTTACATACACAAAAATGCTTTCAGCCGGAGTGCTTTCAGCCGGGATGGAAGATGTGATTTAGATGTGGATAGGCGTGTCGCTGCCGGAAACAAAGTCAATGGTGCCCTGAATGCATTGGTAAAAAGGCAAGGCGTGGTGAAGTGTGCACGCCTTGCAATACATAACGCAGTGTTGGTACTGACTTTGTTATATGGCAGCGAAACCTGGGTATGCCAGAAGAAGCATAAAAGCAAGTTGAATGCAGTGGAGATGCGATCTCTTCGTAAAATGTGTGGCGTTAGCGTAGCCGACCGAAAGCGAAATGAAGAGATTCGCAATATGGCAGGATTGAAAGATGACCTTATCACAAAAATTGATAGGGGCGTACTCCAATGGTTTGGGCACGTTGAACGAATGAGTGAAGACCGAATGGTGAAGAAAATATATAGAGCGAAAGTAAACATTAAAAGGTGTCGGAGACTAACTTTCGAAGACCATGTGAGCAAATTGCTCGAAGAGGGGAGGGTCAAGAGTACTCGGATACCTAGACGTGCATGTATGAAGAAGTTAATGAACCTGAAAGAAGCGAAAGAGGTATGTAAGGATCGTGACACTTGGCGATCTGTTCTCTCTGGCTACCCCGTTAGGGATTGTGCGTGAAGATAAGTAAGTAAGTAAGTAAGTATACACAAAAATCGTCCTAAATAAATAAATAATAAATTTATAGTTAAATAACTATAAAGCAAATTCGACGTATCGATAGGCGAAGAGTAGACTGGCCTCCCACTAGATGGAGTGACGACCAGGTAAGACATGCAGGAAGTCGATTGGTGCACATGGCTTAGGACCACGCTTTGTGACATTGATTGGGAGAGGTTTATGTTCAGCAATAGACTTGTGAAGGGCTATAATCAATGATGATCAGCAAAAAGAGTTTTCAGTTATTAATCCGAACAACTCTGTTGGGAACCGGTTGCATATACGCGCGGGTGGAGACGCGCGGGAGGACGACACGTCGACGGCTGGTCGGGCGGCAGCGACGCGGCGGCCACTCGCTTTACGATACTCCACCGCGGTCGGACGACAACACTATTTTTAATTTATAATAATAATTTTATTAAGTAGACCGGGTTATTGTAAAGTACGGATGATTATATCAGCCCTATAAGAATATACAGTCCACTTTCATTTTAACCACGTCCCAGGACCCTAACATTGGTCCTTTAGGATTCTCACCGTCTTACATAATACGGTCTTCGCCACGTCTCCGAGCTCTTAAGTGTGGTCTTCAGCTGCGAAATTATACTTCTGCACGGGTCTTCGTGAACCATCACATCCTGCGGAAGATCCTTCAACCACCAACCAACCATCTTGAATTCGACCGTGCCACGGACTTTGGACCCATCGAAAGTTCGAGTCATCGTCTCAACACAGGAAATCATCAACATAATCGACGATTACCACCTTGGTGAAAGGTTTAGTCATTGGTGAGCCCGTTCCAATTATTCTTGTGATCTTTTCCTTCTTTTTCATATATTTAAATTTAAAATAGCCTTTATTTTTAGTGAGTGATTTTGGTCATATATGCTTAAACACTATCTAATCTCTTCCATAATAACACGTACTTACTTCTAAAATCAAATTATTGCATAAGCCCAGCAACAGCATTGCGCTTGAATAACGGGATCTTGTTTACGTTTTTTTTTTTTTTTTTTTTTTTTTTTTTTTTTTTTTTTTTTTTTTTTTTTTTTTTTTTTTTTTTTTTGCGCCCGAAGCAAATATGGGCAACCCTCCGGAAAGCGGGGGAGGGAGGTGGTGAATGCTCATAGCATACCACGCAGCCGGCTGCGTGGTTATGTGGCGACTTTTACCCACTAAACACCACCTTTTAGGAAATGGCTTAACGATCTGACTGGAGATCTCTAAGCCGTATACGAACGCGACCCTCCTTGGCAGAAAGGAGGGCGCAAGCGGCGAAAAGCCGCTTAGAAGAATGCCTAACTAAGGCAGATTAATGGATGTGTTATGTAGGCTCGGCCCGAGCCGCCAGGAGGCAGTTCAGGTCAGCCGAAAGCTTGTTGGGGGGGTCCGAGAGAGAGTTTCTCGGTCTGCGCACACTATAGCGAGTGTGGATAGGGGCTGCATAGGCAGCTGTCTCACGAATGAGATGATTTGGGTGGGACTCTGAGGTTTTGAAAAATCTCTCAGAGAGTGATTTGAGGAACTGCTGGATTGTTGGGAGCTCTAGGTCTCGATGGAGGTCGGCATTACGGACATAATAGGGCGAGTTAGTGGCCCTACGACAGAATAGATTTTGAACTGTTTGTAGTTCATTGATGGCTTTGGGTTTAGCATGTGCGAAAATGGGGGCCGCGTAGGTCATGACAGGTCGTATGCAGACCTTATATAGGGTTCGCTTGTTGCGGAGGGACATTTTACTGTGTCTGCCCAACATGCTGTTGAGCCTACCCATGTAAAAACGTGCGGTGCGAGTAACCTTCTTGATATGGGGCTCGAAAGTGAGCCTTGCATCAAGGGTGACGCCTAGGTATTTGGCTTTAGTTTGCCATGGGACAGGGGTTCCTAACATCCTGATTGGCGGAGTGGTGGTGAGACGACGTCGTTTATATTCGAAGCAAACGGCGGAGCTTTTCTCCGGGTTTACGTCGATACGCCATTTTTGGAACCAAGCTCCTAGGTCGCTTACTGACTTTTGGATCTTGTTCCGAATCTGTGGTAATGAGTTGCCTTTGGAGTAAAGGGCTGTGTCATCTGCAAAGAGGGCTAGTTTGACACCATTCGACGGGATAGGGATGTCGTTGGTGAATAGTATGTATAGGAGGGGAGCAAGCACAGAGCCTTGAGGGACACCGGCTTTTATTTGACGGGTAGAGGATAGCGTGCCTTCGTGTCTAAAACGAAAGGTACGATCCTTCAGATAGGAGGCTACAAGGCGAACGAGACGATCTGGGAGGCCTAAGTCGTACAGTTTGTAGATAAGGCCCTCGTGCCAGACTCTGTCGAATGCCTTGGCAATGTCAAAGAAGACCGCGATGGTTTTTTGACGGCGAGGGTAAAAACCGCTGAGGATGTATTCCACTATGCGGTGAACTTGTTGGGGGCACGAGTGTTTGGCTCGAAACCCGAATTGTTGTGGGATGACAAGAGGGTCGCCGTCTGTGGGAAACAAATGGCGCCTCAAGCGCACGAGAATGACTCGTTCGAAAAGTTTGCCCATGGCCTTGAGGAGGCTGATGGGACGGTGATTGGAGGGGAGGTGGAGAGGTTTGCCTGGCTTGGGAATGCCAATGACAGTTGCCTCTTTCCAAGAGGTGGGAAAATAACTGAATTCGAAGCAGGCGTTAAAGATAATGGCCAGTAAGGCGATTACCTGCTCCGGGAAGTGTTTGAGGGCTTGGTTGGAGATACCATCCGCGCCCGGTGCTTTTTTGGGCTTAAGTCCTTTGATGGTAGATGAAATCTCATCTTTGGACACAGTGATAGGGTCAGAGGCGGTAGGGGGCGAGTTCCTGCGTCGGACCTCGTCCTCCACTTGTTGAATGTGTAAGGGGTCAGTGGGTTGTGAGCTAGGAGAGCATTGAGCGGCAACGCTGTCCGCGAAGCACTCAGCCTTTTCTTCGTCTTCGAAGGCAATGGAGCCGTCGGGACGAGACAGAGGGGGAGTATGGGTTATAGCGTCTATCCGGAGGGCTCTCGCCATCCGGTAGTACGCTGTGTGAGAGGGAGAGATTTTCTCCATGAGATTGCCCTTTTCGTGGTCTCTGTAGTCTTGGAGGCGGTAACGCAGTTTGCGTTGAAGGCGGTGGGCCGCGAGTCTATATTCGGGAGTGGGATAGCGTGCAGCTCTACGGAGGGCAGCTTTTTTGGCTTTTAACAGGTTGCTAATATCTAGGGGAAGACTAGTTTTAGCAACCGGGACAACTTTTTCATTCTCTTTAAGAGAGGATGTTATAAGTGAGGTGAGATTTTCGACCGCTGTGTCTATTTTCCCCGCACTGTCGAGGGCGTCAGAGGAAAGGGTTATGGGAGGGTCCGGAGAGTCTATAGCCGAGGCTAGAGACTTTTTGAAGCCCTTCCAGTTGGTGTAGGTTTTGGAAGTGGGAGTTGGAGATGGCTGATGGCCAAGAAGGAGGGATACAGGACGGTGGTCGGATCCTAGATCGTCGAGAGGCTCGATTGCTCTAAGGTTAAGGGAAACTCCTTTAACTAGAGCAAAATCTAGCACGTCAGGAGCGTAGGTAACAATGTCGGGATAGTGTGTGGCGGTGAGGGGGCTATAGACAGTCAGGTCGAGAGACTGAGTGATATTAAGCAGCACCCTGCCACTACTGGTAGTAGTGCGGCAGGCCCATTCAGTATGCTTGGAGTTAAAGTCTCCAAACATAATGACTGAGTCGCCTAATGCAAGGATGGCTTCAAAGTCACTCTTGACGGGGAGGGTTCCGCTAGGGATATAGCAGGAGGCTATAACGATTGACTGGTGTCCAGTCATGGCTAGTCTAGTGATAGTGGCTTCCATACTGGTAAGCGACGGAGTAGATATGTGGGAGCAATGAAGGGACTTTTTGTGATAGATGGCAGTACCGCCGCCTTTGCGGTCGGGTCTATCGTTACGTATGAGTGAATAATTTTTAATAGTAAGGCCTTTAGAGACCTTGGGGCTGAGATGGGTCTCCTGTAGGAGTAAGAGATCGGCTTCGCGATCTCGTAGAAAAAGCCTAAGCTCTGGGAGGTTATTTCGCAGACCGCGGATATTGAATGAGCTTGTTTACGCAAATCGCTCGCTTCTTATCTATATCTACCTGGGCCGGGCGGCCGGGTAGCCGCTTGCCCATGTGTTCCTTTGTTCGCACACCAAGGTCAAGTTCACGCTGCATTTTATAACTACTTTTGCGTTATAACCTTTGCTTCTCTCAAATATTTCATTACCGCTTTGTCATGGCCGAGGAAAAAATACAAAAATTAATTAAATTACGTAGTTCTATTAAATCTAAGGTCACTATATTTAATAAATACGTAAAAGTATTGCAATCAGGCGGCCCCCCTAGCGATTTACAACTGCTAGACTTAGAAGGTCGTTTTAAAAAATTTGATGCCTTATACGCGCAATATGACGAATTACAGAGCCAGATCGAGGTGCTTTCAGACGACAGTGATGCTCAAGAGCTAGAGCGCGAGGAGTTCGAGGGCCAGTACCACTCGCTGGCGGCGGCGGCGCGCAGCGTGCTCGGCGCGCGGCCCGCGCTGCAATGCGAGCAGCCGCTGAATCGTTCCTTATCGAGCTACGAGGATGCAAGCTTACAGCAAACAGGTGCCTTTAAATCCAATTGCGTCAGATTGCCCAAAATTGATTTACCAGTCTTCAACGGTCACTATCAACACTGGCTTGAGTTTAGGGACACTTTCATATCTTTAATACATTCGAGACAAGATATTGACAATATTAATAAACTGCATTATCTTCGCGCATCTCTTAGAAGTAGCGCTTTGCTTGTTATCGATAACTTAGATTTCAAAGCCGAAAACTATAATTCTGCGTGGAATTTATTGTGTAGCAGGTACGACAACAAACGCTTACTGGTTAATAACCACGTAAGGGAACTATTTAATGTGGAGCATATGCGCAATGAATCCTGCAAGGGTATTCGACACCTTATTGACGTTACGAATAAAAATCTTCGCGCCTTGACCACCCTAGACCAGCTGACACAGCATTGGGATACACTCATAATTCACATGATGGCTGAAAAACTTGATAGTGTCACTCATAGAGAATGGGAAGAATATAGAAATACTCTTAATAATCCTCCTTCGTTAGAAACATTTACGACCTTTCTCAGCAATAGGGCAGACCTTTTGGAGACTTTGCAAGAAAGTAAAAATAAACCACAAAAATATGAAACTTTCAAAACTAATACAAATTTACTTATAGCTACAAACACTCAAAAGGAAAAACAAAACTTCAATAAAAAAAACAACTTATTTAATAAAAAAATATTTACATGCCCATTGTGTAATCAAAATCACTTTCTATTCACCTGTGAAACATTCAGAGCCCTTCCTATTGAAATTCGTATACAAAAGGCTAAAGAGTCAAACGTCTGTCTTAATTGTTTACGACCTGGGCACTTAGAAAATAATTGCAATTTATCTTCATGTAAATATTGCAAGAAAAGGCATAATACGCTATTGCACTTGCATGAGCCACAGCCGATCCCTGAGCCTGCTATGCCATCAACCAGCAGCATTAACCACTTCGCAAATTCAAGCGAGTCAAAGCAGGTAGCTACTCCTCCGCTTGTTTTGCTTTCCACAGCGCTGGTGAAGGTGCTGGACGGCACCGGCGCCGCGCAGTCTGCCCGCATGTTGCTCGACAATGGCAGCACGGCTAACTTCGTTACTCAATCGCTCTGCGGTAAGCAGGGTTTGTCGCGACGTAGCGTGAGCTCCACGGTGACAGGCATAAACAGTATTTCATCTCATATTACACAGTCTTGCAGCCTTAACATTAAGTCGCTTCATAATGACTATAGCCTTACTGTAGACTGCCTTATTTTGCCTGAAATCACTAAAGCTTTACCGTCTTCTTTCATAGACATACAAAATATTCCTCTTCCGATGGGAATAAGTTTAGCCGACCCTTCCTTTAACATACCGTCGGTTATAGACATCTTAGTAGGTGCCGAAGTATTTTGGTCCGTCTTATGTAATAATTCCATTGACTTGGGCAAAAATCAGCCTAAGTTGTATGAGACAAAACTGGGTTGGCTGGTGTCCGGGCATGTCGCCCGTCTTAAGGCACCGTCTTCGTCTCCCGTTTGTCACTTTATAAGCGAGGATTCCAATCCAGACTAAACTCGTTTTTGGGAGTTAGACACTGTGGCAGCAAAACACTCTTTGTCTCCTGAGGAGCGTGCCTGCGAGCAGAGTTTTTTAACAAACACCGTACGCAGCGAGAACGGTAGCTTTGTCGTCTCCATGCCGCTAAAGGACGATCCGTCAGTCTTAGGAGAATCTTTTCAAATGGCCAAGTGCCGTTTCTTATCTTTAAAGCGCAAATTTCTTCGGGAGCCTGTTTTTAAGGATATGTACATGGAGTTCATGCACGAATATGAACGCCTAGGTCACATGACTGAAAACAAAGAGTCTTCTTTTGGCGATTTACAACAGGTCAATTATTTTTTACCTCACCACGGAGTCATCCGTGAGTCCAGCCTTACCACCAAGCTTCGCACAGTCTTCGATGCTTCAGCAGTATCTAGTTCTGGATTGTCACTTAACGACATTCAAATGGTAGGGCCGACTGTACAAGAAGACCTTTATTCTATTTTATTACGTTTTCGCCAGCATAAATACGTCATTACTGGAGATATAGAGAAAATGTACAGAGCGATTGAGCTTAATCCCGCCCAACGCTCTCTTCAACAAATCATATTTAGGTATGACTCATCACACCCGTTAAAAACGTACACCTTAAACACGGTGACTTATGGTACGGCGTCTGCCCCATATTTAGCCACGAAGTGTTTGGTGAGCTTAGCATCTAGTGCTCTCGATAGCGACGTAAAGCAGTCGATTCAACGCGATTTTTACGTTGATGATTATTTAGGCGGGTCGTCGACTATTGACGACACTATCAAGCTGTGCAAAGGAGTTATTAATACACTTAAAACTGCAAAATTTAATTTACGCAAATTTCAATCAAACAACAAATTAATTTTACATCACGTTTCATCTTCATTACAATCAGATAACGTCTTAGACATAGCAAACAGCGATAGTAATGTTTCTTCTAAAACTTTAGGTCTAAATTGGATTTGCGATTTAGACATTTTGTCATTTTCAATCAATATCGAACTTCGTGACAAAGTGACAAAACGTCACATACTTTCCGTTATAAGTCAGATCTTCGACCCATTGGGTCTCGTGGGCCCCTGTGTCATCGAAGCAAAGCTCATCATGCAGAGGCTATGGATCGAACGATGCTCATGGGACGATGAGGTTTCAACGGAAATAAAACGTTCATGGTTTTCGTTCGCCGACACCTTACCACTTCTTAACCACTTAAAGGTTCCCCGGTGGGTACTTCAAGACCATTCAATATTCCATGAAATTCATGTGTTTTCGGACTCTTCTGAGCGAGCATATGGGGCTTGCGTCTACATTCGCTCTATAGACGCATCAGGCTCTATCAAAGTACAACTTTTGACTTCTAAGAGCAAGGTAGCGCCAATAAAGCCAACAACTATTCCGCGCCTGGAACTTTGCGGATCGTTAGTGGCTGCAAGACTGTGTAACAAAGTATTAACGTCTTTAACACTACATATCAGCAAGTGTAGATTCTGGTGTGACTCAACTATTGTTTTAGGGTGGTTAAAAACACCACCTACTAACCTTAAAAGTTTCGTAAGGAATCGTGTACATGAAATTCAGGAATGCACAGAGGGTCACACGTGGAGCTACGTACCGTCGAAGGACAATCCGGCGGATCTTGTTTCCCGTGGGCTGAAGGCTGACCTCATCAGCGGTTCAGAATTGTGGTGGTCAGGGCCACCTTTCTTAACAGACATTGAAACTAATTGGCCACAAATGCCCAACGTCGGCGTGAAACAGAATCTACCAGAGTTGATTACTTGTTCCTTCGCGCTTAACAATTCTAATGCAGACTTAATATCTAACTTAATCAAAAACAAATCTAATTTAACTAAATTACAAAACACTATAGCATATATACAAAGATTTATTTACAACTGTAAGAACCCGAAAAAGCAAATGAAAGAACATTTTTCAGTTCAAGAGCTTCAAAATTCCTTAAATTTTATTATTCTTAAATCTCAATCTGAGATGTTTCCTGACGAATATACTTTTCTTAAAGCCGGAAAGGCGCTTCCTAACAAAAATCGACTTACAGCTTTAAGCCCATTTCTCGATGCTAATAACATAATAAGGGTTGGTGGAAGACTCGATAACTCCCCTTACAGTTACGACACAAAGCACCCAATTTTGTTATGCAGCAAACATCATTTCACTAAGCTTATGTTTGAACATTTTCATCTAAAATACTTACATGCACCGCCACAACTTCTGTTAGGAAATATTAAGCAAACTTATTGGCCCTTAGGTGGAAAAAACCTAGCTAAAGCTACAGTTAACAAATGTATGCGATGCTTCCGGTACAGGGCGGAAACTGTTCAGCCCATCATGGGCCAGCTCCCTGCCTCGCGTACCGAACTAGAGTTTCCCTTTCTTCATTGCAACGTCGACTACGCCGGGCCAGTGTTGATAGCAGACCGTAAGGGCAGAGGTTGTAAACTTATTAAATCTTTTTTGGCAATCTTTATTTGCAGTTCGGTAAAGGCCTGTCACATTGAGCTCGTTACGGCATTATCCAGCGAAGCATATATAGCCGCTTTAAATCGCTTTGTGTCCCGTCGCGGAAAGCCCAAGAGCATCACGTCAGATAACGGTTCGAATTTTATCGGTGCAAGCAACGAGCTGGCTCAATTTCTTCTTCAATCGGAACTTGAAGGTCAAATGGCTCAAGAAGGCATCGAATTTAAATTTGTTCCCGCTTATACCCCTCACTTTAATGGCTTAGCTGAAGCAGCAGTACGCTCTACAAAACACCATCTTAAGCGTTTATTACAAACCACTCATTTAACTTATGAGGAAATGGCTACATGCCTCACTCAAATAGAGGCTGTTTTGAATTCTCGGCCCCTCACCCCTATTTCCACTGATCCCTCAGATTTCTCCGCATTGACTCCTGCCCACTTTTTGATTGGACGCTCACTAATTGCTATCCCTCAACCACAAATAGGTGATGCGAATATAACCCGCCTTGATCGATTCAAGAGAATCGAGCTTATAAAGCAGCACTTTTGGAGTCGATTTACTCTAGAGTATGTCACTCTACTCCAGCAAAAGGTGAAATGGCAGTCGTCGACCAAGGAGCTGAAATTGGGATCTCTTGTTCTTGTCAAGGAAAGAGCTCTCCCACTATTGATGTGGTCCTTAGGACGAGTCATGCAGCTCTATCCTGGCAGCGACGGCGTTTCCAGAGTCGCCGAGTTGAAGACAAGGAGAGGCACAATTCGAAGGGCCTTTAATAACATCTGTCCCCTTCCAGATTTTTGAAGTTCTCTGCACACTTCAACCCGGGGAGCATGTTGGGAACCGGTTGCATATACGCGCGGGTGGAGACGCGCGGGAGGACGACACGTCGACGGCTGGTCGGGCGGCAGCGACGCGGCGGCCACTCGCTTTACGATACTCCACCGCGGTCGGACGACAACACTATTTTTAATTTATAATAATAATTTTATTAAGTAGACCGGGTTATTGTAAAGTACGGATGATTATATCAGCCCTATAAGAATATACAGTCCACTTTCATTTTAACCACGTCCCAGGACCCTAACAACTCTCTCTGCGCACTCCACGCGTTAAATGTGAAGAAAATGCATAGGGATGCAACATCTCTTTGCAGCACCATTTAGTAGAGATGGTCACCATCGAGCCGTTGGGTGCGGACAAGTGGAATTAGCTGACACTGGGATAACATGGCTCAGAGATAAGAACAGTATTCCATGACATTGTGAGCACCTTTTTGAGCCACTCAATACAACACTACAAGTCATTTCGTAATTTCTAAATCTATCTAAAGCACGCTGCTTGCGTGAACGAGAATGTCACTCCTAGCTATAATAAGATACTTGAAAACAAATTCGGTATTTCTTAAAATTTTGATTATTTATATAAATCACTTTCGACTGTGCGGAGTATCGAATAAGAATAGAAATATAATTTAACGATGCAATCCAAAGAAAGCCATGTATTAAAATTATTTATGGGAGCTTTGCATACGAAAAAATGAAAATAATTTTCACAAAAACAAAGAGCATCACGTGAATAGAGCAAACCAATTTCTTTTAAATATACAATAATTTTCGATAATTAATTATCCACCGATGTATTTTTCCCACGTATTATTATACTAAACATACCTATATTAACTAGGTACAAGATATACAAAAAATTTAAATGTTCGTTTTTTTTTAAATCCTTAATCTCCGAAAATTCTTCACCGATTTCTTTGAAATTCTGACACTAGGTATCATTCGAATGGGCGCGCTTGTTTATATATTTTTTGAAAAACTTCTCTAGACACAACGAGCATTCTATTATATAGGAAACTTATTTCTTCCAGCATTTTGCCACATTTTTAATAAATCACTTTCTTGTTTATCTGTCTGTCGTTTCGGGTGCAATTTAGTATTTGATTTCCCGTTGAACACTAAACTTGAAATTTTGAATATAGCTCGAATTCGGACGACAACAAAAGAATGTGATATAGAACGTGGTAAAAAATAATAACTTAAAATAATTCACTTGTTTTTACTGCTTACAATGATAAAGTCCTCCTTCATAGATAACTTAGTACACAGAAATCAATAATCACAATAAGCTATTGAACTAATTACGATATACGTGCTGATTTATTACGTGTAGAGTCGTGAAGGAAAACATCACGAGAGGTAAGCTCTTAGAAATAAAAAAAAACATGAACATGTTGTGAAGTTCACTTCCACACATTTAGACAGTACGGCTGACACTTTGGTGTTTAAAATCCTCTCATACAAAAAAGGAATTCACCTTTTCACCGCCAGGTGTAGGCCATAACTGGCTGTGAAATGATAAAAAAATATAAGATAAATATAATAGAATATAAGAAGATAAAAGTATATAATAATTCATTTTTTACTTATAAATTTTTAATGCAATTTACTGCGAAATTAATATTAAAGCATATTCTCAGATACCTGCAAATTAAAATTACGACACGGGTCTTTGTCATAAAAATCGCTACGAAGTTTTCATCAACTTAACATGTTCACAATAATGAAAGAAAATATTTTCAGACCATAATTAGTACCTGGATATAAAACTCCTATATATTTTTTCAAGCTGTTAATTGGTCTAATTTTTTATGGTTCCGTATCCAAAGGGTAACCAACGGGACCCAATTACTAAGCCTCCGCTGTCCGTCCGTCCGTCCGTCCGTTCGTAATCCGTAACAGGTAGACAGTTGAAATTTTCACAGAATGTGTAGTTTTGTTGCGACTATAACAACAAATAATAAAAATAAATTAAAAATTAAAGGGGGCTCCCCAACCAGCAACTTGTTTTACGATAATATGGAACCCTTAAAATGCGAGTTCGACTCGCACTGGCCGGTTATTTTCCGCACTGCTGCGGTATATGTTCTACAACGATGTTCTATTTAACCAGCGAGCACAACATATTGAATTTAGCGCTAAAATTTCGTTTTACAAATGAAGTAGAGTTCGTATTTCTCTAGTCTAGATCATTACATTACAAAGTTATAGATTATAAAACTATATAAATAGGTATAGGTATTACAGTACAATGATTTCTTAAACAGTTTCATTAAAAGAATTGAAATAAATGTGTATTATATATTATATAGCATATAAAAACGGACTATTAAAAGGTTTCATATTTTAAATTTAATCTTGTTTAAGCAGACTTTAAATTTTTAATGTATCAAAAAGTAATGATATTATAGAAATTAAGCATTAATTCCATAATATTTTGTAAATAACACAGTCAATATTGTATAGTAAATTATCGCATCGATCTGCCGATCACATATGATCTGTCGTCACAGAGACTCGAAGCGGGCAATGTCCTGGAAACGGTGTTAGGATGCTTAGATTTGTATATAACCTAAGGTAAGCAGACTGGAGTTCACAATAAACCGGGAACCTCTTGCATGTAAATCAACTCGAATTCACATGCATGGGACGAGGCAGATAATAACGACTGCCATTGGAATAATAATAACAAAATACTGTTGATCTATTTGCATACTCTAACAGTCTACCGGAAGTTGACTTCCTTGTTCTATGTATTTATTTATTTACGCCGTAATCTTCATTTTTAAGAGCACATGATTAATTAGCACTTAGAACAATTGTGATCAAAAGGTTCGATTCGAACCCGTTCCCTAAACTACAACGATTTATTGAAAAAAAGTGGAATTATTATCAATTAATTATAATTACTACTACTAATTATAATAACCTATTTTCACATTTAATAATTTATAGTTAAATGCTCTTAATACTAACGACAGGAAACGTTTGAAGACAATGGTATATCAGGCTTTAATGATCAATAAATGTGTATAAAATACAAACACCACTTCAACATAAAGATTTTGTCAAATTAATTAAGTAAATTATAGCTTGTGTACCTAATTTAGATTTGAATATATTTATTGTTAGAAATTGTAACCAAAACCTGTACAATAATAAATATTGCGAAGATATTTTATACGGAAAGACTACAAGGCAAATTAATGTCGAATTTATCTGAGATAGGCGCTTTACGAGCAACATCCAGTTCTGGACCAGTCTGAAAACAGTTACTTTGGTACACGACTTAGCTCCACACTTCCGGGAACATTGTAACTGTTTCTTGCAATAGTATATTTTGTTAAAACTGTTTAACATAACGTAACATAAACACTCACGCCTGTCACCCAGAGGGGTAGGCAGAGACTACGGACTTCCATTTGGCACCATCCTGACATACCTCTTTCACCTCCTTTACATCCGTATATCTACGCATACATGCTCGTCGATTAAGGGTACTCCTAACGTGGCCCATTTTCAAAATATCGCCAATTTGGTCGATAAACTTTTTTCTAGGGCGTCCCTTCCCGACTCGGCCGTTCACATCTGCCATATAAATTTGCTTTGTCACTCTTTCCTCATTCATTCTTTCTACATGACCAAACCACTGAAGCATTCCTTTCTTAATCCTGGTGACAACATCGTCTTACATACCACATTTATCTCTTATCACGCAATTTCTCACCCTGTCATTCAGATTCAACCCTAGCATATTCCTTAAAGACCGCATTTCTACAGCATTTATTCTACTTTCGTGCTTCTTCTGCCACACCCAGCTTTCACTACCATACATTAAAATAGGGACTAACACAGCGTTATGAATTACCATACGTGCCTTTTTTGACACATTCTGGTTCTTCATAATAGTGTGTGTGTTAAATCTGTTTATTGGAGTGAAATATATTTAGTTTGTATATACACAATACTAACACTAAATAATAAAACATAGTTTATCTAATTTTATCACTCAATATTATTACTTTATAGAATAATGGTGACAAACGAGCTCACAGTCCTGATGACTAATCTAAAATATCTGATTACCAGTAAAAAGGGACTCCGGTTTTATACTCGGACTGTAAATAGCAGTTTATTTTTATTAATTGCTGTTTTACGCTTGTACTCTGCGGGAGCATGGTCATTCCCCTATTGTGCTGACCCATTCGCTTGACCCCGTTAAATATTATGACACCACATGGTGGTGTTGTTCTTTGTTTATAAGTGCACCTTATTGTTTGACAGACGAGGTTCTGACTATCGACTGACGGTGAAAAATCCATCAAAATATATTGAACTGAAATTCCTCAGATGATCAGCACAAATACACAGTTTTACCACACGTAGTGCAACGTAATAGCACCAGTGTTTTAGCTCTACCCCCACCTATCAGCCTGCTTAATGTGGAAGTAATCAAACTTAGCAACAGTGGACTTTTCAAAAGCTAATAATGTGGTATTTTTATAGCTACCTTACGAGAAGAAAATAAATATAATTATCGCTTAATGACCCGTAAAAAAATATTTCATGTAGTTATAATGACACGCAGACAGAAGATGCGCTTCTTGCATTTATTCGGGTTCATTTTTAGATTCCAAACTGTCAATTATATTTTGAGGAGAGAAAGTTCCTAGTAATAATTTTTCGATTTGTGTTCTAACACAGAATATCACAATCGTAGACAATCTTACATTAAAATAAATTATTTATTTTATATCGTACTATTGACCGTGTATGACAGTTTAAGAGTATTTATTCACTATATCGACACGTGGGTGGCGCAAAAGGCGACTAAGGGAGACAAACCAGGTGATGAGCAACAACGTCTGCCTGGTAACAATAATAAAATTTAAAAAACTGCGGTTACCAATACGCCTGCCAAGCGAGGTAAGTATGGAAAATATCCACCATATGAGGCAATTAATGGAAATCAGCAGTAAACTTTGAAAGGTTGTAATAAATACAATACTATATGTTTTAATATTAAGTTTATGTGCGATTTAAAAAATACAATATCTCAGATAAGGTTAATTAAAAAACTATTTAATTTTAAAACTTTTTTATTTTATGGCAAAGTGCAGCAGCGAGAGCGTGAGTTAGCCGAGGATGCAGTCGCAGTGCAGTGCGATCAACTCGAGCCCGTTGTCCATACCTCACGCAGTCTGCCACCATCGTCGTGTTGCACGACTCCTGGTAATACAAAAATGTGATACAGTTATACAACAATTGTAACAAACGTAATTTAAATAATAATTACAAATAAACATACAGATGTTTTACTTAACAATAACTAATTAAACTTAATGATTTCTTAAATTTTAATTAAACTTAACTTAAACAATGTAAAATTATTCCAAAAATGAATAAATATTTTCATTTCACACAAATAAATCAATAAAATAATCCGCGTTAATGAAAAAAAATTGGTTGCCTGTAAAGTCGGTATACGGGCGAAAGTTTTACGTGACAACGACTTTGAGTGGTAAAATAATTTTAATGTGAATATTCATTCGTATGGTAGGAAGAAGGATGAAATAACACTTTTTATGTCTGTCTCTCTCGCTCTTAGGCGGGCTAACCATGCCCGAGTGGAAGGGACGCGTGCCTCTCACTCGCTCTCATTGTGAGCGCATAACGTGAGCGGAGCGTAACGCAGTTTCTTGAAGTGTCACCCGGCAAACCAATTTATAAGACGTTGTCACGTCAATAAATTGACACTGTACTCTCTGGTACAGTTTTAATTAGAAGCATTTTTATTCCTACTTTTAATTCGACATAATTGCAAACTCAATAGGTAAATGTATCTAGTGTATCTTTAAAGTAATTTTACAAAAAGATTTACCATAATACGAAGTAATAAAGTCAAATATTTCCGTAATAATAGAAAGCGAATTTTTTGTTAAATCGACCATTTATGTACCTTTTAATGATTGAGCTACACTTCGCTGAATGGGGCCGACCATCAGGCGAAACCTGTCATTCCAAGGTTTGTTAAAGGGTAGTGATTGAATGCAGTTAATAAAAAGAATTTTGAATTAATATATATGAAACGACTACAAAAAAAAATTTTTTGTCGTATTTTATACATAATTGATGTCTAAGGAATAGAGCCAAGTTAAATCTATAAAATAACTATCAAATCGATACACTTTATTCGATTTTAGGGATTTTTGAGCAATATTTGCAAATATACAGAACAGGAAAATGACACTAGTGGCAGGATAATGAAATGGACCGACGGACTGATGAGAAGACAGCAGGAAAATGATTGAAACATCAAGAAAATGAAAATAATCCATTATTAGTAATTATTATATTCATTATTAATCCAATAATAATAATCAGTATAACAGAAAACAAAATTATATCACTCTTCTTAAAGTTTTATAAAAAATACAATTATATATAGTAAGTAATATATTTGACCAGATTTATTTAGAACTTTAACTTACTGTATTAATCAAGATATATAAAACATCACGCCTCTTTCCTTGTACCTTTATTTTATATTCTACCTGTATTCAATAATCAACAAATAAGTAATATTCTTTCATTTAAGAGTAATTATGAATAGCTAAATCAAATACAGAATTTTTAAACAGTTACTTGAAGAATGTATCATTCTATAATAATATAATCAGTTTAAACATTTCAACCTTAATATTAGTAATAAAAAAAAAAAACAGAAATAATGTTTTTCATTTTTAGAAGTAACAAAAATAACATTAAAAATAGTTTATAGTACAAGAGGAAGACCCGACAACAAAGCTATTTTTCGAATATATCTAAAGCATTGGGAACTTATAAAAATATGTCCTCCTTTGAGTAATAAAGAAGGTTGAGGTAACTTCAGAAATATATCTTCGAGTTTACCATCAGTGGTTTTTAAAAATGTAACTCTAATTTCGCCATCTTCTTCATCTACTTCTCCCATACACACAGCAACATATCTATATTCTGTATTTTTAGAGCTACATTTAACAAGAATATAGTCGCCATTGTGATAAGTTACATTTTCTTTTCTTAGAATGTTAGATGAGCCAGTTGTCGCAACGTGATCTTCAACAGCATCAAAATTTATACTTGAAGTATTTGGACCGATGTTTCCTTTGGGTGGTTGAATTTCGCGTTCATTCTCTGACTCTGAACTTGTGTAAATGTGTTTAGCCTTTTTAGCATTGACATTATCCACATAATTCAAAGTGCCCATCAAATAATGTTCGAAGGTAAACATATTCTCACAAAAGCAACTCAAGAATTTCATTATTAATTTGAAGCTATCTTTATTACCGATTACTTGATGGACTTTTAAAGTTCTCGAATAAGGCTTAGATGACTTTCCAATCAATTTAATTTGAGAATGTTCATAATCTTGTTGCGTCACTGTTATAATTTTAGTGTTGGGACAGACAGTTTCTTTTAGAACCGTTTGTAATTTTTTTATATCGACTAAGTCTTCACCTAAAGCAACCATTCGATTGGCAGTGCGTTTGCAAACGGCTCCAACACCATCACCCTTTCCGTGCCCAGCCTCACTATAGTTCCAAGAAAAGAAAGTGTAATTTTCATAAAAATATTTAAGTCTGTTTGCAAGAATAAAGAACATGAACCGATTCCTATACTGGGTAACGGGCCCATCGCTAAGAAAATGCAAATTTGTTACAGATTTTAAATCTGTGGAAATCCAATCAAATATAGGGTGAAGGTGAGCCCATATGGCATAAGCATCATGATCTAAGAACTCAGAAATAGTACAGAAACTTTAACACTCTAATTGATTGTTTGTTTTCCAGTATACAACACCTGTGTATAGAGATATTTGTCTTCTCGAAACTCCAAAGTGAAAAGCTTGCACTTCTGAACTATATTTTGTAGCGTAGTTCTCACTAAAATCAACATGAATAAGTACATCATTTTCAGACATATTATCTTTAAGTTTCTTTATGGCAGCATACTGATGAACAATATTTGTATGATGGTTTAAGAAGATGGGGACAACATTTTCGAATTGTTTGACAACATCGCAGGGATTCAAGGTGTGATTAACTTTCGATATTTTCTTGACGCTTTTGTATTTCCCGGTTCGTTTTAAAAATACCTGTTCACATACATTTTCCCACTTCATAACATTAATTTTGATATTATTGTCGAATTCTCCATAAACTATTTTTCGATCTTTACAATTCTTACATTTGCGACTTGTACACTCTTCATTGTATTTGTCACAGCAAACTGCTTCCAAAAAATGTTCAGTGCTGTGTACAGTTAATATATTGTACTGATGTAAAGATTGAATTAATGGGTCAAAATTTGCATGTATCATACACAAACAAGTATTACGTTCCTGTACATGAGGTTTAAAAATCCAAAACGGACGACATTGGCAAAACGCACTGTAAGATATATTTCCATTTTCTTTAACATATATTGTATGTAGCTTCTTCAGAGTCATTAATAAGTACCTTTTCTGTTTCTTTACTTTTTTCTTTGTTACTGTTTCTTTTTTCCAGCACACATACGACTGTTGCAATCTTATTCCAAGAAATTGATGATATTCATTTTCACATCTTCTGAAATTCTATTAGATCTGTTTTTCCTCTGTATATTTAATAATTTTGATTCCAATTGCACTTTACGTTCTCTTTTTTTCAGGTAGAACATGTTGTTTGGACAGGACTTTATACTTCTTAACTACATCTCCGGAAATAGCTTTGGTAAATACCTGTTTTTCAGCATGACTTCCAAGTTTGGTATAATTTTGAGATAGCTGTTTTGACATAACTTCACTGAATAACAGTCTCTTCGTTATTTCGGTTATATCCCCCTTTTTAATAATTTCATTGGTTTTGTTTCTCGGACTGTCTTTTTTGCACTGTATCTTCATGTTAGAAATAATTCTTTGGTGTTTTTTTAGTTGGTTCTTTAACTTATTTATAATTTTGCCACGTTCTTGTAACAGTACGTTTTTTTTACGTTTATTTATTTCTGATCTCCTACGGCCTTCTATTATTCGTCCATCTAAAACTGGTAACTCTTGGCATACGACTGGAATTATGTTCTCATCATTCATAGAGACTTCATTATCAGATTGTGGTGGAGTTGTATTTTCTTGAAATAAAGCAGTGTTTGCCAAAAGATTTTTTTCTTTTCCCTATATTTTGCTGTATTTTTTCGCCACTCTTTTCTTTTGGCTCTTTTACACCGAGGAGTTAATTCAGCAATGTTTTTAATTTTACCCTCCGCTTTTCGTTTTAAATAGTATTCTTTCTTCTTTTGCTTCAATGCGTTTCTTTGTTCATTATCGTTCTTGATTCGTTGGTATCTCATTTTCTCCAATTCTCTCTTTCTCTCTAACACTTCTTCTGGGGCTTTTTTCTTTGGAGCCATAATTATTGCACACTGAAACAAAATTACAATAAATTAATAACATTACTTACCTTGTGTTGTCATTTTCCTGCCACGGAGTCATTTTCCTGTCAAGAAAATAACAGGAAAATGACCACAGGAAAATGACAAAAATGCACATTATATTTCTCATACATTCTAATAACTAATATAACAGCAAAATCGTCAGGTGATACGAATTATATCTTAATTCGTGAAAGTTTATTACAAAAAGCAGAATAATTTACTTACGATTCACCTCCTAATTGCCTCACAGGTGAGACAAAGTGTATCAACTGTACGCACGCACATGCCACAATCAGTTTGCAACGCCGAAGCAACGGCTGACACCGCGTCTCTCTTCTCACCAATCACAAACATGGACACCGTGTCCATTTAGAATGCGCTCATTCGTTGTCTGCGACATTATAAAACGGGGTAAATTCAAATTTAAATTTCGGCAGCCTAATGACGCCGTGACCGTTCGCTTAGATTTTTTGTGATCTTTTTTAGTTTAATATCATATTATCTTAAATAAAACATTGAACATATTTAGATTAATGTGCATGCAAAGTAAATATAATCAAGCTTTTATAATTTATTTTTAATTCTCCATGTTATTATTAAAAATGTCACCAAAAAGGAAAATTCCACCGACAGGTAATATGACATCTAGCACTATTTGTTTATTTTTACTATATGAAAACCAAATATACTCACCAAAGTGTTTGGATATGTAAACAAAGTATTACACTACATTACGAAAATACTATTAAGTTTAAATATTACATTAAAGTTACAAAATAGTTATGGGGACCTGTTTTGGCCAATTATCAAATATGGACCCATATATATATATATATATATATATATATATATATATATATATATATATATATATAATACGAACTACCGCCGCAATTCATTTATTATTCGTGCGAGTAACTTTTTTAACAAATTGTCAATAAATAACGGCGAATTAGAACTAATCCGTACCAAGCCTCATAATGTAAGTAGATTGTTTGCGATGGAGTTCTTTGGCCCCCGCGCCGAGGGTGCAACAAATTCTTAAATACTCTCAAATTTTAAAAACACTCCTCACCTTCAGGGATTTACTTTGTTTATCGTTACTGTTGTCATGGCCTCTTTACATTTAAATAACCATATGCGAAGACCTGTAAATGGCTTTGTCGAAATGTCCAATTTGGATTCATGTAACGTTTATATGCTGTTGGTGTTCCAAATAAAATAAAAAATAAAAAATATTCTATTATACTATATTCATATTAACTAATACTGACAAATATCGGTATTAATCCATGTTTACTACTAGCCCTCGGCCAGCGCAGTCGGCGACTGCCCGTTCCACGCCCCGCGCGCCTCTCAAGGCCGCCGCGCACATCCAGACACCCACACATAGCCGCAAGCGATTTTACGTGCACACAAGCTTAAGTGTCGTTTCTTTTCGCGTAGTGTATATATTCGTTGTCATTGTCAATATGGTAAAAAAATTCCACAATTTACTATCATACATTTTTGTTACATTATCATGAAATTTAAAATAACGCGATTATTTTTATTAATAAATAAAAGATTTCGAGTTATTTCAAATATCTGCAATATGCAATATAATACATTTTGTAAAGAAAATATTATATTACAATTTCTTGGATGCAGTACATCAAAGAATAGAGATCGAAATATTTGTCCATTACTTAATATTTTAATGATGGTAGCTAAGAGAATCCAACTCCCCATTTCCTCCCGTCCCGTGGGTGTCCTTAGAGGCGACTGCATGAAATTCCAGAAAAAACTAATGGCTTCCAAAAAATGGCGGCATGACCATCAATAAAAAAATTAAGTACTTTCAATAAGAATTACATTGAATAAAAAAATTCTATTCTATTCTTGTATACAGGACGTAACATAACATACTCGGCAACAGGTAGCTCTGCGTCAAAGGTGCGAGACATCTGGTACCGAGATCGTCATTCCGCCTGCTAAGGCGTCACAATTAAGGCAAATCTTCCCTAACACTGGAGAGGCCCACGCCCAGCAGAGGACCTTTTGGTCTGATGAAAAAGATTAAGAACAACATCTAAGGATAATTGTTAAATAGACCACAATGGCTCAGAGTATTTAAAATTAGAGTATTCTAAAATAGACAATATAGTAAAGGAAAGTAAAATTAAATGTTAGGAAATCACACAGAAATATTTTTTATGTGTGATAAGGTTAAAATAAATATAAATTTAATTTAATACTTCAGGATAAATTTTTAATCTTATATCTTGGAAATTCACTGCTGGCGCATTTCTTGACGAACTTGACCGTATCCACCACGCTAGTTAAGAGTTGGTGATAGCAAATACGATTGAGTGTAATGCAGCTCGTTAGCAAATATCTGTGGGGTTTTATTTTACTATAACTGGATATATGTATTTTCCGCCATTAGCCAACTGACAGCACTTCGTTCTTTTGTTAGCAAATTTCAAGGCGTGTAAATAAGACAATTAGTTTGAGAAAAAGTTTATTTCTACTTAATTCATGATAATATTTGTTGAATACTAAGTATAAAATAAGTTATCAATGTAAATTTTAAATGTCAATTAAAATTATATATACTACTTATAAATAATATTAAAAACCAAAGATGTTTTATAGGTACTCAACAACTCAATGCTTGATGATGACATTAATGACAGCGACAGGCAATATTTTGAGTTTGACAAGAGATAAGTGTTACGTGTTGTTCCTTGTTTCTCGTGTTGTTTTCGGACTCGGCGGAAAAATAAGTTCTAAATATAATCATTTTTAATATTATTTGTAACGAAATTTTAGAATTAAGAAAAGAGCGTGAAGGGCAAAATTAATTAAATAACCATTTTTGTTTTGTTTTTTGGGGATAAATAAAATCTTTTGTACATGTAATTATTGTATATTTATTTAAAAAAATCGTTAATAAATGCTGCTCGAACAGAACTTCCTCTAACGGGGTTATTTACTAATTGTGTGACTGATATATTTTCATCATCTCCTTATACTACATCCTCAAGCAGATCTTGCTTTTGCATTGCAGTGTATGTAGTTTTGTATGCTCTTATTTAGTATTTAGTCCTCGCAGCAAACACCGAAACCTTTGCTTCCCTCCAAAGCATTGTTCTACAGTGTAACGGGGTCACCAGATGTGCGACCGGTTGTACACTCTTCCTTTTGTTTATTAGGACGCAGGATAGGAGCGAATGAATAAGGAGTACAAGCATAACCAGAATCTCCGAGAGTCTGCCTTTAAATTCTGACTGCTCAAACGTTTGTTTTAATGCGCCTTTCTTTAAATATTCTTGAGTCATGTGTGCTGCCCTGCCAATGTGCCACTGTATCCATGAACTCTAAATTTGCATTTGAAACAACCTGGAACAAAGCACACATAACTTCTTTAATATGAAATAATAGATTGAGGTGATTGTGTTGAATCTAAGAAAATACCTATACGGCAAAGATGGGCTAGCTAGGTGCTATAAAACTTACTTGTACATTTATTGAACTGAATCCTTTTCTGTTTATGTAGTATTGTTCGATGTTTCCAGCGACTTTCGGGATTAGAATATGTAGCAATCAATAGCCCCAATAGCTTGTCTAAATCTATATAATGAATAAAAACCTGCAATCACTTTGTTCTGATCCACGTCACTTCTTGGCATTTTAATCATTATGCTGTTTTTGTTACTAGTGCTTAGTGCTTACAACTTATGAATTTAACACGGGTACCAACGCGTGTAAACGTAAAGTTTTACAAGATGTCAAAATACGCGACTAGTCTATGCTTACTCAGTCGTTAAACTAGGTACCTACCGCCAAAGATTAACTTTTATTCCGAGAGTAGATTCGGATTAGTTTACTCTCTCCTTACTCTATGTTTATTAATACTGAAATTAGATATTTTAAGCTTTAAACTAGGAGTAAAGTTAATCTTGCTCAAGTCTGTGTTTATTAATAGGGCTGTTAAAGTTTATCCGCGCTCTACCAATTACAATGCAATGGTGAACACAACATATACGTGCGCACACATGTGTTCATTATCGAAATACTTGCGGTTGTAAGCAGTATTTCATGAACACTGGTTTGTAGCAACTACGTGACACGAAATTGGCGTACTATAAGGTAACAGAGATTCAGAGAAAAGTAATTTTTAAAATTTGTATTATTTTCTTTATATTACAGTATACTTTCTTTATATTTATACATGGCGCAAAGGTATTTAAGTTTTAATTTTAAGTTTTAGTTGTCAAAAGTATCACGCTTCGTAGGCGCAGGTCGCATTATTCCGGGCATTTAGTTCTAGCTAATTTTATAACAAAAATTAAACAAACTGTGGTAATATCTACTAAGCAAACGTCCTTTCATATATCATCACCTTACAGCCCTTCACAAGTTCCTCCCCCAAGGAACGCCACAAAGCACGGTACCGGGTCATCTGCATCGACTGACTTCCTACATGTCTTACCAGGTCGTCACTCTATCTTGTGAATGGATGCCCTACACTTCGCCTGCCTGTACGAGGCCGAGGCCGAGAACTCGAGAAACTTTCTTCCCCATCGGTTTTCGGTTCTTCTAGGTTGAGATTGCTTCATGGGGTATTTTTCTATAGTTGCCATGCACTGCCGGGAAGATGCTGCTGCCGTACTCTTGTTACATTTTCCCTCTGTGACCTCTTACGACACCTTCGGAACAATATGGAGTAAGGTACGTGAGGGTTATATGGTCACCTTAAGCTTTGCCCCCCTATAAAACCAAAACTAGGAGGAGGACGGAGACAAAAACTCAACAAATAACAAACAAACACAACAAAGTCGTATACTATAAAAATATATGAAGGAAAAAATGACAAACAAGCTTTGACAATAGTAATTAACACTTCGATAAATCAACTTAAAATAACTACACCACATCATACTAAAATATTTACTCTATTGTCAAGTGCCAAAATGACGTTGATGAAGCAGCGCCATTTTAACCTTTTATTATTTGATTAATTGTGCAAACAAGGCTGTAGTTTTTGACTTATAAGAATGTGATCATATTAAGCGGATGGTCATATTACCCTCACTTAATGTAGTGGAACTCCTTACACCGCCATTACATGGCGAAAGTTAAATGCCTCAAACATATCATTAATGCATATAATATTAGTTAATGGAAATAATTAAGATTGAGGATGTTTAACACATTTATGATAATTTACATATTAATTAGCTCATTTGCACATAAAAAATTTAATTTTAGTAGTCTGGATATTAGAGGTGAAAAATAAGAATGCAAATAGCATATAAAACCAGCCTATAATAACTAATGAACGCATGAGTACCTACTATAGCATTTACAGTTTTACGACACAAAATTACGAACAACATCAACTATACGTCAATGAAGATGAAGGTACAAATCCTTTGATAGTCGACATCAAGCCCCGTGGACCAGTAATATATAATTACATACTGATGAAAGAATCAATAGGATAAAAGAAATGATTTTAAATTTTTTCCAGACTATGTTTACCCGTGTCTGATAGCTTTGATTTTTTTAATCTGTTAAGTTGACTTTTTACTCTAAACATTTTAATTTTCGACTACTACTAGAATAAAACTTTTTCTATCTTTACTTTACAGTGGCAATTTACAACATTGATTTGGTTGATCCTGTGTTAAAAGCTTTTACTACGACCATTGCGTGTCTGTAAATTAACTGTTTAATGTTAATTTATGTATGACCACAACATAAGAATCAAATTCTAATTGAAACTTATTTTCGCTTAGATAATGTCATCGATAACATTGATGACATGATGCCAGTGATGACTTACGGATCTGAGACGTGGTCCTTCACTGCTGGACGTATGAGGGCGCTCAAGGTCGCTCAGCAAGTTATTGAGAGGACTATGGTCGGAGTTTCTCTGCGTGATAAACTCAGAAATGAGCATATCCGCAGTAGAACCAGAGTGACCGACATAGCCCAACGGATTAGTAAGCTGAAGTGGCAATGGGCCGGCCATATAGCTCGAAGAACCGATAACCGATGGAGAAGAAAGGTTCTCAAGTGGCAGCCTCGTACCGGTAGGCGTAGTGTAGGGCGACCCCCCACTAGATGGAGTGATGACCTGGTAAGACATGCGGAAGTCGATGGATGCAAGTGGCTCAGACCGTGCTTTGTGACATTACTTGGGGGACGCCTATGTTCAGCAGTGGACTTGTGAAGGGCTGTAATGATGTAATGTGGATCATGATGTTGATGATGAATGTCATGGACACTAAGAAATAAAATGAATTAAATCAGAATGAAAAAAAATATATTTGAAATAAAACTGAAAGTTAAATATTACGAAAAAGAAGTTCACAAATGTATAACCACTCTTATAGATTATAAATAACATGCGTCACAAACTTTAATAATGGCAACACTTAGAAAAAATGGAAAAGAATTATACAATCCTAAACTAGACAGAATAATGAGCTCATAGATTACTGTGTATATATAATTATACATATAATATAAGATCATCATCATCTCATAAATAAAGAATGTGTAATAATATAATATACTGTGTATATATGATTATACATATAATATAAATGAGATCATCCGTCCAATATAACTATTTACGTGATAGAATAAATTTCCAGCTAAATTAACAATAGGTGTGGTCCTTAACAGGGTTCGGATAATTTTAAAATTACAAATTAATAATTAAAAATTATACTTCTATGTTTTGTGTGATGAGTAACGGGTACTGATAATTCCATTTCAAAGAAAAAATCTAATTCAAGGCCGCATTTATTTATTTTTTGTACAAAGATGGAAAAAGGCGTTTATTTCCCTATCACAAACTTATTTGTTTTTTGTTCTATACATTATACTCGGTAAGACCGTGCACTATATAAAGGCTATAATAAACTGTAATAACACAAAAAGGAAAAATATGTTCTTCTATTTCACACGAGTCAAATGCAACACTTAGATAATTCTATTATAATTATTCTATTCTATTGCAATAATCATATATAATTAAATCACGGACGGATCTTAATTCTTAACATCGTAATAGTGAGGTTCAAATTGTTAATTTACCTACCCAAGGTTAATGTTCACCTAAATCATTTTTTTCTCATGTTAATGTATCTGAATTATAGACTATTATAATCGATTTAGTATGTGCGTACTTCGCTTCACCTTTATAATTATTAAAGTGTTGAATAAATGTAAAAATGAGGTATCACGATTTTTTGTATGGTGTAGGCGATTATGGTACAAGAAATAAAAATTAATGCGTCGAAAATGTATTTACTTGCAGATTAAAAATGATAACAATAATGGTTGTGCGTTCTCGTACCTAATGCGTGATTGCAAGTGCCGAGCGGCCCAGCGCGGCGCTGGCAGCGCCATCGTTGGCCACGGTCACCGCTGCCTTCCCCGCGCGTCCGCCCCCCGCACCTCCTTCACTATTGGCGTAGACATCCTGGGGCCCGTTGGAGGCAGCTGAAGAACTCGCAGGAATCCCAGGAACTGCTGGGGATGACGCTGCTTCCAAACCATCAGCCTCGTCAATGAGAGGACACACTTTATAGGAGGAAGGTTTTCTTCCTTAAATATCACCAGCGAACCTTCCTTAATGGTTTTATAAGGAGATCTCCATTTGGGCCTCTTCTGCAACTCAGACAGGTACTCCATGTGCCATCTCTTCCGGAAAACTTCTTGTAAGGCTTGGATCAGCTGATATCTGATATATACCTCGCACTATAATTACAGCTATATTGTAACTTAAATTTTTTTAACATTGTGAACTTTATTTTTTATCACCAAACAGCTATGTTACGATTATTATTCTAATTTTTTCTTCGAGTACGTACATTTAGCACGCGTTATTTATAACAACAAATGAACAAAAAATTTACATTAGTAGGTGGGCAGGCTGTTAAATAAAAATTTGACAGTTATTGATGGCAAAAATTAAAAAATGACGACTGTTTTTGTTGTACGTCCAGTAATTTCTGTAAATGTACATTGCCGCATATTATGTTGTTACTATTTAGTATGAAACTGGTATGAAACCTTTCAAATTGATGAAGAAATTTACACTTTTGAATTATTGCGTCTGAACTAATAATAACAAAGTGACTTCAAAATGGTTTATTGCCGTGCCCCTCTCCAGTGGTTTTCAAAACGGTCACTTATTTCTTTGATAATTTGTAATCTATATAAAAATTTAATTATTAGACAGGTAAAGAGGCAGCTAAAAAACAAATTTTCGATGAAAAATGCGGTATTTAAAAGTAAATACCATGAACTTTTTTTGACAGCACAATACTTTTTTTTTGTTTACCGTAAACAAAAAGTCTTAACTCAAATTGTCTGTCTATTTATTTATTTATTTTTTATTTATTTATTTGCTTTTTAAGGGAAATATACAGTACAATAGAACATACATTATAAAAATATAAAAGTAATCCTAAAACCAATGTAGTTTCCACAGATATCTAATACATATTAAAAGCTTGCAACCACGATATGTTTAAAGATTTTAAAAAAATAACCAAATGGTATTTATAATTAAACATTAAGTACTAAACAGTTAAAATTAATACAATACACACAACCTATAGTGAAGCTATCAATTATAAATTAAGTTTTTCAATATTTTTTATAATTATTATATTTAAGGTAAAAATATCCAGTTCACAATATTATATTATTATTATTTATATTTATCACAGACTATCTCTTAGGTTGAGTGAAAAAAAAAAACTTTTCGACCTTTTTAGCTTAGAGATGTGGGAGCTAAGCGCTGCAAATTTCACAGTACGCATGCAACGCGAGTTCAATCTCTGCCGACAACAATAAAATTGTAAATTGCTATTACACGTGCTGATTTACCCCATGCTCGGCGATAAAGGAAAACATCGTGAGGAATCAAAAACGCATGCATGTCTGAGAAAACAGAAATACTACAAGCATTAATGTAGCGCAGTGGACACTTCCTAGCCCTAAAACCCTCTTTTAGCAACTAAAGAAATTACTCAACTTAAAACTAAAACGATATTTTTTGTAGAAAAATAAGATGATAGATGTCTGGATTACGATCTTGTTTACACCATAAACCAAGCTCACTTCCTGTAAAAAATGCCTGATAGAAAACTATAAAATGAATGAAATCAACGAAGTTAACGTTGAGATTTGGCATTCCCGTTCATTTTAATAGTTTTCTATTATCGTTACCGATTGTAGAAAGTCAACTTGGCTAACTCCACTGACGTGAAATATAAACATACACCTTTTGTAGGGGACAAGTCGATGTAGTTACAGACTGTGAGGCTTTCTGTCTTATTCCCCACATGTGACAATGCATCTATAACCTTTTGTATAGCATTGGGTGACAAACGAGCACACAGTCCACCTGATAGTAAGCAGATGCTGTGGCCCATATACATCCATATTTATCCTCAATTAAGAATCAAAATGCATATGCGTTGTCACCCCCGAAGACTAAGATGGAACGCCTAGGTTCCAGTAAAAAGGGTCTCCAGTTCTCACACTCACCATACGAAACACAGCTGAATTATGCTCCTATTTTACGCTGGTAATCTGTGAGAGCGTGGTCCTGCCCCGGTCGAGCAGACGCATTCGTACTATAACTATAATATAGCTGCAGCGTGTCTCTATCAAGTAAAATTTCAACCTACTTAAAAGTTACTTTGTTTACAACTATCATCTAGTACAAGTTTATTTACACTTCACTTTAAAAAAATATATCAACTAAAATACCTTAATCGTCGGTAGGAACCATAATTACAAGTGCAAGACTTTCCTGCGACTGTCTATCCTCCTGTTAAGCGTGTTTTAATATAACTTAAAACTTAGTTGTAGGTGGCTAATACGTACGTACTACAGCACATATTGTCACAATAACAATATGTCGCCTCCAAAAAACTGAGTTTGATGGCCTCCCAGACTCTATATTAGCTATCTACGCCTTTCAGGCTGGGCACAGTAGCAAAAGCAATGCTGCGTGCAGACATTTGTAAAAACATTTTGGATTTTCACAAAAAAAAAACACTATAAATATCAACAAAATACGGGTATCGGTGACTCAATAACAACGTAATGATAATTCTACAGAGTAACGTGGCATTTTTTATTTATTTCTCAAAACGTATAAAGTAGGTGTCTGTGGTGTCGTAATAGCCTTTTGCAAATAATTTTAAGTAAAAGTGCTTTGCCTTAAATAATAGGTACATCCTTAATACGTCCCACTGCTGGGCACAATCTGGGGGCTTCAGGAAAGTATACGCCACGCTGTGGTGTATAAAGGACTTCACATTTCTTCAAAATATTTTTTTATTTCTCAAACATACAGGTTTCCTCCCGATGTTTTACTTCACTAGCGAGCACTTGGCTAGCGGTGGCCTAAAACATGACCTATAAATTTAATTATCAACTGGAACATACAACGAATACGCTGATCTAGAAGGAAGTGAGGCAGAAAAGGAAAACAGATTACAGTACCACAATTTAGGAAGTAATACAACAAATCCTTTCTCATAGTCCACATACGCCAGGCAAAGTGGCAAATTGTACTCTTCAGTCTTCTGTACAATCTGCCGCAGGGTATGTATGTGGTCTATGGTACTGAAGCCTTTTCGGAAACCGGCTTGTTCGGGAGGCTGGAAGTCGTCGAGTCTGCGTGCGAGACGATTCTTAATGACTCTCGAAAACAGCACGTAGACGCGGCTCAGAAGGGAAATCGGTCTGTAGTTCTTCAAGAGAGCGGTGTCGCCTTTCTTAAAGATTAAGACCACCGCACTTCTGCTCCACGCCTCTGGAGTAGTGCCACCATGGAGGACGGAATTGAAGAGCCTCTGAAGGACTTCAAGTACCGGTGTTCCACCCGCTTTCAGAAGCTCCGCTGTAATTCCATCCTCGCCTGGGGCCCTGCCGTTTTTAAGGTGATTGACTTCGATTTGCCGACGATATAGTCCTTATGGCAGAATCGCTGGAGGACTTAAGCACTATGCTCAATTACCTCAATAGTGCCTCCCAACGGATAGGTCTTAAGATGAACATGGACAAAACAAAGATCATGTTTAATGTCCATGTCACACCTATGCCGGTAGTTGTTGGGAGCACTATGCTCGAAGTTGTTGACGAGTACGTTTACCTGGGACAAATAGTCCGACTAGGTAAGTCCAACTTCGACCGAGAGGTCAATCGACGGATTCAACTCGGCTGGGCAGCGTTCGGGAAATTACGACATATCTTCTCGTCAGGTATACCTCAATCTCTAAAAACTAGATTGTACAACCAGTGCGTGTTGCCAGTGATGACTTACGGATCTGAGACGTGGTCCTTCACTGCTGGCCGTATGAGGACGCTCAAGGTCGCTCAGCGAGCTATGGAGAGGGCTATGCTCGGAGTTTCTCTGCGTGATAGACTCAGAAATGAGGATATCCGCAGTAAAACCAGAGTGACCGACATAGCCCAACGGATTAGTAAGCTGAAGTGGCAATGGGCCGGCCATATAGCTCGAAGAACCGATAACCGATGGGGAAGAAAGGTTCTCGAGTGGCAGCCTCGTACCGGTAGGCGTAGTGTAGGGCGACCCCCCACTAGATGGAGTGACGACCTGGTAAGATATGCAGGAAGTCCATGGATGCAGGTGGCTCAGGACCGTGCTTTCTGGCATTACTTGGGGGAGGCCTATGTACAGCAGTGGACTTGTGAAGGGCTGTAATGATGATGATGATGACAACAAATCCTACCTACTTTCGAAAAGGATCGTGTATATTTAATATGGGTTCTCACTAAGTTAAGATGAGATTGGTGCGCTCCGCAATGAAAGGTTTATGCTATGATACTTTGTTTCTACTTTACAGGCTTAATCAAAATCGATAATAACTACATAATACAAGGTGTAAAGCGTTAAACATTACGAGCACTAATCTGTCTGCCATACCTGAGAATTATGTCTAATTCCCTGTGTTAAGAGATGCTTACATATGTCAAGTGATAGAATGTTTGTAGGCTAATGACGATGAAATTCACAATATCGTTGTTCATTGATTATTAACTATATATGAATTTGGACCGAACAGTATTAATTTGTGAGCAAAACAAGTTAATATTTAATATTTCTTGATCTATGGTGATAAAGAAAAGAGGGGACGGCATGTTATGTATATATTATACGGATGCTACGTACATAGGCATTGTAGAATACGTTTAACGTTGAGGTCGAATTAATTTGCATTAGTACTGTGAGATGAAAACCCGAAACCCTTATCACTAGTAAAGACGTATTCCAACTTATTTCTCATGGATGGAAGCGCTTCTTTTGACTCTTGGTCATACTCGTAAGTAATAGTAGATATCTATGCGCCTAAAATTTTTTTGCTTGTTTGCCTCTTTCAATTCGCTACAAACTTTTCAATTTTTATTTTTATAAGGCCCGTTTAAAAGTAGATATTAAATAAAAATAACTGTTGATTATTTTATTACTACTTCATTATTTAAAGAAAATGTAAAATAATTAACAAGTAATGCAAATTATCAACAAGTTGTGATGCCTTATTGGTGTAGATAAACTATTTGAAATTAGGCTGACACGTTATTGGAAAAACGAGAATTAGAACTACCTATATATGAAAGAAGTAATTAAGGCATGAATGACACCTATTGGTCAATACACGTCGTAGATCACGAGCAGATCATCAGCAGAGATAATTGGACAAATCTCATCAACGAGTTGACTAGCTCATTTTACTTTGCCACAATAGTGCATTAATCTTACATGACAGTTCAATTAGCTGGCTTGTGTGCACTTTACACTAAGGAATAACAAGAGTGCACCATCGTGATGATCATTAAAAACTATTGATACATAAAAACGGACGTCTGGATAACTAATAATATACCTCATAAATAGTTTTTTTTTTAATGTTAGCTGGCACCTAGCGCATTGCAGCCGCAAGAAATATCGTTTCCAAATTGGAGGAGTTACTTTGTTCAATTAGGAATGATAATACCTTCATTGAAGTTGATGATATAAAACCTTCAAATAAATTTGTCGATACGTTACGCGCGCCATCTACCATAAGTTAATTGTACTACGCTTATAACCTTCGCGCTGGTACAAGCAATAAGTTGACAAAGTTTTACCGTTTTACCTCAATCAGATAAACGGTATGGCAGCGCACAAAATAGGAAGAAACAAACGTTAATTGTTATTTAATAGATTAAACACAAACTTAGATTATTATTTGTTTAAGAAGTATCGAATGGCGGATCCGAACTCATAACCTTTTGAGTTCGGATCCGCCATTCGACTGTTGTCGTAAACAACTCCTAACACTAGCATTTTTTTTTATTTCAAGCTTACTGGTGGTGGTTAAAAGAAATGTTAAAATGTAGTTATGTAAAAGCATTGCTAGTATAATGATTTCTTAAATTTACGCGTATAATACACATTGAATAAAACTATTATTTTCGGATTTTATCGCGTTTAATTACTACTTTAACTATTTTTTTAGCATTGCTAGTATTTAAAAAAATTGTGTTTCCTATTATTGCGGTCTCCTCTTTGTGTGGTGCTTTAAAGATGGTTACTTTAAATTTTAACTGTTATAATAAATAGTTATAACATTAACAAATATACCCTACCTTCTACCTTACGTTCTAGGCCTATTGAACAAATAAAATTAACCATATTGAATAAAATTATCATATCCAATTCATTCATTACATTTTTCTTCTATTATTTTGATATATTATCAGGAAGATGGTGCTGCCATCTCCTGCTTCAGTTCCCGGTTGCCACTTGCGACAAACATGGGCTGATAAAGGCTGATGTGTTTTTGTTTGTGTGTGGTTTCTTTTGCACCGCTGCCACTACACTGATTTACAAGCGTTATAATTATTTAACTACGTATATTATGCGTTCTAATCACAAAATGTGTAGGTACACCTGCAATAAACAATAATATTTTATACGACAAATACATACTTCAATAATTGAAATACTAATAAAATGTCTTAGATATTTAAAAAGAAAGTCGTTACTTAATCTCGCCTATTTTTTATTGTGAAAGTGGAATACCATCTTTGTAATGCACCTCGCATTTATTCACAAAGCCTATACACAAAAGTATGCGATGGTCGACGCGATACGTCGATATTACTTTATTGTCCTTTGTCTCGATGACCGTCCACAAACATCACGATACGAGTATGTCGTATATCGTGACTGCCAAAACCTTTACTTGTTACAGCGTAAAATTACTTCGGAATTTTATCGAGAAATCCACTTATTTAAGAGCTTTATTTAAAATATTCATAGTAAATTTTGCTGACAAAGGAGACGCATTAAGATAATGTCAGCTTTCTCTCAAAAAATGTAACCATGTAACCAGAACCCTGTTGATTTACGGGAGAGTTTCTGATGAATGACTGGTGACGGAAAAGCAGGATTACTAGTGCGAGCTCTTCGCTCACCAACCTGGCTGCCTAATGGGATGAGTATACAAATCTTCCAGTTAATGCTTGCCAGTATCCAGTAGTATTAGATTCTAATAGTTATACCAATAATCGAATTATTAAATATTATAAGTGCAATACCGACGGTATTGATAGCGTACTGGTAAATCAATTGGAAGCGGTGTTCCACGAGTCAAACTCTTCAAATAAATACTAATAGGGGCCCTTACGTTTGTCCATTGAACATTGACCTTCCAACAAACACCTTCACAGTACAATAAATAATTATAAACGTTTATTAAATAAAATTCCAAGCGATAATCCATTCCATTTTTTATAGGATAGGGTGACAAACGCGCACACAGTCTACCTGAGGGTAAGTGGTTGCTGTGGCCCATAGACAATTTACATCTATCCACGATTACGAATCAGAATGCAGATGCGTTGTCTATTTAATGGCTATTTGATGAGAAAGCACTTCACGGATAAGAAGGTTTTCACCTTATTTTTGTAGGACTGCTATGCAGTATGCATTTGTCCTATTATATGTAAAATGTATATATAACTTGGGTAATACATTCAGATACCAGCGCCTAAAACCAGAGCTTGAGAAATTTTAAAGTATTTTCTTTATGCATCCGAAATTGATCTGTGAAATCATATAAATAAGGAGTACAATGGCATATGGCATTTGCGAAAACAGTAAAATTTCAAATTTCAAGCCTTGTTGGGAGAAAAATACTTGCATAGAACATTGATTCGTATCTTAATATACATAAGAGGCAGAATCGTGTTTACAAAAAAATGATACTTCCAATTCGTAACACGTAACGTTCGTCCAACACGTAAAAATATACAATAACCAAAAGGTCTCAAATTAGGTGTATTTGCTAATATTGTATCCAAAAATCGATCAATATTTGATTAGATTAACCAAGCCAAGCAAGCAAGGTGCGCCCTCTTTTCTGCCAAGGAGGGTCGCGTCCGTTTACGGCTTAAAGGTCTCTCGTCAGATCGGTAAGCCAAACCCAAAGGGTGGAGTTTAATGGGTAAAAGTCTCCACATAACCACGCAGCCGGCTGCGTGGTATGCTATGAGCATTCTCCACCTCCCTCCTCCGTTACTGGAGGGTTGCCCTTAATTGCTTCGAGTGCAAAAAAAGAAAGAACTTAACGAATGAGAAGTTTTTCACCTATTTTTGTAGGACTGCTATTCACTTGTCCTATTATAGGTACGTAATATTATGTAAAATGTATATAGGACTTGGGTCGTACATTCAGGTACCAGCGCCTAAAAATAGAGCTTGAGAAACTTTTAAGTATTTTCTTTATGTATCCGAAATTGATCCGTGAATTCATATAAATAAGGAGTGTAATGGCATATGGCATTTGCGAAAATAGTAAAATTTCAAGTTTTAAGCCTTGTTGGAATAAAAATACTTGCATAGAACATTGATTCGTAACATAATATGCATAAGAGACAGAATCGTGTTTACAAAAAAAAATACTTTCAATTCGTTAAAATAAATATACTTTGATAGAACATTGATCTGTAACATAATATAAATAAGGAGCAGAATCGCGTCGAGTGTCGACAAAGCGAGAATTTTCAAATACTTTGAAGTCTGGAGAGAATTTTGGGTCGGCCCTTGGTCGGCGTACTTGCAGGCTAATACCTGGTATAAAAACCTAATCGTGTAAATACGCACCTTCCCTAACTACGATGTAATATCCTAAACATAATTAGTCCATAGCATAATAAAGTATCTTAGTAAAATAATTAATAATTTACTTACTAAGCAATCGAATTTAATATAAAAAGTATTACTTGCGAGTAAATTGTATTTTGGCCCAAGTCAATCTATTTATTTAAAACATAAAAGATTTTTAATATTGAAATGGTCATAACAAGATGTTGTTTTGTTAGCTAATGACATAATAACTTAAGACAGAAGGACCCTTAACCCTTAATGCACCACCCTGAGTCCACGGGACTCACCACCACTTTTAAACAACAAAAAATAGTTTATTTTTTAGAGTTTAGACTTGCGCTTTCTAGTACCTTCCTGCGGTGAGGTGCAGGACGCAGAGGTGAGCGGTCATATGCGCACGTCGTACGGAAAGCTAAATATGATCGAGTGTGAGTCCCAGGGACTCATGGTGGACTGTTGTGTGACAAAAATGGATTTACTGACTTTTTTGTTTATCTATGTTAATATTGTTGTAGCCTTTTACTATGGCATCTAAACGTAGAAGGATTGAATCGGTAAACATCGCAGATTATTTACCCTCAGATATCATAAATGAATGGCTTTTTTTTCATAGAAGAGGGGACAAACGAGCATACGGTTCACCTGATGTTAAGTGACTACCGCCGCCCATGAAAATCCGCAACACCAGAGGATTTGTAAGTGCGTTGCCGGCCCTTTACACAGGAGTAAGCTCTTTTCTTTTCTTGCTGGCTGAGGCTGCAAGAAGATGATTTAATGGGCGATGATGAGGAGATTGGCGATGGCAACGGCTATGCAGGTGAATATATTCGGGAGCTACATTCTGATAACATGGACGCCGATTATATTGTCAGTGATCACGATACCAATTCCGAATGCTCCGAGACTGAAGAACTCCTGTTCTTCTTTTCTTTCCTGTTCTTCTGTTCTTTTGAACTTCTGTACTATCCTTAGTAACTTGGACAACATACCATGCCTTAGAAATTCCTGATCAACCAAGTATAACGAAAACTGATGATATTTTACCGAGAGATCAGCGCAAATATTGCTATGCTTGCAATCATAAGAAACGAACATAGACTGCTTATTTTTGCACTGTCTGTAAGAAGCCATTCTGTGTAACACATTAGTATGTTAACTTACTGCACGTTTTGAAATTTTGTATAGTGCCATTATTAATTATTATTATTTTTAAATACCTCATAATGTCTTCTATATAAGAAAAAATATTTTGTTTTGTCCAAGAGCTACAACATTTATTTTTTCTTCTTTAAGTCGTAATGGACGATATTCATGACTGTTAATTTTAAAGTATTTGTAAAATGCATGTAAATTTGAGTTTATCACAAAATGTTACCGGATATATACGAAGTATTGTGTTTGCTAGAAGTCCAATAAATAACAACATAAATAACATCTTTCGTTTAAATTTTATTTAAAAATTAAAACATGAGTCCCGGGGACCCATGGTGGTGATAATTGATATTTTAATTAGGGTAGTAAATCAAGGGTTAAGTGTCTTTGAAAACGTTACGTCACCTCCTATTGCACCATGACAATACTTCAGCGCACTCTGCGAACAAGGCAAATTCATTTTTGGATTCTGATAAGGAGGTGCTTGTGACTCATCCTGCACACAGTCCAGAACGCGCACTATGTGATTTCTTTATTTTGCCACGAAACGAAGATTTGATGAAGGTTTAACATTTACATAGCCGGAAGAGGCCGTGATAGCTTTAAACCAGCACGTGAAACAGACATGCCCTCAGTTCAACGGCTTTATGTATTCCCAAATGGTTCAAGCGTAACGGAGTATATGAAAAGCATCAAATCTTTTTTACACACTTTAAGTTCTTTTATTTATAATTTACGAAAAACATTCAGTGTATAATCTACGTACCCCACGTATAACTCATTTTATAAGCAACAATTTCTTAGTCGCTTTAGAATATTTCATTTACAGTTTGTACTATATGATAAGTACCTATAAGCTGATTACAAACGCGTATTAGGGAATCATTAAGACAGACTAAACCAAGGATTTATGTATATGTAACAAAGTTAACGGAACATTATGATTATTTTTCTTATCTGTAGAAAACGATATACTTATTAAAATAAAACAAAGCGATAGTTTTATTAAGAGTAGCACTATGTCATTATTTCTTTGAATATATTATTACGCGCCTAAGTTGACGGCTGGTACCTGTCACTAGCGCCATCTAGTGTCAGGTAACAGAGCGAGGAGAGCTTTCCAGAAAATGCCATGACTAACCTTTCAACCAACTGTAACGATCCCCCCCTCTATTGTATTGCAAAATAAAAATTTTTATTTTATTAAAAATATCCCCTTTTTAATAACATTATATATGTGACCAGGATTAATAACCTATGTTTAGATCTTTCTAAATGATCTTTCAAAAGGTTTATTAATAGGCCGTTTTTAATATTTTGGCGTGATCGTCTTAGTTAGGACCCTTATTTACGTTGTGTTTGTTTAGTAACTTAGTTCTTTTAGGTGTCTTTTGGAAGAATGAATATTCACTAGAGCAATTGAAAGCTGTTTGGTAGTGCCTTATAAGCTAAGTGAACCCCGTTCACAAAGACAGGGCTCGAAAAAGGTTAAGAACATAAAACGTCCCTATTCCACTTGCATCAGGTTTACATTATTAATTATCCCTTCCCGCTCGGAAAAGGCTCAAAATATATTTATACAAAATACCCGATACAAGGGCTTCGCTCTCCTACATTTATTTAAAAAAAATGTAGGGGAGGTACACGGCCCCACACACGCCGTGCACGGTGAGCGCCAACCATTTTGATGCACTCCCCCCGAAGGGAACGCTAATTCGGGAACTGGACCGTAGTCCACAGCAAAATAACTGGCGAACCAGTAAAAGAGGCTTGGCCCCTTGTTAGTGCGTAAGCACAAACATCGACCGAAGTCGCGCATGTCAATGCGTGTAAACGCCATACAGAATACGAACGAATCCAGCCACAGTGAATGTACGTCACACGGTTTAGGCAAATAGGCACACTGGCCTTAAACCCTCCGTGAGCGCCACCACCTGCCAGACCGCCGCTCCTGCAGACGTGATGTAAGTGTATGGCATCACCACCAATTGCATGATCAGCACGGCTACTAGCCGCAGAGTGTGTCATGAGTCTACCGCTCACCTCAAGGGAATGGGGTCCCACGTTGTGCGGCTTTCGGCCGCAGCCTTGAGAGTCTCCTCAGATCCTCCCGCCAGCTACCACCCGCATGAGGTCGACACATATGCTCCACCAACCAATACAACGGCAGATATAGCCAAAAGGCAGTTATAAGATAAGAGTAATAATTCGCCATCAGAAAGGGTTTGTGTCACTGACGTTGAGTAAATGCATTTTCGATCATGTTTGTCTCACCCACCAACAAGTTGCCTTCAATCATTCAAAGGTGGGAAAGTTACAGAGAGATAATATTATGTTGTTATATAAAACATCGTCGAGGGCAGACAGTCTGCAGCCCCGCAATGAAGGGACCCGACTTGGGCAAAGCTACTTAGGTGTGAGTCAAACCAAGACGCAGAGAGCGCCATTGAGAATAGCGTCCCACCAAACAACCATCGCAGAGACGCAATGCTGCAGAACGCAACAAGCATCAATACGACTATCGTTGGGCTTACACCATTCCATGGTCCCCCATACATCCCAGCAGACATCACCACCCGTATACCTCCATCGACCAGAACCACAGAGAGCGTCGAATCAGGCGCAGCACACCCGCAGATCCATCACAAGACGCAATACCGCCAGTAGCAGTAAGCATCAATGCAACTATCATACGGATGGCGCCCCCTCACAACACACCCAACATGATCCCTATCGACTTTGGTAACAAAGTTGGTATTGTTGTTATATTAAAAATATCACCAACGTATCATAGTAGCACGCTACTAAGACGCCAATGAACAAAACTCCACGTATCATAGCGCTAATGCACTAAGACATGAAGCTGAGTATGCCTGTTACACTTAAAAGTGCTACCAAACACACTCAACATCCCCATCCGAAAGATAGACGACGCATCGCTATGCGCTACGACGCCGCACACAAACGGTATGGGTGTGCGATGTCCACGGGAAAGCCGTATTGCTACAACAAACCCGCTTACCACCGACACTAAGATGTTAATTGTATACCTCCATCGACCAGAACAACAGGAAAGCGTCGAATCAGGCGCAGCACACCCGCATATCCATCACAAGACGCAATATCGCAAGTAGCAGTAAGCATCAATGCAACTATCATACGGGCGGCGCACCCTCACAACACACCCACATGACTCCTATCGACTTTGGCAACAAAGTTAGTATTGTTGTTATATAAAAAATATCACTAACGTATCATAGTAGCACGCTACTAAGACGTCAATGAACAAAACTCCACGTATCATAGCGCTAATGCACTAAGACATGAAGTTGAGTATGCCTGTTACACTTAAAAGTGCTACCAAACACACTCATCATCCCAATCCAAAATATAGACGACGCATCGCTATGCGCTACTACGCCGCCCACAAACGGTATGGGTGTGCGATGTCCACGGGAAAGCCGTATTGCTACAACAAACCCGCTTACCACCGACACTAAGATGTTAATTGTATACCTCCATCGACCAGAACAACAGGAATGCGTCGAATCAGGCGCAGCACACCCGCAGATCCATCACAAGACGCAATACCGCAAGCAGCAGTAAGCATCAATGCAACTATCATACGGGCGGCGCACCCTCACAACACACCCACATGACTCGTATCGACTTTGGCAACAAAGTTGGTATTGTTGTTATATAAAAAATATCACTAACGTATCATAGTAGCACTCTACTAAGACGCTAATGAACAAAACTCCACGTATCATAGCGCTAATGCACTAAGACATGAAGCTGAGTATGCCTGTTACACTTAAAAGTGCTACCAAACACACTCATCATCCCCATCCGAAAGATAGACGACGCTTCGCTATGCGCTACTACGCCGCCCACAAACGGTATGGGTGTGCGATGTCCACAGGAAAGTCGTATTGCTACAACAAACCCGCTTACCACCGGCACTAAGATTGTTGTTATATAAAACTGCACCAACGTATCATAGTAGCACGCTACTAAGACGCCAGTGGACAAAACTTCACGTATCATAGCGCTAATGCACTAAGACATGAAGTTGAGTATGCCCGTTACACTTAAAAGTGCTACCAAACACACTCATCATCCCAATCCGAAATATAGACGACGCTTCGCTATGCGCTACTACGCCGCCCACAAACGGTATGGGTGTGCGATGTCCACGGGAAAGCCGTATTGCTACAACAAACCCGCTTACCACCGACACTAAGATGATATGTCTAGGACACATCGGTTAGCGAGTCCAAGTTTACCTCGGACCAATTGCTCGTGAAGCAGCACACACGCCACCATAATATTCCTTTTCAAGTCCCTAATAAGGACTAGTCATTTTGCTACAGTACTTCAGGCAGTCGGGCTCCCGACCACCCCATATATATGTACAACTGCAGGTATGTATCTCCGGCACCTCATCCATACAAGACGTCTATACGTGAACACCTTCCATAACTTAGGAAAATTTTCTTTAATACATGAACTCCTTCAACAACTTAGAAAATTTCATCTATACGTGAACTCCTTCCACAACTTAGAAAAATTTTCTTTTATACACGAACACCTCCCATGACTTAAACAATTTTTAACAAATTTTCTAATTATCTTATAAACGTTATTTAACTTAATTTTATAATATTTTTTGACTTGTATTTCTATTATTTATCTTATTTTAAATATTTTTAGAAGTTTTAATAATAAATTTACTTATTACGAGAAACAATAATTTTGCCTTTAATTTGCTATGTTATTGGGATAATGTCTGAAATATATTAACTTTATGTTTATTAATTTAACTTATTGCTTAATATATATGTTTTAAAACTATTTTTGACGCCCCTTCATATTGAATTTAATTATTAATAATAATATTGAGCCGTCACAATCCACCCCCAAATTTTATGTTAATGACCCACACAGTGGAGTCGTTGATATAAAATTTTACTATATTGAGAGCATATGCACTACACTCAAAAATTTTGAACTTATGTGTATCTGTTCTTTCCTCTTTCAATCTGTTACAATTCAGTATATATTTTCACCCCACCTACCCCAGGGAATGGCCGCCGCCACACACCCCTTCAACCACATCTATCCCAATGTGATAAACCATAAATTGTCATCTTGATAAATTTATTGTATATAATAAAATTTAATAATGGTTCTCTTTTGTTTTTGGTTTATATTTTAAATCTTTAAAATATAAATTCAGCAATGTTATCTTTGTATGCACAGTATTTTGATTATGAGTTGAAATCAGATGGCTACACACCCACAGGATAGATGTGATTGAGCCATTCACCCTAACCCAACTCCCCAAATTTATTCAATAAAACATATATTACAAAATTATCTTACAATCAATATTTACAGATAGTTATTAATAAAATCATTACAACATTTCCTTATTTTTAATTAATTTGTATCTTGCTCATAACTTTAATAAATTTTAATCTATTTTTCAAAAGGCCACCCACGGGACCAAATTATATTACAGAATTTAATCTAGTATGTATATAAATCAAACCTTTTATTTAAAATATTTTAATAAATGAATAGCATTAAAATTTCCCCTAATTTCATTTGTTTCTGGGTTTGCTAAAGTATATACATTGTCAAATGGTACGGCTGCTATTATATATGGCCCTTCATACGCCAAATTAAATTTACTCATAACTTTGTTATCTGCATCTGATCTACTAGATCTTGAAACTTTTACTAAATCGCCAACATGATATGTCACTAATCTATTGCTCTTATCAAATTTTGTGTTTCTAATGCGGCTTGTCTCTTTTAAATTCTTTCGCACTTGCTGTCTAATCTGTTCGACATTGTTTTTGATCTTACTGTTAAATATTATCTTGTCGAAAGACATTTCATTAGACTCACCACAAAGAATCTCACATGGTGTGAATCCCGTACTATTGTGATATGAATTATTATACAATTCTTCTATTTTAGGCAATATTATTGCCCAATCTTTGTGGTTAGCATGACAAAGTGTCCTGAATAATCTGCTCAACTCTCTATTTACACGCTCTGTTGTATTTGGCCTAGGATTTCTTACTGTGGTATATATCGGTTTAATATTCAATTCTTTCATTGATCGTTTCCAATGATTACTTATAAACTGCTTCCCATTATCTGTCATTATCGCTTTGGGCTTTATAATCTCAACAAAATGCTTTACTTTCGTTACAACACACTTTGCTGTTGATTGTTTTAAAGGATATAATTTGATAAATTTACTAAATGAATCTTGTATAACAAATATGAAAGTGTACCCAAAGGTACCCGATGCCAATGGTCCATATAAGTCAGCCATAACCATGTCTCCGATATTTTCTGTTATTATAGATTTGCATGGACCCACATATGTTATATTACTTTTCTTTGATAACTGGCATAAATGACACACCCTTAATTGCTTTTTAATGTCTTTTGTTAATCCTTTCCAAAAGAATCTATCTCTCACATATTTAATTACTTTATAGGGCCCTTGATGTCCCATTTCTATATGTACTTGGTTTATAACATCTCGTCTCAAGGGTACAGGTAAATAAATTACTTCCTTTAAATTTGTTTTGTAATATAATATATTATTTCTCAAACTATAACGTTTCAGTTTATCATTTTGTTCTAATGTTGAAATATTTAGCGTCTTTAATTTTTCAATAATAGCCAACGACTCTGTATCTTGTGTTTGGTATACTGATATGGATTTTAACTTTTCTATCAACTCGTCATTCGGTTCACTTTCTGTATAAGCTATTTCTAAACTTTTATTTTTATCCTCTTGTATTAAATCACCATCAGGAGGGTAGCGTGATAGTACATCTGCAACAATATTGCTTCTACCCGATATATGCTGTACTTCGTAATTAAATTGTTCTATATACAATATCCATCTAGTAACTCTGCCATTGAATAATTTCATATTATTAATAAACAATAATGCTTTATGATCAGTTAAAATTATTACTTTGCTGCCTCTTAAATACGTCTCAAACTTCTTTAAACAACTTATTACAGCATAAAACTCTTGCTCAGTGACAGACCAATTCAATTCAGAACCTTTTAAGGCTTTACTGTGATAGCCTAATATTCTCATTTCACTATTATTATCTATCTGATAAAGTACTCCGGCCATACCCACACCGGAACAGTCTGTTTGCAAATAATAAGGTTTACTAAAATCAGGGTGATGCAATTCTATTGTATTAATAAATTGTTGCTTTATAAAATCAAATGCCTTCTGTACCTTTTCGCTCCATTGGAACTTACGTCCCTTTTTTAATAATTCACAAAGAGGTATTATACATACACTATAATTCGGTATGAACCTTCTATAAAAATTGCAAAGCCCCAAAAATGCTCTCAATTGCTTAATCTTTTTGGGTGCTGGAAAATCTTGAATTGCGCGAATTTTATCGGGATCTGTCTTTATGCCTTTTGTTGAAATTATAAAACCCAGCATCTTAATTTCTTTACAAATAAATTCACATTTTTGCAAATTGCACGTTAAGCCAGCTTTGTTTAATTTACTTAAAACAATGTCAATGTGCTCCAAATGTTTATCTAATGTTCCTGATGTTATAATAGCTAAATCATCTAAGTAATTCACACAAAATTCTTGGACTTCTGGTCCCAATATTAAGCTCATGGCTCTACTAAAGCTTCCTATCGATGTTTTTAATCCTTGTGGCAGAACATTATATACATATGACCTTCCATTGAATGTGAAACCAGTATATTTTCTACCATCTTTATTTATTGGAATTTGAAAATATGCATTATTTAAATCAATGGTAGTAATATAATTCGCTCCATGAAATGAATTCAAAACATCTAATTGTATAGGTGGCTTCTCTGTTTCTGCAATCATCTTCTTATTTATGCTTCTAGCATCTAATAAGACTCTAATTGTGCCATCCCTTTTAAGTGTGAATATTAATGGGCTACTGTAAGGTGTCGATGCCCTTGTGATGATACCAGCTTGTTCCATCTCATTTAATTTCTCTTCCATTTTCGATCTATATGCATATGGAATTGGATAAGATCTAGTAACTATAGGTTCATCATCGATCATTTCAATTTTATGTTCGTAGCAATTCGCTCTACCCAACTTGCTCGAAAATATATTCTTATGCTTTTCCAAAACCTTACTTAGCTTAGCTTTTTCAGAGGCCTCCAATTTTGATCCTATCTTTATATTTGTTAAAGGATCGTCAGTACTTTGTTCAACGCAATGGTTATATAATACTGAATTACAGTTATATTTAAACGGTATGAAGTAGTCTTTGTTTTTCAACTTAAATTCTATACCAATTGCCGTATTTCTGAAATCTATCAATATTTTATTTTTCTTAAGCCAGTCAAAGCCCAATATTAATGGTCTTATTAAATTATTAACAATTAAAGTTTGTGTTTCAAAGACTACTTCATCTATTTTTATAGGCAATATGATCATCTGTTGTATTTTTGTGCTGCGCTGCCCAACAGCACCTTTTATTTGCATTGCTTTAACTGGCATTACTGATATTTTGTGATTACCACTTTTAATTTGTAAAAATAAACTCTCTGAAATGCATGTAATATCGCTCCCAGTATCGAGAAGCGCATCAATTTCTTTATCAAATATTGAAACTTTAAGTTCAGACCTCATATTCCCTATAAATTCCTTTTGATATTTATCTTCGTCTTCCTCGAAAACAGTTTGCACGAATAACTCCGTTATGAGCAAATCTGATTTGGTTTTTAAAGTCTTAATTATACTATTTACATTATTGTTATAACCAAGTCCTTCTCTATTAAAAGTTGCTTTTAAAGAAATAGGTGTTCGCAAACCCCTATTATTTTTGCCAAGTGTTTGACCAGGTCTCCAACCCAGCTTTAATAATATATTTAATGCTTTGTTCCCTTGTACATTATAAGGGATCGAACCGGGAACTAGTTCGACCTCTATTGCTCTAAATTTGGCTCGGGAGCCGAAACATTTACTTGTTCGTTATTGACTTGTATTTCATTCATTTCGTTAACCTCCTTTCTTCCATCTTCAGGTTTCCGCCATGATTTATATGATTGCTGTATTTCTTTTTGTTTTCGCTCAGCTTTATTATTAAATTTTCGTTTTTTCTCAGTATTGTAAGGTTCACGATCTTCTTCCTGTTTATCAATGTCATCTAAATTTCTCAAGAAATCTGTTGTCTCAATTATTGTCTCAATTTTAGCTATTCTCCACAACTGCTGCACTGTTTTAGGATAATGTCTAATAACATCAGCAATTAATTGTTTTTCTGGTATCGGATATGATAATGTTTGTGCTTTTTCAATGACATAAAGAAAATAACCAACCATGGTGGGGTGCGTATATCTACTCCATTTATTTTGTACAAGGAATCTTCTTACTTTATTTTGTTCCTCTTCACCCCAAAATACTCTTAGAAAGTCTGCTTTAAAATCATCAAAAGTTGTCCAACGCACACTATTAATTCGAGCCCAATATTTGGCTTCACCTACTAAGCACTCTTGAGCTATTGATATTTCAAGCCCATTAGATGGGACTTTCTTTAAATAATTGGTGAGATCTTCTAAAAATGTTACTGGATGAGTATTCCCATTTTCAAATTCCGGCTTGTTTATTGTCACATTATGTATATTATATACAATATTCTGTTTAGGGTCAGTAACAAATGAGGTGCTCGCCCCGTACACCTCTTCTTGGTTTACTTTGATTTGGTGATCTTTCGTTTGATTGATAAACTTCTCTTCAAGATCTTTTATTTTAACCTCAAAGGTTTTCACTACATTCTTAATTAATTTTTGAAGTATTTTTAATTCATTTTTAGGCTTAGCCTTCACTAAATTTGAACTTTTCTTTGTTTTAGCCATTTTTATATTTTTATATTTTCCAGTTTTTAGCACTGTTATGTCTTTCACTTATACAAATGTTACTGAGTACTTTTCACTTATTTCACTTTTTAGTTTATTTTGTCTTAGTTAACTATGCACACACCATCTATAACAAACAAAAATTATATTAATATTAAAGCCCCACCCCCAGACTCTCAACCACCCCCAGCAAACACCATCCTCCTAGACACCTCTCCATTTCACGGACAACAAATTGTAGGCATAATGCCTACTTCATAATTCTTATAAAGACGACCTTCTTTTAAAATATATCCTGGTCACAGCACCAAATTGTAACGATCCCCCCCCTCTATTGTATTGCAAAATAAAAAATTTTATTTTATTAAAAATATCCCCTTTTTAATAACATTATATATGTGACCAGGATTAATAACCTATGTTTAGATCTTTCTAAATGATCTTTCAAAAGGTTTATTAATAGGCCGTTTTTAATATTTTGGCGTGATCGTCTTAGTTAGGACCCTTATTTACGTTGTGTTTGTTTAGTAACTTAGTTCTTTTAGGTGTCTTTTGGAAGAATGAATATTCACTAGAGCAATTGAAAGCTGTTTGGTAGTGCCTTATAAGCTAAGTGAACCCCGTTCACAAAGACAGGGCTCGAAAAAGGTTAAGAACATAAAACGTCCCTATTCCACTTGCATCAGGTTTACATTATTAATTATCCCTTCCCGCTCGGAAAAGGCTCAAAATATATTTATACAAAATACCCGATACAAGGGCTTCGCTCTCCTACATTTATTTAAAAAAAATGTAGGGGAGGTACACGGCCCCACACACGCCGTGCACGGTGAGCGCCAACCATTTTGATGCACTCCCCCCGAAGGGAACGCTAATTCGGGAACTGGACCGTAGTCCACAGCAAAATAACTGGCGAACCAGTAAAAGAGGCTTGGCCCCTTGTTAGTGCGTAAGCACAAACATCGACCGAAGTCGCGCATGTCAATGCGTGTAAACGCCATACAGAATACGAACGAATCCAGCCACAGTGAATGTACGTCACACGGTTTAGGCAAATAGGCACACTGGCCTTAAACCCTCCGTGAGCGCCACCACCTGCCAGACCGCCGCTCCTGCAGACGTGATGTAAGTGTATGGCATCACCACCAATTGCATGATCAGCACGGCTACTAGCCGCAGAGCGTGTCATGAGTCTACCGCTCACCTCAAGGGAATGGGGTCCCACGTTGTGCGGCTTTCGGCCGCAGCCTTGAGAGTCTCCTCAGATCCTCCCGCCAGCTACCACCCGCATGAGGTCGACACATATGCTCCACCAACCAATACAACGGCAGATATAGCCAAAAGGCAGTTATAAGATAAGAGTAATAATTCGCCATCAGAAAGGGTTTGTGTCACTGACGTTGAGTAAATGCATTTTCGATCATGTTTGTCTCACCCACCAACAAGTTGCCTTCAATCATTCAAAGGTGGGAAAGTTACAGAGAGATAATATTATGTTGTTATATAAAACATCGTGGAGGGCAGACAGTCTGCAGCCCCGCAATGAAGGGACCCGACTTGGGCAAAGCTACTTAGGTGTGAGTCAAACCAAGACGCAGAGAGCGCCATTGAGAATAGCGTCCCACCAAACAACCATCGCAGAGACGCAATGCTGCAGAACGCAACAAGCATCAATACGACTATCGTCGGGCTTACACCATTCCATGGTTCCCCATACATCCCAGCAGACATCACCACCCGTATACCTCCATCGACCAGAACCACAGAGAGCGTCGAATCAGGCGCAGCACACCCGCAGATCCATCACAAGACGCAATACCGCCAGTAGCAGTAAGCATCAATGCAACTATCATACGGATGGCGCCCCCTCACAACACACCCAACATGATCCCTATCGACTTTGGTAACAAAGTTGGTATTGTTGTTATATTAAAAATATCACCAACGTATCATAGTAGCACGCTACTAAGACGCCAATGAACAAAACTCCACGTATCATAGCGCTAATGCACTAAGACATGAAGCTGAGTATGCCTGTTACACTTAAAAGTGCTACCAAACACACTCAACATCCCCATCCGAAAGATAGACGACGCATCGCTATGCGCTACGACGCCGCACACAAACGGTATGGGTGTGCGATGTCCACGGGAAAGCCATATTGCTACAACAAACCCGCTTACCACCGACACTAAGATGTTAATTGTATACCTCCATCGACCAGAACAACAGGAATGCGTCGAATCAGGCGCAGCACACCCGCATATCCATCACAAGACGCAATATCGCAAGCAGCAGTAAGCATCAATGCAACTATCATACGGGCGGCGCACCCTCACAACACACCCACATGACTCCTATTGACTTTGGCAACAAAGTTAGTATTGTTGTTATATAAAAAATATCACTAACGTATCATAGTAGCACGCTACTAAGACGTCAATGAACAAAACTCCACGTATCATAGCGCTAATGCACTAAGACATGAAGTTGAGTATGCCTGTTACACTTAAAAGTGCTACCAAACACACTCATCATCCCAATCCAAAATATAGACGACGCATCGCTATGCGCTACTACGCCGCCCACAAACGGTATGGGTGTGCGATGTCCACGGGAAAGCCGTATTGCTACAACAAACCCGCTTACCACCGACACTAAGATGTTAATTGTATACCTCCATCGACCAGAACAACAGGAATGCGTCGAATCAGGCGCAGCACACCCGCAGATCCATCACAAGACGCAATACCGCAAGCAGCAGTAAGCATCAATGCAACTATCATACGGGCGGCGCACCCTCACAACACACCCACATGACTCGTATCGACTTTGGCAACAAAGTTGGTATTGTTGTTATATAAAAAATATCACTAACGTATCATAGTAGCACTCTACTAAGACGCTAATGAACAAAACTCCACGTATCATAGCGCTAATGCACTAAGACATGAAGCTGAGTATGCCTGTTACACTTAAAAGTGCTACCAAACACACTCATCATCCCCATCCGAAAGATAGACGACGCTTCGCTATGCGCTACTACGCCGCCCACAAACGGTATGGGTGTGCGATGTCCACAGGAAAGTCGTATTGCTACAACAAACCCGCTTACCACCGGCACTAAGATTGTTGTTATATAAAACTGCACCAACGTATCATAGTAGCACGCTACTAAGACGCCAGTGGACAAAACTTCACGTATCATAGCGCTAATGCACTAAGACATGAAGTTGAGTATGCCCGTTACACTTAAAAGTGCTACCAAACACACTCATCATCCCAATCCGAAATATAGACGACGCTTCGCTATGCGCTACTACGCCGCCCACAAACGGTATGGGTGTGCGATGTCCACGGGAAAGCCGTATTGCTACAACAAACCCGCTTACCACCGACACTAAGATGATATGTCTAGGACACATCGGTTAGCGAGTCCAAGTTTACCTCGGACCAATTGCTCGTGAAGCAGCACACACGCCACCATAATATTCCTTTTCAAGTCCCTAATAAGGACTAGTCATTTTGCTACAGTACTTCAGGCAGTCGGGCTCCCGACCACCCCATATATATGTACAACTGCAGGTATGTATCTCCGGCACCTCATCCATACAAGACGTCTATACGTGAACACCTTCCATAACTTAGGAAAATTTTCTTTAATACATGAACTCCTTCAACAACTTAGAAAATTTCATCTATACGTGAACTCCTTCCACAACTTAGAAAAATTTTCTTTTATACACGAACACCTCCCATGACTTAAACAATTTTTAACAAATTTTCTAATTATCTTATAAACGTTATTTAACTTAATTTTATAATATTTTTTGACTTGTATTTCTATTATTTATCTTATTTTAAATATTTTTAGAAGTTTTAATAATAAATTTACTTATTACGAGAAACAATAATTTTGCCTTTAATTTGCTATGTTATTGGGATAATGTCTGAAATATATTAACTTTATGTTTATTAATTTAACTTATTGCTTAATATATATGTTTTAAAACTATTTTTGACGCCCCTTCATATTGAATTTAATTATTAATAATAATATTGAGCCGTCACACAACCATAGCGCCATCTAGTATCGAATTGAATAACTAAGCTTTCTAGAATCCCCACACTTGATCTTTCTGCGCCTGGTCGGTCGGGGCCCTTTATTTACTGGAATATTCTGGATGTTTCGGTAGAAAGGGTGTATTTAAGTTTTAATTGGTGTAAAGAAAATTAAAGTGTAAATTTTGGTAATTCAATTGGCAGTTCTTATTGTCACGAACCTCAAGCTCGTAACGTCATTAGTTATTTGTATAGATAATACACAAAATAATTTAATTTGGCCCAACAAGTTATAACGACATGAAATAATCTTTATAGGATTATTCTTCAATATAAATATAAAAAAGTGTTTTATTTATCTACCCAGTAAATATCTATAATAATCTATGTGAGTGCTTGAAATCAATAAAGGCAATATTATATACTATTTGAGTACTCTAATTATAATTGGACGGGTAATGTGTATAAATCTAAGAGTATTTATTATTACTACTGTAATAGATACTCTATGTACGTATCTAATAAATCAACACTCATTAGACTACACACAACAACAACTCATTAGAGGCACAGCGGTGACACTACCTGTACGTGAGAGCTTAAGCGCCGGTGACCTTGAGTTGAAGCGTGTAACGCTAGGGTTGATATCAAACCGAAATGGAATATTATAGACCTGTACCAAAGAAGATAAAATAGTAGATATGTGTTATATATTATGTAAACTTATGTATTAAGGTAGTGAAAGATACGTTCAATTTTAAATCAACTTTTATTAAATGAGGAATATTAAAAATTCCAACAAAACCAAATATGCACGACGGTTCATGGTAATCTTAAATAATTAACCAACACTTAGTATTTCCATTAAAAATAATCTACTCTTATATATTTTTGAATTTTTCGATTAATTTTTTAATTTTCATTATTATTTCTAACAATTGCAAAAATGCGTAGCATGTATACATATGTATATAAAAAATATACATATTTTTTTTAGAAAATCCAAAGGTATGCAGGTTTCCTGGGACATGGCGGCCAACAAATTGTTCCCTATGTGCTGTTGAGATAAGTCATTTCTATTTCTAATGAAATAATCGATAAATACAACAATGAACATATACAAAAACTCTTTATAGATATCTAAAATTTCTTGACTTTCTAGTGGTATTTTTAATAGTGTATATTTCAGTTAATGTAATATAATAAAATTATTGGCGATATATTAGTTTTATTGTCGTGGTATTTCCCCATAATTCGAAAAGATCATATCGACTTTCATTAAAATGAGTTCACATATTTTTAGGTATCATAAAACATTATTAAAAATTAAACTAACAAAACAAGGGCCCTTGTTTTGTGCAGTGGAATTTATTTTATTTCTAATTACTTAAAATCACTTTCAGTAATACATATACTATAATATCATTTATTTAATGACAACTTTAATATTTATCAAAGCATATAAACCTAGCATACACGGCTATAAAAACTAATAACGTTACTTGGTAACATAAACTTAATACCTACATGAATAGAATAGTAATATGTACATTAAGATATCAGTAATATTCATATATTAATTGAAATATTATATCACTTGACGAATATATTCATATTAACTAATACTGTCAAATATCGGTATTACTACTAGCCCTCGGCCAGGGCAGTCGGCGACTGCCCGTTCCACGCCCCGCGCGCCTCTCTAGGCCCCCGCACACATCCAGACACCCACACATAGCCGCAAGCGATTTTACGTGCACACATGCTTAAGTGTCGTGGTCGAACTTATGGTATCATGGAGTCTTGCAGTTGTATGCTTGGGTTGGGATTTAATTTTATTTATTATAGGATCCCAAGCAGATGGTAACACCCAGCCATCTTCTCTATTGAAATTAGGATGTTTTTGATTTCAATAGCCTCGCGAATCATCCTTGGAAGGAATCGGTGTTCTTTAGCGAGGATTTGTGGTCTATCTAATCTGATGACGGGGGCGATCTTGTACATGTTCACAGACTGCAGACTTCCCGGAGCGTCGATTCTTCACATCAGCTATATGTTCTTTGACGCGGGTTTTAATTGATCTTTTTAATTGATTTGTCAAAGAACATTGACATCCACAAGTCGAGTGGGCCTGATCCCCCCAATTGTGCTGAGGACGTGTGCTCCAGAGTTGGCACCGGTTTTAACACGTCTTTTCCGGTACTCCTACTCCCTAGGCGTAGTCCCAAAATCATGGAAGACGGCTTTCGTCCACCCGATCCCTAAAAAAGGCGACCGCTCAGACCCGTCCAACTACCGGCCAATCGCCATCACCTCCTTGTTCTCCAAAACAATGGAGTCCATTGTAAACTGCCAGCTTATGAGGTACCTTGAGGATCACGAGCTGATTAGTGACCGCCAATACGGTTTTCGCCGTGCTCGTTCAGCTGGTGATCTTCTGGTCTACCTCACTCACAGATGGGCGGAGGCAGTAGAGTTCAAGGGGGAGGCATTGGCCGTTAGTATGGACATTGCGAAGGCCTTTGATCGGGTTTGGCACAAAGCGCTTCTTTCGAAGCTCCCTTCCTATGGGCTTCCCGAGAAATTGTGTGATTGGATCACCAGCTTTCTTGCAGATTGGAGCATCAAGGTCGTTGTAGACGGTGCAAGCTCCGATTGCAAGCCTATTAATGCTGTTGTTCCACAGGGCTGCGTGCTATCGCCAACGCTGTTTCTTCTGCATATCAATGATATGTTGCATGCCCGTAACATTCATTGCTATGCAGATGACAGCACTGGTGATGCTCTTTACACCGGCCGAGCCAATATTTCTCGGGAAAACGTCTCCGAGTGCCGGGACAAACTTGTGTCTAAAGTCGAGTCTTTGCTGAACAGAGTCTTGGATTGGGGACGACTAAATCTAGTCCAGTTTAACCCCCAGAAGACACAAGTTTGGGCGTTAACCGCTAAAAAGAACCCCTTTGTCGTATCCCCTCAGTTTCAAGGCACTCCCCTTGTTGCCTCAGCCAGTATCGGAATCCTCGGCGTCGACATATCGAGTGACGTGCAGTTTCGTGGGCACTTGGAAGGGAAGGCCAAATTGGCCTCTAAAAAGCTTGGCGTGCTCAGCAGAGCGGGACAGTATTTCATGCCGGCACACCGCCTGCAACTTTACAAGGCGCAGGTTCGGCCGCACATGGAATACTGTTCCCATCTCTGGGCTGGGGCTCCCCGATACCAGCTCCTTCCACTTGACCGCATCCAGCGCAGAGCGGCTCGAATCGTCGACGACCGAGTGCTTTCCGATCGGCTCGATTCACTGGTGCTGCGAAGAGATGTTGCATCTCTTTGCGTATTTTATCGCATCTATCACGGGGAGTGCTCTGAGGAATTGTTCGGATTAATCCCAGCCGCCAAATTTCGTGAACGCACTACACGGCAAACGTCCCGATACCATCCACACCATCTGGATGCTTGGCGGTCCACCACTGTACGTTTCACAAGGAGTTTTCTTCCACAAACAACCTCTCTGTGGAATAGTTTACCACCGGCGATTTTTCCGGACCGATACGACCTGGGGACCTTCAAGAAAAGAGCTTACTCCTTTCTAAAGGGCCGGCAACGCACCCGCAATTCTCCTGGTGTTGCGGTTGATCATGGGCGGCGGTAGTCACTTAACATCAGGTGAGCCGCATGCTCATTTGCCCCCTCTTCTATAAAAAAAAAGTTAAAATTTTAATCTATGGTAACCGCGGTTAACTATGACAGCTGGACGTTGAACATCTCAGTCCTTCCCGTGACCATGGGTGCTGTAAAGCTCTCGAAACGTCGGGTAAAAAAGTTAAATATACGCGATAAATTCCGTAAAAACTAGTATTATTTCAAAGTTAATATACGGCTCACCATAATGGTTGCAACGGTAGTTTAAAATTTTAATAAATATTTTTTGGACGTTTTTAATTCTATCTATGTGGTTTTTGTAAAAAGGATACCATACTATACAGCCGAATACAAGAATGATCTTACGAATAAGAAATAAATAATTTTAAGAGTGAGAATCTTATTGAATGGTTTCGTTATTCTATTGAATAAACCGAGGTCTGAAAGCCTTTTTTAAAACTAAATCTATGTGGCTGTTAATCGTTCATGTTGATGCCCAAGATAGGAATGATAATAAAGATCATGTAGGTTTTGGTTCGTCTCTTATCATAATAGTTGCGATGAATTGAATGGTTATGAAATGTTTGCAAGCATAATTGTTGCCGTATGAATAAAATGTATAAAATAAGGCACCTTATACCTTATTTGTAAGAAAAAAGAATGCATTTCTTATCTAGAGCAATTTATCATCTAGGACTAAATCAGCACTTTCTATCCGACGAATTTATAATCAACCTCTAACTTTAAATTAACAAAGTAAAAAGATCGGTACAGCAGGTTAACCGTATAAAGCTGAACGCACAATTCGTCGGTCGAATGACGAAGGGGCGTAAGTGATTTTAGTCAATTTTACAGTAGAGCGATTTTCAATAAAGTCCACCGTGATGCACCGTCGTAACTTTATATGTAAAACTACTACGCAGTTTACAGGACTGTCGTTAGGATTGATAACTAATCCTCTTTTGATATTAAATTAGTTTATTAGTTTACTTTAGTTACTTGTAGATATATTTCCTTTTTTTTGAAAAAAAAATTCACTTACGCCCTTTTGTCATGTGCAAATATTTCAAAATAACATTTACGTCCGGCTATCTTAACTATAAAAGAAATAAAAGACTATAAATTAAAACACTATTAAATAAAGAAAGACTGTAATATTAAGTAATGGAACAATATCTTATTGATGTGGTAGGATTTCATAATAAGTTTGATATTCCCGGCATCTTATCAAAGGGGTCTCTCCCCTGCACATAGAAATTAAATCGTTATATTTTTCTTTAGATATCTCATAATGAGATTTATTTAAATGTCCCACCTCTTCCTTCAGCCATTTAACATCTTGTCTTTTTATTGATATCGATCTGTATTCTTTATCCTTGTGACTCGTTTTAAAAAATAGACTACTTTGAGACTTTCGTGAGACTTTTAACTCCATAACATCTGTCCATTTAAAGAGGGCGGCTGTCTGGTTATCGTTTTTTAATTTAAGTAACCTTAACTTTAAGGCAAGATTTTTAAAACCCTTAAAATCATTGTAATTGAGTACCTTGACTTCGTATGGATTTTTGCGTGCCAATCGTATGATCGGCTCCAATTGGCATGGAACAAAGACGTTCCCAGCCTTTGCCATTGCAAATGCTATCGCGCTATGGACAGAATCGCCCTCGCTTTGCCCATGGAACGAACAGAAGTATCGTAAACTAATTTCTTCAATAGATTCACAATTATTTATTAAGTATAAGAGCATAGCCGCCATCACGGAATTTTTATTCTGGCCTGAGCAGCCATCGCAAAATAAGAATACTTCTTTCACACTCTTTCTATCACAATTTGTTAAGAAATAATAAACACAAGTAGAAATTTCAGAGGCACCTCTTCTACTGATTGTCTCATTCCATAAGTTGCATATACAGTCTTTGGAGGCTAAATCATAAATTGTGAAATTATAATTAGCCAAACGTCTTTTATAAAAAAGAGCACTTTCATTGGATTGTGGCAAATAGATGACTTGCTGTAAATCGAACGAAGCACAAAAGTGGTTATATTTTGTATTGCTCGATTCTTGCATTCGTTTTTAATTCGTCGTACTTCTTCTTTTTCTATAATATGTGCATCATATTTATTCTGCAGCTTCTCTTTCACCTCGCTTGTACCTTCTCTGTATGTCATGCATAAACTGCATTGGTCTTTTTTTGGTTTATGGAACGATAAATTCATGCCTTTGAATACATTTCTATAAAGTGTCATACTTACGGGTTGGTTATACTCCTTTAAAAACATACCATATATTTTTTTCAAAGATAAATCATGGTGGAGATATTCTTTTGTACTACTTTTTCTACAATAATGAGACTCAACACGCGGAAATCTGTTAATATGTTCAGTAATGAGTGATCGCAGCTGAGTATCCCTTTCATGATAGACCTCTTGCCTTCCTCCTCTTCTGTCTTTTTCTACTACACCGGTGTTCTTTAATTTTTGCAAAGCTGTGCGAAACGTCTTTTCTGAAATTCCCAAAGTATTGAGGAACATTTTCTTGCATACCTTCTGCTTCTCATCATTTAATGGTAAGTAAAAGCAGTTGGTAAACTTCCGACGAGATTCTGTGGCAGTAGTTTTGCGTCCTACGGGCTTTTTTTCAACAAATCTCACTATATATTCTCTTTGCAAAGTTAGATCTGCTAATGAATAGAAATCCATAAATATATTTTCGCGTATTTGTTCATTAAAACGATAACAGTACAGGCCTTGCTTTGTGCAATTTTCTAAATTATTGCATAATGAACCAACCTTCCTTCCAGGAACTACTTTTTTTGTATATGGCGAAATATATTCTTGTCCTGCGTGTCGCAAAACCTTGGCTTCTTTGTATTTATTTTTTCTAACAGGTTTCGATCTTTCTTCCTCTCGGGAAACGCCATCTACTATAAAGTCTTCTGGGGCCAAATAACTGTCTTGTTGTGGTTCCAAAACTGTATTCTGCATTAAAATACTGGGTGAGTCGCGAGTGTCAGATAAGACCATAGTTGCATCAGAATCATTTGAAACATTCTCAATTTCGGTAATATCGAAATCAGCAAGCGAGGCTGGATTTTTTTATGATCAGAACATGATTGCATATAAAGCACAGACGCAAAATGAATATCACACAGTAAACAAGAACAAGCAAAGCATGTCGTTAGTACAGGGTTAGTGCAGTTGGCATATTCACAAGTCTGCTGCATATCAGTTTGCCCAAAATCAAATTTTAAAGTTTCTGTTAACGTCAAGTCAGCTTCAAAGTTTAGATGATTTTCGCAGGTAGAGCAATTGTTGACAAAATGTTCATAACAAAGGAGACATGAACAACGATGGCATGCACTAAATACCTCATCAGTACAAATCGAAAACTGACAGCATTTTTGGTATTCATTCTGTATATCTATATAATTTTCATCAGTGCATACTGTATCATAAATTTTTTTTTCTGAATTGGTTAATGATAATTCATAGCTGGTATCCTGATTTTTTGATGTGGATATGTTATTGCTAACTAAAATATGATTAGAGCAGGAAGCGTCTTCTTGGTAATGTTCAGCGCACAAGAAACAAGCACATTCCGTACAAGTAGTCAAAATAGGATTATGACAGTTAATGTACTCGCAGCAATTTTGCACACGGTTTGCAGGAACATAAGTTGAAAGTGGTTCGTCTTCAGACGAAGAGTATTCTTTTGCTTCGACAACAGTTACTGTACCATACCACCATTTTCGTTCATACAACATTTTCACCTTTGTACCAAGTGTTATCTTCTGACCTTTTCTGATTGGAAATAATTCCCGTGTGTGTACAACATTTTGAGTGCCATCTTTCCATGTAACTAACACGTCCATCATTGAAAAACCATCCCACAGAAAGTTAAGTAGATAGTAGGTATCTGTAAAGAATAATTTAACCGTAAATAAGAAAATTAATTACACACTGTCACATTTAGGAATAGTTAAACACTGACATTGTAACTTGCATATTATTTAAACTATGGTTTAGGTAACAAAACATTGCAATAACAAATAAATAACTTTTCTAAAATTTTAACCTAAAATATTAATTCATCTTTTAGGTAACTATGCGTTTAAAAGCAATAGGTACATTACTGTAAAATAACCTTGTGATTTGTATAAAACACAAATAAAAGTAACTCTTAAAATAAGTATTCATTCACTTTGAAGACAGAATTTTATTAATTTTAATATTCGTAAACAAACAATGCACCTTATTAACTTGCAACTAACTTCGCTCGACTGCTTAACACGTCTTGACCTGTCATTGTTTCACTCGCGTAATCACGTTAGATAGGTTACGCCTCTTCGTGAAAAAAAAATTGCATGGGAACAGGTAAGAATAGGCGTAACTGGTGGATACGCTATTCGTGATTTTTAAATTGGGATGAATAGCAGATAGGGCTTTTCGTAATTGTTTGTAAATCTGTTTCCGGTGTGTTTTAAATTACGCCCTTTCGTGACGCTATAAAACTTGCCTTATAGATTACGATGGTGGAGATAACTAAAAATCGAATATTTGTGGGATACGCCCCTTCGTGATTCGACCGACGAATTGTTATCACTGCACGCGCCGTATTCACTCGTACTTATGACCGAGTACATTGGCACGTAGGCGCCGTACCTGCCAATGTGCTAAGTTACATGTTGCCAACAACTTTTGCAATTTTTTTCAATCACTGTGAAACGGTACAGTGATTTTGGTCGCTCAGATCGCTATGGAATTTTTTTTGTAATAGCCTGCTTATTGGCAGAGGAAGAAGAAAATAAAATTCGAAGAAAAGAAGTTTCTGGATCACAATATTCATTTAAAAAGGCAGTTGCATATCTTGTTTGACGAATCATTGTTGCCTACACAGTAAAGTAAATACTCCTGAAATAAAGTAAAAATATATTTGGAAAAGTGTAAGTGGGTTTATGGTGGAATGATCATCTTGCCACAAATTGAAACTTAATTCTACAGAACCACTAGAAAAAAACCATTGCCACTGTAAACAATATTTCACTACTAGAATGGTAGTCGAAACCACCAGATTGAGTGAAAAATCTACTAAGTTGGCAACATTAGACAACACACATCAGCACGCGCCGAACCCATCGCATTGAATAACATTTTTAGCATAACTCCTTCAATATTCGGACATCTACCGCATTTTATAAAATGCGACGCGTACTGTGCGGCTTCAATGTAGGATTTCGTACATTAATTCTAGAATTCTTGGTGCTAACTAATTTGCATTCAGCTTTAAGGTAGGAAACATACGGACAAATATTGTATTTGTAATATTAGTAGGGATCCGCGATATTTGCAATATATTTATAATCTTTTTACAATTTCTTGATCTGTAACACACAGTAATAGGTGAAACAAAAATAGGATACCGCAAAGATCTCATACGAAAACATGTTTACACCGCCATCTATCCATGACCATATGAATTAATTAATTATTTCTGTCGTTGAATGATGAGCCTTTTTTTATTAATTTAGGGCAAAATCAAGGGTAGTTCCATTAAAATGTTAATAAAGGTTCCATTCCTAAGAGTGGAAAAATAGTAATTAAATTCTTAATGTAACTATTTCTACTAAATTTTATTTATGTAATGTTAAGTTTTTCGCGATAGGCTCAAAAAAGTATACATTTAATAAAAAGTAAAAACAGGCAATAAGAATAAAGTTATTTCCACATAATAGCTTTTGAAATCGGTGTTAAGACAAAGGCTAAAAAATATTTACAGCCCTCAGCTATATTAGGCGATATTTAGTCACAATTTCAACTAAAACAATTCTACAACTTCTTAGAATACAGATAACCCAAACTTTGTATAAAACCGCGTTTATAGTTTCTTGTGTTTCTAAAATATAATATTCACTAAATTTAATAATATAACACTGAACATTGTAAAAAAATATTCGTATTTTTTTATGAAATGCGCTGAATGCATTTACAGACACCAAAGGAAAAGTCCTAATTACTATTATTAATACCATTATTTTCTTTACATCATCGATATTACAGACCCTCAAAAGTCCACTGTTTATTATATAGCTCCTCTATCAACACTTTCATCCTTTCTCTTCCTGTATATTTTATCGGGCCGTAAATGAGATATCGTAACCTTAGTTTCTTCTACAATTACAAAATTATTCGTTAATAGCTGTTCGGTGCTCGGTTTTATTCCGGTGAAAATTGCATCTTGTTGGGTGATTCTAATTTAAAAATAACTTTTTAAATTAGCTGAATTCACTTTGTTACGTTAAACCTTTCCGAGAGACAGCTCTAATAAGGTGAAACAAAAAGTCCCTTTTTATTTCCATTTACAAGGTGAAAGAAACTCTACGGCCCAGTCGGCACTTTTTGTCTCAGTACTCTCGTTGGGAAGGCAATAAAGAGAAACAGTTTTTTTTATTCATGAGGGGTAATCATTGTGAATAATTCGTAAGAAAAACAAAAGTTGCTTTGATGATACATGAGTCCGATTACTGGAAATTTAAATTAAGTACCTATATGATTTTATTTTGCAAGTTCATTTTTACTTAATATGCCTGATTCATTTGGTGCATTGATAAATATGGTAATTGGATTTATATACCTATAAGAATTGCATCGATGGGGTAGAAATATTCTGGAGTGGCAGCGTCATACCAGTAAGCGAATTTTAAGACGACTTCTTACTAGATGGATGGATAACTTGGTAAGAGATGCAAGAAGTTAATGGATGCAAGTGCTTTGTGGCGTTCTTTGAAAGATCCCTATGTTCATCAGTGACCTTTGGTTGACTGTAATGATGATAATGATGATGAATTAATGAGGATTTTATTTTTCGAACACGGTTAAATCACGGGTCGTCAACAAAAACCTAAGAAAAAGTAAAGTTATCACCAAACTCTTGATAAATTACTTATTCTTCTACTTCTTAACCTATCCTCTCTTGACGGATTTGCCCATATACCCACCTCACGAGTCAGGTAGACTAATAAACGTAAAAGCGAAAGACTTGCACTTATAGTGTTGCTTCCTATCGTTCCTTCATGGCATGAAAAACACAGAAGAATGGAATATCAGGTGCACAATTTATTATTATAAAAAGTATTCATAAGGTTTAGCAATTGCGCTTAGTTGCTGGCACCAATGAAACTATTAATTATAGTTTTAATTGTTGGTATAAGTGCTCGACGACGAAGAAAACTTCGTGACGAAATCTACTTGACTCACAAAATATCAGCATGAAATAGCAGCTGATTTATTCTGTGTTATGGTGACTGCGGAGAAAGGAAGATCCAATTTACTGGTAACAAAACATTCGATCACGTGGTAGCTCAGGGGCTTAGCGCTCGCTGTTATATATTCACAGAATGCGGGTAAAGCGGGCCACACACGCTAGGTAATGCTTGTCGGGTTTGCCTGTGCGAGCAAACCCGCCGGCTCGACCGAGCTCCATGGCGCGCACACACGTAACGACAAACCTGCACAAGCTCTCAGGCACCATCATGGTTGACGTCGACTCAATAGCGCTCATAGGATTATTATTTGTAATTTTGAAGAAAAAAAACGGAACCGTACAGAGTGGTGCAAAAAGTGGTTACAGAAAAGTAGAAAATACAGCCATGTCAAATTACTAAAGAAATTAACATATTATCTGAAAGATTACCGTAATTGTTTACGTATGGACGAAAAAACTTATCTTACGCTGTAATCGAAAGTAACTAAATTACCATTAATTAAATTACTTTTTAAATCATTTTTTTGCGCATTAATTGTTTTTTGGCAACATCCTCTTTTGTCGCATTTTCCTCTATTTCTCCTAATTTGGTTACAAATTTTTCATATGCTGCCGCTCTTCTATTTCGGTCATGATACTCTTTATCATTCAATCGACATACACAGGGCTCCGATTTATATTATTCCAATAAATTCCTCTAAAATTGCATTTCTTTTGCGAGATGACATTATTGCGCAGTGACGTACGACGCCATATCCCCTCGACACTTGCCGGATAACTGAAGCCCGCCTGCCACACACGTTCAGTTATGTTATGCTTGCGCAAGAATATCAATTTCTATATTTTTAATTTTGCTTGCACAGGCAAGAAATTATGTCATACACACGTTCAGTTATGCTTGCACAGTTGAACTGTGCAAGCATAACCATCGGTTATAACCTAGCGTGTGTGGCCGGCTTAACCTGGGTTTTATATCCCCGCGTGCACCAATGAAATTGTTAGTTACAATTTCGGGTACTGATTTACCACGTGCTCGGTGGTGAAGGAAAACATCGTGAGAAAACCCGAATGTCTGAAAAATAAACAAATATGTTTCGAAGACATGTGGAGTTTACTAACAAAGCAGCGCGGCGGACATTTCTTGCCCTAAAACCCTCTCAGAAATGAGAAGAAGCCTGTGTCCAGCAGTGGGGTGTATATAGGCTGTAACTTTAACTTAACAAAAACAAAATATGTAGTATTTTTTGTCTCAGTAGACTCAATTTTACGTTAGTCTTCATTATATGAAATAAAAAAGATAAAACATTAGTAGATCAAATCTAATAAAAACCATTTTATACGTCAGTCTCATCATATTAGGTTTATATTTTTTGTATTAAATATATTCAAATTATGCTGAGCGTAGGTAGTTCTTCATTGTTGTAAACGGCAATCGTTGATATACATGGTAAAGCCATGCTGCAGCTATATTATGGTTGGGGCACGAGTGGGGTCGACTCGACTAGGGTTTACACTCTCAGAAAATTGTAAAATAGCAGTTTATGCTGCTGTATTTCGCATAGTAAGTGAAGAGAGTCGGAGATCCATTTCACTGGAAAAGAGATATTCCATCGCAATATCCCGAGGATTACACGCATCTGCATTTAGATTCTTAATTGAGGATTATTGTAGATATCTATAGGCCACAGCATCCACTACCATCAGGTGATATGTGTGTTCGTTCGTCACCTTATTATAAAAAAAAAACATGAATAAACACCCATACCGAAACAATTATTTGTGAGTGATAAAAATACATGTTCCGTGCGGAAGTTGAATTAGTGGAAATCGCCACATCGAAGTCCAAACGCCTGGTCACTACGCAACCTAACCGTCAATAGATATTTATTAACCTATTTATTTATTCTTTAATACGTTTTTTATTCTGAAGAATACAAAGACCGAATATAAAAGTTGTAGATAATTACAACTTTGATAATACATATATTATATATAATAATCGATCAATATTGTGTCCTACAATGTTCCATAGTAATAAACCGCAAATGCCATGTGTTAGTGGCATATGCGATTCCACTACCGTCATGGTAGCTCAGGGGCTAAGCGCTCGCTGGAAAATTCACAGTACGCGAGTAGCCCGGGTTCGTTCCCCGCCAGCACCGATTAAATTGTTAACTGCAGTATGCGCCACGTGCTCGGTGAGGAAGGAAACCATCTTGAGGACACCTGTATGTCTGAGAGGTGAGAACAAAATATTTCGAAGATATATGAAGTTTGCAAACACGCCTTGCGGCAGCACGGCGGATATTTCCTTGCCCTAAAACCCTCTCAGAAATGAGAGGAGGCCTGTGCTCAGCTGTGGGACTTATATAGGCTGTAAATTTACTTTATCGTCTCATGAGCGTCACAAGAGGCGACAAATGGATACTAAGACAGGAAATGGGCATCAGCATCTTCCTGATTACAGTTCATAATAATAATTTTTATTAATAATGCTGTGTATACTGGATGACCTTTTCCACTGTCTGGAAAAAATAGCTAGTAACATGTCATCGGAGTAGAAGCCTATGGCACTGATATTTTACAAAAAAATAAAAACAAAACTTTTGAATTAAACGTTTGGAAATTTTTCGAATAATTACTTTGCCCTTTGCCCTAGAGCCTGTGACCTTGCGAAGTGACAAGGTCAAAGATACATACTTTATTGTTTTATTGCTGTTCGTAAAGTAGAGTGGATATGATTTTAATTTCGATAGATTTTAATTAATTAATTTATTTAATTCAACATATTTTGGTTTTTATTTTTTTTTTGTAAAATATCTGTGCTAATAGGCTTCTACTTCGTTCACATGTTACACTCTACCTTTTCCAGACGGTACAAAATTATGAAACGATTACCACCCCACTCGCCTCTCGAAACTCGCCACTCGAAACTTTAAAAACAAAATTGTTTTAAATATACCGCAAATGTATATTAGTTTTTGTTTTTAGCTTATAAGCGTGCCCATGCAAGTTATGTAACCGTCTGTTGACGGCGTAATATAATCCCATAACCTCATTCAGCAGCGAGTGTGTGTCGTAAAAGTCAACTATGGGAAACGCCAGAGAATCTTTCCAAATGGCATCCGAAGAATGGCACTCGTCGGCTTTTGGAGATTTTTGTTATTAGATTTTTTACAAACCATCTTGGCTATACCAGACGTAAAATACCCAGACATGACATTACATGACATGACATGATGATTAAGACAAAATCTCTTCAATGAGAGAGACTAATGGCCAGCAATGAAATTCTAAGGGCTGATAAAGAAGCAGATGAATATGATGCAGTTATGTATACATAGCGACATTTGTTTTATTGCATCTACGATCTTATCAAAATTGTCCACATTCTAAATGCTTACAACAAAATGAATGTAAATTTCAGTATAATAAATATGATTATAAATAAAGCATAAGCTGCATATGTATACCAGTTATTTATTTTGCAATTCATCTTGATTTACTTGCATAAATATTAATTGTGTGCAAAAAACTTTCTATGACTTTACGATGTTGGTAAAAAATACGAATCGATCATTATCGATTTGCTAAAGTTAGCGCAAAAGCTTTTACCGATTTGTTATTGCTAATTCACCATGTTCGAGAAACAACAATTATGCACATCGTTAACTCAAAACCCTCAGATATAAATATTTTTAAGGAATGTTTTTGGTAAAAATTGAGTAATTTAAATAGCTGTCAGCGTGGAAGTTATTTGCTAGAAATGTGAAAATATTTTTTATTAATTTACGTAATTGGCGTGAACCGAGAAGCAGGCTTGAAATAATTACAAAGGTATAATTAAACAACAGTTCTCGAGGCGGTATGTGCTTTAATTCAAACAAGACTTAATCAGCAATTAACTGAGTGTAAAAATACGTAAAGTCTTCACAGTTAAAAAGGTCGCTTTGCGTGATTGTTTTTATATCTTTAGTAGAAATATGTATATTCCTCCCTGTACCTTACACCATCGGGTAACCAGACCATCAGCCAGTCTTCAACCGTTCGCTGTCAACTTAGCACGCATTCGAACCTTTACCATCATCCGCTGCGTCATGCCTTACCATAGGTGGGGATAGTAGTTGAGTCAATTGATCATCTTCATTACAATTCTACAGGGGATGGGCCTGATCAGTTGGGCTATGTTGTTTTCTTTGATTATACTTCAGATATGTTCATATCGATAATGCGGGCTTCATATGGACTGGTACTACAAAATACTTGCTAACATCGTTGGAGCCAGTGGATAGACGTGCTAAGAGGTTTATTTTTGATCTTGAAATGGTTGAAACTAATTTTTTCAGCGGGAAACACCGGCGCGAAATTGCCAGGTTCTCCGTATTCTATAGGATGCTTTTCGGAGTGTGCGCAGGAATTACGTGCCTTAATTTCTTCCTCCCCTTTCCACCATTGAACAACCAGGCTGCCGGCCGGTGAGTCTTCAGCCGTTTTTTGTCAATGTTCCACGCGAACTAAACGATTTCCTTTATCTTTCGTAATATCTACAGCAAACGTGTTAAATAATTTGTACGCGTCTGTCTTTCTGTCCGATTACAATCTGGATGTCTTTAAGGCAACAGTGAATAGGTTTTGTTACAGTTATCACTTAACAACAGAGATTTTATTGAAACACTGGCTTATTATTAGTAATAAATATATCTCAATAAGTTGTTGTATGAGTGACAAACGAACAAACAGTCCACATGACAGTAAGTAGCTAAGTTTAGTATAGAGTTTATACCTTTAAGAAAGAAGGCTACAGATATAGCCTGAGGACTAATAATAAAATATGGAAAGAATGCCACAATAATAATGACTACAGACTGTATTTCAGCTTAGGCTGTTAGGTTCGACCCTCAACGGAGACGATCCATTATAGGGCGCCAAAATGTTGCAAGCACAAGCACCAAATGCACTTTTCCGTAACTCTCATAGTTCGATAGGACGACAATCGGAGATGATCTGAGATTTCAGGCGCAGTATAAACGGCTTTTCGTGCTTGCCGAGGCACGGGAGTGAAACACCGCCGTCTTCTTGATCCGTGGTTACTCCTGGACGGAACTCCGGGAATCCACAAAGTCAGCAGCCACGCTTACGGCCACTAGATCAACAAGGTAGTCAAATTCAAATGTCATACCCGTAGGCACCCTTACATTTAGGTATTTACAAGAATTAATAAAGAAGAAGAAATGTGCTATAATCTGGGTTTAACCTTTAATAATCTATTATAAGTATCATTTTAAAAACTTGGTGTATGAACTTACGTGTACCTATACAATGTACGTCAAAAGTTTTCTTAATATCGCATATGGTGATTGAAAGTTGTTTATATCTCTATATATTAAAATTATATCGAAAAGGGCTGGACCGATTTTGATAAAATGTTTTGTGTGTGTTAGAGTTTGTCCCTGGATGGTTTGGACTCACAATAGGACCTGGTAGGTGGCGCTGTTATCGAGATCCAGAGACATCCGTGCGATGCTGGGGCGGATCGCTATTTAATGATAAAATCAATGATTTAATTAGCAAACAAGCAATTTATCTGATGTTACGATACAGGGAAAAAAGAGAGATGGATTTTAACTGTAATCATTTTCAACGTAATAAAAATTGTAAACGAAAATTTATTTCCTTATGTGAAAACACAACAATGGGTGCACTGATGCTTAGCCGTTCAATTCAGACTAGCCGATCTCGACCACAACAAATGTCAGCTAAATTGTTAGTAGGAGTACGACACAAGTGCGAAGTATGTGATATGACATAACGCAAAAGCCAACGGTTTTATGTTTGTACAAACTAAGATAGGAATGACATGAGTCAAATAACCGGCTATCGAGTCACATATTAACGAGAGATAGCCTTAGCAAGACGACAATGGTATTATTTTTTTACAAAAAAAAATTATAAATTATTTATAATCAATCCAATAAATATTGAGAGAGTATTTACAGCAGCAAAAAGAAAACACACCGCCACACGTTTTCTGCGGTGGAGTATCTGTTTCTCTAATGCTGATATCAAGTTCGATTTGCGGCCACACGTGCGGCTAACTAACGAGAACCGGTCCATAAGATGAAATGTGCATTTAAATACACAACATATCCGTGGGGCGTCACATCACGTTGTTCGCAGCATGTAACGATGTCCTTGTTTACAACGTTTGCATATTTAATGGTACGAAACTTACGTGGAGCCTTAAAAAATTGAGATGAACTTTTCAAGTAATAATTAAATAAAAATATATAGGTTCATTTGCATTTGAAAACATAATAGATTATCTTACCAGTGACTTTACATGCCTCGTATAACTGAATCACTAAAATTATATTTTATTTTTCTTTTCTTAACTCCAGCGTGCAGTTCTATTTTTTGCCCTACGCGCTCAATACGCGCCCAATGCCTTATAAAATTCAAAGTACCTACGAGCAGGAAAACGTCCCACACCACATTTATCCAGCCTGGTAGACTCGACTTTACGGTTTCCATCTATTTTAAATACAGGCGACTCATACATTTGCCAATTTAGCTCGGACAGCTAGGTCAATCACCTTGTTCTACGAGTACATAAAAATTTAAAAGAAATTTTTACGAACTTCGTAATATTGCTTATAATCAGCGGGCTAATATCAACAACTAAACACTTTACACTATTTGGAACTAAGAAAAGAGCAACATCAGGAGCAGCCACGGGCAGCAGACCTGAGTACATGTCGCAAATATGTGCCTGAATAATATTTGTGCCATGTTTGTGCCACTTTCTGTACAGACTATCACTTTGTGACATCCACGCGCTTTGAAAGTTTTATGTAAATGGTATCCACCATTTATCATCGAAGCTTGGGAAAAAAGGACTGTTATTTTTTTAAACTCTCAATGTTGTAGCCACTCAGTGAGAAAACGCAGTCTGCGTTCTCGGCACTATACCGTCGAGAGTAGATTTGTATGATAAGTTTTTAGTGTTTTTATTGTTTTAAATTATTTTTGAATTATTTTACGTAAATGAATAGATATAAGGTTAAAATAACGACATGAAAATACTACAAAAATAGTCTCTTTTTTTTAAAAAAGACCCGATGGGACAAATTTTAGGTACTATATGGGATATCTGTTTAAAATTTTGAGAAAAATAATTAAAAGGGACTCTTTTTGACTTTATTTCGGGTGACTATATTTGCCTTTTACCCCCAAAATGGAAGGCCTACCATTAATTTGCCGCGTTGAGACTATTATTTTATTTAAATACAAGATGTTCCCCGCGACCTCGAGCGCATGTCATTTTCTAAAATAAAAGTAGCCTAAATTACTTCTTAAAACATTAGCTATTTGCCAGTGAAAGTTCCATCAAAATAGGTTTAACCATTTCAGGGATCAGCCGAAACCAATTTTTTTTAAAATTGTGTTTTTATTATAAGTACCTCATATGAATTTAGTATAAAGCTAAAAAAATACAAACGGACACTTTAATTTTATTTATTTGTATAGATAATGCGCCGATATAATATATTTACGGGATTTAAGAGTTTTTAGACGTATCGCGATGAAGTCTGAACATAATTTCATAACAATGGCAATAAACTTTTTGTACGTTCAAAAAAATGTTTTTTGCAAATCTAAAGTATTTCCAGGAGGCAGCGGAGATATCAGTTAACGTTGATATTCATGCCCTAACAGTAATCACAACCAAAAATTTTGGAGTAAAGATAAAAACAGTTAAGTTTTAGTAACTTTGTTGTTTTCTTATGTGGCGATGTGCATTTTTGATTAAGCTTTTAAGTTCTCCATTTGGTTTTTTATTTTAAAAATAACACATCACATGATACTTGTGTGAAACAATTTGAGTAATATTCATGACTTCTAAATACTTCGATCAGTACGTCGATAGATGAAATATGGTGCTAACCGTACGGTGTTCTGAGGTAATAGACGGAGGAGACCTGTGTTCAGCTATGAACTAATAGACATAGACATAGACATAGACATGCATTTATTCAGCAACTTACACTCATACAGTTTTGATACAGAAAATAAAATAATACATAAAAACATCAAAGATAAAAGTAAATAACAAAAAACAGTCATAAAATGATCCAATTTCATGAGTGATGTGATGCTGAAAGGGGCACTGACTCAACATAATGCTATCGCAGGATTGCGGTAGCGTTTTCAGCAATGCCCATTGAGGTTGGACTCGGCTGCGAGGATAGTATGTTCGCTTTATTTCTATTTTCGAGAAAGATGTTATCAAAATAATAAAATAAAATAATGGTAATGAAAAAGGATGGGAACTTTATTTACGCAGTAGGTATATATAAATGTATATAATAAATAATATAATGAGAATTTACAATAAAGCAATATAGGTATTATATATATTATACTATGAAAATATAATGCAGCTATTTTATCCGCCCTAAATGTTAACGTGACAAAAATATTCTTTTACTTTTACCTTGAAAAGGCTGATGGTATTTAGTTGGCGGATTGGTGGGGGCAAGTTGTTCCAGCATTTAGTAGCTGCATATCGGAAACTACCACGGAATGCTGCCGTTGTGTGTTTTGGTATTGAAAAGACATTTGATTTTGTTCGAATGTCCTTAAAATTACCGTCCTTGCGCCATTTTAGTTTTTCTAATAGATACCCGGGCTTTTTGTTTTGAAAGACACCGAACATTAGTGTTGCTAAATGTAGTGCTCTTAATTGGGACATTCTTAATAACTTTGATTTATTTAATAGTGAGTTTTTTGTAAAATAAAAATAATATTGATATCCTCCAGACAAAATTTCGGTCACGTTGGTCATTATTAACGAAAACTGGCCATCAGTGCAGGACAGGACTCACAGCACACTCTCTATTCCCTTTCCCTCATAGTCCGGTGGTAGATCAGGAGCAGGACCAACGGCTTCACGTGCGTTGCGATGAGCTGCCTAGCGCGGGCTGCTATTGGACGAAACTCCGGGACCACATAATCAGCCAAAAATGTTTCACAGCCTGTAATTATACTGGCTCCATACATCGTTTCGACACGAACACAGCCATACAGGCACTACCTACTGCTTGAGGAAAGAAAAAGGTAAGAACGTTGTACCCCCCCAGACGAGCTACCAGGCGTAAAGTAACTCTAGGTAGCAAAAGCTAAATTAAAAATAGTTTAAATGATAATTTTCGCATTTATAACAATAATTAAGACTTCCATAATGGGTAAGGATATAATATGATCCATCGCCATATTTCGCAGCGTGGGTGTCATAAGAGGCAACTATGGGAAATTACAGATAGGTTACATTTCTGTTCTATAGATGGCGGCGTAGCCATCTAGATTAATTCTAACAAAAATACCCACGCAAGTGGTGGCAAACAGCTTCAAATATGCGTAACGTATGAGACGTCTATCGAGAATCATAACATTATAATAATAATAGTAATCTTTATTGAAAACTTAAGAAGTTACAAACCAAAATTTGGTTTAATGTGGAACTGATTCCTAAACTAGGATAAATCCTGTGTCTTAGGTATCAGTACATTCCCATATAATTTTACTAATTTTAAATTTTAACTCTTTTTTCGTAAAGTAGTTTTTTTATCTACATTTCTATATACATTATCTACATTTTCATACGTGGTAGAGCCATGCTGTAGATAAATTAGTGGTATAGTTGTAGCGCTCACAAAATATCAGCGTAAAATAGTAACTTAATGCTGCTGTGTTTAGTAGAGAACCGGAGACCCTTTTTACTGGATACGAGGCATTCCATCTTAATCCTCACGGGTGATGACGCATCTGCATTTTGATCCATAATCGAGGATAGATGTAGATGTCTACGGGCCACAGCATCCACCTACCATCAGGTGGACTGTGCGCTCGTTTGTCACCCTATCCTATTAAAAAATTCTTCAACCGCCTGTCAAGCGTGGTGGTTCAATAGTATAGTAACATTGAGCTATTATGTACTACATACTAGAGGCTAGAGGAAGGCGGCACTGCATTTAGTTACGCTGTAACATTCGATTGTGGCGTTAGCGCTGAACCGCACTTTACTCAGTTACTTGCTAGGCGCTAGTGAGTCGATAGGTGTCGATTAATTATATTAAAAAATTCTCGATAACATATGCCGTGGTGTGTTTTTAGATATTGCACAAATAATTTAAGTAATGTTAGCAAATACCGAGGATAACATTTTATCGGTAATAATATACTTAATCAATAAAAAAAATATTATACATTAATAATAAAACAAATTGTCCCTAAGACGCCGTTTCGTGTCATAAAATATAGATTATGAAATAAATTTGTTCAGATGCGACATTTCTGTGGGTACTTAAGTATAGGATGAATATATTACTATTTATTATGCACAATTTTTTTGTAGAAAGTGAAGAAAGAAGTTATCATAACTATGCTAATTTTTTATATTTAAATCTGCTCATTATTCTTTTGTTTTAATTTCGTGTTTCCACATCAAATTCAAAATGGATAAATTCGTCTATTTTTAACTCTCGCTTGCACAACATTTATGAACAACTCTCATTCTAATTTAAATAAATATATTTGTAATTTAAATGTTGTATTAATAAGTTTTGTTAAACATACATTTAGTATGTTTTTTATATTTGACATAGTTACCTTTTAAAATATTCAGATAAAAATATCATTAAAATGTAATTATGATATGAATAAAATCTGAATGTAAATATCAATAAAATGTGATTGTGACCCTTTACCGACGAGCATGTATGCGTATGTATATGGATGTGAAGGAGGCGAGAGAGGTGTGTCAGGATCGTGCCAAATGGAAGTCTGTAGTCTCTGCCTACCCCTCTGGGTGACAGGCGTGAGTGTTTATGTATGTATGTATGTGTGTGATATAATATTATGTAATATTGTATTAAATAAGCAAATATAATATACAAAATAAATTAAAAATTTTAAAAATTGTACTTGATATAATTTACCTACTTAACAATACAATCTATTATTACCTACTGATCATTCTACCTGTGTTTATTCTATGATAAAAAACTAAACGCGTGAACACAGAGTAGCGCACATTTTTTGTTTGAAATAGCTGCTCTAGTACGTAAGTACATATTACTTCAATGTATAGTAATGGAAAAACATATAAATCGAAATATTTTTTTTGCTTAATCTCATTTGAGCCTGCTCATGGTAAAAGTAAACAACCATATTAATAAAAAGTAATGTATTGCGTTTTTTTAAATACCTTAGTATTTACTGGACAAATTGCAAGTACTTAAATTTAAAAGTTATTTTAATTAAATACGTCAAAAGGTTCGAATGGTGTCGGTGGAAAATAGCCGATCCAGCGACATCGCACCATCCCACGATAAGCTTACACTCATTTGTCACTCGATTCGATCTTTATGCGTCGTGTAAATTCTCTCCCGGCCAAGTTAAACGACGCTCCAATATTGTGTTGACGGTCAGATTTTAACATTACATTTTTAACTTACCGTTTTATTTTTCTGCTTAACTTACACTTAATCTGCACGTGAATAAAAATAAATCGTTATGGTATATTCTCAATGATATATCTTACGTGGTAGAGCCATGCTGCAGTTATATTAGTAGTATAGTTGTAGCACGAATGGGTCGGCTCGACCGGGGAAGGACCACGCTCTCACAGAATACCAGCGTGAAATAGTAGCTTAATGCTGCTGTATTTCGTATGGTGAGTGTAGAGAACCGGAGACCCTTTTTACTGGAAATGAGGCATTCCATCTCAGTCCTCACGGGTGACAACGCATCTGCATTTTGATTTGTAATGGAAGATAGACGTAGATGTCCATGGGCCGCAGCAACCACTTACCATCAGGTGGACTGTGTGCTCGTTTGTCAGCCTATTCTATAAAAAAAATGAATTTCTATGGAAATGTTTGCTTTAGTTGTCTTGAAAAGTAGTTCAATTAACTAAAGTATCCATACCCAATTAACAAACGTCACGTTACTTTAACAACTTTTATACACAGCTGAGCACAGGCCTATCTGTGCGCAGGCAGTAGGCTAGCATGCATTACTACGTAATTTCACAGACACTAATCAGAGTGTAGTGCTGATAAAGAACCTAGCTATGCTACTGCTCTCCGTCATTAGTCTATGATGAAATCTTTTTTCCTTCTTTTAGTGGTTAGACTAATCAATTATCTGCTACTACACAAACGACTGGTCAAAAAGTTATTGTTTATTTCTTAGTTTTATATTTACTTTTTATTGATATTCATATTTATTTTGACAGCCTCGCTAGATATGTAAACGTGACAGGTGGAAAAGAGGTCCCAGGTTCTGATGCCGTATTGAGCCAAAATCCATTATTGGGTTTTTCTGTGAAGAAATTCTCAGTAGCAACCCGGACTCAGGAAGTTGGTGGTGTTTAACTCCCGTGCCTCATTGGATTGCCATCACATCGAAATGCGAGAGAGCACTAGTTCTTGCGTACACACTCGTGCACTATAATCCTGTCCTGCGCAGATGGATAGTCTCCGTTGCAGCCAGCCGCTATGACAGAAATTAGATCGGGAGGACAGTATTATTACTATTTTTTAATACAGTGTAACTAATATAGACAATACATAGGACACTCAATAAGTTTCGAGATATACAAAAAATATTCTAGATACTATTAATATTTATTTTACATCTTTTCAGATATTCTCCATCATGCTCTATACAAAGTTCCATTCGCCTAAACAAACTCTGAAACTACTTTTGCCAGTCTTGATCTGACAGGTCGGAAATCGCTTCTTCGTAGGCATGGCTTCTTCGGCGCTTGAAAAAAACTTGTCCTTTATTTTTTCTTTGAATCTTGGGAACAAAAAGAAATCACAAAAAGTTAAGTCAGGGATGTAGGGTGGTTGATTTAAAGTTTCAACTATGTGAAGAGGCGTTATCGTGATGCAGCATGATTCTTCGAAGCCCGGGCTTTGGTCGTCTCTCCCGCACAACGTGAAAAGCTTTGGGTAATGCAACTACAGTATACCATTTGGAGTTGACTGACCTTCAATTTTCCAGCATTGACGTCGACAAATGTCCGCTCCGCGAATAAAAACTAGCCACCATTTTTTTTTGCCAACGTTGGGAGGTATTTGCAGTTTTGTCAGTAACTGTCCTTCTGAGTAGACCCTATTATTTTCCGAATCATATTGATACATCCATGTCTCGTCACTAGTAACGATTTCTAAAACACGCCAGGATGCCCTGTTTTCATAATGTAGACGCATTTCATGGCACTAATTCACACGAGTCTGTTTTTCGCTTTCGGCGAGCAAACGAGGGATCCATCGACAACAAAGCTTCCTCACTCCAAGATGTTGATGTAGATGGATGGTATGAATGCTTCTCGAACTAATGCCTACAATCTTTTCGATGTCCGTATATATGATTCGTGGGTCTTCTCGCACTAACATTTCAGTAGTGCATATATTTTTGCCGTTACTGCTGTTTGCGGGCCCCGGTTCTTCGGTCATCTTTAAGGTTAATTTTACTCCTTTTGAATTCAGCAAACCACCTAAAAATTGTAGTGCGTGATGGAGCTGAGTCTCTTAATGCTGATTGTAATCATTGTAAACTTACTTGATCGGTTAAACCAAATTTATAATCATAATAGATCATAGCGCGCAAATGTTCGCGGTTAAGATCTATCGTTTTAAATGAAAAGCGCGGGAAGACTTGTGGGAAAATTAATAGAACTTTGTTTTTTTTTAAATATTGAGCAAATGGCTTAAAGAGTTCTATTTTTAAACAAATTTGCTCCTTAGAAACATAATATAACACGGGTGCGTTCCATTTTTAAATTTCGAGCATCTCAAAACTTATAGAGTGACCTATGTACTTTCGCTATCATCATCAGCTCTGAATTTTTTTTCCTTAAATACGTCTCTTAAACTGGAATGAATTTTTATTAACGCTACAATTTGGAAATAAAATTACTTAAAATTACCTACTAATGAAGCATCTCCCTCAACATTATTTTTCTAAAAATTTAATAGTGTATTTTAATATTATGCAGAAATAAGAGTAATCAATGAAATAAACAAACATGTTACGATTTTACGACCGATTCAAACAAATATATAAAATATCTAAAAAAAATACATGTTTATAATTACTGTATTTCTTGTGATGGTAGCATAAGGGGATCCCTTTTCGTTTCGTATTTTTCTTTAAAAGGGCGACTATAGTATATGCCATAAAGTCATATGGTTAGTATAATCCATCTCGTTCATCCCAGGAGTAAAATACCTAGGCTAACATACGAACAGCAGAGTCCAAAATGATCAACCTGGACCATGATTCTATCACATAAATTCTGTGACTCCGTGCATCACATTACAATCAGACTCCGAGCATCACAGTACAATCAGACTCCGATAACCTAAATTCGCTTTCATTAAACACAAAATTTCTATCTAGATTTTGATCACAGGACCGCCGGCTGGCTGTGATCATCATAAACGTCATTGACTATCTACAATTGTTTTATTTATAGGCTGGTAATAAAATAAATACTTAAAATCAGTTTTGCTTTACAGTTCGCAATGTCGCCTCTTAATGCAACTCACGTATAAGGCTAAAGTCATAAATCATATCTCAAGCTCAAGTAAAGAATTACGTGCACGAAACCGCAAGCCTGAATACTCTAGATTTCAAAATTTAGGAAATTAATGGAAGGATAATATCGCTCGTTAATCACACAAGGGAGAGATTAATGGTTTTTACTCATTTTGGCAATCAATTCAAAACGTTTTTGTTTGTGCTCTGTACAACTCGCTTGTCTTCGTCTGGTGTCCTCTGGTGTTCTACTTATTATAAAGTCTCTGATTTCAACATTTAGCAAACATAGCTAAGAAAGTTTATTTTATTTAATATAACACTGATAATAGCCGTGAATGTGATGAAGGTATGTCTGAAAAAAATGCCGTAAGAAAATCATTTATGTCAATTACGTTTATTTTCTGACTACGTGCGGACGGGGATGAAATCAGGAAATCGTCGAATTTTTACACAATAACTAAATACTTAAGAAAAACTAAATCCATAATAATTTAAAATTTAACAATTTATTGTGATTTATTATCTTTTGAACAAGATTCCGACGGTGGATAAATCTATGTACGGCTATCAAACAGAGCGTAATTCAATTCGTGGTAGAGCCAGGTAGCATAAAAGGATCAGCCCGACCGCGAAAGATCACGCAAAATACCAGCGCAAAATAGCAACATATTGTTGCCGTGTTACTTAAGCTTAATAACGAGAACCGTAGAACCTATTTACTGGTAAAGAAGCATACACAGAATATGTTAGTCCTTAAGGGTGGCAACACGTCTGCATTTTATTTCTTTTATCAATGTATACACAATATCAATTTACCATCACATGGACTGTGTGTTCTTGTCGCTCTTATTTCTATAAAAAGGTAAAGTTTCCCAAACTGTGTTTACGGCGGTATTGTCCAAATGGCCGTGATGGAAATACACTGCAGAACAGAAGTGTTCCTGAACGGAGATGAAACGTAAGAGAAATTTTTGCCCTTATAAGTCGATCAGCCACCAACCGTACGTTCAAGTGCACGCTCAGATGACCGAGTCAATGCAATACGAATAAAATCATTGAATAACGTTGCGACGGAACGCTGCCGGAAGTTGAAGTCACGGCTCACCGGTGAAGGTATCATGAATAATGTTGGTGCCAATATTATGTATTACAACAGTTTCTAATTTAAGTGAAAAGTCTTTACTACTTCTATAATTTTATATAATATCATATTTAAATACATAAAATTGCACTATTAATATGAATTTAAGTAAATTAAACTAAATAAAACAAACAATTTTGACGACACCGTGGCGCAGTTGCTTAGCAATGAGCGGCTGCGCTGGGGGTCGCGGGTTCGAATCCCGCACAGAACAAGTATTTGTATGGCCATCCAGACCCGGAACAAATAGTTGTTCCGGGTCTGGATGTTTGTCCTTGTGCAATTTATGTTTGTAAACTGCCCCCACAATACAGAAGAAAATCCTAGTGTAGGGGTAACGTTTTTTTATAAATTATCCGTATACAAGCAAAGTAATACAAATACATTGTATTGATTATAATAGTATATGGTGGAGCCACGTGTTTAATGCTGCCGAAGTCTAGTTCCCCGGTCGAACCTTAAACCTATTACGCGAGATATTAACTAAAGTGGACTGTATATGCGGTTGCTTCTACGCTTATGTAAAGGCGACTACTATAGCATGCGGTATAATGCACTCGCTCTTCCCTAAAACTAAACTATTATTGTGCCAAATCGCTGAAAAGGAATCCTGCCTGATTAGGAAAACACAAATTGGAGCGGGTTAAACTATATTATCAGGCAGGCGGTAAATAAAGGAATATTGACTCACCGGGGTTTCTTCTATCCTGTTGAGCACTATAGCTGCAACTTCTAGAACTTCTTCTGGAACACTCCGGAGAGAGGCGGTGCGCGACTATATCTCACACGAGGTGAGGCGGGTTTCCTGGAGCTCGACTGCTTCCAGGCTAAAGCGGTTTCTACTAGCGGTGTGGTTTCAACGACGACTGCGGTGGAAAGAGGCCGCGCAACGGTCGCGCGTGCCTTATATGTCCTCGGCCCCGATGATTACGTGACATTCTAGAATCATCTTCTTGCCCCTCCCACCCCACCACCCCGATGTGTCGATGGAGGATCGAGGAGGGTATGAATGATATCGTTTTGTCAGAAAGGAACAAGCGGCTTGGCACCTCTACCGTCAAATATAATAATCCAATGGTTTTTTTTTCCGCGCAACCATCTCCCCCGCCCTTGAAGGATTTCCTTCAAAATTAACTAATACAACTAGAGCTAAGATCAACTAACAAAATAACTAACTAACACTAAGATTACTTAAATTCAACTACAATTTAATCTAGAAAGCTAATTTAAATTATGGAAGAGGCAGGGGGCACAAACGGACAACCGGACGCAAGTAAGACCCAACCGTGGTCTTAACGCGAGCTATTCTAACTACTCCGTCGGAACCGGGAAAGACCTCTTCGACAATTCCTACGGCCAGTGGAGAGGCGGCGTATTCTCTTTGGTGAGCACAACTACAGTTCCTACAGCTAAAGGCTCAGTTGCTGTGTTCCATTTTTGCCGAGACTGCAAAGTATGCAAGTATTCCATCCTCCATCGCTTCCAAAACGATTGCACTAACCGATCTAATAATTTGTGGCGTGCGGAAATGCTAAGTCTGTTCTCATCCATACCTGCGGCTGGCAAATACTTTAAAGGCGTTAAATTCAAAAAATGTGCTGGAGTTAGAGCCAGCGGTTCCGAGGGGTCACTAGACAACGTACGACAAAGTGGGCGACTATTCATTACGCATTCAATTTGAGCGAGCACCGTACTTAGCTCTTCGAAGGACAAAATTTGATCTCCTATTACTCGGTATAAATGACTCTTTAGACTCTTGATATTAGTCTCCCAATTGCCCCCAAAATGGCTCGCGGCTGGGACGTTCAGAGACCACTCAATGCGGTTCTCGGCTAGAATGTGAGCGAACTCCGAATTATAATATTTGCTAGCTAAGAGCTCATGTAGTTCCGATAAAATACGTTTTGCACCGACGTAGTTCGTACCGTTATCCGAATACAATCTACTTACGGGGCCACGGCGGGAAAGAAATCTTTTAAATGCACCCATAAAGCCTGCTGTGCTTAGATCACCAACGAGTTCTATATGCACCGCTCGAGTAGTTAGACATACGAAAATGCAGACGTAAGCCTTTGTGGATCTTATACCACGCCCGCGAGTGAGCGTGACCTTAAACGGACCAGCGAAATCAGACCCGGTGTGCATGAAGGGCTTTACTGATTGTATTACTCTACAAGATCTAAGTTCCGCCATTTCCGGAAATGACGGCTTGGGGCGTGCCCGAAAGCAAGCTATACATCGGTGCACCCGATTGCGTATTAAACTACATGCAGAAAGAATCCAATAATTCTGACGCAAAATCGACATCAACAAGTCGGGGCCAGCGTGCGAGTTCAATTTATGATGGTAATCGACTAATAAGTTCATGATATGGTCTTTACACGGTAAAACAATAGGGTGCCGTTGGTCGAAACTCAATTGCGAGTTGGACAAGCGTCCACCCACCCTTACAATCCCATCCTGTAAAAATGGCTTAAGGCGTTGAAAGGCGCGACTACAAGCTCTATTCGATTGTAATCTTCTAATTTCTTCAGAGAAGTGCGCGCGTTGAAGTTCACGCAATACTAGCGACTCGGCATAGTTGTAATCGGATGCTAAGACATACGAACGTCGCGGTAACAGCTTCGCGAATCGACAAACGTAAATTACGCTACGCAATAATTTCGACCAAGAGGACAAGCGGTTCGCCAAAGCAATGATTGGAGAAACCCTCGAAACGTTCGCCACTAGAGCGTGTCTCTTCTCTTCCGGCGGTTGTGACACTGACGAAGGTTCGAAGTCGGTTATTGGCCATTGCGAGGGATCCAAGTGAACCCAAGCAGGTCCGTGGAACCAAAGCGGGTGGTCCATTATTTGCATCGGGGTGAGTCCACGGGATAGACAATCGGCGGGGTTTTCCGTACCGGACACGTGATAAAAGTTCCGCGTTTCTAACTCGTCTTGTATCTTGGCCACTCGGTTCGCAACAAACGTATCCCAACGGTGGGGTGAAGAATGAACCCAGCATAAGGCGACGGTGGAGTCGGAAAAGGCCAATATCCTTTCTATGTGAACTCTATCCCTACATGCGCTGATAACTGCGGTAATAAGCTTGGTGAGTACTAATATTGCGCAAAGCTCTAAGCGCGCCAGAGAGACAACCTTACGGGGGGAGACTCTCGACTTAGAACTAATGAGGCTAATCGAATTTCTACCATTATTCTGGACGTGGAAATATACAACGCCCCCGTAAGCCTTCTCGCTGGCGTCTGCAAACCCAACGACTGTTATGGCGCTACTTCTATCTACGTTTATATGACGCGGTATTTTAATTTCTTTTAATAAAGGAAGTTCCTCTCTAAAGCGCTGCCACAACCGAACAATGCTATCAAGCGGCGAGTCATCCCAGTCGCATTCCAATAACCAAAGTTGTTTAATTAAAAGCTTAGCGTATAATACCACTGGAGCTACGAAACCCATGACGTCCCATAATCTAGCAACGCATGACAGTATTGTGCGCTTTGTGCATTTCTCTACGGGCGGATTTACCTTAAGGCTAAACACGTCGGACTCTGGTGACCAACATAGACCGAGCACCTTGTGTGTATCAGAATCGTCGAATTCCTTTATCGCCGAAAGACGGTGTGATAGTGGGATTGTATCCAAAACCGGACGCGAATTACTAGTCCACTTCACAAGATCGAATTGACCCGATTTCATGAGCCTTATAACCTCGGCGGTGGTTAGGGTTGCCTCCTCCACGCTATCGACCGAGTACACAAAATCATCCATATATAATCCGCTCTCAATTGCCCTCTTAGCTTTAGGATAAGAGGGACCTTCATCGTGAGCGAGCTGTCTCACCGTGCGTAACGCATGAAATGGGCTCGACTTTAAACCAAAACAAACGCGATTAAATTCAAACACCATTAGAGGTTCCTTTGGGTTGAAACGATATAAAATGCGTTGGAATCTACGGTCGCATTCACGGACCCCTATGCAAAGAAACATTTGACGAATATCGGCGGATAGTGCTATACTAAACAAACGAAAATTGACTATTATATTAAATAAACTGCCCTGTAAATTTTGCCCACTATAGAGGATATCGTTAAGCGACAGGTGAGTGCTAGTTTTAGCACTAGCGTCGAGCACTACACGTAACTTAGACGTAAGTTTGTCCTCTCTAATGACTCCGTGGTGTGGTATGAAATACGACGGTGTGTCTTCGTAGTTATCTAATTTCGAAGCCACAAGTGATATGTAACCTTCTCTTATATATTCGTTAATGACGCCGTCGTAAGCTTCCTTTAACTGGGGTGAAGCGAGCATCCTACGCTCCAAGCTGTAGAAACGTTTTTCCGCCATTTGACGCGAATCGCCGAGAGATACAACATCTCCTTTAAAGGGTAGCGCTACACTATATCTACCGTCGCGATCACGAATGGTCGTGCGGACGTAAATTTCCTCGCATAACCTATCATCTGAGCTAGCTATGGGTGGAACGTTCACCTCCTCCATCTCCCAAAATTTGCGGACTAACGACTCGAGCGGTTCGACAGCCATACCACAATAAGAGGTTGCCGAAATACTATCTATGATGGGGGCGGAGCCAAGGATCACATAGCCCAATACGGTTTCCAGTGCGTAAGGCGCGGTATGCGAGGAGTTGCCCCTGACCTTATTGTTTAACAAAAGATGAGGGAAAAGCGATGCTCCAATGAGCATGTCTATGTTTCCAGGAACGGCGTAAGTGTCGTCCGCTAGAGTCAAATTTTTAAATTCAATCAATGCCGAGGTGTCAACCGAAACCGTTCAGTGACCCTATCTACTACTAGTGCATTTATATCAAAGTTAACATTACGATCTATCCGAGAATAAAATTTTAAATTTATATATCCCTGGGTAGCTTTACTAATACCTCCGATGCCTTTAATTACAGGACATGAAAGTGACCTATTTATTACTAAGCCTAAGCGCTGACAACATTGTCGCGTTATAAAGCTATTTTGGGCTCCGCTGTCCAGCAGTGCACGGACGCTTTGTTCGTTTCCACGCGAATCCCTAACCAAAATACGTGCCGTACCCAGTAACACGGTTGAAGGAGGTTGTGCTCCCATATTTGCCAATGAGCACAGAGCGACATCACCAGGTCGACCGCTAGAATCGTTGACCTTAGTAGGGGCGAATTCCTTATCCGCTTTACTTGACGCCGCTATGTTGCTATTTTCAAAATGTAATAGCGTGTGATGTTTCCTGGCGCACTTGCTACATACGGAACTCGAATTGCATTTTGCAACTAAATGCTTATCGCTTAAGCAGTTCAAACATAGGGTGTTTGTCTTTACTAATTTATAACGCTCGCTTGGTGAATATTTACGAAAAGTCGCACAATTATATAAATTACCGTGTCTATCTTTACATACTAAACAAGTATGCTGGAGTGATGTTGGCGTAGCGGTTACGTAAGTTAACGACCCTGCTATTTTAGATGGTTGAGTCTGTCTACGGTCGACGCACCTTTTAATCTCCTGTTTAACGTTCGGAGAGCGCTGCATCACCTTTATTTGATCTCGCACGAACGATGCTAATGAATGAAAGGAAGGCATCTCCGAGCTACGATGCTCCATTTCAAACGCACGCACGGTGTCGGGGTCCAACTTCTTCAGTGCAATATGGAGAAAGACCACGTCCATAAGATCATTAAATTTCAAATTCTTAAGTGCAGCCACCGATGCCACAAATTTATCTAGAAATTGCTCTAAGCCGTTGATGTTCGCGGATGATATAGATTTAAGATCGAATATCTGGTTCAAATATTTGGAAGCTAACATTCTCCTATCTTCATATTTAGTTTTAAGCGTTTCGAATATTAATAAGTAATTGTTTGCTGTAGGTGTAAAACCAGAGCAGATCGACTGTGCCCTGCCACTAAGTTTACTGATTAAGTAATATAATTTTTCGGCGTCCGATAACGATGGGTTATTGTGTATATTGTTTTGAAAACTACTGAAGAAGAAGGGCCACGTCTTAATATCACCATTAAATACCGGAATATCTATTGGCGGCAACCTAATCGAGTCGCTTGGACGTACCTGTTTTTCCGGCTTTGCTTCGTTTTGAGATAGGGATCTCGCAATTCTTTTCACGCGACACAACATATCTTCGAATGCCAGCAGCGGTTGGTAGTTCACTATGTATTTCGGGTCGATTTGTAATTCCAAATGATTAATTTGGTCTAATAGTTGTTCGTAATCTATTCGTAAAGAATCTATCGTTTCGATTTCGGTCAAAAAAGTTTCCCGCACTGCTTCTATATGGATGTTCTTTATATAATCACTTATATTCTGCATACGCGAAAAGAGTATGTCCCTCTTAGCATAAAGCGTTTTAATTTTGATTTCACTTCCACTAACTGCCATTTTAAACTATTATAGTAAAGTTATATCAATCACAATTAATCTCACAACGCACAAACAATAAAGGATGGACACTCGGTATGCCGTATTACGTAATTAAATCGAACACCTGCGCAGCGAGTCGAGGTGACGCGTCATTTGCTAGACTCAATAATTTTATCAAGATTGTGGGTAAGCGTATCAAACGGTTCCTATTACACTGTTTCAATTATTTAATAGGCTTTAAATTTAATCAAATACGAGCGCTATAAAACGAATAATTCTGTTTGCGAGTACCTAATCAAATTTTAAATTTAAACGAACACTATTTAAGTCTATTCTATAAATTGGAGTGCATTATCTAATTAATTAATTCAACAATTCGACCAAAATCCTGCTCGAAGTGACCATAAAATGGTGGAGCCACGTGTTTAAGGCTGCCGAAGTCTAGTTCCCCGGTCGAACCTTAAACCTATTACGCGAGATATTAACTAAAGTGGACTGTATATGCGGTTGCTTCTACGCTTACGTAAAGGCGACTACTATAGCATGCGGTATAATGCACTCGCTCTTCCCTAAAACTAAACTATTATTGTGCCAAATCGCTGAAAAGGAATCCTGCCTGATTAGGAAAACACAAATTGGAGCGGGTTAAACTATATTATCAGGCAGGCGGTAAATAAAGGAATATTGACTCACCGGGGTTTCTTCTATCCTGTTGAGCACTATAGCTGCAACTTCTAGAACTTCTTCTGGAACACTCCGGAGAGAGGCGGTGCGCGACTATATCTCACACGAGGTGAGGCGAGTTTCCTGGAGCTCGACTGCTTCCAGGCTAAAGCGGTTTCTACTAGCAGTGTGGTTTCAACGACGACTGCGGTGGAAAGAGGCCGCGCAACGGTCGCGCGTGCCTTATATGTCCTCGGCCCCGATGATTACGTGACATTCTAGAATCATCTTCTTGCCCCTCCCACCCCACCACCCCGATGTGTCGATGGAGGATCGAGGAGGGTATGAATGATATCGTTTTGTCGGAAAGGAACAAGCGGCTTGGCACCTCTACCGCCAAATATAATAATCCAATGGTTTTTTTTTCCGCGCAACCAGTATACAATAAAATATAATATCAAACTTCTAATCAAAATAACTAAAAATTTTACTCGTAATTTATTACCTCGAATGATATTGCTCTACTGTTATAAATTTGTACGCCTAAGAACTTAAAAATAAAAACCAACGGAACTCTTGCCTGAAATTAAGTAATAATAATAATTGGCAACCACAACCCAACCAGATGAGAAAACTATTTAAATTTCCCATAATAATTAAATAAAATAATCAAAGTCGATGGATGTAGGTGGCTCAGAATCGTGCTTTGCGGCAGTACTTGGAGAGGCCTATGTTTAGCGGTGGACTTGTGAAGGGCTGTAATAATGATGATTTGAATGTATGAGTGATGATGATGATGATGATGAAATAAGGCTTTGGGAAAAGCGAATTTTGTACTAGTGACAAAAGTCAAAAAGTTCGGTTTTAGGCATAGTGGTGTTGTAACTGTCACTGTCGGTGCACTGTTTCCTAGTCATAGTCAATATTACTGCATAAACCTTTCATTAAATACAGATATATTTGAACGTTTTTATAGCGGCTTTCTTTCATCTTTTGTATGCTTCCAATATTCCGAAGTTATCGCATGTTTTCGAAATAGGCTAGAAGTTTTGTTAAATAAATTCTAATGAAATATTACCTTTTTGCTTAATTTAAAGTTATCGACAGTCCAATATTGGAAATTGTGTTATGTATTTTATCACGTGCATATTTTATAAAATATTTAAACTTGAAGTGAAACTTATGACGATGTCTAGTGCTGTAAAAACTTTATTTCAAAATAAAAGTAAATATTTCAGCGTTATCGCAATTCTAAAGAAGACTACAGTAATTAATTAGGAAAAAATCTCCATTGATTCATGTAATATATGTCTTAAGGTCTCTCAGCGAGTTTTAGAGAGCGTTTGCTCGAAGTTTCTCTATGTGAATGACTTCGTAAACGACCGTCCAACGAACCTAAAATAGCAATGGGCGAGCCATATAGCTCGAAGAACCGCAAACCGATGACGAAAAAAACTTCTAGAGTGGCCGTCTAAGTCGCCCCCCTCTAGATGGAGCGACGACTTGGTAACAGATGCATCTCAAAGTACACATACATTACCGCGCTTTATGACATTCCTTGTGGAAGGCCTATGTTTGGCAGTAGACCTGTGATGAGTTCTAATAATGATGATGATAACAATGAACCTCAATACTGGGGGTCCATAAAGAGCGATAACGAAGTACTCACCGATGCGTTGAACCAACTACAGGGCGTCAATATAGTATGAAAAATCAAAAGTTTAAAAAGAAGTTAAGTATAAACAGGCCAAACACAGCTATTTAAGCGTAAGAGTTATGGACTATATCCAGTTCTTTATTAAAAATATTGCTTTACTATTGTTACGAGCTTGAGGTTCGTGACAATAAAAATTGCCGATAAAATTACCTAAATTAACACTTTAATTTACTTTACACAAATTAAAACTTAAAACACTAATAATTAAACACACTAATTCACTTTATTCCGCTCCGAAGCTTTGCTCGTATCGCCAATTTAATACTACTTCGATCGCATCTTGCAGCGCCTATTTATATAAATTAGCAAAATATCCAGAATGTTCAAGTAAATACGCGCAAGGTACCGAGAGTTCGAGTTTTAAACTTCAAGAAGTTTAGTTCTTCGGTTCGAGACTAGATGGCGCTAGTGCCGTCGATTTGAGCGCGTAACACTGCCCCCTCCTAAGACATGCTCGTCCCGAGCATTATCGGCCCCATAATAACGCGCTAGGCGATCCATATGGACGATCTTAGGAGTCCCTCTTGCGCCTTTCTGTATCCGGTAGGTTACATCGTTGATCCTGGTCACAATCCGGTACGGGCCGTCCCATTTAGCTTGAAGCTTAGGAGATTTCCCTTTGCTGCGGACTGGATTGTGCAACCACACAAGTGAACCTTCGTCGAACCCTTTGTTGTTCATTTTGCGATCATACCGGGTTTTCATCTTTTCAGACATTTGCTGGCCCGATTGTCTGACGTGCTCATAAACGTCATTCATTTTGTTCCGCAAGTCATTTGCATAATCGGTTATACTGCGTGGAGCATCAGGTGGTATCCCGGTGATCAGGTCTGCAGGCAGCCGTAATTCTCTTCCAAAGTTTGCGAAAGCTGGTGTCACTGCTGTACTTTCGTGAACAGCGCTTCGATATGACAACAAAAACGGTTGTATGTGCTTGTACCAATCTCGTTGCAGATTGTCTACAACTTTTGCTAGGTACCTCTCCAATGTCTGATTAAATCGTTCTACCATTCCATCAGATTGCGGGTGATAAGAAGTCGTTCTTGTTTTATGAGTACCCATAACTCGGCAAGTTTCCTGGAATATTTGAGACTCAAAATTCCTTCCTTGATCGCTGTGAATTTCTAAAGGTGCCAAAACGACAGAAGACTTCATGAACTAGCTTATCAGCAACTGTTGAAGCTTCTTGATTTGGAATGGCGAAGACTTCTGGCCACTTAGTGAAGTAATCCATCACAACCATGAAATACTTGTTACCGCTTTCACTCTCCGGAAACGGCCCCGCCACGTCAATGGCTATTCTCTCCCATGGTGCACCAACATTGTACAACTTCAATGCACCTCTACTACGAGTCTGAGGTCCCTTTACAGCCGCACAACTTGTACTTTTGCGACACCAGTCCTCGACATCGTTTCGACGGTGGATCCAGTAAAACCATTCTCGGATCTTCAGTAGAGTTCGTTTAACTCCCAGATGGCCTCCTGAATAATCATTATGGTACAGCTGTAGAACATCCGGTACTTTAGTTTTAGGGACAACCATTTGTGAATGACAGCTGTCTCCCCGAACATTTTCCCATTTACGGCACAGAACTTCATCCTGAAGCAGCAAGCTGTCCCACTGGGCCCAATAGCTTTTAGTGGTCGAACTCATCGCCGAGACGTCGCTCCACTTGGGCTTGGGAGCACTGGCCTTCATCCATTCCAGGATCAGCTTGATGTCCGGATCTTCCTGCTGTGCACGTTGAAAGCTGTCCTTCTACTCGTTGCTGAGGTGGTCTGCCCTGAGCATCCTCACGGATACCACTTCCTTACTCTCTTGCCTAGTTTAATGTTAGCAATCTTCAGGACAAGGTCTTCGTTATAATGCATCTGCGTTCCTATGAGATTTCCCGCTGCGATGTTCGATCTCAAAGTCGTATTCCTGCAGTAGTTTAATCCACCTCGCAACTTGTCCTTCTGGATTTTTAAACTGCAATAGCCATTTTAGTGCAGCATGGTCAGTTCGTAAGTGAAATTTTCGCCCCAGAAGATATTTGCTAAAATGCTGCAACGACTTTACCACAGCTAGCAATTCGCGTCTTGTGACACAATAGTTCCTTTCCGGTTTTGACAACGACTTGCTGAAGTACGCTATCACGACCTCTTGGTCACCATTCCGTTGAGACAACACACCGCCAAGTCCTATATCACTTGCGTCTGTGTCAACTATAAATTCTTTGCTTGCATCAGGGTATCCCAAAATAGGTGTTTTGCACAGACGGTCCTTGAGCTCCTGGAATGTGATATTACAACTTTCATCCCAGCAGAAATGTCGCTTCTCCTCGGTTAGCTTATGCAGAGGTTTGGCTATATCTGCAAAGTTCTCCACAAATCGCCGGTAATAGGAGCACAAACCCAAAAATGCTCTAACCTGAGTCTTGTCTTTTGGAACCGGCCAATCCTTTACAGCTGCGATTTTCTCCGGATCCGTGCGGATACCTTCTTCCGACACTACATACCCCAAAAAGTTGACTTGCCGTTTGAATAGTGAACATTTCTTCGGACTCAGCTTGAGATTGGCACTCTGAATCTTCATGAGCACGCGTCCCAGGCTTTCAAGGTGTTCCTCAAACGTGCGGCCCACGATGATGATGTCATCCAAGTAGACCAGACAGGCATCGCCAATTAGCCCGGTAAGTACAAGTTCTATCAGCCTTTCAAACGTTGCTGGAGCATTGCACAACCCAAACGGCATTACTTTGAATTGCCACAGACCCTTTCCCGTCGAGAACGCAGTTTTCTCCTTGTCCTTAGTGTCAATTTCAACTTGCCAGTAGCCACTTTTTAGATCCAGCGTGCTAAACCATTTTACCCCTTTTTTTTTACATGGGGAAATGCCTACGCATACCCGCCTCGCGGGGGCAAGGACGGGTTATGTCGGACTCGCACCGACTAAAAAAACCCCATGGTGTTCCACCTTTGACGCATATTGGCAGGGCTACGGGAACGCTTTCGCACACATCCGCGGCCCTACTAGCGCCTGCCGCCCCATGGCAGCACCTCCTCGGGAGAGGAAAATTCCTCCCCGTTCTCCTTCCCAGGTAAGGCGCACCAGAACACATGGCGCGCCTTCCTCCACGGCCTCCAATTACGTCTGTGCAACAGACGCCCCCGCGTCTAATGCACAAAGGCCATGGGGCCAGGAAAAACGAGCACTTAGAAGCACTAGCCTTCCCGACCCCAGCGGCGGATCTGGTCTATGGCTCCGCCGCCAACCAAGATTCGGCTGCGGAGGGTAGAGAGAGCGGCGCCTCGCAATACCGACAATCCTCTCCCCCCGCAGCCCCACCACCACCGCATCAACGGTGCGGCCCCCTTTGAGTCGCGAAGGATAGGGCGAGTGGCGCATCGCCATACCAACACTCCTCTTCCTCCGCGACTCCACCTCGGCTGCAGCGGTAGAGGGTGCGCGAGTCCCCACTCGCTGCAGTCCACCAGCACACATCCAAAGTGGGCTCCCCAAGCCCACTCGGAGTGGCCACCTCAGGCCGGCCCTTCACCTTGGGCCAGCCAAGTGGGTTCCTCTTTGTTCACCGTGGGAGACCAAGCCACGGCTACTAAGCCCCCCCCGCCACGACAAGGCGGGAACCCGTTCGGGGGGGAAACCATTTTACCCCTGTAAGCATGTCCAACGTGTCATCAATTCTTGGCAAGGGACAGCTGTCCTTCTTTGTAACGTCGTTCAGACGGCGGTAATCAACACAAAACCGCATGTTGCCATCCTTCTTCTTTACCAGCACACGGGTGAACGGGACTAGATGAAGGTTCAATAACACCATCCTTCACCATTCCCTCAATCATGGTTTTCACTTCCTTTTCACGTGCTACCGGCAATCTTCTTGGCCGCTGACGGATAGGCATTTCCTCTCCTGTGTTTATTTTGTGTTGAACTAAGCCAGTCTTTCCTATGTCAGCATCGTTTGACGAGAATACATCGGCGTACTTGAGTAACAACTTCTTCGCCTTGACCAATTCGTTCGGGGAAAGAACACTGCGACAGTCTTCCAAAAGTGTGGTCACTCTCGTTTCTGAATCTTTGCTGGGGGTCCCACTCGATATATATTGGCACCGACGTAACCAATCCACTTCGTCACAAGTGCCAACCAGTGTACCTTTTTCTATAATCTGTTCCCGGTCGCAAAGGTTCAGCACAAGTATTCTTGAGATGTCAGTGGTTCTGACCGAGGTTCGAGCTACTTTCCATGGAAGGTCATTGTTTACCCTTTCCACAAGTACACAACGGTGAGCTTGCCCAGCATTTCGGGGAAGACTAACCGGCACAATCGTTTCAGATCTCAGCGGAAGAACAATCTTCTTAATGCTGTACACGTTCCCTGGTAACGCACCTTCCATAAAAAGTTCCTCCTGTCCACATTTCAAAACACCTTGCTTAACGTCGATCTCACAACAATTATTCCTCATAAAGTCTAGGCCTAGGATGCAGTCGTCCATTATATCAGCCACGATGACATTATGCAGGTAGATCACGTTGCCAAGCTTCAACTCCATCTCCTTCTCTCCACGGACGGGTATACACTGACCGGTGGCTGTTACCAAATTAATGCGTTCACGGTTTTATGCGGAGTCCCCAAGGAACTGACTTATAAGTTGGGAACTAACAACCGTACGAGAGGCTCCAGTGTCTATGGTCAGTTTACACGGCATTCCGTTGACCTCGCCCTTGATGATTAGACTGTTCCCATCATGGGTTTGTGAGATCGAGATCCTTGGGGCTCTTTTAACATCAGCCAGCACCCGCCCCGCAGTTCTGACTTTTACTCGTTTCCCTGCTGCTGCTGGGCGGTGCTGTTGGCCGCACTACCCTCCTGGGATCGTTCACCTTCCCTTTCTAGGGTTCGCTTAGGGCAGCTGGATCGAAGATGGCCCTTTTCCCTACAGCCATAGCACCTAGGGCTGTATCCTTTGTTGCGGTCGCGAACTGTAGCTGCTGCAACCTCCCTGACGCGATGGGAACGATGATCCTGCCGCACGGCTTCTACCTCCAGTGCATGGGCCAAGGCGTCCTTAAGCGTCTCGTGGTGCCCGAGCCTCACAGCAGCTCTGACTTCCAGGTTGCGAATGCCGTTGATGAATGTCTGCAACAGGTTCCCTTCAATGAGCGCAGGTACAGACCGGTATGCTTTTCGCACCAGCTTCTCCACTTCTAGAGCCCACTGCTGCAGGTTTTCGTTGATCCGTTGCACACGATCTTTAAGCTGCTGTGTTCCAGGTGAGCGTCGCCATATCTCGCCTCCAATGCCTCAAGGAGTTGCTCATAAGTCACTTCCTCACCGAGAGCTTCCAGAACTGTTAAGGCCTGGTCGCGCAGGCCTAGTGTGAGAGCAGTCATGGCCTGACTTTTATTCCAGCCGTTCGCCTTCATAACAGCCTCGAACTGGATCTTGTAGGCTGACCAGGAAGAAGTCCCGTCGAACGGTGGCACTTTGAACCCACGTAGCGAAGGTGTAGTAGCTACTACGGGAGCTGTAGTTCCATCACCCAGTTTGAGGTCGTCCAGCGTTTTCTTCACGTCAGCCACCACGTAATCAACCCGATTGTTCACTTGGTCGATTTGGGTTTTAGCTTCATTGATTTGTATTTCAAACCTACCTTCACCCTATCCTTCACCTCCTTTATCTCTTTCCCGAAGGTAGCATGAAGGTCCTTAATGAGGAGCATCTGCTCTTCCGACCGACGGACCTGTTCCTCCGGTCGGCGGGTCTGTTCATCCTCTCGGCGGGTCTGTTCATCCTGTCTGCCCCGCAGCTGCTCTTCCAACCGACGGACCTGTTCCTCCTGTCGGCGAGCCTGCTCCTGCAGCATCACCATCAGAGCACCTAGGTCAGGTGCTGCAGATGTAGGAGCTACTGACGGGCCTGCAGCCAGCGGCTATCCCTCCGAAGTCTGCGACGTTGCACCACCAAATCTTCTTTGGTCCGTCTCCTGCTGGCGTTGACTTCGGGTACGGACACCCTCCGTTTCCTCCTTAGGTAAAATAGGCATGATTTTATCCCACTTCTGACACCAATTGTTACGAGCTTGAGGTTCGTGACAATAAAAATTGCCGATAAAATTACCTAAATTAACACTTTAATTTACTTTACACAAATTAAAACTTAAAACACTAATAATTAAACACACTAATTCACTTTATTCCGCTCCGAAGCTTCGCTCGTATCGCCAATTCAATACTACTTCGATCGCATCTTGCAGCGCCTACTTATATAAATTAGCAAAATATCCAGAATGTTCAAGTAAACACGCGCAAGGTACCGAGAGTTCGAGTTTTAAACTTCAAGAAGTTTAGTTCTTCGGTTCGAGACTAGATGGCGCTAGTGCCGCCGATTTGAGCGCGTAACACTATATATAAAATGTATTATGATGGTACACTATCATCACAAAGTGGAATAAACTACTTTGAATTGTTTACTATTTTGTATTTTGTACAATAACCAGGTACATACTATACGGTACATTTTATACGTGGTAGAGCCATGCTGCAGTTATATTAGTAGTAGGTATAGTTGTAGCACGAACGGATCGGCTCGACCGGGGAAAGACCACGCTCTCACAGAATACCAGCGTAGGTATTCTGTGAGAGCGTGGTCGTGAGGTGAGTGTAGAGAACCGGAAACCTTTTTGACTGGAAACAAGGCATTCCATCTTAGTCCTAACGGGTGACAATGCATCTACATTTTAGATAGATAGATGTAGGTGTCTATGGGCCACAGCAACCACTTACGATCAGGTGGACTGTGTGCTCATTTGTCACCCTATACCATAAAAAATACGAGAAAAAACTAAGAATGAAATATCATTCATCGTCAGTCTTTTATATTTTATAAATATTTATTACGGTATTCTATAGAATGCATTTCAGAGAGTGAGCGCTGGAAATATATGCCTTAATTCCTCCCTCCTCTTTCCATCATCAGACAAACAGGCACTCAGCGGGTCTTTACCCCGTTGTTGTCGATATTCCACACATTCGAACCAAACGGTTTGGTTCATCTATCGCAATATGTACAGCAAAGGAATAGAATAATTTAACGGCGTATGTCTTTCCATCCGATTACAATCCGGGTATCTTCAAGGCAACCGTGAACACGCTTTTGTCATGCTAAGTCAGCGCAATTCATCACCTAGGGTGTTGTTGCCAATCACCACCAGTTGGGGTTGGAATCGAGCACTGGTTTATAATAACACAAAAGAACTTAGGAATTCTACAATTAAACATCAGTAGTGACGTATGCCACTGAAACCTTATAGAAAAACGGAAAAAAACGGAGTATAAAAAAACTTTCATTCCTTTCAATACATCATTTGTGCAATTTTATATTGTATGTACTATCTATTTAGATAGATTATTCTAGCATATCATCAGTAATTCAACTTTTTTACAAAGTAAAGTCACATGACGACAGTCCCTCTACAAAAATGGAGTCGAACAGAGAAAAGCACTTAACACACACATCGTTAACTTTTGTAGCAATACCAAACAGCTAAACTAGTGAATTAAGATCAAGATGCAAGAGACAGACTGAATCTTTGCATTCATAAATCGGACATGAATTTGCTCTTGAGCACGTGGGTGCAAGAATTTAAAATTTAAATCAAGTAAAACATTACCTTATAAAATAAAAGCAAAGAAAAACATAAAGGCTTCTCCAGCCGAGTTCTTTTTATTGTTCATTTATCGAAGGCATTTTTCATGTCCTGGCAGCATTGAACTTCTAAAGCTGCTGAGTGAGGAACGTGCACAAGATAAATAATACTTGCACCCCTTATTTCAACAAATTGTTTATTTAATCGTCATATACAAACCGTACGTGAGCGTTTATATTATTAATTTTAACAGCGCTATCAGATTTTTTTACGTGAAAGGGAATAAACTCGTTACACTTTACGTAAATATCTATATTTATGTAATGTATAAACGACGTAAAAGTAACAACTTAAGGCTTCCGTCTAGCTGTGCTCTTTTACATTTCCAGCCATTAGAGGGGGCGCTCTCCCCCGTGCATAAATACGTTCGAGATCGCACGTGAAGTTGCTCTATTTCATTAAATATATAACTTATTAATATATTTCCAAAATATTCCTTTTACTTTTGTTGTGGTAGTATAATTTTTTACCCTTTTATATTTTATAATTGTCGTTTTAGTCTTATTTATACGGGTTGTAAGTTTAAAAAGGGTAAATATAACCGAAGGAAAAAAAATACTGCTTTTTGTTTTTATTCATACAAATTACGACTCTACCTTGTACATTTTGTATTATGAATCAGTAAATTTTTTAATTTAATTTTTTTTGTATGCAATGTGGTTCAGCTCCATGATTCCAACTCCTGCCGTCTAATCGGATGTATATGATTTTTTTATACAAACTGAACATACAAATAGCGCTTATACCTGTTTTTTTAAGGAAAAATCGTATAGCGAAGTAATTTAGAAAGCAATCGATAAAAAATTCAAACAAAAGATTAACTGAATACACAAATATTTATTTATTTAGTTGGTGACAATAGTTGGTGAAAAAATAAGAAAGTTTTTTCGAGTGTTTTGTGTATGGTGTAGGGGTTAACTTTTTGTTCGTCGTATCGTATAGAGACAATTCTACGTCCCTCTAAATCAAAATCCTCTTTTTTACTACACATTTTTTCACGTTCTACATTGAAGTCGAAGCAATCACCCTTTTCACGTGCGGACGGCTGGCGCTAAAATAAAAAAAATAATAGCTTTGTTTTACATTTCTAAGATTCAAATTTTATGAGCCCATATTTATCATATTTGAATTACCTTGGTTTTAACTTTTCTAAAAGGCAGTCCACTGGTGGCTTTTCGTTTTCGCCCCTTTTTATTAACCTAAAATAAATATTATTATTAACTTTTTTAAATAGCAAAACTGCAGGTATTTATTTGTGTACATAAATAAAAAGGAATAACAATTTTAAAACAAATGCGATATTGTAGATATTAAACATGTACAACATGTGTTTTATGCACGATAATTGGCTAATTAACTATATATATAAAAAAACTCAAAAATAACTGTATATGTACCGAGTTTTCATTTTAGGGTTTATTTGCTACATCTTGTCCTTTTGTTTCCTTAAAACCATTAGTTGGTATTAAAATACTTTTAGAAGAATATTGAGGTTTGTTATCTTGATCACTAAAACGAAAAGTATTATATGTATTGTATATGTAAGTATTAAAGTTAATATGGCATTAACGTATATATATTTTAATCAAAAAAGGTAACAACAGAAAATGTTACCATGGCATAATATCATTTACTGGAGGGCAAGTGTTGCTAAAATTTGACATCGGTTGACGATCGGTAGACGCAGTGGCACTGACATTACTGAAAAGAATAAAGGTCACGTGAATAAATTACTGACAATCCAAACAAAATAAAAATAAAATTATTTTAATGAATTCTATTATAATAGAGACGGACCTTGCATTTTTTGGGATAAATTAAACACACACGTACAGACATAAAGACAGATAAGAATATTTCCAAACAATTGCTCGTCATCAATATCGATAGTAATGAGCAAATAAAAGCGTCCGTATCGCAAGAAATGTAAACGTACTTACTAGATTAGAAAACAAAGCGTCTTTATGGCAGTACCATAACCCTACTAATCACTATCCTAATTACAATAAATATAACAATAGGTAAGCGTCTTCTACGCGGAAACGTTCACAGGGCACGCGTCACCTGCGCTACCTGCGCTGCCCGCTCGCCGACAGTTCTCTAAGTAGCTAAGTATAGATTGTATTGTTATATAAGTAAGATGCTAGTTTCTAAAATTTAAATAAATCCGTAAATAATAACGTCTAATTGAAAAATAATTGCTTCTTGCTAATTTATTCTGTGAGAGCGTGGTCCTTCCCCGGTCGAGCCGACCCATTCGTGCTACAAATATACATCTAATATAACTACAGCATGGCTCTACCACGTATATAAACGTCATCTTTGTAGCAGCACGTTGTACATATGCATAGATAATGCAATTAATAATATCTTAAATTACACTTGGTAAATATAGTTATATCAATATTATTCACCTATACCTAGGTGTTATTCTACATACCTGCTAAGTCTGTTTCTTTTCATCACTTCAACTCCTGCTTTACATTTCTTTATACTGACACAAGGATATTTCCTCTTTTTTCCATCCATCTTATTCCGTTTATTTCTTTTGGTTGTAAATTGAAATTCACCAAATAGAAGTCAAAGTCAATTAATAATCTAACACACTAATACTAATATAAACACTAATACACTTACACACTAAAAACTAGAACTAATATGTACAATTAAATAAAAATAATATATATTTATGTAGAGCAAATTTCACGATATGCTCCTGTCAGTCCATAAGAGCTGCGCGAGTGAAAGAGATCAACCGTGCGAGCGAGAGTTAAAATAACTTTGAACAACACAGCACACGTCTGAACGCCGAGAAATCCCAGCGGAACTGAGAGAACTTTCACGCGTTTCTAGTTTATAAATGGTATATAGGTAAAAGGTACGAAAATATAACTTTTTTAATTTTATTTATTTCTAATTTACTTGAAAATAGTTATACTTTATGTGGCTTTAAGTACGACTTTGCCACATTTATACTTCTAATTGAAAAAAGTAGATATTTGCAGAAAAAAATTCATGAAATTACAACTTTTTAAGCCCTTCAAATAAGAAAATTAAAGCAGTTATAAAAAAAATGACCAGATCAGATTATTGTAGACAATACTTAAATAAATGTGATCTGAATACTTTTCTTGATATTGTTATAGTTTGTACATAGCAGAGGCTTTAATAAGACCTTTTACGCATGTAACCTAAACATAGGTATGTTTAACGCCTAATAGAGCTATTAATTTAAACACCAAAATAAAATTAGAAAACAGTTTCCAAAATATCAAGTCCTACACTTTTAATAAATGTAAAATATGTTTAACTTTTTCTTTTTTAAATACCATAAAAAAATATTTGTTTTGCTGTAAATTATGCGAGAACACAAATTTTTACAAGACCGGGGCCTTAACGAGACTAACAAATAATAGATAGGGCAGTGAATAATCTTCAGCGGTAGCGCTGTGCTATGGGGTGCATTTTCGAATCTGGAATGGCAAAAGCTATTTTTATATACCGTACAAATAATATTGCCAGATCTGAATTACTGCGTATGTGCAATTTATGTATGTAAAACCACTCAGTACAGAAGAAATTTCTAGTATGGAGGGTGTGACTACAGGTACCGTATTTATAAAAAATTGTAGTTAAAATGACTATAACCCAAATATTTAGAGGTAAATAATTATAGCTACGCTTACCTCGCCGAGCTCTCATGTAATGTTTTGAATAATCAATTTACTTTTATTTACCGAAACACGTATAAACACAGCTCCAAAAAAAATTCTGTTTAATTAATGCGAAATATTTCTCGACTGCTTGATACCGGTGATTCGTATTATGTTACCGTAAAAATTTGTCAAATATTGATGAACGGGACGGCTTACAAAAAGTCAAATTCAAAAGGCTTTCGATTCAAAAGGATTAAAAACTAAAGTTAACACGTTCCCAGCGGCACTGATTTCTATGTACTTTCCATAACCGCGTTACGAGACGTTTGAACCTCGTTCTGAACCAAAGGTCGTAGCGGCACGAGGCTTAGTATACCCCACCGCCCACATGAAACAAAAATCCTTGTTTTGGCGTCAAATAAGGCGAATTGTATGGTTTTTGTCGCGATTATCATTATCAATGAGTTGATTAACCTAAATCTGCCGCCGCCTGTGGGCAGATTATTTAGATTAGATTCTATAGGTAAAATAAAATGTGGGGTCTTATGTACCCCATATCATAGGGCAGTTTTTCATATTGTTTAGTGATGGGAAAAAATATCGATTTTATGTAATTGTACTTATGGATGCTTTTTATTAAAACAGGGCAAACAATAATATTTTTGCAACCGATACATTCTGTGAGAATTTTATTTGCTATTTTGTCAGCCTCACGACTTGATAAAAAGGTGCGAAGTTTTTCGTAGCATCCTACACATTTTTCGAGATGATGTGGATTGTTTGGAGCGGGTTCTGAAAAAAAAAAACTGATAGTGTATTTTTGAAGCGGGTTTTTTATTATTGGGTGGTAAATTTAATTTTATTATTTAGAATTAGATTTACCGCCCAATTCTTCTTTATCATCAATAATATTATTAATTAACTTTCTTCGGCAACGTTTCGACATCTTATTATATCGTCGCGGGTGCAGCGTTCAACGTTTTGCACAACACTAACCGCGTAAAGCTAGCGTAGCGTGCGGTGCGAGGTGTGCGGGGTACGAGGTGTTCGCAACCTCGTAACGCACTGTATTAAACTTTAATTTATCCAGTGCGGTACGAGGCCTAAAATCCGGTATTAAGGTAGATATACCAAAAACTCGGCATCAATAGCACATCTCAGATATATATATTATTCATTATAATATATATATATATATATATATATATATATATATCTTTAATATGTCTCTTTCCTAGACTGAAGCAAACGGAAGTTACGCCTCTCGCACGACAGAGAAGTTTAAGTTTTTCCTTACCGCTATAAATACGATTAACTTTTTTTAAATTATAATCGAAATAAAAAGTCTTATAATAACGTTAGAAGTATTAATTGAAATCTCCTCTTACTGTTGGTGTACTTTTTTATTATATAAGTGCAATATAAAGTTTTTTGAAACGATTTAAGTTGAGTGAAACGCGATGTTTGGATTTGGTAACAATAGAGCATCTATCTCTGTTTCGCTTGCGATGACTGCAAAATGAAATGGGATAAATCTTATTTATTTAAAAACATATAAAGAAAATCTTCACAGACACAGGACACGGTACTCTTAAGTACCGTGTAAGGCCATGCACGATCGCAATTCCATCTACAATACGACAAAGGACGTTCTCGAGGACGTCGGATGTAAACTACCATTTGTCATGCAAGTCGATTATGTCTAAAGTATAATCTTGTTAGAATATTACGAGAAAGCAAACTCGGTATTACTTAGAATTTTGATTACTTATATAAATCACTCTCCACTGTGCGGAGCATCGAATGACAAAAGAAATATAATTTAACGATGCATTCTAAAGAAAGCCATGTAATAAAATTATTTATGGGAGCTTTGCATACGAAATATGAAAATAATTTTCACAAAAGCAAAGAACATCACGTGAATGGAGCAAACCAATTTGTTTTAAATATACAGTAATTTTGGTTCGATAATTAATTATCCACCGATGTATTTTTTCCATTTATTATAATACTAAACATACCTATATTAAGTAGGTACCAGATATACAAAAAATGTAAATGTTCGTTTTTTTAAATCCTTAATCACCGAAAATTCTTCACCGATTTCTTTGAAATTCTGATACTAGGTTTCATTTGAATACGCGCGCGTTTTTATATATTTAATAAAAAAACTTCTCGAGACACAACGAGCATTCTATTATATAGGAAACTTATTTCTTCCAGCATTTAACCACATTTTTAATAAATCACTTTCTTGTTTATCTGTCTGTCATTCCGGGTGCAATTTAGTAATAGATTTTAATCTAATTTCCCGTTGAACTGTAAACTTGAAATTTTGAATATAGCTCAAATTCGGATGACAATGCAAGAATGTGATATAAAACGTGGTAATAATAATAACTTAAAATAATTCTCTTTTTTTGCTCCTTACAATGATAAAGTCCCCATTCATAGATGAATTAGTACACAGAAATCATTAATCAAATTATGCTGTTCAAATAATTACGATATAAGTGATGATTTATTACGTGTAGAGTCGTGAAGAAAAACATCAAGAGAGGTAAGCTCTTAGAAATAAAAATATTGTGAAGTTTACCTCCACACATTTAGACAGTACGACGGACACTGGTTACAGAATAAATAATAGTACTACGTACTTTGGTGCTCAAAATCCTCTCATACACAAAAGGAGGCCTATACCTGGCGGTGAAATGCATATTGGTTATAATGCTACTTTAATTACAAAACTTAAATTACATATAAAAAGTATAATATTTAATTTTATACTTATAAAATTTTAAGGCAATTTATTGCGAAATTATTATTAAAGCGTATAATTCTCAGATACCTGCAAATTAAAATTAAGACACGGGTCTTAACATTTGGTCATAAAAATCGCTACAAAGTTTTCATCGACTTAATATGTTCACAATAATGAAAGAAAATATTTTAAGACCATAATTGGTACCAGGATAAAAACACCTATATATTTTTTCAAGCTGTTAATTGGTCAAGTTTTTTAGGATTCCGTATCCAAAGGGTAACCAACGGGACCATTAGACATTACTAAGCCTCCGCTGAGCCGTGATAGCTCCGTGAGAGCTCCGAAGAGCCGTGGTAGCTCAGTGGTTAACGCTCGCTGTAAATATAACAGAACGCGAGTAACCTGGGTTCGATCCCCGCTGGCACCAATGAAATTGTTAATTGCAATTTTAAGTGCTGATTTACCACGTGCTCGGCGGTGAAGGAAAACATCGTGAGGAAACCTGCATGTCTGAGGAATAAGAAAAAAATATTTCGAAGACATGTGAAGTTCGTCAACACGCATTTGGGCAGCGCGGCGGGCACTTCATTGCCCTAAACCCTCTCAGAAATGAGGGGAGGCCTGAGCCCAGCAGTGGGACGTATATATAGGCTGTAACTTTACTTTACTTTACTTTTAAGCCTCCGCTGTCCGTCCGTCCGTTCATCCGTCCGTAAGTGATCCGTAATATGTAGACAGTTGAAATTTTCACAGAATGTGTATTTCTGTTGCCACTATAACAATAAATAATACAAATAAAAATTAAAGGGGGCTCTTAAACCAGCAGCCTGTTTTACGATAATATGGAACCCTTAAGGGGAAATATAATGTCAAATGGCTTAGCAAGATCCTTCGTTATGCCGAAAATGTTGCAGCATTAATTTTGAAATAAATATATGGTAAAGTTGAGGATTAATGTTAATGATTATATTAGACGAAAACACGATTTCGTAAAATTTTCTCGATAGAAAAAAAATCCAAAGTTACCTCCAAAATAAACAATAAACCGCTGTTATTCATAAAATACTTTAAAAAAGATCATGAAATGCATACTAACTGAACTAACTATAAAGCAGTGCTTATGTTATTTACTTTTTTTAAAATACCATTATTTTCACTGTAGAAAGAAATTACCTAAACTATCGGCGTCTTGAGCTTGTTTCCTGTCGCCCCGTTAGTAGATGTGGGTCGTTACGTCATTTTCAAGAAACGTAACGAAACTAGTGACTTTGTCGGCGTCACATGTTTCAAAACTAGTGATTTTTGTAACTGGCTATTTTATTCGGCTACTGTGATTGTTTGTATATATACCACCACCAACTATACAGTTACACACGAAACGAAACTATACAGTTACATAGTGATTTTTGTAACTGGCTATTTTATTCGGCTACTGTGATTGTTTGTATATATACCACCACCAACTATACAGTTACACACGAAACGAAAATAAATTTAATGACTATCTAAGTGCTTGTATCTATACAGTTAAATCAATAAATTAACTTCCCTTCATACTTTATTCAGGTTTAGGACAGACTGCATTAATTATGTACTTATTTATGATTGATTTGCGTTTACTATGACACTAATATTTTCATAAAATTATTAATGCAGGCATATTTACAAGTCAATTTGATTGTATATGCAATAATGATTGATATTTACATTTTATTTACACTTTTTCAACGTTTTCACGGTCATTTGTTTTTGCACTTTTATTTACACTGTACAATTAATTTGTTTGTTTGTTTGGCTATTTACACACAGTTTTTAAGTTTTATAATATTATAAACATTTAAATTAAAAAAAATTTATACCTACACATTTTTTAGTTTTATTTTAATTTTATAAATAAACGAGTTCATGACTCCATCAAAAATGTTTTAAAAATTATTTTAGTTAAATTCAATGTGACTCGCTTCCCGGAATCGCAAACCATTGAAAATATTTACAAACAGAGATTACTCTATTTTATTGTCTATGTCTATAGTCTTACGTATGAAAATTAAACGTACAATAATACTGTTACTTACGATGGTTTGTTTATTGTTGTATGCCACATGTGCGCTTGGCGCTCGAGCGACCGACAGTCGCCTCCCGCCTCCCGCAATAATAATGGTTAACAGTAATCATAATCACGCATTTACAAAAATCACTAGTTCTAATATGACTCGAAACTAGTGATTCGGTTACGTGCCGCGTAGCCAGTTACTGTATCTAGTGACGTGAAATAACGCCCACGTCTACCCGTTAGTATCACTTAGGCTTTTGAAGGGAGAGGTTGTGTCGCTTACGATCAGAATATACATTACGCAACAGTACGACGTAAAATTAAAATGGAAAATAACCGTGATAAAAATAAGAAGCGGCTGGCTTGGCGTTAAGAAACAGGCATAAATATGATAAACCTAATAAAATAAGTGTCTAACGACCTTTCTACTTACAGTATTAGTGATTACAAACATATCGGTACATAGCATACGACGCGCGGGCAAGTGGGGACGAAATTAGAATTTGAGCTGACATACTCTTTCCTCTTAATGTGCGAGTTCAACTAGCACTGGTCGGTTATTTTTACTTTGAATTCCGCCGCACTGCTCCGGTATATGTTTTACAACGATGTTTCATTTTACCAGCGAGCACATATTGAATTTAGCGCTAAAATTTAGTTTTACAAATTAAGTAGAATTTGTATTTCTCTAGTCTGGATCGTTACATTACAAATTTATACGTTATAAAACTATATACATAAGTATATTATACAGGGTGTTAGTGTAAACACCGTTATCCTTGAAACCAGTGGTTTTGTTTCATTTATAGAACGTAAATTCAATGAAAAATAACAACATTTTTTTGAGTAAAATCTCAGTTTTTCCTTAATTCCTCAATTTTTGCTTGTCCTAAGCCAGAATAAAAGTATGAACGAAAAGATACATCACAGGTTATATGTACCTATTGTGTTTTTATTGGAATGTTGAGTAAGTAGCTAGCGCGGGCAGTGATCTTAGCAGTGACTACGTCACTCGGGCACATAGGGTATCCATGAATTCACGGACGGTGTCGGACAGAAACTTTTTAAATTTTATGAAAGAAAATAGCGTTTCTTTTAAATTCATTGAATTTACGTTCTATAAGTGAAATCAAACCACTGGTTTCAAGGATAACGGTGTTTACACTAACATTCTGTATATTACAGTACAATGACTTACTTAAACAGTTTCGTTAAAAGAATTGAAATAAATGTGTATTATTCGCATATAAAAACAGACTATTAAATTTTTCACATTTTAAATTTAATCTTGTTTAAGCAGACTTTCAATTTTTAATGTATCAAATATTAATAATATTATAGAAATGAAGCATCAATTTCATAATATTTTATAGACAACACAGTCAATCTTGTACAGTAAGTATATCGCTTATTTCTGATCTGCCGTCACAGAGACTCGAAGCGGGCAATGTCCTGGAAACGGTGTTAGGATGCTTAGATTTGTATATAACCTAAGGTAAGCAGACTAGAGTACACAATAAACCAGGAACTTCTTGCATGTAAATGAACTCATATATATTTACATGCAAGAGGCGAGGCAGATAATAACGACTGCCATTGGAATAATAATAACAATGGCAAAATACTGTTGATCTATTTGCATACTGTAACAGTCAGTCTTCCTTGTTCTATTATTTATTTACGCCGAAATCTTCATTTTTAAAGGCATACGATTAATTAGCACTTAAACAATTGTGATCAACAAGTTCGATTCAAACCCATTACTTAAACAACAACGAGTTGATAAAAAAGTGAAATTATTATCAATTAAAATATTTATAATTTTTATACTTACTTATACATTTAATGTTTTTAGTAAAATGGGCTCAATAGGAGAGACAGGAAACGATTGAAGAAAATGGTATATCAGGCTTTAACGAGCAATAAATATGTATAAAATACAAACACCAGTTCAACATAAAGATTTTGTCAAATTAATTAATTATAGCTTCTGTACATAATTTTGATTTGAATATATTTATTGTTAGAAATTGTAACCAAAACCTCTACAATAATAAATATTGCGAAGATATTTTATACGGAAAAACAACAAGGCAAATTAATGTCGAATTTATCTGAGATAGGCGCTTTACGAGCGACATCCAGTTCTGGACCAGTCTGAAACACCATTAAATATAATATAATAATATAATATAATAATAATATTCCACAGCTATCACACATCGCCATCTAGTCCCAAGCTAAGCAGAGCTTGTGTTATGGGTACTAGACAACTGATAAACATACTTATATATTTCTAAATACATAAATATTATAGATAAATTACACCCAGACACAGAACAAATGATCGTGCTCATCACACAAACATTTGTCCTGGGTGGGAATCGAACCCACGACCTCCGGCTTAGCAGTCAGGGTCACTAACCACTAGACCAACAGGCCTGTCAAAATTAAATAATTAACAATTAAATAATAAAACATAGTTATTAATTTCCATCACTTAGTATTATTGTTTTATAGAATAAGGCTGACCAACGAGCTCACAGTCCTGATGACTAAGCTAAAATATCTGATTACCAGTAAAAAGGGACTCCCGTTTTATACACTGACTGTAAGGAGCAGAGCAGAGCATTAAGTTGCTATTTTACGCTTGTACTCTGCGAGAGCATGGTCCTTACCCTATCGTTCCGACCCATTCGTGCTGAAACTATAATATAGTTGCAACTGCTGGCTTGACCGTGTTAAATATTATGACAACACATGGTGGTGTTGTTCTTTGTTTATAAGTGCATCTTATTGTTTGACAGACCAGGTTCTGAACATCGACTGACGCAAAAGTATTGAACTGAAATGCCACAGATGATGACCACAAATACACACTTTTACTACATGTAGTGCAACGTGATAGCACCAGTATTTTAGATCTGCCCTCGCCTATCAGCTTGCTTAGTGTGGAAGTAAATAAATAATCAAACTTTGCAACAGTGGAATTTTCAAAAACTTACAATTCGGTATATGTACTTTATAGATACCTACCATGCAAGAAGAAAATATATGTAATTATCCCTTAATAACTCAAGAAAATATTTCATGTTGTTATAATGATACGTAGACAAAAGATAGGCGTCTTGCATTTATTTGCGTTTAGCGTTGCCAGACGTCCGGATAAAGACGGACACTGTCATTCTTTTTGGTTGCGTGTTCGGCCAAATTAGACGATGTCCGGCTTTTGTTAGGCTTTTTAAATTTGACCATTTCTTTACATTTGTCATATACTTACATACATACTATTGCAATTATCGAATTTGATATTGTAATGAATATTGAATACTCATTTATTCAATTGTTGTTATTTCGTTGGCACTTAAGAAGATTTTACGGAAAATGATAAAAAGCATTGTTTTACTTTAAAAAATTGTCTTTTACTAGGACAAAAATTAAGGGCCCGGCCTTTTTACCAAAATGTCCGGCTAAGCTCGCTGGTCTGTCCGGCTTTTCAGTTTTAAGACCTGGCAACACTATTCGTGTCATGTCAATTATATTTTGAGAAGAGGAAATTCATATAAAAATTATTTTTAGTTTTGTGTTCGAACTCAGAATCTCACAATCGGAGACAACCTTACATTAAAATAAATAATTTATTTCATACCAAACTATTGAACGTGTGGGCGATTTTAGAGTACTACTCTGTGTAAAAAGTATCGGGAATATGTCAATAAAAAGACCCGCGTAAAAGAGGTCGTTCTAATTTTTTTACTGCATGTTGGTAGCACTGTTCTGATTTAGCGCGCAAAGTTTGAGCGGGATCTGTCATTTAATTTGTTTTAAACTACACTTTTTGTTGGTCATAGTTTTGAGTTCTCGGCGATTTTTACAATGGAAAATATTGTTGAACAAAGAGTGTGCCTTAAATTTTGTGTTTCGAATGATATTTCATGTGGTGAATCACTAAAAATGTTGCGAAATACCTACGACGAATCGTGTATATCGAAAACAAGGGCTTATGAATGGTATAAGGCTTTTAAAGAAGGCCGAGAAGTAGTAGTAGACTTGCCTCGTTCTGGTAGACCTTCAACCGCTACGACCAAAGAAAACATCGACAAAATCAAGCTGCTAGTACTCGAAAATCGACGTATGAGTCTGAGAGAGTTGGCTAGTGAGGTGAACATATCTTTTAAGTCCGTCCACAACATTCTCATTGACATTTTAGGCATGATACGCGTCGCCGCTCGACTAGTTCCAAAAGAGCTCAATTTTGTTCAAAGAGCGCAGCGAAAGCATGTCGCTGAAGACATGGTTTCCCGAGCTTCTACGGATCCGACCTTTATGAAACGTATAATAACTGGCGACGAGACATGGGTTTATGAGTACGACATGCAAACAAGCCAACAGTCTTCAGAATGGCGTCTCGAAAACGAGCCGAAACCCAAAAAACCGCGGCAAAGTCGCTCCAAAATCAAGGTGATGCTGACAGTTTTTTTTGACTAACGTGGTGTGGTTCACTCCGAATTCCTTCCAAAGGGAGAAACAGTGAATAAAGAATATTATTTATGCGTCATGAAGAGTTTGCGTGAGAGTATCCGCCGAAAACGTCCAGATTTGTGGCAACACAACTCATGGATGCTGCACCATGATAATGCACCATCACACACAGCCATTATAGTGAAAGAGTTTAATTTTAGCGAAAAATTCAACAAAAGTTCTCGACCAAGCACCGTATTCAACTGATATGGCTCCGTCTGACTTTTTTTATTTCCCAAGTTAAAATTACCACTTCGTGGAAAACGTTTTGAGTCGATGGAAGCCATAACAAAAAATTCGCTGAATGAGCTAAAGGCCATACCGCAAATAGCCTATGAAAAATGTATGGAAGACTGGGTGAAGCGTTGGAGATGTTGCATTGCAAGCGATGGGGCCTACTTTGAAGGCGATAAAATAAATTTAGATGAATAATTTGTATTTTTTGTTTTATTGACAAACTCCCGATATTTAGTACACAGAAGGTATTTATTCACTATATCGACACGTGGGTGTCGCAAAAGGTGACTAAGGCAGACAAACCTGGTGATGAGCAACAACGTCTGCCTAATAACAATAACAAAATAAAAAATATTGCTGTTACCAATAAGCCTTTCAAGCGAGGTTAGTATGGCAATTAGGCCTTTCTATTAATTGACTCATATGGGGGATCCATACGAGATAATTAATGGAAAGACCTGTTCAGAAGTAAGCTTTGATAGGTTTAGTAAATAACATACTATAAGTGTTAATATTAAGTTTATGTGCAAATTCAAAAATACAACATCCCAGATCAGGTAAATTAAAAACCATATGATTTTAAAACGTTTCTATTTTATGGCAAAGTGCAGTAGATAGGGCCTCAGTTAGCCGAGGATGCAGTCGCAGTGCAGTGCGATCTACTCGAGCCCATTGTCCATATCTCCCGCACTCTGCCACCATGGTCGTGTTGCACGACTCCTGGTAATACAAAAATGTGATACAGTTATACAATTGTAACAAACGTGATTTAAAAATAATTACGAATTAACATACATATTTTTTACTTATTTGTAACGTTGTTTTTTTTGCTTAAATGTAACGAAACCCAAAAATTAATATATATTTATATTTTATTTAATGCAAACAAATCAATAAAATAATCCGCATTGATAAAAATAAATTAACACTCTACTCTCTGGAACACTTTTAATTAGAGGTATTTTTTTTAAACTTTTGATTCGACATAATTGCAAACTCAATAAATGTATCTAGTGTATCTTTAAAGTCATTTTATAAAAAGATAGATTTTAAAAAAAGATTTAACATAATACAGAGCAATAAAGCCAAATATTTCCATAATAACACAAAGCGAATTATTTATTAAATCGACCATTTACGTACCTTATAATGATTGAGCTGCACTTCGCTGAAAGGGGCCGACCATCCCGCGAAGCCTGTCATTCTAAGGTTTGTTAAAGGGTAGTGAATAAATGCAGTTAATACTTTTCTTGTTAGCATCATACTTTTACTATAATAACCAACGGGACTCACTAACGCAGAGCGAATAATATTTTGTGATAATTTGGGAATAGGAATTTTCCTTTTACACTTAATTCCGTATTTGTTTAAATTTTCTTCGTCTGAATTATCTAATTCAGGCATACTTAAACTATTAGAATCATCTTCTAATTCTATTTTTTCAACATCCATATTGATCGCTTCGTTAATTCGTACATTATCTCGTTTGACATACATACTCTTGTTAAAACCATTTTTAAAGAATTTATATTTATGCACTCCTTGCATAAAATCAAAAAAGAAAACATTTTGAACTAAAATTGCTGAATATTCTTTTGGATTCCAACCAAATTTTCTTAAACGTCTCAGTAATTCTGACAAATTAAAAGCTATTTAAAAAAAATTAAAAAAAATTTGGCAGCAGTATTTCATCTACATTTAATGGTATAATAAACTCTGATTCTGCTAAATTTCTGTATAAGCAACAATTATAAGTTATTAAATGATCCCTTCTTCTTTGCCATAGGGATCTTTGAAAGCTATATTTAATAGGAACGTGAAATAATCTAACATACCCTTGATCTTTATATCTTAATAGGACATTTTGGATCTCCTCGCTTATTTCATCAATGTATACGTCAATAAGGTCAACACCTAGTATTTTGTTGGTTTCAATCCATTCTATTAGGTTTAGGGCCATATTCTTATTGAAATTCATATCTTTAACGCATATTGTAAATGTTCTTTTGTATTCAGTTAGTTTCTTTGGGTGTTTTAATACAAATTCATTACCAGGATCTTCGCAGGGTTCAGTAACGATAGACACTACAGACAGGTCATATAGACTATCTGTTAATGGACAGGAAAGTAAAAATGGTGTCTCCACTGTACTTGAAGCAGTATCCCATTCGTGCCATCACATTTCCAAAGGTTTTGCTGCAACCACTTCAATTGAGTCTTCACTAGAGTTAAAAGGACGTGTTTGACATAATAATGGTTTCCCCGCTGAAATGTTTCGACCTGCAAATACCATAAAAACTAAAATTATTTTTAATTTTATGATTTTTTCTATTTTTTGGCTTTTTCTTCAAAGTATTAAAAGACATGTAAAGACTAAGAAATTTCGTATAGTAAGTGAAGAACAGGAGACTCTCTAATTCCTCTGGGGTAACAACGCATCTGCTAATATTGGACATAAGTAGGTGACTATGGACCATAAAATTCACTTATCATCAAGTGGACTGTGTGCTTGTTTGTATTTATTTAAAAAAGACGTTTCAATAATTAATATGGGTAAATAATTATCTTATACTACCACCAAACGGCAAATTACACACGAGGTAACGCTGTGATATGGTTACTTACAGTAGCTTAATACTGAACATAAAGCTTCTGCCAAATATGAAAGAAATACGTCATCGAAACGTTTCGCTACGGTTAAAGCTAGAGTATGTCTATCGTGTATTAGCTTCTACCACTAGCAACGTAATTTCCATTTGTTAATTTGTACAACTAGATTTTTATATTCAAGTTAATCTCCTTAGCACAATTTATTTAGCTATTAAGCTGTCTTCACGGATAGTCTGTTTAGTAAGTATAATAAAAAAAAAACGAAAACACTCGCGGCGGCGGCACGTGCTCCAACTTTAACATGCCTTTATCAGCAATTAAATCATGTGCGTGAAAGTCACTCAGTGTTTCTTTGACTACGAATTGTTTTATTTCATGAAAAAAAAAACATGTAGTTACAGCAATAAAGATTTAATATCTGTATTGTTGACCATAATGTTAAAAATATTAATATGAAGGTACCGATACATTTATTCATCATTCGCTACAGCCCATCAAAAATTCACCGCTGAATAGGCCTCCCCTCTCATTGCGGACCCAGAGATCAGCTCCACCGCTAGGGTCGGGAAGGCGGGTGCTCCCGAGCGCTCGTTTATCCTGGCCCTATGGCCTCTGCGTATCGGAATCGGGGGGTACGTTACGCAGGTGTGTTGAAGGCCGTGGAGGTAGGCGCGCCTGGTGTTACTGGTGCGCCTTGCCGGAGAAGGAGAATGGAAAGGAGAAATTCTTCCCGCTGGTACGAGTGAGGTCGCGGATGTATTCAGAAGCGTTCCCATGGCCCTGCCAATATGCGGCGAAGATGAAACATCATGCGATTTTAGTCGGTGCGAGTCTTACATAACCCGTCCTTGGCCGCGCAAGGTGGGTATGCGTAGGCATTTCTCTGTGTAAAAAAGCATCCTCTTTTGATTCTTTCAAAGGGTTGGCAATCGCTTATTTTTATTATTTTGAGGTGTCATTAGGAAGACGCTGCCCCTCTTATGACACCGATAGAATAATATGGTTAAGAGCATTCTTTTAATCCACCACTAAATGGCCGTATTTTTGCATGCAAAGTAATTTTATTAGCAATAAAACATTTTTTAAACTTTTTTTACAAGACGAGCCACGTGTCATTAAGTACGTTAACTAACCATATAAAACTCTTTTATTACAAACTCATATACACTTCGCTACGCATCATTGTTAATATGGTAAAAAAAAATTTCACAGTGTACTATGATACATTTCTGTTACATTATCATGAAATTTAAAATAATGCGATTATTTTATTAATAAAGAAAAGATTTCGAGTGATTTAAAATATCTATAATATAACAAATTTTGTACAAAAAATATTATATTACAATGTTTTGGATACGACAAGAAGATATATCGGAATATTATTTATATTATTTCTTAATATTTTAATGGTGGTAGCTAAGTGAATCCATCACCCCATTTCGTCCCGTCTTGTGGATGTCGTAAAAGCTAATGGTTTCCACAAAAATGGCGACATGGCCATCAATAAGAAAATGACTTTCAATAAAAATTACATGAAATCTATATTGAATAAAAAAAATCTATTCTATTCTTGTAAGCACGACGTAAAATAATCGCTAACAGGTAGCTTTGCGTCAAAGGTGCGAAACGTCTGGTACTGAGATCGTCATTCCGCCTGCTAAGGCGTCACCATTAAGGCAAATCCCCCCTAACACTGGAGAGGTCCACGCCCAGCAGAGGACATTTTTGAGCTGATGAAAAATAAGAAGAAGAACATGTAAGGAGAATTGTTAAATATACCACAATGACTCAAAGTATTTAAATTAGAGTATTCTATAATAGAGAAAGTAAAGGAAAGTAAAAATTAAATGTTACGAAATCACGGGTGATAAGGTTAAAATTAATATTTATTCAATTTAATACTTAAGGATAAATTTTTAATCCTTTATCTTGGAAATTCACAGCTGGCGCAATTCTTGACGAACTTGACCGTACCCACCACGCTAGTTAAGAGAATTAGCTACTAATAATAAATACGATACCCTTGCAATATGTAGTAATGCACCCCCTTCTAATATATCTGTGGGTTTTAACTCGCCCTAACTGGATATATTTTCCGCCATCAGAAAATGAATTTCATTTTTATATCAAACATTGTTTCAAAATGCATTTAATCTTCTTCAACTTTAAAAAAACGTTATCTATTTAAAATGTAACATTTGATTTTATCAATTAATTTTTTTTTTGCGCCCGAAGCAAATATGGGCAAACCTCCGGAAAGCGGGGGGGGGGGAAGTTGGGATTGCTCATAGCGTACCACGCAGCCGGCTGCGTGGTTATGTGGCGACTTTTACCCACTAAACCCAACCTTTTAGGAATTGGCTTAACGACCTGACTAGAGATCTCTAAGCCGTATACGAACACGACCCTCCTTGGCAGAAAGGAGGGATCTACGTTTTTTTTTTTTTTTATAGAATAGGGTGACAAGCGAGCACACAGTCCACCTGATGGTAAGTGGTTGCTGCGGCCCATAGACATCTACATCTATCTTCCATTACAAATCAAAATGCAGATGCGTTGTCACCCGTGAGGACTGAGATGGAATGCCTCATTTCCAGTAAAAAGGGTCTCCGGTTCTCTACACTCACCATACGAAATACAGGAGCATCAAGCTACCATTTCACGCTGGTATTCTGTGAGAGCGTGGTCCTTCCCCGGTCGAGCCGACCCATTCGTGCTACAACTATACTACAATATAACTGCAGCATGGCTCTACCACGTAAAAAACGTATATAGTATATATAGCTCTACTACGCGTTCATTTCGAGTTTGCCGTCGTAGACCGTTACGACGTCACAGCTGACGGTACCGTAGACGAAAAAAGTCATCATGTTTATGTTTTTTAGTATTCATATTTTCAATAAAGGTAAATAATAACGTGTTCGATGAAATAAAATATTTTTTGAATGATATGATGATGAAATAATAACGTGTTCGATAAAATAAAATATTTTTTTATAGTTTTATTTTACATTTTAAATATATCAAATTAAAGATTTTCGAAATCACTGTGTCACTGTCATCACTCCATTCTGTGTCACTGTCATCAGTCTCTCCGCCCACCGAAATAATCAATTCTCTTTCGTTGAGTTCTTGCAACCTATCGCTTTACCAATATTGTTGACGTAAACGGTCAACGTGGTTTACCTCTTTTTTCCAGTCCTCTACAGAGATACTATTAATAGCTTCCAGAGTGAGTTTTTGTATTTCTTTTTCAGACTGGCTTACATTTTTATCGGCTAATTTTTGCTTCACTAGATTCCACACGTACTCGATGGGATTCAAATCACATTGGTACGGTGGTAGGCGTAAGACTTCGTGTCCACGACTTTGGACAATTTCGTCAATTTCATATTTTTTGGTAGGCTTCGAACGACATACTACATAGTATAATTCTCGCTTCGTCATCTTTGGGTCAAAGGATATACCATTTTCCTGCAACCATTTTTGCATAACTTCTTTGCGTGCCACTGAAGTCGGTGGTTTATCAATCTGGCGGCTGTGATACGGTGCATTGTCAAGTACAAGAATGCTATTGGGAGGTAAGTTGGGTAGGAGTTTTTCCTGTATATACTTTTTGAAATTATTTGCGTCCATTTCATTATGGTAGTCCCCTGCAGTGCTTTTGCATTTATAAAGGAGTTCGGCACCTTTGACAAAACCATTCTCGCTGCCAGCATGGACCACAATCCAACGTTGTCCGGGATTGAAATTCTTTTTTACACTTGCATCAATTGCATTTTGCCAGCATTTTGAAACGGTACAGTGGCTGTGTATCCACGTTTCATCCAAATATATGACTGGTTTTTTATAGACTCCCTGTTCATCATTTTCACGTAATCTCCGCAAGTAACGTACTCTCCATGCTGCTATCTCCGGTTTCTGAACAAGATATTGTCTTATATTTTTACATTTTGTAAACTTATATCCAAGATTTGTTTTTATAATTTTCCAGAGAGTGACTTTTTGCCCAGGAAAATTGAAGTCTTTCTTTGCTTCTGCTAATATCTTGCGCAGCGTAGGAACTTCCTTTTTAACTGTGTAGAAACGGTCAATTATGTTTCGAATCGAACACACCATGAAATCATCTATTTCCGACCTCTTTGTGGCTATTTTCTTTTTTCTCGGTGACGTCAATTTTATTTCTTGTGTACTTGAAGTACTGGGCTCAGGTGAGCTCGTTTTAATTTTTTTTGCTTCAGTCTTTATATTTCTTAAAGTACGTTCAGATATACCAGTGGCGGCCGCAGTTCTCTTGATAACGTTATCGAATGATTTTAATAGCGCCTGGTACTTCTTTTCATTTTCCAACAACTTAATTTCTATTTCCGACGGTGCAGGCTGTGTGAGCAGTGTGCTGCCACAAGTATCACGTGAGTTTTCATTTTTTAATCTGGCAATACTTTTCATAGCTACGACATCGTGAACATCATAAGGCGTTATCAACTGCTTTTCAACCTTTTCTTGTTCAAAGAATGTCATTATCTTATATAATAAATTGCGTTCGCCACTGTGCAAGACCTTTCCTCTTTTACTCATTGTAACAGAACAAATTAACGAATATCAACAGAAACAAAAACAAAAAATCAACAGTAACAAAAACAACAGCAAAAACAGTAACAAACTAGAGAACGTACGGGAGCATAAAAAACGGACGTAAGTACACTTCGACGTTGCTATCGGTACTAAAAGGGCGACGCTTGAGGCGCGGAATGAGGGGGCGCGGCGGGAGGTAACGGCATTCTTGAAGTGAACGACTAGTATAATTTTATTGAATTCTATACTTATGTAAAGAAAATTATAAGACATAATAGTTTTGAAACCGTTTCAAGATTATTCTTTTATAAATTTCATTTCATCATAAATCAATCGGTATTTTTTCTTATGGACAGTCTATTTAATTGAATTGATTTTCAAATCATAACAAAATACACAAAAAACTGTGGACCTTTAGCTAACGTAAACATTAACATCTATATTCAATATTCATGTATATATAGTATCAAATGCTAATTTATGAGTTTAGTTTATTATTACTTTTGTGAAATAGATTTTTTATTTATTTTTTTACCTTAGTTAAGACGGTCAAACCACATTACATTAATTAAGGAGATTTGGCGGCATTATCAATAAAAGTTTGAAATATAATGAAATCAAATACTTCTTGGAAAACAAAAATAATTAAAATTGGTGTATATATTATGTATCTAAGGCAAATATTTAAAAAAATACCTAAAAACGTACATACCGCTTTTTTATATTTCAATATTTGACATCCATACTGTAACGAGTATCTACTCACCGTGAAAAATGGCAAGAATTCGCACATAGCGTTGCGGTGCCCTTTCGTCGTAGTACGCCGCGTATAGGGAAACGGAAGTTCCCTTGACCTGCTGCGAGGAATCGGAGTATACGTGAGGGGACCAGGTGCGATTCTGAAATATTATTTATTTTGAGTGATCACAGATACAACAGCTCGAACTTTATGTAGTATATGATTTATAACTAAAGAACCTTTGAACAAATACAGGAGAAACCAAATGTAAGTATCACTTAAAACTTAAGTCGACACAGTAGGCTGACATCTACAAAATAAAAATAAAATGTAATAAGGATGATATAAGGATAATTGTTATATGAAATATACCCAATTTTTAATAATATTACACTATTTTTAAGTACATCTAATTATTTGTTCAAAGCACTCCGATAACTTGCATACGTCATGTCAAGCACACTCGAGACGCTTTATAAAATTAACAAATCTTTTTCAACTTAACACCTATTTAAAAAAACAGGCTCAAAGCCCAGGAATATCTTCAATACATACATCACGGAAATTCATTCCTGAATCAGTTCAGTCTTTGTGGAGATCGACGTGCACAAACACACAGACAAACAGACATAAAGTCACACAGATTTTATAACAGATTATATTTAATATATAAAATATTTTATAATAAATGGCCTCGATTCTCACTTTACGCATATATATTACTTACTCGTCTTATCTTTATTGTTTTCATTTAGTAATGCGTATCAGCAACGATCGGAGGTAAGCTTGAATGCAATATCAATGACACCCGGACGAACATAACCCATGCAATTGTTTATGCAGTAATCATGATTATCATTACAGCCTTTCACAGGACCACTGCTGATCATAGGCGGTAATATTTAAAGTAAATAAGATGTAATAAGATTATTTTATAGAATAAGGAAGGGAGGATAAGGAGCACACAGTCCATCTGATGGTAGGTGTATGCTGAGGATTAAGATGGAGTGTCTCGTTTTAGTAAAAAGGGTCACCGGTTCTCTACACTCACCATAAGAAGTACAGCAGCATTAAGCTGTTATTCTACGCTGGTATTCTGTGAAAGGTTGGTCCTTCCCCAGTCGAGCATATCCATAATATGGTTGCAGCGTTATTTATTATTGTTTATTACTACGGTAGAAAATTAATTATTTGGAAGAGGAATGTTACTCATTCGTTGCTTTCTGTCTAAAATGACGAATGCTTTTATTTAAGGTAACTTTTTACCTTAAAAAAGATGATAAAGTAATGTAATTAATGATTTCCTAGATATATAAATAATTGAAATAAATAAATCAAATTAGTCAAATTAATTGCATTAATTGATACAGTTTTAGTTAACAAGGTTAAAGATATTGATAAAATAATCAAAAGTTAAAAAAAATTACGCAAATCGTTCACAAGTTTGCATTTATTTGATTTCTTTAAAAAAAATAACACTAATTGTTATTAAAGGAGGTTTTTACCCAATTAGCGCTTTATTTGTTAAAAAAAATTGTTTTATTCCAACCGTTCAAAAATTTACAAGTTTTTATTTTCTCATGGTACCTACCCTATTGCAACACAACAATAAATAATATTTTTGGAGATCCCTGGTGGTTGTGCAAACAATTGACGTAGACAGAAACCATTCAATAGTGGTAGTGCCAATCGATTAGCAAAATAAAATCTTATTTATTGGATCGTACTCATTATTAACGTCCGTAAGCTCTCGAATTGCGGATAAGAACTAAGGAAAATTGATCCTAACCATAAGGTTCTACGGACATTTTTTTAAATTAAAATAAACGCAATATGTGTAATTTGTACAATAATTGTGAGCCGTCTTACTCCTAAAGTTTATACACGCGTTACCAATTACAACACAATTGTGAACACAACACATAGCTACGTGCGCACAGATATATTCATAATCAGAAATCAGATTACGATGAAGGAAAAAATAAACGTGCATGAAATATGAATACAACGGACGGTTACGTTAGGACGGACACTATCATATAATAATCGAAATACTTGCGGTTGTAACATTGAGCTATTATGTACTACGTACTAGAGGAGACACTGCATTCAGCTACTCTGTTCCACTCAACTGTGGTGCAACTTTAATCAGTCACTCGCTAGGCGCTTGTAGAGTTGTCACGTGCTGTGTTGATTTAAAAAAAAACATCTCTTGATAAAAATATGCCGTCTTGTGTACATAGATATTGCACAAATAATTCAAGAAATGTCAGTAAAAACCAAGGAATTACATTTCATCGGTTAATATATATTACGAAACACAGCAGTAATATGGAAGACCTTCTTGTAATTCAGGCTTCTTTACTTAGTTATTCCATTGTCACTCGTCTCGCAATTGAGAAGCAGTCTTCAACAGGTAAGTGTGTGGTTTACACGCTTACCTGTTGAAGACTGCATCTCAATTGTAACTAAAAGGCTGGAAGAAAACAACATGCCCGTAGAATATGCAGTATTACTCAGACACTGCCTTACATCTGCCTATCATATATCCTACACTATTAAACGAGCAATTCTTGTATGTATATATATATATATATATATATATATATATATATATATATATGTATATATATAATCGGGATCTCGGAAACGGCTCCAACGATTTTCGTAAAATTTAGTGTCCAGGAAGTTTCGGGGATAATAAATCGATCTAGTTAGGATTTATTTTTTAGAAAATGTCTTTTTGTCCGTGATTTTAGGCAATGAAAAACTGCTACAATATCGTTAGAATAAGAAGGGAAATTTTGACGAATTGTTAGTGATTATAAATAGCTTAATTGATATAATGGTCGGTCACAGAATCTTAAAATCCCGGTTCGAGCCCAGACCGACCGACTTTTTAAAAATTTTTTTTTCATGTTCCTTTCTTTTTTGAGAAAATCTATTTTTTCGAGCCCTTTTTTTAGTATTTTTTAAAAACACGAAAATTTAAATTAAAATAATTGCACTCATGATTTTTTATTCCAATAACCAGTTCCGTTTTTTCGGTTATGTTGCTAAGATCAAAAAATATTATTTATATTTCATCAGTATGTAATTTGTATCTAAATATAATTTCCAAAACACACGATTAAAAAAAAAATCGAGCGAAAAATACCGAGCAAAGCTGCCAGCTTGCGGTCAACAAGGTACTATCTATGGTCCGTAGCAAAGCAAAACATTATTCAAACATTATTATTTATTTAAATGCAAGTCATTGGAAATAAAAAGCATAATTTACAAACGTAATAGTGCGTGACGAAATAAGTCGGCAATCGTCCTCAGATAATGACTTCCTGACAACTTTTCTGCACTCGGGAACGATGGGAAAAATAAAAGTGTCACTGAACATATAATGGCATCACGCTGGTAGCGCGAATTATGCGTATATAATAGACATGATAAGCTGTTGCTAACATAAGCAAGTGATAGCGTACGTGATATAAAGTAAAACAAAAACATTAACATTTTTGATACCTGTTAGAACTCCATCATCATCATCATCAATATTACAGCCCTTCACAAGTCCGCTGCTAAATATAGGAATTCCCAAGGAGTGCCGCAAAGTATATATTATGTATGTATTATTATGTTAAATGTAAAATATAATAATTATAAAATATATAAATATCTAGTTAAAGTAAATTATACGGTGTTATTTTTCAAACAAACTGTTTAACAGTTTGGTAGACTATATCCTGAAATATATTGTACGACGTTTTTTCTTTAAATAAGTAAAAGAACATATCGCCGATGTGAAGCACCGACGCTCCGGGAAGTCTGCAGTATGTAAACATGTTCAGGATTGTCCTAACCATTATATCAGATTTAATAGACCACAAATCCTCGCAAAAGAACACCGATTCTTACCAACGATGATTCACGAGGCTATTGAAATTAAAAACCATCTGCCTGGGATCCCATAATCAATAAAATTAAATCCAAACCCAAGCATACTACTGTAAAACTTCAAGATAATGTAGGTAAGCTCGTTCCGCGTAGATTGGACAATAAATTAATATTTCAAATTTGAAGATAGCCTTCATTAATTACGACATTAGGAACTCCGTTCACGAAGACAGGGCTCGAAAAAGGTTAAAAAAATAAATCGTCAATATTCCACTTGTATCAGGTTTACATCAATCAATTTTTTATTAATTAATCCCCTCCTGCTTGGGAAAGACTCACAATATTTAAATAAAAATACCCGATAGAGGCTTCGCACTTCCAGATTCGTCGTTGATGTCTTCTGCAGGCATATAGCCGTGCAGGTCTCGGGCCTCGGGGTGTACCCCTTTACCCGGATGTTCCTCACGGCACACTACAGTGTGCCGGTCCTGGGCGCCTTGATGTTAAAGGCGTTGTTATAACGACTATTGTCGCAGTCGGTTAAATTATAAGCAAAAGGTGGTTATCTACTAATTGTGTTTAAATAACACAATTATGTCGAGGTTAGCCTTTCTGCGGCATTGTGGAATTTACTCAACTCCTTAATCTATATAGGGAGGAGTTCTCTTGGATAAGGTCGCCCGTCCGGCGGCCTTGCATGCAACGGCGCAAAGCCGTTGAGGTGTTCGTGTGGCCCGTTGTCGGCACGGTCAAACATACCGCGCGCCAGCCGGACCACGAATTCATGAAGGCTCTCTATCTTGAGGTTGGCCGCTATGACGTCATTACGGACGTAGCGAACCGCACCGACTATGGTTCTTAATGACAAATTCTGCCGGGCCTGAAGTCGCCGCTTCTGACGATCACTCAGGAGTGCATACCAGGCCGGAGCAGCGTATGTTAGCAAGGGTCTTATGTAGGTTTTATAGATGGTTATCTTCGACTTTGTCGGTAACTTGGATGTCAGGACAGGACGGAGCATTGCCCGCGCACATCGAGCTTTGCGTATAGCAGAGTCAACGTGCGCAGTCATACGCAGCATCCTGTCAATCCGACATCCAAGGTAGGTCACGGCCTTCTCATATGCGATCTCCTGGCCTCTGAGGGTTAGCGGTGGTGGTAGGTTTCTATAGCGGCGAGTGAGTAGAGCGGTCGTCTTGCTAACATTGACGGCCATCCTCCACTCATCCAACCATGGTGGCAGCAGGTCCAGCAGACGTTGCATCCTGGCAGCTGCTATGTGGGCTCTTCTGGACGACGTGAAGTATGCGCTGTCATCCGCAAACAGTGCTAGTTCGACGTCGTCCTCCCATTCTTGCAAGTGTCCTGCCAGGGTGGGTATGTCATTAGTGTACGCCGCGTACAGGGCTGGAGATAGACAGCTGCCCTGTGGCACACCAGCTGTTATGGTCTTAATTGCGGACTCGGCGTCCTCTACGCAGACGTAGATCTTCCTGCCTTCCAGGAAAGACGCCACTAGCCGCAATATAGCAGGAGGGATACTTGTTTGTACGTCTAACTTGTAGAGTAATCCTGTGTGCCACACCCGGTCGAACGCCTTCTCGATATCGAGAAAGATGCCCAACGATATGCGGCCACGGTTGTGTTCGGCCGCAAGCAGGTGCAGCACTCTGGTCAGCTGTGTTGCTGTTGAGTGACCTCTCCTGAATCCACGTTGCTCCGCCCGAAGTTGGATGCACGGGCGGAGACGTCTTAACAATAGTCTTTCACACAGTTTAGCTATATGCGGTAGCAGCGTGATCGGCCTGTAGTTGGCAGCTCTATGCCTGTCCTTCCCGGGTTTCGGCAAGACGATGACTTTGCCTTTCTTCCAGTCCTCCGGGAAGTGGGATGTCCGCAATATTCCGTTGTAGAGCCGACCTATCTCTACAAGGACTCTTTTGGGCAGCTGTCGTAGTGCAGCGTTAGTAATCCCGTCGTGCCCCGGCGCCTTCCTCGGTTGCAGGCGGGTTACTGTCCTCCGCAGTTCGGCGGGGGAGATAAACCACTCTCCTGCAAGCGGTGGCGCGGGCGACGACAGGAGCTCCTGCGCGCGGCTTTCCTTCCGTGTAAGGGATTCCAGGAACTCCGCACTTGTAGGGTTCGGCATAAACTGCTCCTCGAAGTGCTCAGCTAGGATATCCGCTCTGCGCTTGGCATCGTAACGTTGAATGCCCGCGTTGTTGGTCAGCGGGCAAATAGGTGGTCGAGTTTTCGTTAACTGCCGGTTCAATGTGTAGAGCGACGCGTGCTGTTCATTAGCTTTCCATATGCGCCGCTCCCAGGCCTCTCCTCTGTGGGCCTGTATTGCAACCGACAGTTCGTCTGACAAGGTGTTAAGTTTTCTCTTTACTCTAGGGCAGCGAGTACGCGCCCAGAGCTTCCTCAGCGCTCTTTTATGGTTTAGCTGCACGCGTATCTTTAGCGGCAGCTCCTCTTTCCTTCCCGAGAGAGGGACGATCGTAGAGACCGCGTTGAGGGCCTCCTTGATGCTCGTGGAAATTCTGGTTGCAGCGGCCTCTACGTCGTCCACTGACTGAAGGTCTCTCCTGCAGGTGTTGGTGGTAGAGCCTCCAGTCGATCTTGGTCTTGACGGCTCTGAGCGGTGAAGTCACTGCCTTAATGCCAAGGGTTATCAGAATCGGGAGGTGCTGTGTATTCAGATCATACAGCACTTCTACCACTACTGGGTAGTTGACGTTCCTAGTGAGCACGATGTCTAATACATCCGGACGCCTCCTAGGGTCGGTAGGAATATGCGTCGGTTCCTCGGGACCTAGAACGTCATAGTCGTGGTGTTCAGCGTCGTCATAGAGTTCACGACCCGGCGGGGTGATCACTCTGGACCCCCACGCCAGTTCAAACAGCCCCACGGGTGTTTGGCGTTCAGGTCCCCGGCGATGATGGTGGGTGCCGTACCTTCCATTACCGTGCGGATGTCTGAGCACTTAAAATAATTGTAATTAGGAATTTCATTGGTGGCAGGCATCGAACCCATGTTGCACGCGTCCTGTAAAATTTACACTAAGCGTAATGCTTTCTTATATTTACGCGAACTCTACACATTGAAATAATACTAGTTTTTACGGAATTTATCGCGTATATTTAACTTTTTAAATACCCGAATTTCGAACGAAATTTTGAACGCTTTACAGCAGTCATGGTCAGGGGCGGGATCGAGATGTTCAACGTCCAGATGTCATAGTTAACCGCGGTTACCATAGATTAAAATTTAACTTTTGTTCCGATCTGTCTAAACAGTATGAACTTATGGTATCTTGAAGTCTAACAGTTGTATGCTTGGGTTGGGATTTTATTTTATTTATTATAGGATCCCAAGCAGATGGTAGCACCCAGCTATCTTTTCTATTGAAATTAGGATGTTTTTTGATTTCAATAGCCTCGCGAATCATCGTTGGTAGGAATCGGTGTTGTTTTGCTAGGATTTGTGGTCTATCAAATCTGATATAATGTTTAGGACAATCCTGAACATGTTTACATACTGCAGACTTTCTGGAGCGTCGGTGCTTCACATCAGCGATATTATGTTCTTTTAATTATTTAAAGAAAAACATAGTACAATATATTTCAGGATATAGTCTACCAAACTGTTAAACAATTTGTCGGGAAGAAATGTTTCCTATTACCCATAAACCTCTTTTGCATAAATCTCTACTGATCAGTTTCTTATTATTGAACCTTCAAATTTATTGAGGATTGATCCCGTGGAGCCAACTTTAAATAACAATAAGATGTAGCTACTTTATCTACGACACCCGCCTTAATGTTTTAAAATATAGGAACATAAAACCGGCGTTTACCAACACCATACATGAATACAAACTCATTATAAAATAAGTCTCTCGTAAAAAGGCGCAATTTCTATTTAAGTCTTATGCCGTGGTGGTGAGCGTGTGGGTTTTAGTTGAACATCAAATGTAGCGCTTTCATGTGAACGGACAATTTTAGTACTATTTTACATTTTGCATATTATACAGTATTGTTTAACCGGCCAAATTTGCACAGACGATTTAGAATTATATGCATTGTCAAGAAAAATTAATTAAAAAAAACTTAAACTTTCTGTCTTTTTTATCTTTTAAATTCAAAATGCGTGGTTATGCATTATTTTAACTGATTTTACAGCGCACGCACACATTCGCAAGGGTCGATCAGTAGGCAATAACGTTGTGGTCCATAATTCACATTCAATTTGGGATAATTTCAAATAAAAGTAGAAACCTTATTAACTCGTATTTTCAAAAACTGCAGTAACAGTATATCACTATGTATATGTTTGAACTAAGTTTAAAATTTGGCTAAAATAAAAAAAAATTACCCCGTATAATTTACTTTAACTAGATTTTTATATATTTTATAATTATTATATTTTACATTTGGCATATTTACTATACTTTGCGGCATTCCTTGGGAATGCCTATATTTAGCAGCGGACTTGTGAAGGGCTGTAATAATGATGATGATGATGATGATGTTGATGGGCTTCTAACAGATATCAAAAATGTTAATGTTTTTGTTTTACTTTAATATCACGTACGCTATCACTTGCTTACGTTAGCAACAGCTTATCATGTCTATTATATACGCATAATTCGCGCTACCAGCGCGATGCCATTATATGTTCAGTGACACTTTTATTTTTCCCATCGTTCCCGAGTGCAGAAAAGTTGTCAGCGAGCCATTATCTGAGGACGATTGTCGATTTATTTCGTCACGCACTATTACGTTAGTAAATTATGCTTTTTATTTCCAATGACTTGCATTTAAATAAATAATAATGTTTGAATATTGTTTTGCTTTGCTACGGACCATAGATATAGTTTCTAATGTCAGTTTATAATACATTTATGCTTGGAACTATGAATCTTTTTGGCAATTTCTTAATGTTTTTAAGTAACTTGCTAAGTGCGCAAAAAATTATACTATAAAGCACTTCACCTTTATATTGGAAAATCAGTTTACTAAATAAAATTAGTCCTGATCTTCAAAGCATGGAAACTCGGGGCTACGTCGCGATTATAATGCCACATCTCGCTAGAGGAGGTTTTTGTATGTATGTTCAATAGTGGGACGTATTTAGGTTATAACTTTACATTCATTCGTTTTTAATTGCAATTTTAAGTGCTGAGTTACCACGTCCTCTGTGGTGAAGGAAAACAATGTGAGCCCTGCATGAAAGGAAGGAAGAAAGAAGAAAAAAAAATTATTACAAAGACAAGTGAAGTTCCTTAACACGCATTGGGGTAGCGTGGTGGACATTTCCTTCCCATTAAACCTTTTCAGATATGGGGGGAGGCCTGTGCCCAGCAGTGAATTATAGCTAGTACTACAGCTAATACATAAGCTGTAACTTTAACTTTTATTGAAAATGGAATTCTTTCCATTTTCTTCACCGCAGAGGACTCTTAAAATTGCAATTAAGAATTTAATTTATGCCGGCAGTGATCGAACCAGGGTTGCTCGCGTACTGTGAAATATACAGCGATCGCTAAACATCTGAACTACCGCGGCTATTCATTCTTTCTTTCGGGAAGTCCGTTTCTACGCAGGGGAGTAGTGAGTGACGGAGTAAGAGCTACTTTAATTTTTATCCACTCTTGTACGCGTAGCAGTTTTGCAGAATTTATGCTATGTACTGCATGCAAGTCATGCAAAAATAAAATAAAATATTTTATTTATCAGAACTATTTAAAAGTATCTTCTTTATTTTATTAAAATTTAATAGGAATGTGAAATTAAAACCTAAATACGTCCCACTATTCGACATACATACACAAGCTTCTCTCATGTATGCAAGTCGATCTGCCGTGGTTTTCCAGTTCATGTTGTCGGATTTACACGTCCTGAAAACATTTTATTTTACAACCATGAATTTTTTTTCAAGTTTAGAGTTTAACAACTACTTGAGTAGAAGAAGCCCTACAGAATGTACTTCGTAAAGCGATGTATCCGATCAGTGCACGAGTGTTTGGATCTGAAGCCGAATTGCTCCTTTGGAAGAAGCTTGTTAGCGAAGACGTGTTTACGAAGGCGACTCAGTATGATTCGCTGGTAATCTTTCTTCAGTGTACTGAGAAGACTAATGGATCTTTAGCTGAAGGCTACGTTGCGCGGTTTCTTTGGTTTTGGGATTCCTATAACGTCCGATTTTTTCTAGACGTCCTGGAAGAAGCTGGAGACGAGAACGGAAAATGCCTACTAGGAGGTAGACAAGTGGCGCTGAGTGTTATTTCAGCATCCCGTTGCTAATGCCGTCGGAGCTGAGTGCTGATTTATTTTTAAGATTTTTAATACTTCTGTGACTTCGTCGACTGTCACAGGATCTAAGAGGTCACCCGCAGGTGGTGGTGCAGACTTACGATCGACCTTCGTTTCGACCTCTGACAAGTGAGCAGGATCTATAGGTTCGCTAAAAAAAGTTACATTGACTCTCTCGCACACAATATGAAACGAATCAGCAGTATGCCGCTATTTCATGCTGAAACCTATCGATCACTAATAAAGAAACGTTGTTCCCACGGGAACGGGAAGGAGATGTTATTCCGCGGAAAAAGTAGCCAATGTCTCATTCTCGTGGAAAAATAGAATATGTTGCAAAAGTTCGCCCTTCTTTCACGTCACAACAGAGCGTCGGCATGGCATGAATTTTGGTATGGGGATAGTTCCGTGGCTGTAGATTGACACAGGCAGGCTTTTTTCAGCAGTAAAGCATATGATTCCTATTTTAAATGAGCCAAGCCATTTGTATTGCAGCCATAATATTCAACAACGTGGAGCTATCGCGCATAAGACGACACTTCTTACAATATAATAGACTGAAGAATAGAATCGTGTCACAAAATATAAACAAATATTCATTAGGCCATGCATGCTTACATCTCCTATTTGATAATTCTTTCACTCCTATGAATGAATTAACCAATATGCTAATTGAATGTTTATTTAAAATCTAAGTGTCTGCAAATAATAAAATCATACTATACTATATAATTAAACTTTTTTATAGAAGATGTGGCAAACGAGCATACCGCTCACCTGATGGTAAGTAACTATCGCCGTTCATGTACATCCGCAACGCAGGAGCGTTGAGTAACTTTTAAGAAGAGTAAGCTCTTTTCTTGAAAGTCTCTATGTTTTTATTTAAAAAAAAACTGGTATATCGCTCAGTGACCCGCCAATCATCCAAATTAGCATGGTATCGCGAATTTTATTTTAATTTTAAAAATTGGCGGCTATACATCGACTGTATAAAATAAACTGTATACTACGTTATTCCATCTCATATACCGGTTTAAAACGCGACTATTAATGGCGCGTAAGTATCGTAACTTAGCATATCCGGGAAGGGACAAGCTCCCCGGGAATAACAACGTTATAAGTACTATACTCGGTTGTTACTCCATAACAACACTGCTCTGTTATATGGTCCGTTACACAACCGAAGACTCAATAGCTGATAACAAGGTACTTTTTACATAAACGTGAAGACATAAAAATTTCTACCGTGTTCCACCGTTATCCTTTCCGGGATATACATTATTCATCGTTTACTAACTTATACCAATACCAAAACTTTAAATACAAACTAAAACCTGACTTGAAACAACTAAAATATTGAAATAATTTCCACATATTAATAGCTTCTGATTTTCTATTTTAGCGAGACCTTCTACTGCAAGTACTTATTTTCTTACTAGAAGATTTTAACATTGTTCGATAAATGTAAGAATGAAATTAATAAACATGTGAATATTATTAATATTCTAAATTCGGCGCTTTATTTCTTATGTACACTATACCTTAGCACCCACTTCAGAAGCTATTATGCGGAAATTAATATCTTTTAAGTTGACCAAGGAATATTTTTTATAGATTTTTATAGCAGAATGACAAACAAGCACACCCTCCACCTGATGGGGAGTGGATACTTTGGTCCATAGAAATCAATAAAAATTAAGAAGACAGTAAAAATCAAAATGCACATGCGTTCTTACCCCTGAGGACTAAGATGGAATGCCTCGTTTACAGTAAAAAGGGTCTCCGGTTCTCCACACACTTCAAACGAAATACAGCAGCATTAAGCTGCTATTTCACGCTGGTATTATGTGAGAGTGTGATCCTACCCCGGTCGAGCCGACCCATTCGTACTACAATCATAATATAACTGCAGCGTGGCTCTACCACTACTAACACCAATATCACAAACATAAGCCTAATGACCCACATGTAAGAAGTATTATCGCCTAATTATTCAATATAAATTATCGCCTAATCACTCATAAATAAATATACCAACTATTTATTGCTTCACTTTCGTACACTAAATGTCCTTTATTTGATATTTATAGCTGGTGGGGCCACGTGTCTAAGGCTGCCGAAAATCTAATTCCCCGGTCGAACCTTAAGCCTATTGCGCGAGATATTAACTAAAGTGGACTGTATATGCGATTGCTTCGACGCTTACGTAAAAGCGACTACTATAGCATGCGGTACAATGCACTCGCTCTTCCCTAAAACTAAAACTATTATTGTGCCAAATCGATGAAAAGGAATCCTGCCTGATTAGGAGAACACAGAATTGGAGCGGGTTAAAACAATTATATTAATCAGGCAGTAATTAAAGGAATATTGACTCACCGGGGTTTCTTCTATCCTGTTGAACACTATAGCTGCAACTTCTAGAACTTCTTCTGGAACACTCCGGAGAGAGGCGGTGCGCGACTATATCTCACACGAGGTGAGGCGGGTTTCCTGGAGCTCGACTGCTTCCAGGCTAAAGCGGTTTCTACTAGCCATGTGGTTCCAACATCGAGCGCGGCGGGAAGAGAGATGTGGTTCCAATGACTGGCGCGGCGGGAAGAGCTCGCGCATCGGTCGCGCGTGCCTTATATATCCTCGGTTCCGATGATTACGTCACATTCTAGAATCATCTTCTTGCCCCTCCCACCCCACCACCCCGATGTGTCGATAAGACGGTATGAATGATATCGTTTTCGGAAAGGAATAAGCGACTTGGCACCTACCGTCCAATATAAAATAAATACGAATGGGTTTCCGCGCAACCATCTCCCGCGCCCTTGAAGGATTTCCTTCAAAATTAACTAAAACAACTAGAGCTAAGATCAACTAACAAAATAACTAACTAACGCTAAGATTACCTAAATTCAACTACAATTTTAATCTAGAAAGCTAATTTAAATTATGGAAGAGGCAGGGGGCACAAACGGACAACAGGACGCAGGTAAGACCCAACCGTGGTCTTAACGCGAGCTATCCTAATTACTCCGTCGGAACCGGGAAAGACGTCCTCGACAATTCCTAACGGCCAGTGGAGAGGCGGCGTATTCTCTTTGGTGAGCACAACTACAGTTCCTACAGCTAAAGGCTCAGTTGCTGTGTTTCATTTTTGCCGAGACTGCAAAGTATGCAAGTATTCCATCCTCCATCGTTTCCAAAACGATTGCACTAACCGATCTAATAATTTGTGGCGTGCGGAAATGCTAAGTCTGTTCTCATCCATATCTGCGGCTGGCAAATACTTTAAAGGCGTTAAATTCAAAAAATGTGCTGGAGTTAGAGCCAGCGGTTCCGAGGGGTCACTAGACAACGTACGATAAAGTGGGCGACTATTCATTACGCATTCAATTTGAGCGAGCACCGTACTTAGCTCTTCGAAGGACAAAATTTGATCTCCTATTACTCGGTATAAATGACTCTTTAGACTCTTGATATTAGTCTCCCAATTGCCCCCAAAATGACTCGCGGCTGGGACGTTCAGAGACCACTCAATGCGGTTCTCGGCTAGAATGTGAGCGAACTCCGAATTATAATACTTGCTAGCTAAGAGCTCATGTAGTTCCGATAGAATACGTTTTGCACCGGCGTAGTTCGTACAGTTATCCGAATACAATCTACTTACAGAGCCACGGCGGGAAAGAAATCTTTTAAATGCACCCATAAAGCCTGCTGTGCTTAGATCACCAACGAGTTCTATATGCACTGCTCGAGTAGTTAGACATACGAAAATGCAGACGTAAGCCTTTGTGGATCTTATACCACGCCCGCGAGTGAGCGTGACCTTAAACGGACCAGCGAAATCAAACCCGGTGTGCGTGAAGGGCTTTACTGATTGTATTACTCTACAAGATCTAAGTTCCGCCATTTCCGGAAATGACGGCTTGGGGCGTGCCCGAAAGCAAGCTATACATCTGTGCACCCGATTGCGTATTAAACTACGTGCAGAAAGAATCCAATAGTTCTGACGCAAAATCGACATCAACAAGTCAGGGCCAGCGTGCGAGTTCAATTTATGATGGTAATCGACTAATAAGTTCATGATATGGTCTTTACGCGGTAAAACAATAGGGTGCCGTTGGTCGAAACTCAATTGCGAGTTGGACAAGCGTCCACCTACCCTTACAATCCCATCCTGTAAAAATGGCTTAAGGCGTTGAAAGGCGCGACTACAAGCTCTATTCGATTGTAATCTTGTAATTTCTTCAGAGAAGTGCGCACGTTGAAGTTCACGTAATACTAGCGACTCGGCATAGTTGTAATCGGATGCTAAGACATACGAACGTCGCAGTAAAAGCTTCGCGAATCGACAAACGTAAATTACGCTACGCAATAATTTCGACCAAGAGGACAAGCGGTTCGGAGAAACCTCGCTCGAAACGTTCGCCACTAGAGCGTGTCTCTTCTCTTCCGGCGGTTGTGACACTGACGAAGGTTCGAAATCGATTATCGGCCATTGCGAGGGATCCAAGTGAACCCAAGCAGGTCCGTGGAACCAAAGCGGGTGATCCATTATTTGCATCGGAGTGAGTCCACGGGATAGACAATCGTCGGGGTTTTCCGTACCGGACACGTGATAAAAGTTCCGCGTTTCTAACTCGTCTTGTATCTTGGCCACTCGGTTCGCGACAAACGTATCCCAACGGTGGGGTGAAGAATGAACCCAGCATAAGGCGACGGTGGAGTCGGAAAAGGCAAATATCCTTTCTACGTGAACTCTATCCCTACATGCGCTGATAACTGCGGTAATAAGCTTGGTGAGTACTAATATTGCGCAAAGCTTCAAGCGCGCCAGAAAGACAACCTTACGGGGGGAGACTCTCGACTTAGAACTAATGAGGCTAATCGAATTTCTACCATTATTCTGGACGTGGAAATATACAACGCCCCCGTAAGCCTTCTCGCTGGCGTCTGCAAACCCAACGACCGTTATGACGCTATTTCTATCTACGTTTATATGACGCGGTATTTTAATTTCTCTTAATAAAGGAAGTTCCTCTCTAAAGCGCTGCCACAACCGAACAATGCTGTCAGGCGGCGAGTCATCCCAGTCGCATTCCAATAACCAAAGTTGTTTAATCAAAAGCTTAGCGTATAATACCACCGGAGCTACGAAACCCATGACGTCCCATAATCTAGCAACGCATGACAGTATTGTGCGCTTTGTGCATTTCTCTACGGGTGGATTTACCTTAAGGCTAAACACGTCGGACTATGGTGACCAACACAGACCGAGCACCTTGTGTATATCGGAATCGTCGTATTCCTTTATCGCCGAAAGACGGTGTGGTAGTGGGATTGTATCTAAAACCGGACGCGAATTACTAGTCCACTTCACAAGATCGAATTGACCCGATTTCATGAGCCTTATAACCTCGGCGGTGGTTAGGGTTGCCTCCTCCACGCTATCGACCGAGCACACAAAATCATCCATATATAATCCGCTCTCAATTGCCCTCTTAGCTTTAGGATAAGAGGGATCTTCATCGTGAGCGAGCTGTCTCACCGTGCGTAACACATGAAATGGGCTCGACTTTAAACCAAAACAAACGCGGTTAAATTCAAACACCATTAGAGGTTCCTTTGGGTTGAAACGATATAAAATGCGTTGGAATCTACGGTCGCATTCACGGACCCCTATGCAAAGAAACATTTGGCGAATATCGGCGGATAGTGCTATACTAAACAAACGAAAATTGGCTATTATATTAAATAAACTGCCCTGTAAATTTTGCCCACTATAGAGGATATCGTTAAGCGACAGGTGAGTGTTAGTTTTAGCACTAGCGTTGAGCACTACACGTAACTTAGATGTAAGTTTGTCCTCCCTAATGACCCCGTGGTGTGGTATGAAATACGACGGTGTGTCTTCGTAGTTATCTAATTTCGAAGCCACAGGTGATATGTAACCTTCTCTTATATATTCATTAATGACGCCGTCGTAAGCTTCCTTTAACTGGGGTGAAGCGAGCATCCCACGCTCCAAGCTGTAGAAACGTTTTTCCGCCATTTGACGCGAATCGCCGAGAGATAAAACATCTCCCTTAAAGGGTAGCGCTACACTATATCTACCGTCACGATCACGAACGGTCGTGCGGACGTAAATTTCCTCGCATAACCTGTCATCTGAGCTAGTTATGGGTGGGACGTTCACCTCCTCCATCTCCCAAAATTTGCGGACTAACGACTCGAGCGGTTCGACAGCCATACCACAATAAGAGGTTGCCGAAATACTATCTATGATGGGGGCGGAGCCAAGGATCACATAGCCCAATACGGTTTCCAGTGCGTAAGGCGCGGTATGCGAGGAGTTGCCCCTGACCTTATTGTTTACCAAAAGATGAGGGAAAAGCGATGCTCCAATGAGCATGTCTATGTTTCCAGGAACGGCGTAAGTGTCGTCCGCTAGAGTCAAATTTTTAAATTCAATCAATGCCGAGGTGTCAACCGAAACCGATCAGTGACCCTATCTACTACTAGTGCATTTATATCAAAGTTAACATTACGATCTATCCGAGAATAAAATTTTAAATTTATATATCCCTGGGTAGCTTTACTAATACCTCCGATGCCTTTAATTACAGGACATGAAAGTGACCTATTTATTACTAAGCCTAAGCGCTGACAACATTGTCGCGTTATAAAGCTATTTTGGGCTCCGCTGTCCAGCAGTGCACGGACGCTTTGTTCGTTTCCACGCGAATCCTTAACCAAAATACGTGCCGTACCCAGTAACACGGTTGAAGGAGGTTGTGCTCCCATATTTGCCAATGAGCACAGAGCGACATCATCAGGTCGACCGCTAGAATCGTTGACCTTAGTAGGGGTGAATTCCTTGTCCGCTTTACTTGACGCCGCTATGTTGCTATTTTCAAAATGTAATAGTGTGTGATGTTTCCTGGCGCACTTGCTACATACGGAACTCGAATTGTATTTTGCAACTAAATGCTTATCGCTTAAGCAGTTCAAACATAGGTTGTTTGTCTTTACTAATTTATAACGTTCGCTTGGTGAATATTTACGAAAAGTCGCACAATTATATAAATTACCGTGTTTATCTTTACATACGATACAAGTATGCTGGAGTGATGTTGACGTAGCGGTTACGTAAGTTAACGACCCTGCTATTTTAGATGGTTGAGTCTGTCTACGGTCGACGCACCTTATAATCTCCTGTTTAACGTTCGGAGAGCGCTGCATCACCTTTATTTGATCTCGCACGAACGATGCTAATGAATGAAAGGAAGGCATCTCTGAGCTACGATGCTCCATTTCAAACGCACGCACGGTGTCGGGGTCTAATTTCTTTAGTGCAATATGGAGAAACACCACGTCCATAAGGTCATTAAATTTCAAATTCTTAAGTGCAACCACCGATGCCACAAATTTATCTAGAAACTGCTCTAAGCCGTTGATGTTCGCGGATGATATAGGTTTAAGATCGAATATCTGGTTCAAATATTCGGAAGCTAACATTCTCCTATCTTCATATTTAGTTTTAAGCGTTTCGAATATTAACAAGTAATTGTTTGCTGTAGGTGTAAAACCAGAGCAGGTCGACTGTGCCCTGCCACTAAGTTTACTAATTAAGTAATATAATTTTTCAGCGTCCGATAACGATGGGTTATTGTGTATATTGTTTTGAAAACTACTGAAGAAGAAGGGCCACGTCTTAATATCACCATTGAATACCGGAATATCTATTGGCGGCAACCTAATTGGGTCACGTGGACGTACCTGCATTTCCGGCTTTGCTTCGTTTTGAGATTGTAGGGATTTCGCAGTTCTTTTCACGCGACACAACATATCTTCGAATGCCAGCAGCGGTTGGTAGTTCACTGTGTATTTCCGGTCGATTTGTAATTCCAAATGATTAATTTGGTCTAATATTCTTTCGTAATCTGTCCGCAACGAATCTACCGTTTCGATTTCATTAAAAAAGGTTTCCCGCACTGCTTCTATATTAATGTTCTTTATATGATCACTTATATTTTGCATACGCGAAAAAAGTATGTCCCTCTTAGCATAAAGCGTTTTAATTTTGATTTCACTTCCACTAACTGCCATTTTAAATTATTATAATAAAGTTATATTAATCACAATTAATCTCACAACGCACAAACAATGAAGGATGGACACTCGGTATGCCGTATTACGTAATTAAATCGAACACCTGCACAGCGAGTCGAGGCGACGCGTCGTTCGCTAAACTCAATATTTTTATCAAAATTGTGGGGTAAGCGTATCAAACGGTTCCTATTACACTGTTTCAATTATTTAATAAGCTTTAAATTTAACCAAATACGAGCGCTATAAAACGAATAATTCTGTTTGCGAGTCAAATATAATCAAAATTTAAATTTAAACGAACACTATTTAAGTCTATTCCATAAATTAGAGTACATTATCTAAATAATTAATTTAATAATTCGACCAGAAATAGTTGGGCGACCACTAAACCCAGTCCAAATCCGGCTCGAAGGACCATAAAATGGTGGAGCCACGTGTCTAAGGCTGCCGAAAATCTAATTCCCCGGTCGAACCTTAAGCCTATTGCGCGAGATATTAACTAAAGTGGACTGTATATGCGATTGCTTCGACGCTTACGTAAAAGCGACTACTATAGCATGCGGTACAATGCACTCGCTCTTCCCTAAAACTAAAACTATTATTGTGCCAAATCGATGAAAAGGAATCCTGCCTGATTAGGAGAACACAGAATTGGAGCGGGTTAAAACAATTATATTAATCAGGCAGTAATTAAAGGAATATTGACTCACCGGGGTTTCTTCTATCCTGTTGAACACTATAGCTGCAACTTCTAGAACTTCTTCTGGAACACTCCGGAGAGAGGCGGTGCGCGACTATATCTCACACGAGGTGAGGCGGGTTTCCTGGAGCTCGACTGCTTCCAGGCTAAAGCGGTTTCTACTAGCGATGTGGTTCCAACAACGAGCGCGGCGGGAAGAGAGATGTGGTTCCAATGACTGGCGCGGCGGGAAGAGCTCGCGCATCGGTCGCGCATGCCTTATATATCCTCGGTTCCGATGATTACGTGACATTCTAGAATCATCTTCTTGCCCCCCCCCCCACCCCACCACCCCGATGTGTCGATAGGAGGGTATGAATGATATCGTTTTCGGAAAGGAATAAGCGACTTGGCACCTACCGTCCAATATAAAATAAATACGAATGGGTCTCCGCGCAACCATAGCATATATTAATACTGGCTTTAACTCGCCGCCTCTACTATTAGATACGTTATTATAGGTTTGTATTTAGTATTTTTATATACGTAGTTTTCGCTAGTGATCGCGTGCTATATAAGAACATTATTTCGTAATTAGTCGCATACACTATTATATACACTTTTGTATCTATATTTTATTTACATTAAAAATATTAGTTAGGCTTCTTTTATCACAACTGTGTCCTTTGATCATTTATAAATATACAGTATAAACTAACTAAACAACGTCTAACATTAAATTAGATCGCGCGCGATGAATAACGTGCTACTAGATCAAATTTTCATCACACGTCCTCTCCCAACAGCGCTGCTGCTAGAACTAATTGCCGCTAGATATTAATACTTGATAGCGCCAAAGCACCATAGCGCAATAGCGCCGTGGCTACTTACATAACACGCGCTATGTGTTATGAAGAGATAGCGCGCTAGAATACGGCGCTATTAACTATATTAACCACCATTAGTGTTAAGGTAGAAAAATGATGTAGTGTAATTAAAGTTTTAGTACCTACCACACGTCTCCTTCATTGACTTCTTTCCTATATTACATGGCGACCATGCCAGGGGGTGCACGTGCATTGTCGCAGCGCACCGCCGCGGCCTGCAATTTTTTTTTTAATAAAATGGGAAAATAATTTAAAGAAATAATATAAAGAAAAAAAATTCAATTGTTGAATTGACATACTACCGGATGTGACAAGAAAACCAAAAACTGATACGAGAAGTGGCCACAACAATAATTTAAAGAAGTTAACTCAAAATTAAAATTGAAATATATGTAGTACTATGAAGACAATCAAACTATGAATATTATTAATTTATTAATTAGTAAACAAAGAATGAGGAAAATAAAATGTGGATTTCAAGATACGGCATATTAATTTAAAAAGGGAAAGAATAGTTATATTCTAGCGGGCATCACCCAGAAGGATGTGAAAATTGAGCCGAAAAGAATAAAGAAGAATTTGAGAGGTAAATTCGCACCTGTGTGATTTTTAATTCCATTTAAAACTTTAATAATTTGAGATTTTTTAATGTTGTTTTTGCTTTTAAAAAAAGTTATGCATTTTTCTGTATTTAAAATATGATTAAATTGAAAGTATTTATCAGATAATTCACGATTTAATTGTTTTTTTTTTAAATATTTATATTATTGAAAAAATAAGCACAATGCAATAATTATAAATTAATCAATAATCTAGCACTTGATTTTATTGTCAATTGTATTCGGTTATAGTTTTATATTATTTTTACTACTGTGTCCTGCAAAACATGAATGAAATAATATGAAGATTACATTTTTACGTATTTACATTTACAATTGTTTATCATTAATTAATTTTTCATATTTTGTAGTTAACATATCACTGATGAAACATTTCGTGTGTGTTTTTTATGTAGTAAATTTTATTTAAATGTACACAAATTTCTAATTTTTTTTTAAATTTTATTTAAATGTTCACAATTAGGTACGTGCAGTCGTTTGGTCTGGAACAACTGGGGCTTGCGTCCCAGTGTGGTCATATGGCTGTACAGCAGCATAGTGAGGCCGATTCTCACCTACGCCTCTATTGTCTGGTGTAACAAGGCCCGGCAAAAGACGACTGCGGACAGACTAAATAGTCTACAAAGGACTGCCTGCTTAATGGCAACTGGAGCTATGATCTACGATCATCGCCTGGAGCAGCTCTTAATGCACTTCTATGCCTAACGCCCCTTGATCTCTATCTAGGCAAGGAGGTGAGGGCTAGTTTGTATAGGATTAACGCCCAGGGCGGTCTGAGCTTGCTCTCCTACAGATTGAGATCCATGCTCGACACAATTAAGGAATCACCGATCTTATGCATGATCTCAGATACCATGCGACCACTACACACTTTTGATAAAAAGTATATAGTGGAATTACCTTCCAGGGAAGACTGGCTGAATGGCCAGGTTATCTGTGAGGTCGGTAGCCTCATATGGTATACCGATGGGTCTAAAATGGGCCTTGACGAAGGCTTTGGAATTTACGGGGAACGTTCCAAATTCAAACTTAGTATGAATTTGGGTAGATACACCTCTATCTTCCAGGCAGAAATTTTCGCCATACTTCGGTGTGCGGAAAACAATCTGCAAAAACACTACGTCAACCATAAAATTTACGTAAACTCTGATAGTCAAGCAGCACTGCCAGCGCTGAGATCAAACTTAGTGAACTCAAAGCTGGTTGGAGACTGCGTGAACCGTTTAAACGCCCTGGGATGTAACAACAGGGTCGTTTTAAGATGGGTTCCGGATCACGAGGGTATTGTAGGCAACAAATTTGCCGACAAACTTGCACGGGAGGGCTCAAAGTGCACACAATTAGGACCTGAGCCATTTTGTGGAATCTCAAGAAGCCTAGCCCGATTAACCCTTGAAACTCTTTACACAATAAATTACTTAAGATCTGGCCTGACACACCAGGCTTAAAACATTCTAAAACCTTAATCCGAGCTTTTAATCGTAAATTCGATTTAGAAGCCATGAGATTAAGTAAAAATAAATTGCGCATTCTGGCAAGAGCCCTAACTGGACACTGTTGTCTTAAAAAGCACATGTCCATCCTGGGACTAAGCAACTCTAGGATGTGTCGGTTCTGTTCCATAACGGAAGAAACACCTCTACACATCCTAACCGATTCGGACCCTTAATGCGCAAACATAACACTCATCTGGGACACTATCTACTCCGCCCAGAAGAAGTGAAATTGCTCACGGCTAAGCAACTCCTCCGATTCATTGAAGACATAGGGCTTAGCCGTGAAATATAGCCATAGCAGCGATCACAATTGATCTTTTAGGTTGCAGTGATACTGGTCTCTTTACCTAGACCTGCATAGCTGCACGCATATAATAAAAAAGCCATTAATTTTCATGTAAGTTTTATATTTTTAGAACTTGGGGTTAATTAATAATATCAACAAAAAGATTTTAATAAATAAACGTAATATAAGCATAAACTAAACGCAATTATGTTATTAGAAGTCGCCATATGTAATATAACAGAAATATCAAAATGGTTATTAATTATATAGAAATAGAAATATCAATATATATATATATATATATATATATATATATATATATATATATATATATATATATATATATATATATATATATATATATATATATATATTTAAACACTTACATATTAAATCTAAGAATGCATTAAATGTTGTATAAAATCATAATGTTTAATGATTTGATGATAGGAATGATTTTAGTCATCAATTTTTTTATTCATATGGCAATTATTTATTGATATTTGAAAGGTAAAGAAAATCTGTCTTTCAAATCAGTTATTTGCTGTTGTTTTGGATTGTGGTTTGTAACCACGTCTGAGAAATTTAGTAAAATGACTGGTCGTTTTTACGTTCAATCGAGCATCTGATCCTTCATACTCTATCTCTTGGTAGAAGTTTCGCGAAAGGACGCGAATATTACAGCTGTGTGCGGTTGTGCTTTAAAAATGTCGACTTTACAATGTGTAAATTGTAGTGTTCGCTTGTCCCGAATAAAAAGGCACGTTTTATTCGTTGAAACTGAAGATGTCGTCAATACTATTCGACTGTGGAGATATCCTAGAGATATAAGTAGTTTACGAATAACATTCTGCATATGAGTAGGCTAGTGACAAACTCTGTGATAAGTTTTACGTATTGAAAAGTAGCTATACCACAATAAAATATGTATATAATGTACTAGAAACTAACAAACACGGCTATTTGTATGTATATATAACATACAAATTGTTATTTACAAGTATCTTACTTGGTTCGCCTAAGAGTAGTAGTAGCCTATTAGTCTGATGGTATGACCGCTGAAAAGAAGAGGAAAGTATATTATCTTGAACAGAACTCCAAATCACTTCATTATTTCCAGATAACACCTATTGACCATATTTGTGATCCATGCTGGCAGCTAGCTAGTTATTCACATTCATCTGATAATATGCAAGGAAGAACAGTTGGCCATCAAAGTGTATGTGTTGTATGCGGACGATCTATACTAAGAATTATTCGATGCAGGATTTTGATTGAAGGGGCAAATGAAGAAGAACAAAGAATGGCTAATACAGTTTCTACTTGGATCCACCCACGAGAGGTATGCGTACTATAACTATTATTAATTTTCTGTATTTAATTTAAACTAAGAAATAAAATAATATCTATTAATTATTTCCCACTGTTACTATGTATTTTTGAATGCAAGCTTTTCTTTATTTATATTTTTTGTTTTAGCTTCGTTCTGAAGATGAAGCTCGTGTGCCATGTTGGCTAGGAGCAAGAAGAACTAGCACCGCTCCCCCAGTAGAACATATACAACCCCCTTCACCTGATCACGTGGATGGTGAACATTCATGTGCCATATGTGGACAAATTGTGTCCACCACAACATCAGGTGAAGAGTGGAATCCCGACAACACTGCCCGTTTGTTGGAGTACCATACTATTCTAATAGTAACTAGCTTTAGTTATTTATTTATTGCATTTACATGTGGTTTTGTGTAATACATTAGCACATGCACTCAACAATGGTATAACAACATGAAATAAAGCTAGCTGGGTCTAATATCTTAATTCTAATACTAATATTTATATATTTTTGTCTCTATTATATGTTTTATTCTATCTCTGTTATATCTTTGGGTAACGTATTTATTATATAGTTTAACTGCCATGAAATATGGTCCAGAACATACGTAAAGTGGTTTTTGGCAATATTAATTTATTTCTCTTCCTAAGTCCATTTATATTATATTATATTAAACACCATCACGACTTATGTCGGTTTTAATAAATACCCCGTCCTGCAACCCACAGAAAAAAAGGTATTTATATATCCCCATTAATGTGTTTTAAATTAATATAATGTTGTAGTTTTGCATTTAAATAATAAATTTAAATATGTGTATCGTAATAATTTTGTAATGGTGTTAGTAGTATTATATATTTATTTAATATTTATAGAATTCTACAAAAACTGTACAAGATCAAAAGGCGAACTTAATGTTAAAAGCATTCTCTCCGAGTTAACCTTAGTTTTTACATAATATGGCTTAGTTAATAAATTGTGATAGGTACCTATGTATTTTCTATCGAGTTAGTTTTTTTACGTATGATTACATACATAAAAACCAACTCGATAGATAAAATAAAGATAACTAATTACATTGGTACGAGTATTATGAACAACTATGAATTATAAAAAATAAGGGTTTTCTCTTTTTACGTGGGTCAAATAAAATTTGTTCATGATGTCAAATAAAATGTTACAGGTCTACTAAATGTTAGTCTTTTATAGACCTCTTTTTGAAAATATCATTACGACGAAACGATTTGAGCTAGGAATACTAAAAATGGTAGAAATTACGGTGAAAACTTTACTTATCTCTTCGTTTATTATTTTCTTCTGATTCTATATCACCGTATATTTTCGGTAACGCGTAATATACTGGTAATGTTCAATAAAACGTGAAAATGAGTATATTACTGGTAACTTCTTTAATTTCCCGCTATGAAAATCAATGTTTTTCAAAAAATGGGAAAGTTATTGTTTTCACCCTGGTTTTTGAAAATCAAGTTCTCATCAGAACTCCACGTTTCGAGGAATATAATAGAATGGAATAATTTTTTATTCAATATAGATTACATATAGTTCTTAACGAAAGACATTTTTAACTTTACCACTGGTTCCAAAAAAACCTCTGTCTAGGGAAGAAAAAGCAAGAAACCAAGCTGGACCTTCTTTTAATAATAAATTTTACAATGAATGTTACATGGTTACAAAAATTTACAAAATTTATTTTAGAAACAGCTTGGAAGCGACCACCTCATTTCTGGGGGCTATTAGCAACCAACCATGTATTCATATACTTAAGTATTTTAAGGATACGATGGATATCCTAATGCAGAACCAGAGCACGAAATATCGATGCCCTGGTCGTACTGGGTGTAAAACAATAGACGATTTTTCTTCTACAGCAATCTTTTACATAACTTTTTCATAATAGTTAATAAATATATTTATATTATATCAATCATTATAAAAAAATCATTATAAATAAAGAAATTACTACATATAAAAAGTGCCTAAACGACCGTAAGGTCAATGTCCGTTTTTCTCAATCGATTTGGCACGAACTATGGTAAAATTATCACTATGAAAAAATATTTTTTGTTCAATATTATCTATCAATTCATTAATCGTTTTTCAGAGTGCACTGCTGTGCGTAGGTCTCCTCAAAGAAGCGCCAAAAATCATGGGCCTTAGCCACCTGCTTACATTGTGTTTCTGCATGTCTTATCAGGTCGTCACTCCATTCGGTGGAGGGGCGCCTTTCACTTCACTTACCGGTACGAGGCGGCTATTCGAAAACCTTTTCTTCCCATCGGTTGTCGGATCTTGGCTTAGCTATATGACCGACCCATTTCCACATCAGTTTATTGATCTATTAAGGTGTGTCAGTTACCACGGCGGATGATCACTACGAATTCTATCACGCAGAGAAACTCTGAGCATAGCCCGCTCCATAGCTGGCTAGCGACCTTAAGCTTCCTCATAACGCCGGCGTAAAAGTACCGTATCTCTGATCTAGATGTCATCAGTTATGAGCAACATGTACTGGTGATTGTTTTGATGTTTTTTTACGTGGTATAGCCGCGCTGCAGCTATATTTTAATTGTAGCACGAATGAGTTGGCTCGAACGGGGCAGGACCACGCTCTCACAGCAGCACAATACCAGCGTAAAATATGAAATAGTGGTTTACTTACCATCAGATGGATACCATCCAAAGACTATATAACCATGTGGTTATATTCTCTATGATACCATCCAACGCTATATAAAAAATTTGTCCCATCCAAGTTGAATCCATTGACTGACTTGTCGTTCGTAATTATTATTTATTTAATTGAATTTCACGTGTGACTGTCGTGATATTATTCATATTTATATCTTTTGTATGTTTATTTAAGTATACTTAAAATAATTATCGATTAGCTTAATACTCTTATGTATTTTATGTCGATGTAAAATTTGCATGTCGTCGTAATAAAATAATTATGCATTAATTTTTGCTGCATCAGATTTTATGCTCTAACACTAAATTAGCGTCGTTACTGTAATGCCCCGTCCAACATGAAATATATTAATGACCATAGAACTTACCTGCCGTAGTCATATTATAACATATTGAAACAGCCTTGGAAATTCACCTCGCGTAAATAAATTGTAATCGATTTTAATCCTCGAGCATGAGTATATAAGAAGTTCTGTTCAAAAGCAGCTGCGTATTATTATATAATATACATTCGAGAATGTTCTTCTTTTATGCGTAAAATAATCAAAAGTATCTTTTTTACGACCCTCAGCCAATCAAATTAGATATTTACTATTATTATCTCTTGAGTTGCAAAGGCGTCAATTTTATAGAATCTGAGAAATATGGATGCTGTCAATTTTATAATGTTGCAATAAATAATAATGTCCGCAATTGTACTGGCAGTAAAGAATAACGTCATGAGGGAATATGCATCACTAATAAACAATGTCTGCAACTTTACAGGCTGTAGGTTCCGCCTCACATGGAATAGTGTTCCTGTCTATGGGCTCGGTCTCCCCAGTGCCAGTTCCTTCCATTTGATTGCATTCAGCGCAGGCGGTTCGACCGAGCTCTTTTAGACCACTGGCACTGCGAAGAGCTGTTGCATCTTTTTTCGTACTTTATCGTATCTATCGCAGGGAGTGCCCTGAGGAATTGTCCGAACCACAGAAATCTAAATAATTGTAGATTTCTGTGGTCCGCTCAGTTGTCAGTCAGCCGCTCAATTGCAATCATGATAATACTGGCAACACCATCCATACAATCTGGATGAATGGTGGTCCACAACTATGCGATTTACAAGAAGTTTTCTTCCTCGCACTACTTCCTTGTTGAATCGACTACCACCAGCGATTTTTCCGGACCGATACGACATACGGACCTTTAATTAAAGAGCCTACTCTTTAATAACACCGAGATCTCTCTGCAAGACACCAGCCTTCATTTATCAGCTAAGGGCCTAAAGATCTGAACATATTTAACAAATATTATTCTTAAGTAGCATTCCTATAACGGTTTAGGAAAACTATAAAATAAATAAAGCCTAATGATTGATATTGCTTAAAACGCCAAACAAATATAATACATTTTATAGCAAAATCACAATAAATGTAAGTAAAAGATGATATACTTCAAATTACTATTATTATTTAATAATAATTCTTTTGACGGACAACAGTCACAATAAATGTAAAACAATTTACAAATGCGCGGCTTTGTGGAGGCGTCAAGTCTTACATCACGTCTCCACGCACCACCCACTCGCGGCTCGTGCTCACTGAACACGGTGTAGTTCATTCTGTCTGTAATGTACAACTCCGCCTTTTTTTTCTTTTGTTAGCATTACAGAAGATAAATATCAAAAGATTATTTATGTCAACTGACTCGCCTTACGTACTCCAAGGTAAATATAATGGTTTATAAAGTTTTTGTTGTTAAGCTTATACCAAGGTTATTTTTATAGCATTACGAGTTAGAGTGCAATAAGCATTATTATATAAAAACAAGCAACCAACTTCAAACACCTTTATTACCAATCTGCGGGTTGGATGATGAATTGTCACTTCTAAGGGCTTACGTGGGTCGGATAATGGATGTGAACTACTACTACTGCCTGGAAAAATGTCTTAAAGTTTGGCTAAAGGAAATGCTTACAACCTGACAGAACCATGACAGAACTGAAATGTTGTTTGCACTTAACATAGAATATTAGCGGTTAATAGTATCATAATGCTGCTGTGTTTTATGAAACGTTACAAGACGTTGTAAATGTAGAAAACCGGAGACTCTTTTTACTGGGAACGTGGCATTTTCCATCTTAGTCCTCTGGTATGACAACGCGACAACTTTTACTTTCATACATTAATGAAAGTAATAAAAAAGATAGTTGTATATCGCTAATTCGTATAAATAGTTGTAATAAACATTATTGTAAAAATTATTAACAGAAGTTTACCACATCCAGACTCCGGGATGACCGAGAAGTTTATAGCAAGTGAAATTATAATTCGCGTGGAAACGTATTTTTTTCAGGGTATATTATACAGCAGTAGATTTACGAGGTTAAAAATTAAAATTAAAAAAATTAAAAACCTTCTTCAAACAACTAAAAGGAACAAAATAATTTCCTCATAATAGCTTCAGAATTCATATATACATAATACAGAGGGAGAGGCAGACACTACGGACATCCATTTGGCACGATCCTAAACTCTTTTGCTTCCTTTACATCCATATATCTACGCATACACGTTTATCGGTTCAAGAGTACTCCTAATCTGGCCCAATTTTAAATATATCGCCAATTTGCTCGACTAACCTTCGTCTAGGGTGTCCCATCCCGACTCTACCGTTCACATCTGCAATATAAATTTGCCTGGTCATTCATTGGTTGTTCATTCTTTTTACATGACCAAACCAGCGATAAACCAGGGTTCAAATAAATCCTACTTCGAAAATCTATACTAATCTATACCAGTGTATACTAATAACAATAATTAGTAATAATTTATACCGAATAACCTCCGAAACTGCAGGACCGATTTTAAACATTTTTTCACCAATAAAAAGCTAAATTATCAGGGAGTAACATACGTATTACGTTTACAAATTAGATATCTGTTCGCGACGGCCTAGCAACGTTAAGAAACAAAGTTATAAAGAATATTGTTTTTGTATTAATAATGAAATTACCGACAAAACTGGATGAAAACGTGTATTAATACAGTTGTGTAACATATTTATAACTCTTAGTATATTTGTATAGAATGTCGTTTTGATAACAAGTGATATAAACAACTTTTATTATATACCAAAAAATCGACCAATCACAGCGCGTCTTATCGTGGAACTCTCTAAAAGTTTTTAATTAACTGCGTAATAGTTCATACTAAAAATAAGGAAAATAATTTTATGTTCTAAAAGAGTTATAAATATGACATTGAATTAGCATATGGCTTATAGATTAAAGAAGTGTAGGGATATTTTTGTATAATTAAACGCATTTCGTAGTTATAGAAAAATCAAAGAATTAATGTACCCAAATATTATGAAAATTTTGGACATTTCGTTTAATAACTTTTTATAATGTTAATATTTTGAGTAACCTTTATGATATACTAATAAAGTGCCGGACTACCGATTTAATGATGTATAACATGTTAGTGTAGCAATTAGTTTTGTATAGAAAATATTGCAATTTATGCCATTTGGATAGTGAAAAGTTTATGCAATAAAGAGGCAAACGGAAAATGGCAAGCGGCTCACTGCAAAGTATTGCCAAAGTCTACCTTAGGGGCTCGGGACCCAGTACCCGTAGTAGTGTGAAGAACTACCAGTGACAGTGAAGTGAAGTGAGTGGTATCCGGTGGTAGCTGAAGTGACTAGTAGCAGTATATAGTGAATAGTGAAAGTATTAGCTAGCCGAAAAAGGTCGTAACTGACATTCGCAGTTACACATAGTGAAAGTGTTAGCTAGCCTAAAAAGGTCGTAACTGATATTCGCAGTTACATATAGTGATAGTGTTAGCTAGCCGAAAAAGGTCGTAACTGATATTCGCAGTTACACATAGTGAAAGTGTTAGCTAGCCGAAAAAGGTCGTAACTGATATTCGCAGTTACATATTATAGTGAAAGTGGTAACTGATATCCGCAGTTACACAAGTGATAAAATCAGCTAGTTTAGTTGATAATAGCTGCTAGTCAGTAGTGTTAGAAAACCAGCTACTACCAATAGATATTTGATACCACCGTACAATTTAAAGAAATCTTTTGAAATATACAGTGACCAATCAATAGTGAACAACCGTAGTTTAACAACCGTGATCAATAGTTATAAAATTTCGCGACTAATCAATCAGTCGAACCGCTGGCCACCTTGCTATTTGTATTTGTTAATCGTACATTTTGATTTGAACTACAGTCCACAATACCTCAGCGGCACCCACAAAGACGGCGGTGAAAGTACCCACCGGAACCTATAGGTGTAGGACGTGAGCGACTCGCGAAGTATCTTCGACAACATTTACTCCGGAGAGTTTCGCCCGTCCGGCACATTCGTTGGTCCTTCGAGCCGGATATATCCGTTTGTATTTCGGAACCGGGTAAATAGTCACCACCGTATTAAAACCGCAGAATTTTTCAGATTCAAGATGCCGATCACCCTTTCGCAAGGAAGGGAAGCCAAGGCGTGGACCGACGGTCTGGAAGGAGGTTCGTCGGCCAGTTATGCCGCCGTCCACCACCAGATGCCACCACGCTCACCGTCAACGGTAAAGGGCACTGAGGCGCCATTCTGCCCCCCCACCCCGAGGGGGGATACCCCTGCCCGCGCCGTCCACTACGGCTCGCACAACGAAGCAGAGGGAACATATAGAAGGCAACGATGACTTTAGCCGTGCATCATCGCCAACAGCCCGGGAAGACACCCACACCGAAGAGCCACCGAGGGGCCACACCGATTGCAGTACGAAGTCAAAGAAGACTGTTCGGCCCAATAGAAGAATTTTGAAGGCTCGTGAAGAAGTATTGCAGATCAAACTAGAACTCGCGCAGATCTCCTTACAGATGACTGAAGAAGAAGACGAATCGGACGACTATGATGAAGATGGTCACTCCAAAAGTGAGTACGTTCGATCTTGGCTCGAAAATTCGGTAGCCAAACAAAAGTCAAATCAAGGCGCAACCACCGGAGGGAAGGCCCCATTTAATAAAACCGTCACAAAGCCAACCCCGGACGTTGTCGACCTCAGTGAGCCCCAAAAGGAGCTCACGAACCAGGATTCCTATCCAGAAGATGTACAAAGGGATCCCATGCCACAGAAGCTCAGCCAGGAACCCATCGTTAATGAAGACAGGGGGCTCCTACCGATTGTATCAGAGCTCACATACCAGGATTCCTATCCAGAAGACGTACAAAAGGATCCCATGCCACAGAAGCTCAGCCAGGAACCCACCGTTAATGAAGACAGGGGGCTCCTACCGATTGTATCAGAGCTCACCAACCAGGATTCCTATCCAGAAGATGTACAAAAGGATCCCAAGCCAAATAAAGCTAACCAGGAACCTGTCATAAGTGAAGACAGGGGGCTCCGTCCATTTATATCGGAGCTCACGTCCGCTATAGCCGCGCTCGCTGACAAATCAAAGTTAGAGAGTGCGCCACCATCGTCGCATACTTTCGCAGCGTCGAAAGCTATAATGACACTGCCAAGTTTTAGCGGAGCACATACCGAGTGTTTTTCATTCCGTGCCATTTACGAAACAACCCGAGGCTACTTCAATGACATTGAAAACACTGCTAGACTAAGACGAAGTCTACAAGGAAGAGCCTTGGAAACAGTCAGTTCAGAACTCATCGGGCATGCTAAGCCAGTACAATTTGGGTGTTCAGATTCAATTGCGCAAGCAGAAACCGAGAAGTTACGAGGATTAGCACGCTGTACAGAAGCGCCCAGAGACATCTGCACATTCGCGAGCAAAGTGAGGGGAAGCGTCGTCACTCTTCGAGCCCTAAAGCGAGATCATTACCTCGTCAACGCAGAGCTGCTACGACACCTCACCGACAAACTGCCAAACTCTATACGTGCCCAGTGGTATAGAATCTACACTGAAAAATATGACTCTAGACCAGACCTTGGCTGCTTCAGCGAGTTTATTACCGAGCAAGCTCGCTTCTGCAGTGCATTTGCGCCTCCAGAAATCATAAACGAAGTACGAAGCAATCGTTCAGTACATAGAGCACACGCGGCTACTACTAAGCCGTCTCCGAAATGCAGAGTGTGCGAAAAGGAGGGTCATTACGGATCCGAATGTAAAAAATTTAAAGAAGCAGATATCAACGAAAGATGGGAACTCGCAAAGCAAAATAATTTATGTTTCCGCTGTTTACGTTATAGAAATCAGACACACAAATGCAAAACCAATAAGTGTGGAATAGAAGGATGCACCGCGACACACAATCGACTTCTCCATAACAATACAAAGGAGAAGACTGAGGTCAAACAAAAAGAACCTCAAGAAACTGTTGCTAACTCATTCGCTGTGTCAAAGCATCAAGCATATTTAAAAATAATTCCAGTGCGAGTAATTGGACCGGCGGGAGCTGTAAACACACACGCCCTGCTGGATGATGGGTCAACAGTTTCACTAATGGATGAAGAGATCGCCAAACAAATTGGAGCTAAAGGGGGGTTGGACCCATTTAAGATCACCGCTATCGGGAACACTACCCTCGATTCACCGGAATCCCGAAGAATCAAAGTATCGCTGAAGAGTCTCCACAGCAAAAGGGTGCCATTCAGAGCACGCACGGTCGCAAGCCTAAACCTGGGGCCACAGACTGTGCGTTCAGTAGACATAGCCAAGTGCAACCACTTGAAAGACCTAAAGGAGCAGCTAATATATGACTCCGGCAACCCAAGGATCCTAATAGGACAGGACAATTGGAGACTTCTGATAGACACTCAAATCCGTAGAGGTCCACCGCACCAGCCAATCGCCTCGCTCACAGAATTAGGATGGGTGCTACGCGGGGCACACACTAAAGCCCCGTATCAGCGCGTCCACGCGGCCAATGAGCTGCACAAGAGCGAGGAAACTATAGATGACCAACTCCGCGAATATTTCGCGCTGGAATCTCTCATTATCAATCCGAGAAGACCAGACTCCGACCCAGAGAAGAAAGCTGAAGATATACTAAATAGCAGCACCCGTCAGTTACAAGACGGGCACATAGAAGCAGCGCTTCTCTGGAAGGAAAAGGATATCGAGATGCCTCGTAATTATGAAACAGCAATAAAACGGCTCGTTTCCATTGAAAGAAAGTTAGATCGAGATGAAGATCTAAAAAGGAAGTATGATGAACAAATGAATTCCCTAGTACAAAAAGGATACGCCGAGATAGCACCGAAAACTAGCACACCGGGAAGAACATGGTACCTACCCCATTTCGACGTCCATAACCCTATGAAACCAGAGAAGTTTCGAATAGTACACGATGCCGCAGCCAAAACAAAGGGGGTGTCTTTGAACGACTTCCTGCTCACGGGTCCAGACCTACTGCAATCACTACCAGGGGTCATGATGCGTTTTCGCCGCCATAAAATCGCTGTCTCCGCGGACATAGCCGAAATGTTCATGCAGGTCAAAGTCAGACCCGAAGACAGAGATGCCTTAAGATATCTCTGGAGAGAGGATCGACGTAATGAAGCTCCACAGGAATATAGAATGACGTCGATCATTTTTGATGCAGCCAGTTCACCCTGCACAGCCATATTCGCAAAGAATTGGAACGCTAAAAAACACATAGACAAGCATCCAGAAGCCGTAGAAGCTATCATTCAAAACCACTATATGGATGACTATCTCGACAGTTTCCGTTCTCTGGAAGAGGCAATGCGAATATCGAAGGAAGTACTCGACATATACAAAAACGCGCACTTCACCTTAAGAAAATGGGTTTCCAACGCACCAGAAGTTGTAAAAGAATTAGAACCTGACCATGAAGCATCTGAGTCAGTCGATCTGGGAAACAAAGAAACCGAGGGAAAGATACTCGGATTAATATGGAAACCGGGTACCGATCAGCTGAGCTTCAACCTAAAGCTCACTCGACTTCCATTCAATTTGCTGCATGAAACACCAACCAAGAGAGAACGTCTCATACGGTGCGTGAAGACGGCACTATACACCGTCCTTCATGAGAGACATCCGCATGAGGAAGTATTAGCTACGCTGCTCTGCGAGGTGGAGTACACAGTAAATAGCAGACCATTGACTAACATCTCTGTAGACAACGACGACGACGAATCCATCACTCCAAATCACTTCCTTTTAGGAGGATCTGCGAGACTGCCGACACCTGGAGTATTTGATGAAAAGGATATGAATAGCAAAAGACACTGGCGACGCTCCCAGATACTCGCTGACATGTTCTGGCAGCGTTGGGTCCGAGAGTATTTACCGGAACTTCAAAACCGGCGGGAGGCCCATGGGCGAGGTCCCAATCTCCAGGTGGGCGATCCAGTCCTCATAGCTGACGGCCAGTTACCTCGTAACACCTGGACACGAGGGAGGGTGGAAGCTGTTTACCCCGGTGCGGACGGACAGATCCGCACTGTGGAGGTACGCACAGCAAACGGTCTAATCAAGAGGCCAACCAGGAAACTCGTGCCGCTGCCGAAGTAGAAGCAACGTCGCTCACCGAAACGGATGCAGCGCCGCTGTAAGAAAATCGTCGCGACGCTGCACGGCGGGAGAGATGTTCGCGACGGCCTAGCAACGTTAAGAAACAAAGTTATAAAGAATATTGTTTTTGTATTAATAATGAAATTACCGACAAAACTGGATGAAAACGTGTATTAATACAGTTGTGTAACATATTTATAACTCTTAGTATTTTTGTATAGAATGTCGTTTTGATAACAAGTGATATAAACAACTTTTATTATATACCAAAAAATCGACCAATCACAGCGCGTCTTATCGTGGAACTCTCTAAAAGTTTTTAATTAACTGCGTAATAGTTCATACTAAAAATAAGGAAAATAATTTTATGTTCTAAAAGAGTTATAAATATGACATTGAATTAGCATATGGCTTATAGATTAAAGAAGTGTAGGGATATTTTTGTATAATTAAACGCATTTCGTAGTTATAGAAAAATCAAAGAATTAATGTACCCAAATATTATGAAAATTTTGGACATTTCGTTTAATAACTTTTTATAATGTTAATATTTTGAGTAACCTTTATGATATACTAATAAAGTGCCGGACTACCGATTTAATGATGTATAACATGTTAGTGTAGCAATTAGTTTTGTATAGAAAATATTGCAATTTATGCCATTTGGATAGTGAAAAGTTTATGCAATAAAGAGGCAAACGGAAAATGGCAAGCGGCTCACTGCAAAGTATTGCCAAAGTCTACCTTAGGGGCTCGGGACCCAGTACCCGTAGTAGTGTGAAGAACTACCAGTGACAGTGAAGTGAAGTGAGTGGTATCCGGTGGTAGCTGAAGTGACTAGTAGCAGTATATAGTGAATAGTGAAAGTATTAGCTAGCCGAAAAAGGTCGTAACTGACATTCGCAGTTACACATAGTGAAAGTGTTAGCTAGCCTAAAAAGGTCGTAACTGATATTCGCAGTTACATATAGTGATAGTGTTAGCTAGCCGAAAAAGGTCGTAACTGATATTCGCAGTTACACATAGTGAAAGTGTTAGCTAGCCGAAAAAGGTCGTAACTGATATTCGCAGTTACATATTATAGTGAAAGTGGTAACTGATATCCGCAGTTACACAAGTGATAAAATCAGCTAGTTTAGTTGATAATAGCTGCTAGTCAGTAGTGTTAGAAAACCAGCTACTACCAATAGATATTTGATACCACCGTACAATTTAAAGAAATCTTTTGAAATATACAGTGACCAATCAATAGTGAACAACCGTAGTTTAACAACCGTGATCAATAGTTATAAAATTTCGCGACTAATCAATCAGTCGAACCGCTGGCCACCTTGCTATTTGTATTTGTTAATCGTGCATTTTGATTTGAACCACAGTCCACAATACCTCAGCGGCACCCACAAAGACGGCGGTGAAAGTACCCACCGGAACCTATAGGTGTAGGACGTGAGCGACTCGCGAAGTATCTTCGACAACATTTACTCCGGAGAGTTTCGCCCGTCCGGCACATTCGTTGGTCCTTCGAGCCGGATATATCCGTTTGTATTTCGGAACCGGGTAAATAGTCACCACCGTATTAAAACCGCAGAATTTATCAGATTCAAGATGCCGATCACCCTTTCGCAAGGAAGGGAAGCCAAGGCGTGGACCGACGGTCTGGAAGGAGGTTCGTCGGCCAGTTATGCCGCCGTCCACCACCAGATGCCACCACGCTCACCGTCAACGGTAAAGGGCACTGAGGCGCCATTCTGCCCCCCCACCCCGAGGGGGGATACCCCTGCCCGCGCCGTCCACTACGGCTCGCACAACGAAGCAGAGGGAACATATAGAAGGCAACGATGACTTTAGCCGTGCATCATCGCCAACAGCCCGGGAAGACACCCACACCGAAGAGCCACCGAGGGGCCACACCGATTGCAGTACGAAGTCAAAGAAGACTGTTCGGCCCAATAGAAGAATTTTGAAGGCTCGTGAAGAAGTATTGCAGATCAAACTAGAACTCGCGCAGATCTCCTTACAGATGACTGAAGAAGAAGACGAATCGGACGACTATGATGAAGATGGTCACTCCAAAAGTGAGTACGTTCGATCTTGGCTCGAAAATTCGGTAGCCAAACAAAAGTCAAATCAAGGCGCAACCACCGGAGGGAAGGCCCCATTTAATAAAACCGTCACAAAGCCAACCCCGGACGTTGTCGACCTCAGTGAGCCCCAAAAGGAGCTCACGAACCAGGATTCCTATCCAGAAGATGTACAAAGGGATCCCATGCCACAGAAGCTCAGCCAGGAACCCATCGTTAATGAAGACAGGGGGCTCCTACCGATTGTATCAGAGCTCACATACCAGGATTCCTATCCAGAAGACGTACAAAAGGATCCCATGCCACAGAAGCTCAGCCAGGAACCCACCGTTAATGAAGACAGGGGGCTCCTACCGATTGTATCAGAGCTCACCAACCAGGATTCCTATCCAGAAGATGTACAAAAGGATCCCAAGCCAAATAAAGCTAACCAGGAACCTGTCATAAGTGAAGACAGGGGGCTCCGTCCATTTATATCGGAGCTCACGTCCGCTATAACCGCGCTCGCTGACAAATCAAAGTTAGAGAGTGCGCCACCATCGTCGCATACTTTCGCAGCGTCGAAAGCTATAATGACACTGCCAAGTTTTAGCGGAGCACATACCGAGTGTTTTTCATTCCGTGCCATTTACGAAACAACCCGAGGCTACTTCAATGACATTGAAAACACTGCTAGACTAAGACGAAGTCTACAAGGAAGAGCCTTGGAAACAGTCAGTTCAGAACTCATCGGGCATGCTAAGCCAGATGAGATTATGCGAGAACTGGAGCTACAATTTGGGCGTCCAGATTCAATTGCGCAAGCAGAAACCGAGAAGTTACGAGGATTAGCACGCTGTACAGAAGCGCCCAGAGACATCTGCACATTCGCGAGCAAAGTGAGAGGAAGCGTCGTCACTCTTCGAGCCCTAAAGCGAGATCATTACCTCGTCAACGCAGAGCTGCTACGACACCTCACCGACAAACTGCCAAACTCTATACGTGCCCAGTGGTATAGAATCTACACTGAAAAATATGACTCTAGACCAGACCTTGGCTGCTTCAGCGAGTTTATTACCGAGCAAGCTCGCTTCTGCAGTGCATTTGCGCCTCCAGAAATCATAAACGAAGTACGAAGCAATCGTTCAGTACATAGAGCACACGCGGCTACTACTAAGCCGTCTCCGAAATGCAGAGTGTGCGAAAAGGAGGGTCATTACGGATCCGAATGTAAAAAATTTAAAGAAGCAGATATCAACGAAAGATGGGAACTCGCAAAGCAAAATAATTTATGTTTCCGCTGTTTACGTTATAGAAATCAGACACACAAATGCAAAACCAATAAGTGTGGAATAGAAGGATGCACCGCGACACACAATCGACTTCTCCATAACAATACAAAGGAGAAGACTGAGGTCAAACAAAAAGAACCTCAAGAAACTGTTGCTAACTCATTCGCTGTGTCAAAGCATCAAGCATATTTAAAAATAATTCCAGTGCGAGTAATTGGACCGGCGGGAGCTGTAAACACACACGCCCTGCTGGATGATGGGTCAACAGTTTCACTAATGGATGAAGAGATCGCCAAACAAATTGGAGCTAAAGGGGGGTTGGACCCATTTAAGATCACCGCTATCGGGAACACTACCCTCGATTCACCGGAATCCCGAAGAATCAAAGTATCGCTGAAGAGTCTCCACAGCAAAAGGGTGCCATTCAGAGCACGCACGGTCGCAAGCCTAAACCTGGGGCCACAGACTGTGCGTTCAGTAGACATAGCCAAGTGCAACCACTTGAAAGACCTAAAGGAGCAGCTAATATATGACTCCGGCAACCCAAGGATCCTAATAGGACAGGACAATTGGAGACTTCTGATAGACACTCAAATCCGTAGAGGTCCACCGCACCAGCCAATCGCCTCGCTCACAGAATTAGGATGGGTGCTACGCGGGGCACACACTAAAGCCCCGTATCAGCGCGTCCACGCGGCCAATGAGCTGCACAAGAGCGAGGAAACTATAGATGACCAACTCCGCGAATATTTCGCGCTGGAATCTCTCATTATCAATCCGAGAAGACCAGACTCCGACCCAGAGAAGAAAGCTGAAGATATACTAAATAGCAGCACCCGTCAGTTACAAGACGGGCACATAGAAGCAGCGCTTCTCTGGAAGGAAAAGGATATCGAGATGCCTCGTAATTATGAAAAAGCAATAAAACGGCTCGTTTCCATTGAAAAAAAGTTAGATCGAGACGAAGATCTAAAAAGGAAGTATGATGAACAAATGAATTCCCTAGTACAAAAAGGATACGCCGAGATAGCACCGAAAACTAGCACACCGGGAAGAACATGGTACCTACCCCATTTCGACGTCCATAACCCTATGAAACCAGAGAAGTTTCGAATAGTACACGATGCCGCAGCCAAAACAAAGGGGGTGTCGTTGAACGACTTCCTGCTCACGGGTCCAGACCTACTGCAATCACTACCAGGGGTCATGATGCGTTTTCGCCGCCATAAAACCGCTGTCTCCGCGGACATAGCCGAAATGTTCATGCAGGTCAAAGTCAGACCCGAAGACAGAGATGCCTTACGATATCTCTGGAGAGAGGATCGATGTAATGAAGCTCCACAGGAATATAGAATGACGTCGATCATTTTCGATGTAGCCAGTTCACCCTGCACAGCCATATTCGCAAAGAATTGGAACGCTAAAAAACACATAGACAAGCATCCAGAAGCCGTAGAAGCTATCATTCAAAACCACTATATGGATGACTATCTCGACAGTTTCCGGTCTCTGGAAGAGGCAATGCGAATATCGAAGGAAGTACTCGACATACACAAAAACGCGCACTTCACCTTAAGAAAATGGGTTTCCAACGCACCAGAAGTTGTAAAAGAATTAGAACCTGACCATGAAGCATCTGAGTCAGTCGATCTGGGAAACAAAGAAACCGAGGGAAAGATACTCGGATTAATATGGAAACCGGGTACCGATCAGCTGAGCTTCAACCTAAAGCTCACTCGACTTCCATTCAATTTGCTGCATGAAACACCAACCAAGAGAGAACGTCTCATACGGTGCGTGAAGACGGCACTATACACCGTCCTTCATGAGAGACATCCGCATGAGGAAGTATTAGCTACGCTGCTCTGCGAGGTGGAGTACACAGTAAATAGCAGACCATTGACTCACATCTCTGTAGACAACGACGACGACGAATCCATCACTCCAAATCACTTCCTTTTAGGAGGATCTGCGAGACTGCCGACACCTGGAGTATTTGATGAAAAGGATATGAATAGCAAAAGACACTGGCGACGCTCCCAGATACTCGCTGACATGTTCTGGCAGCGTTGGGTCCGAGAGTATTTACCGGAACTTCAAAACCGGCGGGAGGCCCATGGGCGAGGTCCCAATCTCCAGGTGGGCGATCCAGTCCTCATAGCTGACGGCCAGTTACCTCGTAACACTTGGACACGAGGGAGGGTGGAAGCTGTTTACCCCGGTGCGGACGGACAGATCCGCACTGTGGAGGTACGCACAGCAAACGGTCTAATCAAGAGGCCAACCAGGAAACTCGTGCCGCTGCCGAAGTAGAAGCAACGTCGCTCACCGAAATGGATGCAGCGCCACTGTAAGAAAATCGTCGCGACGCTGCACGGCGGGAGAGATGTTCGCGACGGCCTAGCAACGTTAAGAAACAAAGTTATAAAGAATATTGTTTTTGTATTAATAATGAAATTACCGACAAAACTGGATGAAAACGTGTATTAATACAGTTGTGTAACATATTTATAACTCTTAGTATATTTGTATAGAATGTCGTTTTGATAACAAGTGATATAAACAACTTTTATTATATACCAAAAAATCGACCAATCACAGCGCGTCTTATCGTGGAACTCTCTAAAAGTTTTTAATTAACTGCGTAATAGTTCATACTAAAAATAAGGAAAATAATTTTATGTTCTAAAAGAGTTATAAATATGACATTGAATTAGCATATGGCTTATAGATTAAAGAAGTGTAGGGATATTTTTGTATAATTAAACGCATTTCGTAGTTATAGAAAAATCAAAGAATTAATGTACCCAAATATTATGAAAATTTTGGACATTTCGTTTAATAACTTTTTATAATGTTAATATTTTGAGTAACCTTTATGATATACTAATAAAGTGCCGGACTACCGATTTAATGATGTATAACATGTTAGTGTAGCAATTAGTTTTGTATAGAAAATATTGCAATTTATGCCATTTGGATAGTGAAAAGTTTATGCAATAAAGAGGCAAACGGAAAATGGCAAGCGGCTCACTGCAAAGTATTGCCAAAGTCTACCTTAGGGGCTTGGGACCCAGTACCCGTAGTAGTGTGAAGAACTACCAGTGACAGTGAAGTGAAGTGAGTGGTATCCGGTGGTAGCTGAAGTGACTAGTAGCAGTATATAGTGAATAGTGAAAGTATTAGCTAGCCGAAAAAGGTCGTAACTGACATTCGCAGTTACACATAGTGAAAGTGTTAGCTAGCCTAAAAAGGTCGTAACTGATATTCGCAGTTACATATAGTGATAGTGTTAGCTAGCCGAAAAAGGTCGTAACTGATATTCGCAGTTACACATAGTGAAAGTGTTAGCTAGCCGAAAAAGGTCGTAACTGATATTCGCAGTTACATATTATAGTGAAAGTGGTAACTGATATCCGCAGTTACACAAGTGATAAAATCAGCTAGTTTAGTTGATAATAGCTGCTAGTCAGTAGTGTTAGAAAACCAGCTACTACCAATAGATATTTGATACCACCGTACAATTTAAAGAAATCTTTTGAAATATACAGTGACCAATCAATAGTGAACAACCGTAGTTTAACAACCGTGATCAATAGTTATAAAATTTCGCGACTAATCAATCAGTCGAACCGCTGGCCACCTTGCTATTTGTATTTGTTAATCGTGCATTTTGATTTGAACCACAGTCCACAATACCTCAGCGGCACCCACAAAGACGGCGGTGAAAGTACCCACCGGAACCTATAGGTGTAGGACGTGAGCGACTCGCGAAGTATCTTCGACAACATTTACTCCGGAGAGTTTCGTCCGTCCGGCACAATATCCTTAAGAAAATTACAATTTAATGTAAATGTTATAGGCAAAATATCAAAATTTTAACTATAATCTACATTATTTGCCGTGCGCAGAGAAAACGATTGATAACAATTATGTACCACAGGATTAAAGTATGTATTTATGTAACAGTAAAATACTTTTTAAATTCATTCGAATCGGACATTGCATTTCGAAGTTATGTGAATTATAAAAACCAATTGCCGTCTGTTAGTTTTGCTAACTCGAAGACGGCTTGAAGGATTTTGATAAAGTTTTTGTGTGCGTTTGAGTGGATCCCTGGATGGTTTGGTTAACAATTGGACTCGGCAGGTGATGTTGTTGTCAAGATACTGTAATCACCCGTGCGGAGCCGGGTCGGGTTTTATACTATAATATTCCAACTTTTTGTTTTGTTGTTCCGCAACGCATGGCTTTAAGATGTTTCGGATTATTTGACCAGCTGTGAACTGTGCGGACAGCTGGGGACTATTTGGAACTGTGTCATCACTGGAAAGAAGAATGGTTTTACAATCTCATTTTAAGATTTTGAGAAGTATTTCCGATTCCCCTGGTATTGCGTATGTTCACGGCCGACGGCGGTCACTTACAACGACACGGTGCGCTGTATGCTCGTTTGACTCTTCTTGCATAAAAAAGTATGTGACAAAATGTGTCGTAATTGACTAAGTAGAATTGGCTAATTGACCCAACTCGGCTAAGCAATCCACAGATAGAGTTAGGTCCGTCGATTAACTAATTGGTCCAACCTGAATATATGATTACCAGTCCTGTAGCTTGAGAACGCCTACAACGCGACGGTAAAGAATTTCTGAGTTTTTGGTCACCCTGCCTACACCTTTCTGCTGTTGGATAGGTTTCGTGCTCTGGTTCTGCATCAGGATATCCATCGTCGCCTTAAAATACTTAAGTATATGAATACATGGTTGGCTGCTAATAGCCCCCGGAAATAAGGTGGTCACTTTCAAGCTGTTTCTAAAATAAATTTTGTAAATTTTTGTAACTATGTAACATTGTAAAATTTATTATTAAAAGAAGGTCCAGCTTGGTTTCTTGCTTTTTCTTCCCTAGACAGAGGTTTTTTTCGAACCAGTGGTAAAGTTAAAAATGTCTTTCGTTAAGAACTATATGTAATCTATATTGAATAAAAAATTATTCCATTCTATTATATTCCTCGAAACATGGAGTTCTGATGAGAACTTGATCTTCAAAAACCGGGGTGAAAAGAATAACTTCATTTTTGAAAATCATTGATTTTCATAGCGGGAAATTAAAGAAGTTACCAGTAATATACTCATTTTCACGTTCATTGAACATTACTAGTATATTACGCGTTACCGAAAATATACGACGATATAGAATCGGAAGAAAATAATAAACGAAGAGATAAGTAAAGTTTTCACTGTAATTTCTACCATTTTAAGTAGGTATTCCTAGCTCAAATCGTTTCGTCGTAAGGATATTTTCACAAATAGGTCTAAAAAAGACTATAACATTTAGTAGACCTGTAACATTTTATTTGACATCATGAACAAATTTTATTTGACCCACGTAAAAAGAGAAAACCCGTATTTTTTATAATTCATAATTGTTCGTAATACTCGTATTACATTAGTTATCTTTATTTTATCTATCGGGTTGGTTTTTTTATGTATGTAATCATACGTAAAGAAACTAACTCGATAGAAAATACATACCTATCACAATTTATTAACTAAGCCATATTATGTAAAAAACTAAGGTTAACTAGTAGAGAATGCTTTTAGCATTAAGTCCGCCTTTTGATCTTGTACAGTTTTTATAAAATTCTATAAATATTAAATAAATATATAATACTACTAACACCATTACAAAATCATTACGATACACATATTTAAATTTATTATTTAAATGCATTATTTAAATAAAAGAAACCTATAGGTTCTGAATAGATGTAAATAAATTGTATTTAATCACACTAAAATTGTACGTACCTTCCATTGATGATATAAAAAATGATCAATTTGTAATTCAGCACTTAGTTCTCAAGTGCTGTCACGAAGCGTCTGCGACTCAGAACTCATTTATTGCGGCATCTCGTTCAGCCCTGCAGGGTGCCGCTGTTGCCTGCCTTTTAAAGTTTTTATGACGCATCGACATTACCTTGGTATGTATTCATTATGTATACCTTCTTTCCCAAGCTTTCAACGAGTCAAGAAAAAGATAACGCGTTCCTAGAAAATAATTTACGTAATTCAAATTTTTAGTTGCATTATTTAGGCGATCTGTGAACACTTCCTTCTTAAATGTCTTCTTATTTACCTATATGATTATTTCTAGGATTTGCCCACTTCTCGTGACTTCGTAACGTATAAAATTCAAAAGTTAAATGATGAATGCACCTAGAAAACTTAAATCCTAATCTAGTTTAATATTTGTATGTATGTATATTTAAATGTAAAATATAATAAGCCCTGCCTTATAGTTAGTTCAGTTAGTATGCAAAGTTTCATGATATAATTTAAAGTATTTTAAGAATACCGGCGGCTATTGTTCGGTTTGGAAGTAACTTTGGATTTTTATTCTACATTTAGTCATATTGTTAGGCGGAGGTCTCCTCTCATTTCTTAATGAATTATGGAGCAGTACAGAACGTAAGTTCACTGCACTACTTCAGTGTGAATTGGAGGACTCCACAACATTACATTTTAATTACTCAGACACGTAGGTTTCCTCATGTTTTTTTCTTTCATTTCCTGATTCATTTATGGGGAACAAGCTCGCAATGCCTATTTATGTTATAAATTGACACATAGGGAAATTTATTTTTATTTAAAAATTAAGAGAAACTAACCCTCATAATTTTCATATAGAAAACGGGAGTACGAAACGCTTAGTATAGAAACAACGAATACACCTTTCATGATTTTATATTCCACGGTACCACAGAAGGTGGCAGTAAACGGAAGTCGTAAACTTATCGAACTGTTTTATCCACTGCATAAAAATTCACAACCGCAAGTCATGCTTTTATTTGAAAAATAGTATGACAATAAAAAAGTCTTCGGCGCGTTGTGGTAGCGTTAAATACCCATCCGTCCACTCACATCATCTTGTTAGTATTGTTAGTGCCTTAAAGATGGATCATTTTCTAGGTGGTACGACTTACTTTCTGTCCAGAAGTCCAACTGAGTAGGTACCACATTGTTACCCATTGTGTTCCAGTCTGAAGAGTATAGAGAGCATTTTATCTTTGTTCTTGGTACTGTTTCTTTCGAGATGGTTACCGATGTCTGTGGAACACACAAGCCACTTACTTCACCTTAATTTCTTATATAACGATATAACGACTTCTGACCAATGGCGTTACCTGGGAGGTTTGATCTAACTTCTCATGTTTGTTAGATACGTTGTTATTGTGTATAGCAGATGTAATGTAATTCGCCAGATCAGCGACGGGCATAAGCGTCAAAAACGCAAAACGTTGCTACATTCGCTAAACCGCCTGCTGATTCGATTATTAAATATATATATTACTGCCTCGTTGGTCCAGTGGTTGTAGTAGTGCGATTGCTGAACATGAGGACCTGGGCTCGGTCCCGGGTCAAAAAATCAATTATTGAGTTTTTCCGTCAATAAATTCTCAGTAGCTGCCCAGCATCAGGATGTTTGCGGTGTCTCCCCCCGTGCATCGGAAAGCACGTAAAGCCGTTGGTCCCGCGCCTGATCTCTCTCCGGTCGTGTCGGTTTACCGTCCCATCGGATTATGAGAGTGATGGAATAGAGAGTTCACCTGTGCTTGCGCATACACTTGGGCACTATAAGTAATCCTTTCCTGCGCCGATAGCTAGTCTCCGTTTAGGCTGGCCGCCGTGACCGTAATTCGGTCTGGAGGATATATAAATCTCTCTCATTAATTAATCTCCAAAAACTATATAGCAAGACCTGGATAGTTTGTTGGATGTGTCAGTCCGTTGTGCAGTTTGTAGGGGAGCGTTTTCATAACCACTCGAATGTCGGGGTCATTTTGGCCAATATGGCGCATCTGTCGAGTACTTTCCGAAGTACAATGTAAGTATATAACATGTATACTATGTATATATAAATATATATATATATATATATATATATATATATATATATATATATATATATATATATATATATATATATATATCGATTTTAGACTGTCTCATAGAGGGGATACTCTCCACAGTTGCGACGCTTGGCAGACGGGTTGCCCATATCCGAGTTTGCTTCCTTCTGTCGTCTCTTACGACGCCACGGATCGATATGAGCTAGTGGATATTCTTGGACCGCCACTACACAGCTTAAAGTTGGAATCGAAATGACGCCAGAAAGCCATAAAGCTTCTTATTAATTTGTTCGGGATATGTAGGATATCATTAATTACTCAATCGAACGCTTTGATAAGTCACAAAAAACGCACAGCATCCTGTTTAACCTCCCAAGTTTCAGAACCATTATTTGAAAAGAAAACCTGTCCTAGTAATATTTTTACCTTTGAATAAGCCGTCGATTCTAAAAGCAAATTGTGGAATCGACTATCACCAGGGTTTTTAAAAGGCCTACTTTTTTTTAAACGGACTACTCTTTTTTTAAAAGGCCGGCAACGCACATGCGATTCTCCTGGTATTGCAGTTGTTCATGGCAGGAAAAGACACTTACCTACCATCGGGCGAGCCGCATGCTCGTTTGCTCCTTCCTCATTGGCTCCAACTATTTTCATAAAATTTAGTGTCCAGGGAGTTTCGGGGGCAATAATTCGATCTAGCTAAGATTTATATCCTTTTGTCCGTGTTTTCAGGCAATAAAAAAACTACTACAATATAAGAAGGTAAATTTTGTCAAATCACTAACGATCGTAATAGCGCAGGTGGGATGCAGCCGGGCGTGATATCGGAGTTCCGTGGTTCGCGTCCGGCCTTTGGTCTGACTTTTTTTCCTTTTTTTTTTCAAGTTCCCTTCTTTTGTGACAAAATCTATTATTTCAAACCCTTTTTTTAGTATTTTTTAAAAATATGAAAATTTTAATAAAACTAATTGCACTCATGATTTTATTATTCAAATAACCAGTTCAGTTTTTTCTATTCTGTCGATAAGATCAAAAATATTATGTTTCATCAGTATGTAATTTATAAATGTAATTTCAAAAAAAAAAACAGGTCATCCGGGTACTATATATAATGTATCTAATAACTGACAGAATTATATGACGATTTCTAAAGAATCCCCGAAACAGCCAAATGCGATTGTCAATTTCTACGTAAACGACATTCATAGATATGAACAATGATCGTATACTTTATGTAATTGGATCGAATATCAATATTACAATTACGATACTACTACAATGACCTCAAATAACAAAAAAATTAAATCAATAGAAACACCGTGCATTGACGTTCAGTGATAGCAAATGACAATAGTTTTTTTTTTTTGCAAGAAATAGGATATTTGCCTTTGAAATGATTATATTTATGAGTGACGTACGTACATCTGTTATACATGATGCATATTCTAAGTCTATGGACGCGCGTGACTTCCGTACAGAGTTCTGCAATCGACTGCCCTATATAGTATATTATCTCTGCAATCGACTAAGGGCAATCGTGCGCAAATGATACTAAGAGCCTAAAAGCTTAGCCAAACAAAATTTCATCTTTTAGAATTAGTATGTGTGTTACAAATGACCTGGATTTCACAAAAAGAGTATTCCAATTCATTAGTTTCACATTCTTGTTTGACTTTCATCACGAAATGTCAATAGAAACAACTTTGATGATATGTATGCAATCATGGTGGCATCTACTGAGGCGAAACGACCCTGACTGACATCAGATGGACGGCTCTGCATTCGTTGATTTTCTCCTGACAATCATTACTCATTCGTCAATAAGATTGGATAAGGAGCATGTTATTCTATAAGGAATATAAATTGACTGTTAACCATTTAGTCAACAATATATTTATTATACATCTCTGGGAAAGCAGAGAAGTAGAACTTTACAAATATAACTGGTTTTATAATAATATGCCTACATTTTTTTAAAGTACTGCAGGTTATACGTATTTTAATGTTTTGTACTTTTATACTGTTACTAGCTGGCTCGACAGTCATTATTCTGCACTTTACGATAGGTAGCGCGATGACGTTTACTGCGTATTCACCTCGAACTTTTTGCATTGAAAATATAAAATTTATTAATAACTCGACCACGTTTATAGAATCCATACTACTTATTTGAATTTTTGGCAATAAACCAACATAATATAGACTGTACGGATAAAGGATGGGGTTAGAAATGGCGGCTCATCGAGCCGGTATCGTCGACATGCAAAAACACCAAAAACGAAAACCCGCTAATAAGCACAGAACACTATTACTCCTATCGGAGTTAATAAGTAATAATGTTATATTGTTCAGTTGATTATTACGAGAAAAAGAATTGTATGGTACCCAAGTAGGTAAATTAATTTTAAAATTACATTTATAACTCCAGGTGGTATCTATTAATGTGGCGTTATTTAGACTTAAGATAATCATTTACGATCATTTATTTTATTTTATTAATATTTTTATATTAAAAAATCCTTAATTTTTCGAAGTAAATTTAGTTAAGATTACTTCTAGTATTACTCTCTATATGTTCGTGAACTTTAATTCCATTCGATTCAGCCATCCCGAAGCTTAGCTTGGACAGACAGACAAACTAAAAATTTTAAAAATGATTACTCGTGACGCACTGGCATGTAAATATTTTGTACAAAAATATTAACAAGCAAAATCAACAAAAAATATGAAGAAAAACTTTCAAATCGAGTTGAAGCTCACAAATTAGCAAAATCGGAATGAATATTTTGTGGTTTATGAGAATTTGATATCATTGATTCAAATGACAAGTTGGACTGAAGTTATAGAACGTACCGAGAAGGTGCATATCGCAAAATATTTTTTGCAGTCTTTACCAGCGTGGCAAATGTGGGTATGAATAGAAACAGTGTGCGAATAAGAGGTGCATGGGTGATGAGGAGAAGATGGGCAGGAGCGTCTTTATAACACCAATAACTAATTAAAAAAATGTGGTTGCCAATCCGCCTATCAATCGTGGCAACTATGGCAATATACACCCCGTGAGCAACGATACAAATAAACGCCCCCCAGCCCCCGGCGGCCCTGCTATTCCTTGCTACGGTGGTGACATGGATAGAGATACGCCATTTTAAATCCAATTCTTTAATTGCACAAGTAGTATATGTATTGTTATTATGGGATATGCTGGTTCATAAATGTAGAATTTGTGAATAATTTGACTGACAGCAACATCTATTGGATCCGAACCATGCAATGAACCATCATCTCGACAATACATATATTGTGTGGATCGACAAAAAATATATTACGTGAATTGACTTCAATCATTAAAGTCGTTTAGAAGTCACACGATCACTAACAGATGCAAAAACGATTATGTACAACACTACAAGATGTCCAGAAAAGTCATCTGTTTTTAAAATTACAGGTCGCGACTCTGGAGCAGAGGACCTTTAATAGTACTGCAGCTCACATTAAACACTAGCTGTCTAGTTCCAGCGACTTCGTACGCAAGGATGGATGGATTTCATTCGGATGATTGGATTCCATGGATTTTATTTGTTTTGCGCGGAACCTTAATTCTTTTTTTAATGAAAGAAGTAAGTTACTCATTGTAACAACAGCTAGATTGTTAAAGTCCTTTCAAAGTCGATCCAGCCATTGCGGAGATTAGTCGGAACGAACAAACAGACAGACAGACAAAAATTTTCAAAATGTATTTTTGTTATAAGTAATGTATATACTTTCATATGCATGTAGTAAAAAGCTGTTATTTTGACATTACAAACAGACACTTTAATTTTTTTACTTGTATATATAAAAATTCGTTTGTGCATGTGATTTTAAATCGAATTTAGGCCATTTCAAATTTTTTAATTCATTCATTCATTCACAACAGGTTCCATAATGAAGGGGATATTAGCCGTAGTTGACAACCACAGTTGTTGTTAGCACGTAGCTGTCCATCTTCTGATTTCCTTCCGTCGCCTCTTACGGCACCCACGAGATGATGATGATTGATTGATGATTTTTTTACTGATTTTTATATATATTTATAATAAAAATATAAGAGGAAGCATACAATAATGCAGTACACTTGACGGTAAGTGACTACCGTCGCTAACTAAATCGCTAAGTCGTGAATGGTGACAGTTGATTCCACAAGGAAGTTGTGCGATGAAGAAATTTACGCACAGTGGTGAATCGCCAATCATCCAGGTGTTATGGATGGTATCGCGAGTTTTGTCATGCTGTCCGATGGTGAAATTTAGCGACTGGAATTACATTATTTCATTTTACATTTAGTATTCCTCGGGTTTTATTAATAAAAGTTATGTCATTTTTGTTATAAATCAAGAATCTTTTGTAATTACAAAAAATAAAAAAATATACAAAATGTAACAGAAAATAGGTGGAGTTTTAATTTTGAAAGCCCTGTTTATCCTTTACACAAATGTATACAATATGTAACGTAATTAACGCACACCCTCAGACACCCCAATTAGTATATTATGTTATAATCATAAAACATACACCGAATTTTTAGTTAAACATTTTATGCACTGATTATTTATCAAATTAGTTATACTAATTCCGGAAGAATGTTGTGATCACAGTACAAATCCACGAACGCAAAAACTTTAACTGCTTGAAATAAAGTTCATTTTTCTTTACTTTTATTGAATAACAGAATTAGTAATAATACAAATAAAACTGTACTCCTAAAAGTCTTATTGCCTTAAGTTACGGTCCATTTCAGTTTGTTTTGACTGTACAGATTTAGTGTGACTGTAATTTACGTAGTTTTAATTATTTTTGGGATAAAAAATTACCTACATTAAAAATGATAGGAATCGATTCAGTAAACGATTCTGAACAAACTACTTTCTCAAAGTGCGTTAATTATGTTACGTGTTGTATATATGTACACATATTCCCGTAGCATAATGGGTGTGTTTGTTGTTTCTTCAAACAAAAATCTTTAAATGAAATAAAAATGTCATTCTAGGTATTTTCAGTTAATATAATTTCGTTCTAGGGGTAAAAAGTTAACGTTGACTCTTATTTTTGTATTTTGAATAATCAATCAGCTTAAGAAACTTATCTGTTCCACCGTATAATATAAAACATTTAGCAATTTGAAAGAATCAAAACATTTCGTTTTGTTTGGACGACTAAGAATTTTATTCAACGTGCTTCAGTTTTTTCTTCAAGAAATAAATGTGTCATTTATGATAACTAAACGCTTGAACATAATTTTCTGTGCTTTATGCACAAGAGTTGGATAATTGAGCTGCCACTCAACATTAACGCGCGGCCGCGGACTGTCATAAAAAGCGTCGGTAAATGCTTGTGTTGTCAAATTATCTCTGCTTGTTACATTATTCGTGCCACTTGTTAATTTAACTTATGCGAGTTATTATCCCGCCCTTTATTTATCTTATATATGAGATTTTTAACACTAGGTGATTTTTTCATACCATTCTGTATAACATATTATAATATTCCAATATTTGTAACAACATCAATACATTCTATTTCAGTTTAAACGTTATTAAGAGCTTTCACACTGACACCTGGTGTTCCACATGGATATCCTCGGTCATGTTCTCTTTGTTATTTTTATAGACGATGTTAAATTATCCATTTAAAGTAAGTAAAAGTAAAGTAAAACAGCCTATATACGTCCCACTGCTGGGCACAGGCCTCCGCTCATATCTGAGAGGGTTTAAATGAGAATTATCCATTTATAACAATCAATTGCTGTCCTTTAGTCTTGCTAAAACTCAAAAACGGCTCGACCTGTTGAGATGAACTTCTTGTGCGCGTGTGCGATGGCGCTATTAACAAATCCAGAAACCATCCATGCGAAGCTGGGGCGTATCGCTAGTATAACATAAAAAACGGAATTTGAACTTTATGCAGATGACCTAAAGGTATAAAAGATTTTCAAAACTTAGCAAGAGCAAAGAGCTTTACAAAATGATCGACATATTATGTGAATGGTACCAGCTTAATAGAATGGAACTGAATATGCAAAAATGTTATCATATTAAACTCTCCCGAAAATACTTACAATAAATTTCAAACTAGCTATAACATTGCAAAACAACCACTTAAAAGGTCGACGTGGTTTGTGATCTGGGCGTCCTTATATATTCAAATATGAATTTTGGGTAACATGCAGTAGTAAATTAAAGCCTGAAGATACTTTCACTTACGCTGCGTAACATCAAATAATTTAAATCGGTCGTTGCATTAAAGACTTTCTTTTTCATTGGTTCACTGTAATATAGAATATTTTGTAATGATATCCCACTTATCAAAACTATATTCAAGGATGGGAAAATATACAAAAAAGTTAATTCGCAAACTCTCGTGCGTTGCTGGAGTGTATTGCACTATAAGTGGTTATGAGGAAAGACCCGATAATTTCTCTTTGAAATCATTGTGGGCATACAGAGTAACTCAGACCAGTTTTTCTTTACAAGCTCCTTAATGGTGCCTTTGACTGCCCTGAATTACTTTCTCTAGTCGGAATAAAAATCCCTAGACCATCGACTCTGACTCTGACTGCCCGCGTATGCCACATTACATATTTGTTAACGGAAGAAGGACCGATTATTAACTTCACAGTGGAAAGTTATTGTAGTGAGTCCGATTTTGAAAATTTTAACATATCTCCACGTTTCATGATCTTTACAGTCAAATAGTATGGTTTTAAGAGGATTCCGTATGTGCACATGTACGTATGTATGTATGTATGTTCGGATTAAATTTTTGCCTCGTGTATCTCGAGAACAATGAGTTATATTGACATGGGACCAGTTACATTTAACGCATAATTATGTAACTTAGACCTCATTAAATTTTGAGAAAAATCAGTCAATTCGTTTTTTGTACCGAATGAAAAATTATATAAAATATTAAAACATATGTTACTTTTGTTCTTTCTACTGAGAAGTTAGTCGTGTCGACCTTTCGGGTCGCAACTAGGTACATCCAATCTTTGAGTACACTCAAAGATCCAACTATAATTTTTTAAAAGTTAAACATAAATATAGATATTTTTACAAACAGTGTTATTCAAGTCCAAGTGAATAATGAGAAGCAAAACGGATAATTTGGTAAAAATTGATTCTAAATGATAATGAATTAAATAACTATATTTGATATAACTTTATTTTTTATGTATGTCCTTTTAGCAAAATCTGAATCCTACACTCAATTTTTATTTCTCTTTTAAATAAAATAATTAAGTTATTGTCAAGTATTGCACTCACCTATAATTGAAGTACATATATATTGTTATAACAAAAAGTAGCTCAAATTTTTCATATGTTATGTACTTAGTCGGTAATTGAAAATAAAAATAAATCTTTCTAGCCGCACAACAACTGACTGACGCAGATATTTCTTGATGAGTGATATTTTACGCCCTTTAGATTAGCTAACCGTTTTACTACTTAAACTTTTCTATAGATGGCCGCTTTTTTACACTTAGTTGTTAAATAGGATTCCCCTTTCTGTTTATTTACAGTCTGTAAGGCATTTCACCTTTGTAACGTAAGTTTTGTCACCTGTATAACCAATCATCTTAGTTAGAAGTTGAAGCAAGAACTAGAGCCATAAGAAGCCAGTTAACCATCATTTGTAGACACGCAGATTGTTTGTAATTGTAATATGAGAAAAGAGAAACTTTAGAAACATTTATTTCGTAGTGACGCTAAGAATAAATTAATATTTTACTGTCACCATCATGATTATTGCCCCCAAAAAAATCTACTGGACCTCTCTCATGTAAGGATCTGAATATTTTACATCTGACTACCTGTGGTGGGCTATACCTAACGTGACCATACGTTCTACTTTAGGTGGGACGGTCATGATTTAAAGGTTTGTGTCCCGCTGTCCCCAAAATACGTAAAAATGTCCCGCTTTGACAAACAAAAGCGTAGCATCATACAAACTCTGTCACCCGTGCCATAATTATGACCCCGCGCATACCAGGTACCTACACTTTTGAACTAAAATTTACGAAGTAACAATTTTCAATTAATCTACAATAAATTGTCAGCAGCCAGATTTTATATGATTCTAAGTTCTCATTCTCACTCTCATTATAACTAAAATAAAATAAAACTATAATAAAGGACTCCAGTGTCAGTGAGTTCGTAATGACTCCCGAGAACAGACTACGTGCTGTTTTCGAGAGTCATTACGAATCGTCTCGCACGCAGACTCGACGACTTCCAGCTTCCCGAACAAGCCGGTTTCCGAAAAGGATTTAGTACCATAGACCACATACATACCCTTCGGCAAATTGTACAGAAGTCCGAAGAGTACAATCTGCCACTTTGCCTGGCGTATGTGGACTATGAGAAAGCCTTTGATTCCGTCGAAATTTGGGCGGTGCTACAGTCTCTTCAGCGGTGCCAAGTTGACTGTCGGTATATCGAAGTGCTGAAGTGTTTGTACAGTAGGGCTGCGATGGCTATCCGAGTACAGAACCAGAGTACGAAACCTATCCAACTGCAGAGAGGTGTAAGACAGGGTGACGTTATTTCCCCGAAACTCTTCACCGCTGCATCGGAAGACGTTTTCAAGCTACTGGACTGGAAAGGATACGGTATTAACATCAAGAGTACATCACTCACCTTCGATTTGCCGACGATATAGTACTTATGGCAGAATCGCTGGAGGACTTAAGCACTATGCTCAATGACCTCAATAGTGCCTCCCAACGGATAGGTCTTAAGATGAACATGGACAAAACAAAGATCATGTTTAATGTCCATGTCACACCTATGCCGGTAGTTGTTGGGAGCACTAAGCTCGAAGTTGTTGACCAGTACGTTTACCTGGGACAAATAGTCCGGCTAGGTAAGTCCAACTTCGACCGAGAGGTCAATCGACGGATTCAACTCGGCTGGGCAGCGTTCGGGAAATTACGACGCATCTTCTCGTCAGGTATACCTCAAAACCTGAAAACTAAGTTGTATAAACAGTGCGTGTTGCCAGTGATAACATATGGAACTGAGACGTGGTCCTTCACTGCTGGCCGTATGAGGACGCTCAAAGTCGCTCAGCGAGCTATGGAGAGGGCTATGCTCGGAGTTTCTCTGCGTGATAAACTTAGAAATGAGGATATCCGCAGTAGAAACAGAGTGACCGACATAGCCCAATGGATTAGTAAGCTGAAGTGGCAATTGGCCGGCCATATAGCTCGAAGAACCGACAACCGTTGGGGAAAAAAGGTTCTCGAGTGGCAGCCTCGTACCGGTAGACGAAGTGTAGGGTGACCCCCCACTAGATGGAGTGACGACCTGGTAAGACATGCAGGAAGTCGATGGATGCAGGTGGCTCAGGACCGTGCTTTGTGGCATACCTTGGGGGAGGCCTATGTTCAGCAGTGGACTTGTAAAGGGCTGTAATGATGATGATGATGATGAAAGGACTCCAGATTGAATTTTGGTAACGGCTACCATTCTCAACGGAGAATAGCCATCAGCGCAGGACAGGATTATATTACTCAAGTGTATGTGCAAGAACAGGTCTACCCTACTCCCTCACTCTTATAGTCCGATAGAACGGTAAACCGAGACGACGGGAGAGAGATCATGCGCAAGACAAACGTCTTTACGTGCTGGAAGCACGGTAGTGCAACCTCGCCAACTTTAATAAGTTCGAAATCAATATTCCGGGCTGCTACTGAGAATTTTGTGACAGAAAACCCCAATAAATGATTCTTGGCCCGACTCGGGTTTCGAACCCGGGACCACATGATCAGCAATTGCGTTTACGACCGTTGGAGCAAGAAGGCAGTCAAAAGTGTTAAATCTATAATAATTTTAAAGGCGTCCCGCTCTGAGGAAAGAAATAAATGGTCACTTTAGAGCTATACTGCACGATCTATCGATTTTCCTTCCCTTCACTCATAATATACTTTAGTATAGTACGTTATAAATGTAAAGTTAACGTTATCCAAATTTTAAATTGACTACAGATCTACTTTAAGTAAAAGCCGGTTTAAATTTCATGATGATTATCACAACCGAAACATCCATCAACATTAAATTACAAAGCTATCATGTTTTGTGTAATCAACTGTTCATAATAGAAGAAGAAAAATGATTATTATTTTTTTTATAATCTATGAACAACGGATGGATATATATGGAATATCAGTTTCGTAATGTTTGCTCGTGGTGTAAACAAACTCATTTCTCCTTATAATATCTTAGTTCGTGAAGAATATTCCTAGATATTACGTTTTTATTCAAGTACTGCTTCGGGTAAGGAAATATGATTCCTTCAAAAAAGTATAGATCAACCAAGTTTTACGTTTATATAAAACTTTTCATCATTCATTCATTACAGTTCCTCTTCAAAAGTCCACTACTGGCTGTGAGTTTCCCCATAGACTGCCTTAACATCTAGAAGCATAGCTATTGCAAGTTGAGAAAATATATTGGAATTTATGCTTGAGATGTGAAGGCGAAGTCGGATCATTCAATATAACCTTTGACGATAATTTGAGCTACTTCAGCTGTAAACGATATAAATACGATCATACTTTCGTAAACTAATCATTAAACTTGTACAGTTATTAAGCATGCGTTGCACCTGCTAAGAAATTCTCGGAAGAGATCTGATCTGATAAACACTCACGCCTGTCACCCAGAGGGCTAGGCAGAGACTACAGACTTCCATTTAGCACGATCCTGACATACCTCTCTCGCCTCTTCCACATCCATATATCTACGCATACATGCTCGTCGCTTAAGGGTACTCTTACTAGGCTCCACAGTATTAGTAATCATTCATGGGGCAATGTATACGAAAAACTCCCAGAAAATGTTCAAAGAATTGTCAATAAACAAGTTTAAAAGTTTTATTAAAGAAATAATGTACAAAAAGGGTTATTATATTATCAAGGAGTATATGAATAAAAATATTCCCTGGGAATGAGGTGATCGCCACCATGCTGGTTCTGTTAAAATTCATTTAGAAATTGTACAAACAAAATTATTGTAAAAGGAAATACGTTTCAAAAAGTCCCGCTGAGTTTCTTGCTGGTCTTCACCAGGACAGAGATACTCGTATTTTCCGTACCAGTGGTAAATAAAAAATGCAGTATGATGTAATAATTAACATTGAATAAAAAATCACTCTATTATAATCTAATCAGAAATAAAAATTATATTCCACAATTTTATTTATGCCGGTGGGGAGCGTACCCGGGTAGCTCTCGTACATTGAAATTTAAGAGAGCGCTTGCCGATGAATTACCACGGCTTCTTACAGTTATTGCGATTATTGTTATAACTCCGATAGATGGTACAAACCATCTCTTCATTTCGGATCGGGCCGATCGGTACCGAAGACGGGGAACGACGACAAAGGTGTGAAATTACTGGCACTGCGATATACATAATGATGAAAATATGAAGTATTAATGAGCTCAGTGGCGCATTTGCATAGCATTAAGTTGCAGCGCTAAGGACCGCGGGTTCGAATCCCGCACGGAACAAGTATTTGTTCCTTGAGAAGTTTATGTAAGTAAATTGCCTCCACGATGCAGGAAAAAAACCATGTGCAGGTAAAGTTATTAAAAAGAAAAAAGAAATTGCATTAGACATATCTTAAAAGAGCTGTAGAATTATCTAAAATCTCAGAAATATTTACATTGATTAGATTTTAATTGATAAAAACAATGCAACATATACCCAGGTACCCACATTCCATTCCATTAGTCTCGATGTTCGACAAATTAGCGTACATCATGACGCGTCAACAATAACGATTTATAATCTGCAATTATAGAGGCTGCCAGGGTGTGAGATCCTGATTGACATCGGACAGGCAGTTCCTTATCGCATTCAAAAAGATACCTTGATCAATGACGCACATTACTCGTACTAAACAGGCATACATTTAATGCAATCTCCAACCAATTATTAAAATTAAGCATTGCCTCCACACAAGTAACTTCGCTTGTATTGTGATGGCGTTTTACATACATAAATTGCATATTGACAAACATCCAGTCCCGAAAGAATTGTCCGCAGCCTGATGAAACACAAGTTCTGTTGTGGGAAAATCTAACCTTTGGCTCTTAGAACCGCACCTATGCACTTAATGGCTGCGCTATCGAGGTGTAATACATGAGCATTAGAATGTTATAAATGATTTCAGTTCGTGACAACTGCTTGGAGCATGTGTAGAAAAAGGTTTTTTTTAATAAGGGTAAAAAACGAGCAAATAGTCCACCTGATTGTAAGCGATGCTGTGGTCCATGGGCACTTACAGCCATGCTCCATAAGTGGGCTAAGATCGTATGCCTGGTTACCAGTAAAAGGTTTCCCCAGTTCTTTACAGTCACCATACGACAAACAGCAGCATTAAGCTGCTATTTTACGCTAGAGGTCTGTGAGAGCATGGTCCTACCACGTTCGAGCCGACCCATTCCTGCTACAGTCATAATATAACTGCAGCATAGCTCTACTACGTAACTTTTTTTACGTATAAATCCTTAAATCATTCCCTCAATTGGTAAAAGTGAAAAATATTATGTTTCATTTCTGAATACGAAATGAATGCATAAAAAGACTTTATTTTTCAACGTAAGAAATTGAAATTTTGTTTGGCAATTGTTAGAATATTTAAGTATTACATATAAAAATAAGGTTCCTCAGCCCGAAAAAGAAACAACAGAAAAAATAAAGGTGTCCATTTTTTTTGTTTTTTTGAAATTCTAATAATGCATTTTATTTCATGTTCAAAATGAAAAGGAATAGTTACATAGGTAATCGAAGCAAGTTCTATATCTATTTATTTTTTATAGAACGGGGGCAAACGAGCATGCGGCTCACCTGATTTTAAGTATCGACCACAGCCGATGAAAAACTGCAACACCAGAGGAATCGCAGATGCGTTGCAGGTTTTTTAAAAAAATATTAGGCTCTTTTCTTGTTGGTGCCTAAGTCGTATCGGTCCGGAAAAATTTCTGGTTGTGTTCGCTTCCACAAAGAAGTTGTATGAGAAAGAAAACTTCTAGTAAATCGCACAGTGGTGTACCGCCAATTATCCAGATGATATGGATGGTATCGCGAGTTTTGTGCGGTGAAAAGCGGCTAGAATTAGTCAACAATTCCTGAGAGTACTCCCGTGGATTCATTTATTTAACACCCCGCGGTAAATGCGATAAAATACACAAATAAGTCAGTCAAGAGAGAGTCAAGTCCTCCTTCTATTAGTACTAGTTAGTAGTAAAGCTGGCACTAGGGAGATTCGGCCTTGAGATGAGAACAGTATTTCATCTGAGGCCAAACTTCCGTCCTGTAATAAATACTGTCCCGCTCTGTAGAGCACATCAAGCTTTCTAGAGACCAGTTGGGCCTACTCTTCCAAGTGACCACGAAACTGCACATCGTTCGATATGTCGATACCGAGGGTTCCAATACAGCTCAGGCAACAAGGGGAGTGCTCCGAAAGACAGGAAATATGACAAAGGGTTTCTTTTGGGGGTGGAACTGGACTAAATTTAGTCGACTCCAATCCAAGACTCTGTTCAACAAAGTCTCGACTTCAGATACGAGTTTGTTCCGGCACGTGGCGACGTTTTCCCGAGAAATATTTTTGCGGCCGGTGTATAAAGCATCAGTGTTGTCGTCCACATATCAATGAATGTTACCGGTTTACAATATATCATTGATATGCGGAAGAAACAGTTGGTGAAAGTATGCAGCCTTGAGGAATACCAGGGTTAATACGCTTGTAATCGGAGCATGCACTACTAAGATCTTGATACTCCAATCTGCAAGAAAACTGGTGATCCAATTACACAATTTCTCGTGAAACGCATAAGAAGGAAGCTTCGAAAGAAGTACCAAACCCGATCGAAAGGTTTTGCTATGTCCAAACTATCGGCTAATGCCCCCCCCCCCCTTGGACTCTACTGCCTCCGCCCCTTCTATTAGTTAAGTAAGTAAAACAGCTGAAGTACTGCTGGTACCCGGCAAGTTGCTGCTGCAGAAGAAATAACTGTGGAAATATCAATAATTGATTATCAATAGTTATATTGTTTAATTTCGAATAATAATATATTCACTGATATTGAACTCTCAAATAAATTTGTCGATACGATACGCATAAGTTTAAGGGTGGGCTCGATGGGCAGTGATGACACCTACTAATGACAGAGATATAATAAAAAAAAACTTATTATTTCTGTTGAAAATAAATATGATAAATTCCTTAAAAAAAAAGAAAACATAATGAATGACAACCAGTAGTTAGTGTTCGATTATAAAGAACTGTAAACGCAAGTCCTTCGATGGACGCGCCAGATTTATGGTAATGGAGAAACTATACCTATTATGGTCATAAGTTGTGTAACACTATCGGATGCATTTCGTTTTTAAAGAAACAGTGTATAAGAATAATGCTTACGAGTTCATTAAAAAAGTCGAAATATTTTTTTTATGGGATAGGGTGACAAACGAGCACATAGACCATCTGATGGTAAGTGGTTGCTGTGGCCCAATACACCTACCTACACGTATCCTCGATTAAGAATCATAATGCACATGCGTTGTCACCCATGAGGACTAAGATGGAATGCTTCATTTCCAGTAAAAAGGGTCTCCGGTTCTCTACACTCACCATACGAAACACAGGAGCATTAAGCTACTAATTTATGCTGGTATTCTGTGAGAGCGTGGTCTTACCCCGGTCGAGCCAACCCATTCATGTTACAACTATACGACTAATATAAGTGCAGCATGGCTCTATCACGTCAAATTTGTTATTTATTATATGTATTTATTTTAAAAAACGTAACATCCACACTAGGATTTTCTTTTGTATCGTGGGGGCAGTTTACATATATAACTTTCACAATGACCAACATTCAGACCCGAAATTAAATTATTAATTTATTTATATATATTTTTAAATTATTTGTAGGCCATACAATACTTTTTCTGTGTGGGATTCGAACCCATCGCTCTTAGCGCTGTAGCTCATTGCTAAGCCACTGCGCCAAGCCATAAAACGATTTCATAGATTTAATTTAAGCGTAATTATTTGAGCCGGTCATGACCTCAAGTACCACAGAGGTCATAATTTGTAGTTTTTGTACTTATCTGGACTGAACAAGGGTTAAATCTTCAGTTCCGATGATGCGAGAAAAATTATTGTTTTCTTGCGAAGCTTGATTTGTTCGTGCCTTGCTTCTGTTGTTCCCTTTTCCTGGAAGAGTCTTGCTGGAACGCGCACGGCATATCCTCCTTACTCTTTCTAATAACAGATATACACATGATGGGCAAGGCAATCACTGCAATTCTGTACGTTTATAATGTAATTTAACGAAAATAATATGTGAAATGGTCACAATTTAGAAGTTTATTACGTTCAATTTGAATTTTAAGACAGAAAAGAAGGAACTTTTTCAACCGTATTTCAATATTATTTATGGCCATACTATTTACAATGAGTATCGAAGAATTTCTGATATGTAATGAAGATATTAAAATCAAAGGACCTGTTTTTACAGTCCCGATTCATACAATATGTTCAATATTGAGTGTATAATAATATAAAATATTGTGGAATTTCATTTTACGAATATTTTAATAACATCTTCTTCAATTTTCTTAACCAAATATATAATATTATTAAAACCTTTACATGAATTGAATAGCTATATGCTATCTGAAATAACACAGGTACTTGAATAAATGACCCAGCTACTTCGTTAGATAAGATTTATTGAACTTGAAGCGACGCACACAGATTCGATGAGATATGGTGGATTTTCAGTTGTTTTTATGCCAATACGACTACAACATCGACTCAGTAGCAATGTAGGGTCCAATTATACACAATACTACCTCAATTCTGTTAAGTCTGCCCTTCAAAGATCAATCATGCATGTTCGGCCCCTTGTGCGAGCCGCCCTGGGTGGTACGCTAAGTTAAATATTTATTCAGTCCAGACCTCACAATGGCAGCGTATTTTAATGTTGAATGCTTACATCTCACATTGCCTAAAGCAATGGTCGAATTATTCTGTACTGTTGTTTTATAAAAATAAAGAGCGTGCGAGAAATTTATTTCCTATCTCAAATCTTTTAACAGGTTAATAAAATATATAGGCCCTATAAAATTATTCTTTGCATATGGAAAGACTCAATCAGGAAACTAATCCTCACACTTCGTATGTAATCTATACAAATAAATTAAATTTAAGTGTCTCTTTGTAATTTCAAAAAACTGTTTTTTTGCCAAATACATATTAAAGTATTTACGGTACCAATAACAAAACACAATGTTAAAAAATCTGTCTATCTGTTTGTTTGTTCCAGCTAGTTTACGAAATGGATGGACCGATTTTGATGGGACTTGCACTGGCAGATAGCTGATGCTATAAAGAGTAACTTAGGCTACTTTTACTATAGAAAAATAATTAGAATTCCGCGCAAAAAAATCCCCATGACATTCCATATCTGGAACATATAAAGCCCAAGCATATCTTTTGTTCTTTATTAGCCTGTAAATGTCCACCACGGGGCATCTGATTTCATTCCTAATGGGTTTGCCACAATTACCAAAGCAGTTGCCCCTCGCCAACTTGGGTAAAAAGTCTGGTGTAAACGAAATTGTTATCATGGCCGGAAGCCATGAGAACTTTTTGGGATTTTCCATATCGTCTGTCTTACAAAACTAACCAGATGAAATCGAGTTCTGAACTTACTATATACATGGAATAAAATATCTAGACACTCTAGATCTATATCTAGACACTCTAGATCTATATCTAGGCACAATAAAGTCATTAGTGTAAAAATAGTTTAGTGACGTCACCGTGACTAAAATTACTAAGACCTTTTATCTTATTCTTCATTATTATTATCACTATCCCTTAGAAGTCCACTGCTGGACACGGATCGGCCTCGTTGTGGTGATGATTTGCCTTAATCGTTACCTTTCAATATTACCATACCATGCTCGGCCAGTGAGTCATACTCGTAATGCTACCTACCATCACAACAAGCCTTTGTTATTCAAGTCGAAAATTTTCAATGGATAAACAATTATTCGTGTTCAGAAGTTTCGTTTTTCAAAATCCTAGGCTATCACATACAGAATAATTAAATTATAGTGAAAGTTGCATTATTTTTAAAATTGAAGTGAAAATCTCATTTGAATCTATGACATAACAGATATTTTTCTATTCCATTAACCATAAAATAAATTTGGTTTCAGGACATCTATTAATAATCAATCACTAAGTTAACTAATCGATTACAAAATATTATCTCATTATTAACTTCTAGCTTCTGATCGCGGCTATGTCCACGTAGAAACAGCAATGCCTTCTTTCTAGACCTAGATCATTTTCCCACGGTAAATAAAAGTAAGATAAAATATAAGTAAGTAAGATAAAAGTTTCCGTCGAACTAAAAATAGCCCTAGTGCTGAGCCAGGAGAAGTTTAACACAACCTGTGTGCTAAATTTTATGCAAAATCTATTCAACTACTTTAAGTCTTCATAAATATTCACAGAAATAATATTACATAGATTATATAATGGCCAAAACAGTGTCAATAATGAACGAGAATGCGTTGTTTCGTCAAACCAAGTTAGATCTCCGCCGGTAGAACTGAAATTTTTAATGCAAAACAGTTCAATCACTTCCTCTATACGAATGAACAAAAATAGCAGAACTGTGTTGTCTTTCAATTATTGGTAAAGATACTATTAAGAAAACTTAATCGTCGTCACAAAACTCATTCATCCATAAAATACATTTATATTAAGGGCTAGCAAAACGTTTAAATACTATGGCATAACAATTAGACATAGACACTATTAACATTAATGTTGTGAAACCAAATAGTTTGCTTTTTAATAATTACTTTTCAATAAATATCTATAATATGCGTATAATTTTTTTTCTTGTAACTTTATATTTTCAGAGTGAAAACTTGTAAGTCTTCCTTCCTGGTTATTTATGTATATACTTTGATTTCTTTAGCTCCATTTTTACAAAATAATAAAATAAAATATTTAAAAGTTAAAATTGTAAAGATTAAAGAACTGTATTTATCATCATATTTAACAATTTGCCACAACGTACTTATGTAGTAAATCAATATAATTCCAGAAAATGCATTAAAGTTGTCATTGTCACCCACACCTTATATAAAAGATTTAAACGCATAAATATAACTTTTTAAGCAGAAAATTAAAAATAAACTATGAAGTCTCCGTGTTGCAGTGTCTTAATTTGCGGCACTGATGACCGCGGGTTCAAATCACGCATGGAACAAGTATAAATGTAAGTAAGTAATAAATCGGACCCGGAACAAATATTTGTGGGACATACTAATAGTATGTCCCACAAATATTTGTTCCGGGTCCGAATAAATGTCTTTGTGCTTTTTATATATATGTAAACAGACTCCATTATATAATGGAATATCTTCGTCTGGCTGTAACCTTTATAAAAATAAGTAAGTTCTCCACATACGCTTACATTAGGTACTACGTACAGCTTACAGCTGGGCAGAGTTCCCTAACTTAATAAGATTCTTCGAACTTTGTTCGTTTCAGCGCGCTGCGCTGCGCAAATGCGAGACGGCGTCCTTCACACGTTCCAATCTATCCAATCTGTCCAACAGAAAGCCATTCTGTTCGTTTTCATCGTTATTACGGCTGTATTGGCTGACGCACAGCCTGCAGATACGGTCTGTGTAAATGGCCAACAATGGATTGCTTACATCCCTATGATTACCTGTTATTTCACTAAATGTTTTATTCTTAAATCATCCATCTCTGATTTAATAATGCATTAAGATTTCAAAATATTTAATTATATATTTTGTCACTATAAATATTATAAAACTGCCTATTAAGTGATCGCGTTCAACTTACAAATAAACAGTGTGTATTGTATTAAATATACTTAAGTAGTAATGTATGTGGCCCAAACAAGGACATTGAGAACATATGAAACACATTTATTTCATTTATACGAGCGCACGCGTCGTGTTCCAAGCAAGATAAGATTAAAGATTAAGTAAAAGTGAGATTGTTTTGCCTTATTTATTCGCTGCCGACAGGGCGGCAGAAAATCTCTCAACCTATTTTACCGTTTGGGGTTGGAAGATGAGAAAATACGGAAGAACTTCATGATCTCCGATAGATGTCGGTATACCTCCGATAGATGTCGGTATACCGTCGCGTATATTCCTCCATCCATTCGTTACAGCCCAAAGAAAGTCCACTGCTAGGCATAGGCCTCCTCCATATAACGCCTTGTATGGAGGATATTTGCTATAATTGCCAAGCCTAGAAGGCAGGTTAGCGACCGCAGTTTTTTTTATAATTTTATCTTGTTATGAGGCGGATGCTGCTGCGCAATACGTGTTTAATTTCCCTCTATCGCCTCTCAGGACACCCACGGGATGAAATGGGGTTACAGAAATGCGAATTCTCTCACACTGATATAACACAGCATAACACCATCGTGTATATATGATATGAAATATAATAACATATATACACGATGTGAATATACGTGGTAGAGCCATACTGCAGCTATATTATAGTATACATAGTTGTAGCACGAATGGGTCGGCTCGACCGGGGAAGTACTACGCTCTTACAGAATACCTGCGAACAATAGCAGATTAACGCTGTTGTGTTTCGTATGATGAGTATAGAGAACCGGAGACCCTATTTACTGGAAAGGATTCATTCCATCTTAGTCCTCACGAGGGACAACGCGTTTGCATTTTGATTCGTAATCGAGGATACATGTAGATGTCTATGGGCCACAGCAACCACTTATCATCAGGTTAATTGTGTGTTCGTTTGTCACCCTTATCCCATAAAAAAATTAAAAACCGGACCGACAAGGGGGAGAAACAATATTTGATATTTCTGTGTACACCCGATTATTACATAAGAACATTTTGTGTAGGGAGGAATAAACTGATGTTTTCTTCAGCTGCAAACTAAACCTACAAGTGGTGCACCCAACAGATGGATGAATAAAACACGCGATTATGGTGGAGAATCACCAGTATGAGGGTATCACATCTGCGTACATCAACCCGCCTATCCAGCAGCTCACACAATGGTCACCTTTTTTAAAAAACGCATGCTTACTAGGCCATTTTTGAAAATCAGCAGTAGACTTAAAAATGCTACACAGTAAAGAGAACTACGAGCAGCAAAATATACAAATGGTTTTACTAAATTATAAATGATCGTTTCAAATGTGAGACGCGCTTACTTTTTATTTATCCGTTGCCGCTGTAGAAAATTTACAGCACGCGTGCTCGCTATTCGATTGAAAAATGAGACAGAGCTTGTGGTTCGTGTAACGTCACTTTTTCATACTTCTGTTCACTTACTTTTGCTGAAAAAGTAATAAAATATCATTGCTTAAACAAATTACTCTCAGAATTATGTTCAGAATCTTAAAAATAATCATAAGACACATACGCCTGGCACCCACAGGGGTAGGCATAGACTGCATTTAGAACGATCCTTACACACCTCTCTTGCATTCTTCTCATCCGTATTTCTAAGCATGTATGCTCGGGTAAAGGTACTTCAAATTTGGTCCATCTTTACTTTATCGATATTTTATTAGATTAACTTCCTTCTAACGTGATATTTGCCACGGTCGAATCTGCAACACACTGCTGCAGCATGTATTTGCGTTCTCATTTTTTTCCTTTTTGTGCACATCACATAACTTTTGTCACACAATTTCTCATCCTATTATTCAGAGTTGCCGTTGATTTACTTAACTTAACATTAATTCTACTTTTATGCTTCTTCTGCTACACCCAACTTTGACTACCATAAATTAAGATTACAGCTAACATAGCATTTTGAATTACTATGCGTGCCTTTTTGACACATTCTGACTTACCACAACTCCCTCAATACGTAACTCAACAACTCGCTCAATCAACTTCCCTTCTATTGTCATATAACATATCGTGTTACCTTATTCTCCTTAAACAACCATCACTTTCGTCGGACTTTAATTCCTCTTTATGCTATGGCGTAGCACCGACTGCAGAACGTGGAAATATTTTTTTCTTTTTAGTTTTTGTAGTCGGCTTTTACTTATTGTTAAAAGTTATTTTTCATAGTTCATATAAATTTTCTAAAAAAGATTACTTTCGAATTTTACTCTCAATAATTTCTAAAAGAATACAACATATCATCATTTAAGCATTTCTTAAAACAATCCTCATATTCGTAGCTCAAGCCCACAATATTTTTATATAGAATATGGTGGATAAACGAGCATACAATCCATCTGATGGTAAGTGGACGTTGTGGCCCATAGATACCTACATATATCCTCAATTAAGGAAACCCTTGAGAACTAAGATGGAATGCCTTGTTTCCAGTAAAAAATGTCTCATCGACCGTAATATAATGAAAAACTGTTCCCTTTGAAAAGAATGTATTGCTTCTAGTCGTGCAATAGTAATTTACTTGGCATTAAGTAATAGCCGAGCGTCCAAGGAACTGTCATTAAAACGGTGCCTCTGCAACAGGTTGTGTCTGATATAGAATTCGCTTCCCACTTTATTATACTACAATTCCCCATCATGAGCAAAAGAAAAATAGTTTTAATATCTAATATTAGATTTTGATCAATGATTATAATTATGATAATAATAACTAGCATAATAACTTTCCTTACATTTTTGTAATCAACAAGTACTTGTCTACTTGTTGTTGACTAAAAATGTCGACAAAAGTGTTTTACACAAATTTTACAAATATTAAACTTTTAACTTCTTTATTTTTGTTATGATACATTATTATTATTCATATTTTGTCACCGCGGTTTATCGACCTCGGAACTCTTCGTAGTTTTTACACCTAGTTGAGCTTCGTGAGCGGTGCTGAAAATTTTAAAAACTACAATTATTTCTCATTGACATTTAAATGACCGTAATTAATTTAATTCTTAATGCAAAGTATACACGCCCTTAGTTGCCCCAACAAAGATCAACGGGATCAGATAAAGATAAAGATAAAGATAAATATTTTATTTTGCAAATATGGGTACAGTACATGGAAATATAGGTAGTGAGTTCAGCCATATTTTACCAGTAGGCATGCAAAATATACAAAAATTTAAACTGATCACCTAAACAACTATAACAAAATAAAATAATAACACAAAAACAAACATAATTCAAATTTTTAACATTATACAGTCTTAATCTCAAAATGAAAATTTTTTTTCAGTCAAGAATTCTGTTAAGCTATAGTATGCTTTGACTGTCAAGAAGCTACGAAGCCTTTTTTTAAATATCGATAGCGGCAATTCTTTCCAACTTTTTGATATTTTATCATATATGACTGGAGCCATGCAGTATATACTTTTGCGTATTAGTGCTGTCTTAGCGGAATGATGACATAAAGGGGTATTGTCGCGTCTATTACGTGGAACTACTTGGTCATGGCGTTTAAAACGTTTCGGATGCAATTTAACAAACACTGCTACTGTCAGTATTTTATACTGTTTAAAATATGGCATGCAACTATCTGTAGTTTTAAGCTTAAACATTGCCCTTATGCATCTTTTTTTGAGCCTTAAACGCTGATTCTTTTTCTCAGGGCCCATGAGTGGTCCCCACGAGCAACCAAGGGTGGAGCCCAATGGCTTATGGATAATTAAATTATAACGTCTAACAAGGAAGGCAAGCAACACTTACCGATTGGCGGAGGTAGGATTGACAACGGGGTACCTGTCAGGTGATAAGTGACGTGCATGTAAGTAGTGTGTAGTAATGTGTACAATGTGTAACCTGACATCCCCGCTGATCCTGGGCTGCAGATTCCAAGGCTCTGCCTCTCTCCAAATGTGGGATACATCCAAGGGGCGTTCACCAATGGAAAACTACCACTTCGATTTTCATTATATTAGTTTAAAAACTTTATTGTCCATTTGATTAACTTCAAATTCAACCAAATCCACGTTAATTGACATTAAAACAAGTAACACGCTGCACAACTTAAGCAAGGTTGGTCAAAGTTCAAAGTCCCAGGTTAACTTAGCACATAACTACTAACTCTTAAGCAATTAACGGCATAAAAGCTCCTTTAATCACTCCAAACTCCAAGTAGGCCCTTGTCACGTAACACGTACAAAACAGACAACTAAATTCGAGGCGGTCTAACTAGACCCCAATATTCAATAGTAAATTCAAAATGGCGCGCACAAGTAACACAAGCTTTGGCTTTCAAGTCCAAACACCGGCCGCGCGCAAACGTATACCAGTCACAAACAATACTTAAAACGGTTACAACAAAAACTATATGATTCTGGCCTCGTTATCACGAAACAAATTAAGATAACACTTTAAGAGGCTCGCGACGTGTAACCGACCCGGGCTTCGCGCAAATAAACTCAAAAATAAGCCTCGTTGTCACGTATATTAACGACAAAATACAACTCCATGGAGGCCGTCCTTTCGACGCAAAATTATATAAAACTCGCGACCTCTAAATTGACCCGGGAGTCGCGCCAAAACTATTATGTAACGCCTGACGTCTAACCAGCGTGGTTTCACCGCTCAAGGATTTCTGCCGACTGCCGCGCTTCCCGCCTCCACCTCCCAAGCAACGCTAAACGTTACCTTACCCCGCTCGAGACTCGCGTCCCGCAAGCTTCAAATGAGACAACAATCGTGCGTGAACACAAAGGCTCTTAATGTTGGTCAAAATAAGTATGTTTACTGAATATATAACAAATTTTTCTATGACAGCGTCTTCTGTAACATTACACTTCATAACTACAATACATGACTTGACGCATGGCTTTGATGACGTCATTTTGGCGGTTATTACACTGTCTGTAGTACTTGGACTGGAACAAATGTCAGTGCTTGGAACGGTGCTAGTATTTGGGGCCGTACTAGTACTTGGAGCCGTGCTAGTGCTTGGACTAGCGTCGGGCGAAGAACCCGACGGTGGTACACATGCTTTTTTGGCCTCATTTTTTTATACGAGTAAGAGTACTTCTTGATATACCAGTTGCTGCACAACCTGATCTACAGGTATGCAAAAGCGTCTATTTTTCTTCTCATTCTCGAAAAACTGCAGCACTTTCAACACAAGATGTCTCCCTTCACTGTGTATAGTTTTCCCAATGTTAAAAAATGAGTAGTAACAAAAGTAGTCCAAAATTAACAAAAACAGTCCAAACTTAAACAATAACGAAAACGTAACAAAATGTCCAAAATCAGCCAAACTTAAACAATAACGAAATCGTAACAAAATATCCAATAACAACAATAGCAACGGAAAACTTGTCAAAATATCGACGCGCGTATCGGTAACAGAGATGCTAAACATACTGACGATTGCCGGGCGAGCTAAGGGAATGCGGGGAGAAGCGGGCGGGGCCTCTCATTCCAGTGATGCGTCAAGTTAATGTGACCGCGTTGTAAATTAGTCCTGGCAATTCGGGAGAAACAGGTTGTTAATAATACAACAACGTCCAGCATGTGTAACTGTCTAATGAGAAGGCGATAAACAGATCTGAGGGTGTCAAATAAGCACACAGTCTACCCAATGTTAAGGGAATGTTGTGGCCTATATACACTAACATCTGTCCCCGATTAAGAATTAAGATGCAGATGCGTTGAGGACCCTAAGTATTAAGATGGAATATAGTTTTCGAATCACTACACTCACTGCACGAATCACAGTAGAATTATGCTACTATTTTACACGACTATTTAAAGGGAGTCCATTCTTGTTGTGGGCCCTCATACCATAGGAGCGTGTTTCGACTAAGTATGGACCAAGATGTGTTTGTCTTCACATGTCCTCGGAATCATACATCTCTTAGTTTGTTATTTTTTGTCTTCACATAACGCTTAACTTTACCATCTAGTTTGATAAATCATTTATTAATTATTCATCACAGTCGTTCAAGACTCCACTGCTGCACATAGACCTCGCCTATAAATTACCTCTCAGAGGGGATATTTACCACAGATGCCGCGTTAAGTAGGTGCGTTGGTAAACGCAGTATTGATGTAGTGAAATATTTATGTCGCCAATGTTTGGTAAATCAGCAAAAAATTATTTAAATCAGCAATTTCAACGCTATAATGGAACTATTTACTTTTTATTGAATACGGTTAACAAACGAGTACACAGGCCATCTAATGGTAAGTGGATACTGTGACCTATAGACATTTAAATTTATCCTCCATTAAGAATCAAAATGCAGATACGTTTTCACCCCTGAGGACTAAGATGGAATGCCTCGTTTCCAGTGAAAATGCGTCTCCGGATCTCTACACTCACCGTACGAAACACAACAGTATAAAGTCGCTATTTTACGCTGGTATTCTGTGAAAGCGTAGTTCTTCCCCGGTCGAGCCGACCAATGATCTTTTAAGATAATAAGATCATTGGAGTCCACCCATTCGTGCTACAACCATAATTTAGCTGCAGCATGGCATTTGTGTTTTAATGGAAATAGAAATAAAAACTTTCTTATTCAATATAGGTTATAAATAGTACATATTTAAAATGTTTAATTTAGCACTGGTTCTAAAAATGCTTCTGTCCCAGGAAGAACCAGAAAAAAACGCAACGAGATTTTAAAAAATAACAGATTGCTGTCATTAGTGTTTTACAATAATAAACAACACTGAACAAATTAGAAATAGCTAGGTAGCGAGCACCGCATTCCTAGGGGATATTATCATCCATAATTTATAGACATTGAGCTATTATGTACTACGTACTAGAGGAGACACCGCATTCAGCTACTCTGTTCCACTCAACTGCGGTTCATGCACTGCACTTTAATCAGTCACTCGCTAGGCGCTTGTAGAGTTGTCACGTGTTGTGTTGATTTAAAAAAAATCTCTTGATAAAAATATGCCGTCTTGTGTACTTAGATATTGCACAAATAATTCAAGAAATGTCAGTAAAAACCAAGGAATTACTTTTCATCGGTTAATAAGATACTTATTCAATAAAAAAGTATTATAAATTAATAATAAAACAAATTATTCCTAAGACGCCATCTCGTGTCACTGAATATAGATTATGAAATTAATATGTTCAGATGCAACATTTCCGTGGGTACTTAAGTATAGGACGAATATATTATTATACACATTTTTTTATAGAAACATATATAAGTTATTATGATTTGGCAAAAATTTCCATGTTTAAATCCGCTTATTATTCTTTTATTTTATTTTTAAGTTTCCAAATCAAAGTCAAAGTGGAATAAATTCGTCCATTTTTAACTCTCGCGTGCCCAGCATTTATGAACGATTATTTACAACATTTATGATTCTAATTTAAATAAATATATTTGTAATTTAAATTTTATGTTAATAAGTTTTGTTAAACATACATTTAGTACGTTTTTTATATTTGACATAGATACCTTTTAAAATATTCAGATAAAAATATCATTAAAATGTAATTCTGACATAATATTATGTAATATTATATTAAATTAGCACATATACAAAATAAAAAACAATTTAAAAAATTGTACTCGATATAATTAACAATACAATATAAATAAACAATTATTACATACTGACCATTCTACTTACGTATAATCTATAATAACAAAAACTGACCGCGCAAGCGCAATGCGCGTTTATACCAACTGCGCATGCGCGACTCTACTATTACCGCGCATGCGCGAAGACATACGAGTAGTGCACAATTTTTGTTTGGAATAGCTTCTCTAGTACGTAGTACATTATAACTCAATGTTTATAGATGATAATAAACCATGGGAAGAGTGATCGCTACCAAGCTATTTCTAGTTTGTTTTGTATTGTTAATTATAACATATATGATTGTAAGCCGTTATTTAAATAAATTGTCCCGCTGGGTTTCTTGCTGGTCTTTCACAGGACAGAGATTTTTTTTCCGAACCGGTGATAAATTAAAAAAGTGACTCTCAATAAGTGTTATTTATAATAATCTATATTGAATTAAGTTTCTAAGTTAGTTAGTTAGTTCTTAAGTTAAAAGTTTCTGTTTCTATTTCATAAATTCCTTCTTCTTCTTCTACCTAGCGTTTATCCCGGTTGCTCATCCCGCCTAGCGCAGGAGAACCCAGGGTCCGCTTTCCTACACTTCCTCCTCCACTTTGCCCGGTCTTCGGCGTCCCTCGCCGCATCAAGCCAGCGTCTCTTGGGCCGTCCTCTACTCCTGGTACCAGGTAGGGTCATGTCCAGGCATTTGTTTCCCACGTAGCTTGCCGGTCGTCGTAAGACGTGGCTGTACCAGCGGAGGCAACTTTCCTGGAGCTTATCAGCAATGTCACGGACATGGAGGCTGCCGCGGATGTATGTATTCCGTACATGGTCTTTCCGATTGATGCCATTCATCCAGCGCAGCATGTTCATCTCCATGACATGCAACAACTGCCGGTGTCGCTCCAGCACCGGCCACGCTTCACTGCCGTACGTAAGGACAGGCCTTATGATGGTCTTATAGACCTGTCTCTTCAGCTTGACCGGCATTTCGGGTCACAAATGACACCCGTCACCTCGCGCCATTTCGCCTAGGCCGTTGATATATGGGCCTTGATGTCACGATCGATGTCCCCGGACGCATCAAGCACAGATCCGTGGTACCTGAAGTTGTCAGTGCGCTCGACGGTGTCGTCGCCTATACGGAGAGACGTCAGATCTGTGCTGTTGCAGGCCATATACTCCGTCTTCGTCACATTTAGCTTCAGGTCGCCGTTCTCAAGCGCCTCCCTCCATGCGTGCACGCGTCTGGTGAGCCGTCCGTTGTCCGCATCTACCAGTGCGATATCATCAGCGTACACAAGCAGCCAAGGCTGCAGTAGTTTCTGTACGATGGCCGACAGTTCGTCAAATCTCACACTGAAGAGATAGGGGCTTAAGACGGAGCCCTAATGCATGCCTACGGTTATGGGGAAGGTGGTGGTATCACCAACAGCGGTTCTGACTATTGAATCGGAGTTGCGCTACATATCACGTAAGATTTCCACGTAGGTTTCTGGTACCAACTTCGACCGCAATGCCCACCAGATCATCTCCAAACACAGTCCAAGGCCTTCTGCAGGTCTAGGAATAAAAAATGCAGAGGCATATTCTTTTCCCTATGCTTCTCCATGAGGATCCTTAGGGCGAATATAGGGTCCGCACCGCAACATACGCGTGGTACCGCGTCCTGGTTGGAAACTGGGAGTCCGATACTGTACACTTCTGTCGGATCCTGGTGTCAATAATGCGCTCGATGAGCTTCATGATGTGTGACATCACCTTTATACCACGGTAATTACCGCAATCCTGAACTGACCCTTTACCCTTGTGGACCGGCGCTATTATATTAAGCCGCCACTGATCGGGCATTATTCGGTCGCTCAGGATTCTATTATAAAGGTTTGTAAGAATGCACACACCACGAACCCCAGCGCTTTCCACGCTTCAATCGGCACCTCGTCTGGTCCGAAAGCTTTCCGATTCTCTATGTGACGAAGAGATGCGAGGACCTCGTCAGGCGTAATCGGTGGCACGGAGTTTGGGAGGGTGCACTTCCCGGTGCTGAGTATTCAGCAAAACGTGGAAATAAGAGCGCCATCTCTCCTTCACCGTATGATCATCGTACAGGAGCTCGCCATTAGCGCCGTTGACGCTGCAGCAGCGAGTTATATCTTGCGCTGCTTTAGCCCTAGAGCGCGCCAGTTTATATATGAGCTTGTGCCCCTCAGGAGTGTCCAACTTAGCATATAATGGTTGCAAGTGTTCACGCCTGGCTCTGGCTACAGCTTTCTTGGCAGCTGTTTTCGCTGTCTTGAAAGATGCGCGATCTTCAGGAGATTTTGTCGCTTGCCACGTCTTGAAGAGCGCTTTCTTCTCCCGTAATGAACCCTGGACTGTGGCGTTCCACCACCAGGTCTCCTTGTCGATTTTGCCACCCCCTTTCGCCACGCCGAGGACTTGCTTTGCCGTCTTTATGATTGCTGTCTGTATGGTTTTCCAGCACTCTTGGACGGACTTGCCTGCTGTGTCGAGACTAATATCCCCAGCGGCAGTCAAACTCTGAGTATCTAGTTTGATCCTGCAGCCACCACTTGATTTGACGGTGGCAACGTTCGGCGTGTCTGCGACGGGGTTTTACGCAGAAGTCCATGACAAGAAGTCGGTGTTGGGCAGTGAGACACTCACCTTACAGTTGGCCACGTGACTGATATGACTTCTCCTGGTCAATAGATAGTCGATTTGAGTGGCATTCCGACCACTCCTGTAGGTAATCAGGTGCTCGGTTTTCTTTTTGAAGAAGGTGTTCACGCCGGCCAGGTCAGGCGCAGTGCAGGTTCTGAGAATGGTTTCCCCCTCTGCGTTTCTTCTTCGGCCGAAACAATAGCCGCCGTGGACACGTTCATACTCTCCCTGTACCTCGCCCACATGACTGTTCAGGTCACCACCCAACACGACATCGTGGGACAACGGTATGCCGCGTAGTACATCTCCGAGCCGATCCCGACGACCTGTGGGGCGTAGGCACTTATTAAGTGGGTCACGACCCCCTCAACAAGCAACCTTACTACCATAAGTCAGTCGTATATGCGTCTAACTTCCAAGACTCTATCGTGAAAATGCTCGGCGAGCACCACTGCCACACCGTTCTCCCCATCAGCTTGTAGGCGTGCCCAATATTCTGGCTCCTGTTGGCCTTCCACCGTGTCTCCTACAGGAACGCCAATGCCTTCCTGTAGGAGACACGGTGTACACTCCACACTTCTGTGGAGCGTCCCGTAAGCATGCCAATGTTCCAGTTTGCAAAGCGAATCTTCGTAGTTGGTGCTAACTTCTTTAGCCGGGCTCGCACGAGGCCCGTTAGACGTCGCATACTTGTCGCAGAGTTAAAGCGATCCCCATGCGCGTCGTTATGTGGCGACGCCCTAGTCCTAAACGTATGTCTCTTTCTTTTAATTTTCATTTTTGAGTGGCTTAGTGCCGATTACCGGAGCGACTGCCGTCTGATCACCGAACCCCTAGGACGAATCCCAGAGGAGTGGCATCGCCAGAGCCCTTTCCGTTGTTCAGCAGGTGCGCCACGTGCAGGCGGGGTTGGCTTGGGCTCCAAGATCTTAGCGGGGCCCCTTAAACCCATTTCATAAATTCCTTAATATTATAATATATCCCTTTATAATTTTATAATAACTCTTCATAAAAAACTTTGTTTAATAAACTTGGCGGAAGTCAGATTTTGTATATTTTCTAGGATTTTGTTGTAAAAGTGAATACGTCGCCCCAAGAATGAATGAATGAGTCTGCGGAGTGGAGGAACTGCTACTTATTAAAACTACTCATACGTTTGTGTACATACATTACATTTTCGTAAATGTACTAAAAGGCCTAAGCTATTATATTAATTTCTTAAAAATTTTGTTTCAGAGACTCTATGTACAGTTGTTTTTTACCCAAATAAAGAACATTTCTTGCTCATCGATCGTCGGTTCTACAAGCTATATGACTGGTCTATTGTTCAAGATTCCTCCCAACCTTATACCTTATACCATAACCGGAATGAAGCGCGGACCACCACTAGGTGAAGTAACGATCAATTAAATCATGCAGGAAGTTGACGAATGTCGGTGGCACGGGCTCGTGTTTTGTGGCAATCTTTGGAAACCTGTGTTCAGCATTGGAGTTATGATGTAATGATGATAACGTTAACGTTATCATAAATAAAAAGAAAATACCATAAATAAATAGATATTAAAACTGTCGACGACATTGTAATTTTAAACGAAGGTGTAATTTATCGCTTATTTTAAAATGTCTCATTGCGCTTACAGTCACTTAGTTTAAATTTTTTATATTTACGTATAATTCGGTAAACGACACAAAATTAAAACGAGAAAATGTTTACCAAACATAGGCGATTTTTATGTAACCACGGAATTCATCTACGCGGCCATAACGAAACTTCCAAATCAACTTATCGAACATGCCATCTTAAATAGATGGCATGTTCGATAAGTTGATTTTTTTATTTAACGCCTACATAACATATGGTACGTGTCGGCATAATATCAAGACTGAACGGATCGGATATCGGGCCACGTAAAATTTGTGAAACATGGATAATTTTTTCTTATTGTTCGCATATCAAATGTGGAATCCGACACCGATATATCGGTGGACCTCATAGATCTTCGTTAGTCATCAGAGGAAAATGTTATAAACGTGTGCCATCCGTATATTATTCTATCGTGTGTGTTATATGGAGTGTCCTTATATTATCGAAAAATAAAGCTCATTAGTTTTTGCGTTTATAAAAATATTTGGAGGCCAAATATTTTTTTAATTATATTGTTAAAATTATTATGAAAATTAGTTTTTTTAGTACTTATTAATCATGAACTTGATACCTTCATATACATAAAAGTTAAAACGAATCCCCAAAATTATAATAATAAAACCCCAAATATCGGAAATATGTGAAAGTGTAGGCTCATAAATTCTCGTGTATTGGCTTCATGTAGCATAAATAATGTAATAATAATGTGTAATAAGAGAAGAGTGTGGTTTGCAAGATGATGTTGTGACCAGGATTAAGAAAGGAATGCTTCGTTGGTTTGGTCATGTGGAAAGAATGAATGAGGAAAGAGTGACAAAGAAAATTTATGTTGCAGAAGTGAATGGCAGAGTCGGAAACCGACGAGCATGTATGCGTATGGATGTGAAGGAGGCGAGAGAGGTGTGTCAGGATCGTGCCAAACAGAAGTCTGTAGTCTCTGTCTACCCTCTGGGTGACAGGCGTGAGTGTTTATGTTACGTTATGTACCATAATCAAATTGAATAATGTAAAAACTCTGTAGACAATGCTTCTGATTTTAGATATTTCTTTTTTCCTTTTATTTATATATACAAAGTTACATTACATTACCTACTTAATGGCACAAATAATTTTTGGCCCGGTTCTTATTGCAAGAATATGCCACTGTGCCGTTGCAACGCGTATTGGCGAACTTCATGTGTGTTTTTAATATTTTTAATTTCTCAGCCGGTTACATTTCCTCAAAATGTTTTCCTTCACCGCAGTATACGTGGAAAATGTGCACTTAAAGTTGCAAAAATTTCATTGATGCTAGTCCAAGGCGCTTATTCTCTAAGTTATCAAGGCTCATTAATGTATTTATTCAAACTTTATTGTTAAGACAAGCCTTTTCGTAATCCCTTCAAGTCAGACTAAGTGTGGAAAAATTATGTTTACGAAGGGTTAATGATACATTATCAATGATACAGTGATACAATATCATTTAACTCTAACAATCATTATTAATATATGTAATCACCACACAAATCCTAGTCTTTTCTTAAAAAGGTAGTTTAAACAATAAAGATACTGCAAAGTAAAAAAGTACAATTATTTTAAGCGATATGAGTCTCCTGCTCATTGTACTCTTAAAATATAACCAGAGATATTTTTCAGATTAAGAGCACAGAAATAGTTTTATTAACTGAAATGGAATATTATGTCACTTATTAAATCATCGCTAATATTATCAGAAACTAATTATATCCTTCTCTCTGCTCCATCTGTTCGTAATAGTCTAGACGTGAGCCGCACCAATTATAGAAAGAATATCCTGTTTGGCGGGCAGCTTCACAAATCCTTTTCCAAAGAAACTTTACAAAATTTGTATAATATTCTAAAATAACGATAAAAGTTTATTTTGGAACCAAACTATGTCAGTGTAACCTTAACAATTTAAGATAATGACGATAACCACTGTAGTAAGTGCTGTGTACAGGGTATTTGCAGTCACATATCCCACTGCACGGAATTATACTAATTTTTAGTCATAACATACCGTTGTTTTAAGCAATTATACAAGTGTATTTTTATATCAATTTTCAAAGACAATCGTAATGGTCATTTATTACTCACCTTGTTTCTTCACATCATGGGCTTTTTTGGAGTCAATATGTTATAACGAAGAATTCATGGTAGAATTATTTCTCGTAGTCTCGGCAGACGAAGAAGAAAGGACTTTTAAAAATAGTGGTTTAACTATTAACAATTATTACTGGCATTACCTCATATTCTTTATAATCTTATGTTTATAATATTTGTGCCTTCATAATATTTGTGTCTTTTACGTGGTATAGCCACGCTGCAGTTATATTATTGTGTTCCGTGGTTACATCAGCAACCCGGGTGTGCTGCAGTGGATAGGCTTATGCGTGCCTGATAGGTATGTACAGCGGCGACGACGGCCGAGCTTGCTTGCGATGCCACGCGGCAGGACTAAACTGGTTCGCAATACCCCCCTCACGCGAACGATACACATACTAAATTTGGTAGCTGAGAAGTTGGACTTATTTTCGTGTTCACGGAGTGAATTCGCAAAAGTGACATTATTTACAATATGTTATTCTTAAATTGTAGTATACAATTGATTGTAATGTATTGTCATTGAAATTAATTATTATGTATTGTTATTTAAATTAATTATTGTGTTGTAATTGAGATGCTACATTTATCGATTTAGGTTTTCCCTGTAATGGTAAATGTAAGTAGGAAATATAAATAAATAAATAAATAAATAAAAATTATGGTTGTAGCACGAATGGTCATCTCGACCGGGGAAAGATAACGCTCTCATGATTGAAATGCTAGGCTAAAACAGCAGCTTAATGCTGCTGTCTTTCGTATTGTGAGAGTAGAGAACTAGAAACCTTTTATACTGAATTCGAGGCATTCCATTTTAATCTTCAGAGGTGACAACGCATCTTCATTTTGATTCATAATCGAGGTTAAATGTAGATATTTACAGACCACAGCATCTACTTACCATCATACTATTATATTACACATATTATATAATCATAGATAATCTAGTACCTAGTTTAATCTAGAATCCTTGATTAAATCATAATCTTAAAGCAAATAAAAATTAGCTTTAATCGTGACGCTTGTCTGGCGATACCGACTTGACACAGTCGTCTTGCACCTTTGATTATGCGTTACTGACCTCGATATTTTACGAATAGCGTTAGCTATATGGTTTACCGCCATGTATTGGAAACCATAAGGTTCTGTTGACATTTTTCACAGTCTCTTCTTATGACGCTAGCTCACCAATGGTCAAGATGAGGTATAAGAGAATTCCTTTTACACCAAAACCAAACGGGAATTTAATTTATTAGTTTTTATGTTAAATTTTATAACGTTAAATTTTTTCGTTTATTACTTATAACAATTTATTTTATTATTAAAACTTATAGTGTCTTAAACCGCCGTCCAAATACTATTAAACTTATACCGCCCTATCAGAAAAAAATAGTTTAGTCTGTTTCATTAAAGATGCCTGTGAAAAATATGCGCAATAAAAGGTATACATACCTAGCATTGAAATTCGTAGTAATCGTCAAATGATCTAAGACTGTGGCACCGTGGCTAAAGGACTTTATTAGTTAGGCAGACTTCTAAAACCATAGATTATACCCGAGTCCTCTTGTAACTAAAGGAGTCCCTTTTTCTATTAAAGCCGATACCGTTCACGACTGTTGTATTTTAAGTATTTGAGTATATTTAGCATACGGTGTACACTATTGAAATGCACGTTTTATCAGAACGTGCACATCTCGTTCGTTAGTTTCTCATTCTGCTAACACATCGAGTATTGAACTCCCTGTTAGGACAAGATTCAATAATCTATAGAGCATTGGTTCCTTCTCGTTTTAATAAAGATAAAATAAAATTTCAAAGGCAAATAGACAACGTGTTAAAAGATAAGATATGAATGAAAGCTTAAGTTTCATGAAATTATTTATATTTATATCATATGATAGCAGACTTCGGTAAACATATGCTTTAGGGAGTACGGTTTCGTTTCTATGTTAATATGTTTACTATAGATGAATATTGCATTAAGATGATGTCCTTGTATTTAATGATAAAAAATCAGAATAATTACAGCCTATATAACAATGCATTAAAAGAGGCCTTAAAAGTAAAATCACCACTTAAATATATAAAGTAATACGATTTAGAATCTGGTGGACTGTGGGTGCGTTTGTTTTCCCAATTAAAAGGTGATAAATGAAAAAGCAAAACTCTCTTTGCCATTAAATTAATTATACAATATAGAACATATTGACCACCGTTTGAATACATAAGCCGTAGCATATTTTTGTGGTAATATATATTATCAAAGAAACAAAACTTCTAGCTGTTTTAGAAAAAACCTTCTTTTCAACCAATGCATTTCATATTAAAATTAGTAAAATTAATTTATATGGCTTGTTTCATAAACTAGTCAACCAAATCTTAGAAATACCTTTTGACGTTTCACATTAATCATTCCGCAATAACTTTGCAAAAGCGTACTCACACGATGTAAAATAACCTTTCACGTACATCCGAAGAATTATCAAGTTATCTACTCGTATAATTCATTACAACGTGTATAGTTTTTTATCACTTATTTAAATTTGAATTTTTCAAACAAAGCAAAATATTAACAAATAAGCAGTATTAACTTTTTTTACTAGACGTCGTTTTAATGACATGTCGCTATGTATATTACCGTAGTGTTTGGATGATTAAAATATATATTGTTATGCGAATAATCGGAAAAATATTAAAATAATCGGAAAAAAATATTCTAATAATCGAATCATTCATTTCTTTGATGTATTATTTGTTTATTAATTTTTTTCAAAATTTCTTAAATTAAATGAATCATGAATAAAACAAGTTTATTTTTTTCACATTGTCAAAGTAAATTTTTGTAGAAAAAAAATTCATATACAAGGCCGTGCTAAAATAACGACTACATAATTTCAATATCCCGCCATTTCGGTACCAGTTACTAGACTCCACAGAATCAGTAATTCATTTGTGAGGCGATGTATAACGCTTTTATAACAAAATGCTAGAAAATATACAAAATTTGACGTAAGTACACAAAGTCCAAAATCTTTATTTAACTAAGATTGTATAAAAAGGTTCTTTTAATATTAAGGAATTTATGGATGAAAATAACCCCTGGGAAGGGTGATCGCTACCAAGCTATTTCTAATTTGTTTTATGTTGTTAATTGTAACACGCATGATTGTAACCTCTTTTTTTTTAAAACTAGTCCCGTTGCGTTTCTTGCTGGTTGTTCTCAGGACAAAGGTTTTCGCGAACCAGTGGTAAATGAAAAAAGTGACTTTCAATAAGTATTATTCATAATCTATATTGAATAAAAAAGTTTCTGTTTCTGTTTCGAGAGCTTACTGTGCGTAATTTTGTGTTTGTCTTCTTATTTTGTGACTCGCCTTTAACTTTTTGGACTGTTTCTTCTATAATAACTTTTTGTACGTGGTAGATCTATATTATAGTTGTAGCACGAATGGGTCGGCTCAACCGGGGCAGGACCACGCTCTCACAGAACACCATCGTAAAATAGCAGCGTAATGCTGCTGTGTTTCGTATGGTGAGTGTAGAGAACCGGATACCCTTTTACTGGAATCGAGGCATTCCATTTTAGTCCTCAAGGGTGACAACGCATTTGCATTTTGATTCTTAATTGAGAATAAATATGGATGTCTTTGGGTCATAGCATCCACTTACCGTCAGGTGGACTGTGTGCTCGTTTGTCACCCAATGCTATAAAAAATTTCGTAGTAGCATGTTTCCATGTCACAAAGGATGATTGGGTAAAAGTGGTAGAAAAAACAAAAAATGATTACTTATATACTATACTATACTATATACTTTGAAAGAGACATTAATTTTGACTGCATTATTGAAAATCAAATAGTAATTAATATAAATAACGACATCCCTACTAGTTGTACCGAAAGTGATTGAATAAATTTATTTTTAATCTAGTTTCAGCCTTAATTTTTTATAACTGTGCCTCTAGAAATAAGCAGTAACAACAAATACGAAGAAAGTGATAAATCTTGTGTTTTAAATTATCCGTTTTTAATTTATTCTGGTATTATTCAAACCAAATTGTAAATAATTACCAGCTCTAAATAATTGATATCGATTTTTTTAAGAATCGAGTATTGTACCTACGTTCCCATTTTTTGGTTGGCATGCTTGGTGCAATAAGTGTGACAGCTGTCAAAATGTATTTCTTAGATTTGGTTGACTATAAATGAGTTAGTTTGATGTCTATTGCTTGAATGACAAAGAAATTGTATTGAGCTAGCATATGTCTAGGTACCTATATTAAATGTCTCTGGCTACACTGCACGTTCATTTTTAATGCTGACACTTAAATGGATATGGAATGACTTAAATGGATAAATAGCTCTTCTTGTTTGAAAACTAAAACCGTTGTAACTACTTTCCATAAAATTATTTATAAACATCGTATTAAAAATCTAATTCGCATAGGATGTAGACATATTAGGAAGAAAAAAAAACACGCGCAGCTGCCTTAGCAACGACTTTATATGGATTGTAAAAAGGGGATATGAATGTATTTGTCTAATCGAGAATTTACATTTGTCTTTTTTATATCGTTCTTATGTTTTATCTTTAGTTAAATGCATATCACATTTATTCCGATTAATAAGATATTCTATTATGCAATTTCGACCCGTGAGTATTGTACAATGCAACTATGAGAAATGCCAGAGATTTATTGGCTTTCGATATATGCCATTATAACCATCTTGTTGACGCCAAACCAATTCTGGGTGTGAGTATTCAACCCATATTTAGAAATCATTAGAAAAATTTGACAACTGATTAGATAGCAAAAATAATTAAAATTGAAATAAAAAATGACGTATTAAAAAATTGCATACCGAATTGCATAGAATGAGTTAACGTTTTCATACTACATGACGGCCTTAAAGTTGAGGATTGCGAAGCGAAATATCACTTTGACAGACCTATTCTTTGAACAGACAAAGCGGTACAAAATACAAGATTTATCCAGAAGCCTGTCCGCGCGGACGGCACAAATGATTATATTTAATAGAACAATATTTCAGCAAATGCCGCTGTTCAATATTAGACGTGAGACTATGTTGTTGATAGAGCGTTTTATAAATTATGAGTAGAATAGAATTTCATTTTAAGGTTCTGCTTCTTAATCTTGAAAATAAAATTGTGTACTCTTGGGTATAAATTTACGTGCTTTATATCGTAGTTGTTCCGTTAACAAGTGTCAACGAAAAGAAGCTTTAATAGTTATAATTAAAATAATATTCAAATATAAGAAAATTAAAAACCTCGACGATCGAGTGCTTTCTGATCGGCTCGATTCACTGGCACTGCGAAGAGATTGCTAGTGAATCGAGTCATCTCTTTGCATTTTCTTTCGCATATACCATGGAGAGTGCTCTGAGGAATTGTTCGGATTAATCCCAGCCGCCAAATTTCGTGAACGCATTACGCGGCAAACGTCCCGATATCATCCACACCATCTGAATGCTTGGCGGTCCACCACGGTACGTTTCAAAAGGAGTTTTCTTCCGCGTACAACCTCTCTGTGGAATAGTTTACCACCGGCGATTTTTCCGGAGCGATACGACCTGGGGATCTTCAAGAAAAGAGCTTACTCCTTTCTAAAGGGCCGGCAACGCACCTGCAATTCCCCTGGTGTTGCGTTTGACCATGGGCGGCGGTAGTCGTTTAACATCAGGTGAGCCGTATGCTCGTTTGCTCCCTCTTCTATAAAAAAAACACTCATTGTTCATGACCTGTGACGACTCTCAGGAGAATTATCGTGGTGGTGCAAATGCGTAGTGCAACTTTTGTGCAAGTTGATGAAAAATGCATTAAAAGATTCTTTTAATGTAATTTTAGATAGATAGAAATAGAAAACTTCCGCTGTGTATTGATAAGTACATCATAACGTCCGTTTATTTTTTATTCCTAATTTGAATCCTTCAATAACTTATAAAAATGGTAATGATTATTCACATGTAAATTATTCCGTTTTTTTTTAAAGAAATTGCAAATATATGTCGTCTCTTTGATTTCTATTGTGTGATAAATATAGTTTAGAACTGAAGGGAGAACGAGTTTTAACACACTGAAGCGTTAATAATAATATTAGTCGTGAAAGACTTGACGTCGATAGGCTGTTATACCAGACTTAGTTAGCTGTCGTAGCGCATATGAATTCATGTATGCATTAAAAACATAGTATCATGTATTGTGATCGTCACAATCTGAGACTATGAAATAAACTTCTACGAAATAAAAAAAATTATATATATATATATATATATATATATATATATATATATATAGTACCTGGTTGACCGAGCTTTGCTCGGTATTTTTCGCTCGATTTTTTTAATTCGTGTGTTTTGGAAATTATATTTAGATACAAATTACATACTGATGAATTATAAATAATATTTTTTGATCTTAGCGACATAACAGAAAAAACTGAACTGGTTATTTGAATAAAAAATCATGAGTGCAATTATTTTTATTTAAATTTTCGTGTTTTTAAAAAATACTAAAAAAGGGCTCGAAAAAAATATATTTTCTCAAAAAAGAAAGAAACTTGAAAAAAAAAATAAAAAAGTCGGTCGGTCGGTCTGGGCTCGAACCGGGGTTTTACGATTTTGTGACCGCCCATTATACCAATAAGCTATTTATAATCATTACCAAACTGTCAAAATTTACCTTCTTATTCTAACTATATTGTAGCAGTTTTTAATTGCCTAAAAACACGGACAAAAAGACATTTTCTAAAAATAAATCTTAGCTAGATCGATTTATTATCCCCGAAACTCCCTGGACACTAAATTTTATGAAAATCGTTGGAGCCGTTTCCGAGATCCCGATTATATATATATATATATACATATATACAAGAATTGCTCGTTTAATAGTATAGGATAGGATTCTTCGTAATGGATAGCAAAAAATACTATATATATTCCACGACCGATTTCGGCTACGGCGACCAACTCCGATTCTGTCGTTGGTGTGCTCGTGCATGGCTAACGTAGCCGATCTTATTTACAAATGTTCGCGCGCAATGCGGGCAGGTGAGCCCACCGTTACAGAGATTGTAGCTAATCGCATAAGGTGGGCGTGCTTTGAGTTCATCACGTCGGGCATCCAATGTTGAGCAGCGATTCTCCTCAAAAATTTTGACCTTGGCTTTCACCAAAAATTTCCACTCCGGTCGTCGAGCGGATGCTTGCTCCCACTCTAAAGGCTCAATGTCGCACTTCTTCATGTGGCGCTTAAGTACATCTTTGTACCTGAGGAGTTGTCCGCCATGCTTAGAAAAAGATGCACTTTGCCGTACGCTGGTCTGACATTCGCGATAAGTGTTCACACCAACGGAGTTGTCGCTCCATAAGGTAGGCCTCAATCCCCGTGGTATGGGCTCTACGCAGCACTTCCGTGTTTCGAGTGCGATCAGACCAACGGATGTTGAGAATTTTGCGCAGATATTGCAAGTGGAAGCGATCCAGCGTCCGTAAGTGACGGCGGTAAACTGTCCATGACTCTGAAGAGTACAATATGCTGGGCAGCACTACCGCTTTATAAATGTCAATTTTGGCAGCCAGCTTCAGGTCATATTAACCAAAGACCTTGCGATCCAGTTTACCGAATACCGCAGCAGCGGCACCGATCAGACTGTTGATTTCAGCATCAAGGTCACACTTTGATGTAATCGTGCTCCCCAGATAACGAAATGTATAGATTTGCTTAAGTATGTCATCACCGAGTTTGATGGCAAGTGTCTCTTGACCATAGATATCTAAAGACATCACTTCCGTCTTTTAACTAAGATTTGCTTTTAACTAACTAACTTTTAACACTTATCTTTAGACCAAAACTACGGCACGACTCATGAAAGCTGTTGCAGGCCAGCTGGGGAATCGGTCACAAAACAAAGATCATCTGCCTTAAGTCCGTCTAAGCTGAAGAGATTGCCATCATTGCGGAAACGAATGCGGATTCCTTCAGGGGTAGTTTTTAAGACTTCCTGGACTACAACTGCAAGGTATAACGCGAAAAGTGTGGGTGCAAGGACACGCTCTTGTTTTACCCCACAGGTAACGGGAAAAAATTCTGACTGATCAGCGTTTACTGCGACGCAGCTCAGCATATCGTCATGCAGGAGTCTCATAAGTCTCACAAACTTCTCCGTGCATCCAATTTTCCACAGCACTATCCAGAGGGCTTCTCGCGGTACACTATCGAATGCTTTCTCAAGGTCTACAAAATAGAAATACATATTACGACTCTGTTCTCTGCTTTTTTCCTGCAGTTGACGCAATGAGAAAATCGCCTCACAGGTACCACGTTCTGATCGAAAGCCGAACTCGGATTCCGGCAAAATCCTTTCAGAAAGATTCCTGGGGCGGTTTAATAGAAGTCTGGCGAAGATTTTTCCAGGCACAGAAAGTAGAGAAATGCCACGGTAGGAGTTGCAGTTCGACCAGTCACCCTTGCCTATATATGGGTCTCGTATGAGGGATATCTTAAAAGTATTAGGAACTTGTTCTTTTTCCCACATAACTAAAAAAGTTCCCATATAGCCTAATACAAATCCCCACCGCCATACTTCATTAATTCACCCGATATAAAATCAACATGAACCACGCGTTTATTTTGCTGTTGCTCAATGGCAAGAGCAACCACGTCAGGCGAGACTGGCTCATCGAGCTCGAGGGCGAAAGTTTGCTGAGGTAGGCAGCGAACATGGTCTCTGGTCTCCCTCATGGTCATGGAACAAAATGATCCACATTAAGTAGGGTGTTGAAATGTTCCGCCCATTGCTCGAGTATTTCCTCCCTGCTTTTAAAAAGTGCTTCACCACTAGTTGAATTTAGAGGAACTTTTACCATAGTGGACGTACCGAGTAGATGTCGCACCTCAGCATAAAACTCACCGAACTGGTTTTTATCAGCGAGCCACTGCATCTGACGAGCCTTCTCCTGCCAACACTTATCTTTCGCTTGTCGTGCGAGTTTACGTAGCTCCAGTTCACTATGACGCAACTCATTAACACTTCTACTCTGATGAGTTCTACTGTGCTGCTTTAGGAGCCTACGGTGTTTATCAATAGCATCCGTAAGTACCCCATCATTATCATCAAACCAGTCCTCATGTTTTCGAACTCTCAAAACTAAATTATATTTAGCAGTATCGAGAACATGAGAAGATAGAGACTCCCAGACAGTATTAATCTCACCTGATTTTAGGTCGAGGGGCTGCAGAGCAGTGCTCAAGGTTTCGGCATATTTAGTCCTCGTGTTAGTATCTCGGAGTCGTTCAAGGTTCAGACGTATCTGTTTAGATCTTTCAGATCTACAAGGACGTGGAAGACGAAGACTTAATTTAATAACAACAAGCCTGTGATCAGTCCAACAGTGAGCACCACGCATGACACAGGTGACTAGGACTTGAGAGATGTCTTTTTGACGCACGATATCGTAATCAATAAGGTGCCAATGCTTCGATCTGGGGTGCATCCACGTTGCCTTGTACTTAGCAGGTAATCTGAATATAGTATTTGTAATTGCAAGATCTAATTGTGCACAAAAACTAAGCAACAGTTGGCCGCTGCTGTTCATTTTACCAACACAGTGTCTGCCCAGAACTTTAGGCCAGGCGTCATAATCTCGTCCTGCTCGGGCATTAAAGTCGCCCAAGAGAAGAATTTGTTCCCTTGGATAGATACGATCTATGCACCGCGTCAATTCTTCGTAAAATTTGTCCTTAATTTCATCAGACTTGTCTAGCGTAGGGGCATAGACACTGATGACATTAAGATAGTTTTCACGTCCTATGTAAAGGCGCAATGTGGTAATGCGGTCCGAGATGTGTACAGGGTATTCTTGTAGTTGAGCAGCTAGGTAGTTCTTGACAGCAAAGCCTAAACCAGACCTTCGCGGCTCTGAGGAAGTGAGTCCTTTCCAAAAGAAAGTATACCCACCACCGTATTCTACCAGCTCTCCTTCATCGGTGAGGTGTGTTTGGCTGAGTGCAGCCACATCAATATTATATCGACTTAGTTCCCGAGCTACGATGGCAGTTTTCTGCTTAGGGCAGGCATTTTCTTCACGGTCAAGAAATGTGCGCACATTCCACGCGCCAAATGTCATTGATTTTGATAAATTAAAATCTTCATTATTTTTTCTGTGGCGTCGACCGCGGATTTGTGATGCGGAGGCAGCCGCGGTTGCTACCATCCTAAAGGGTTAGACTGAGCATTTTTTACGGCACCCCTTCCATCCCCCTCCCTGGCTAAGCGAGGAAAGCAGTGCCTCCCTGAATAGGGCTGCTTTGTCACCTTGGGTGCTGCCGAATCCGCTCCGTCACTCCGATGCGGGGCAGAAACGACCACGATGTATACTACACCCCCAAGACCGCCTACGTGCAAGAGTCAGACAAAACCCAACGAATATCTCGTTAAGCCTATCTACCTCCTCCCATAGCCGTAGGACATAGATCGGAATCCTAATTGGAAGCAGGTCAATTGCGCAGGAGATATTAACGTACACAAGTGTACGCACGAACACAGGTGCACGTACTCGTCTTTGTCCCCTTGGACCCAGCGGAACGGAGACCGTTACGAGCGGAGAGGGACTCGGACAGATGGAACAGTAGGTATATCAGTGGTCAGACCTTTTCCACACTCCATTAGTCGCCTTCTACGACACCCACAGGTAGACATGGGGTGGTGCTATTCTACTCCGCCGCACACCGCACGGCAAAAATAACGCTATAACTGTATACCAAGGCACGTCGTTAAAGCATTTTTCCAATCAGCTGATATTTTTCCGACTCAATTTTTGTAAATATACTACGTAAATATACTGATTCTACAATAGAAACAACTGCTGTAATAAATACTCTGTGTCACTCGGGAATAATGTAGCTTTGCATTAAATTTAAAACAATATTCTATAAAGTATAAAAATTTAGTCTATTAAATTTAAAAAAAAAATAAACGATGGGTCATCGGTAAACTACGAACAAACTTTGTAACAAAAAACTTTGTAAAATGTTAGTCTAGATTAATAAGCGTTTACCTGGTTTTATGATACTATTACTTTAGTATGTAATGAACATATTATGGTTATGAATTTATTACTGAAAAAGAACCAAACGGAACTCGACTTTCGATTAAGAAACAGAAGGGAGGAATCGAGGCTTCTCTCGATCCGGCCTCCTATAACGCCTACGTTGGGTTCGGGAACAACGTATGTGATCTCCGCAACGGAGTAACACACTAGGGCGATAACCTCGTTCCTTTTCAGCAAGTAGGTTCAGACGGGGATTACGGGTCTTCCGAAGTCGTCCCGGTCCCGACGCCTTAATTCTTCGATGTGGACTGTATAACTTAAGGGATCTTGGGAATGAAACAGCAATTATCTTCAAACCGTTCCGTGAGAGAGTAATCACTTTTCCCTATCACTTCCCTACACTTTTTCTTTCTTCTTCTTATTGACTGCTGGTTTTATTCCCGAAGGATTTTCTTGTTTTTCCGAACTATTACCCCGAACGAATTGCAATAAAACCCGTTCACTAAGCTACCCCCAGAGCTATACGCGAAAGTGAGCCGCGCCATTCGCGTGCCTGCGCAACTTAACAACATGAATTTGTACTATTACTCTCTCACGTTTCACTTAATTTCTTTATTCACATAAATCACACATAAATACAAGTTATCTATTTAGATAGCACAAAACAATATCTACACCATGATATACATTATTTTTCCGTATTACAAAAATCCTTTAATTTATAAAACAAAATATGCCTACTTTACTCACAAATCCAAAATCCAAACTTCTTAAATATTTAACACAGAAAGTTAAAACAATGTTTCCCACTTGAATTTATACATATGTTAACTAATACAATAGTTTAATTTACATTTTCTCTATTTATTTCACTATTTAAAACACTTTTAAATTTCTTATACAAAACTATCATTATTTCACTTATGCACAGGAATTTTCACATAAAAATAACACAGAATTCACCTTTTTAGCACGTACAATCAACCTGAAATGTTTTACAAGTCATTTTTACATAAATTGCTGAAATTACAAACATTTTAAATTTTTACATATTCGGCCTCCTAAGGGCGTGGCCAGCGTGCTTCCGTGAACTCACACTATTTGAACAACTAACTTTGCACGGCTCTCGACTATCACAAAAATGAAAGTCTGAAATACACTTAATTTTAACAATATTAAATAAACGAGTGCTTCTACATAATTTTCAAACAGTAGGAAACTATTTCTGATAAGACTCTTATTCGTTATCATGCTTCTTATCAGATAACAATACAAGTGAATGTTTTCATTAATCAATCATAACAAATAGGCATTTGTTTTCGTACAAACATATCATTCTTATACAAGACAATACTTATGCAATTAACTTCCGTTAATTCTGTTTATGCACAGAGTGATCATCTCGACCGGGGAACCAATCCGATCTCTAACTTCACTTTAATATTCCTTTGAATTTACATCATTGGAAAGATGATTTCAACCGGGGAACAAATCCGGTAATATAATTTATAACATAAAATTCCTTATGAATTTATTAAGCGATATTACTTAGGAAAACGAACAAACTAGTCTGGCCTGGGAGTCGAACCCAAGACCTTCTTATCATTAATTCGACATTTCTTTAAGATTTAACTAAGCATTTTCTTATCAGAGCGTCGTGGCTCGATAATTTGCTTTTTATAACTATGCGTCATCGGTTGATTTAATAAACTGAAACATTCTTATAGGCGCGTCGCCAACAATCTCCCCCCCGTGCGTTAGCACCATCATTTGGGAGGCGTCGCGGGTACCAGGACTATTATTCTGGATGTAGGTCTCCTCAAGATACCTGTGCTAGTAATGACGTAAGCCACTCTGGTGTGACCGTCTGGTCCCGGTAACGTTCTACTAATTTTGCCTTTCGGCCACGTATTTCGTGGCAACGAATGATCTATTATCAAAACAATATCGCCTTCTTTAGGTTCCATGAACTTTCCGTTATTACCTGTTCGCGGTATTAAGGTAGGCATGTATTCCTTCAGCCACCTTGTCCAAAAATGGTCGGCTAACCTCTGTGCAGCTTTCCAATTGAGTTGACCCGTCAGATGCCGCTCTAGAAATAATCCAGGTGGTCGATCACCACATGAGCGTCCCAGAAGAAAATGATTGGGTGTCAAACCCTCTTCAGGACTATCCATACTGAATGTTACCAGAGGCCTGGAATTCACTGTGTGCTCTGCTTCTAAAAGTAACGTATGTAGAACCTCCTCTCGTGGGCTCTTTTCTCTGAGCGTAGCGGTCAACGCAATTTTAATCGACCTTACTAACCTCTCCCAGGCGCCACCCATGTGCGGTGCTCCCGGAGGTATAAATTTCCATTTAATATATTTCTTAAATGACTCATTTTTCATGCCCTCATGGCATTCTTCGCATGCTTTCAATAATTCCTCATTCGCAGCTTTGAAATTTGTCCCGTTATCGCTGTATATAACGGCCGGTTTTCCTCTTCTGGCGATAAATCGCCTCAACGCCATTATCATTGACGCTGGTGTCAATGAGGCTGCTAATTCCAGATGTACTGCTCTGGTAGTCAGACACGTGAATAAAACACCCCAACGTTTTTCGTGTCGCCTTCCTGTAGTTACACTCATAGGACCGAAATAATCCACAGCTGAGCATGTAAAAGGTGGTTCATGATGAGCTATTCTCTCCAGAGGAATATTTCCTTGTGGCACGTTCTGCGGTTTGGATCTGTATGTCCTGCACCACTGGCAATGATGTGACACACTACGTACTACATTACGTAAGTTCAAGACATAAAATTTCTGGTTCACCTCATTCATCACCGTCTGGTGATTGGCATGTCCAAAATGATGATGAACTTCTCTAATCATCATTTTAACGATTTCGTGTTTACCGTCCAATATGACAGGTTTTCTACTTTCCTCGGTCAAATTAGACTTGAAAGGTAAACGTCCATTTAAACGGAGTAAGTTATCTTCTCCTATTTCCATAGATAATTTACTTAAGCGTGAACTTCTTTCAACACTTTTGCCTGCTTTCAAGCACTTTATTTCCGAATAAAAACACTCGTCTTGAACGAACTTCCAAATTAATAATTCCGCTTTTTTCAAGAGCGCTATGTCCAACGCGCCATCGGGTCCTTTAACCGACTTTGCTAAAACTTTGTTGGAACACATAACCGACTTTTCGGCTGCGTCGTCGGGTCCTTTAACCGACTTTCTTAAACTCTTGAATTTTTCTACCGCTTGTAAGGTGCGTGTAGTTGCCCCAAGGAATTTCTTAAAGCTGCTAAATCGTCCGTAGTCGGGTAGACTTAACGGTTCTTGCTTTCTTAACGCATTTACGCCCTTTGGCGATTTTTCTTCACCTGTTTCTAAGCTTTTTATGGTGTCCACTTGTTTGGGCCATAAATCAGGACTTTTCCTGAGGAATTCAGGTCCTTGAAACCAGCGATGACTTACATCGAAGGTGGAAGGGAAATTTCTAGTGGCGTCGTCTGCCACATTGTGTGACGTTGGAACCCATCGCCATTCACATGGCTTACTGTGATCTTCGATCTCAGCCAATCGATGAGCAACGAATGGTTTAAAGGCGCGAGGATCTGACTTAATCCACGCTAACACTGTACGTGAGTCTATCCAAAATACTCTCTCGGACATCTCGTACTTGCTCTCTTCACTAACCGAGGCAGCCAGCCTGCTGCCCATAAGAGCTGCTTGCAATTCAAGCCTTGGAATCGAAATTGGTTTCAACGGCGCTACTCTTGCCTTTGCGGCGATCAGCGTAATCCGCCTTAATCCTAGCTCGTCCGTGGTGACGTAATACACCGCGGCAGCGTATGCTTTTTCACTAGCATCCGTGAAAGTGTGTAACTCTCCCTTGCCGACGCCTTCAGCAACGGGTCTAGGTACCTCTAAATGACCTAATTTCTTCACTTCCGATATCCATTTACAAAATAACACGTGTAATTCGTGTGAAACTTCTTCATCCCAAGAGATGCCTGTCCTCCATACTTGCTGGATCAGCGACTTCCCTTGAATCGTTATGGGTGATGCGAGTCCCAAAGGATCGAAGACTGACATCACAGCGCTAGTTATCTCCCTCTTCGTAGGCGGTCGTAAACCTTCCATCACCTCTTCCGGTGTGTTACGAAGACTTGTGGAGAAACTTATTATATCCCGTTTGATATTCCAAATCAAACCTAACGTGCGCTCTGTGTGCTCTTTATCTCCCAGCGAAGCACTGTCGCTCTTATATTTATTTTCCATCTTACTTAAAACTTCGGGTCGGTTGCTAGCCCATCCCCTCAGTTGGAAAGAAGCATGCTTATGTAATTCATACATATCGTTTACTATCCTTTCGGCCGTCGTCACGTCGGGAAATGCCTGTAGATAGTCATCCATATAAAAATTGCTTTCTGTAGCGGAAGCTGCTTCTGGATAGATATGCGCGTTGTCCTGCGCATTTCTATTCTTTACATATATAGCGATGCATGGTGATGATGCCGCTCCAAATATGAGTGACGTCATTCTATACTCTTCCGGTGGCGCGTCACGATTGTGCCGCCATAAGAATCGAAGGCTATCCCTGTCTTCATCCCGGATTTTCACTTGCAGGAACATTTCTTTAATGTCTGCCATTACTGCCACGCTTCCTTCTCTGAATCGTAGCAGAACTCCGAACAACGACTTCAATAAGTCCGGTCCGGTTAACAATGCATCATTGAGACAACGTCCGCCCGTCTTTGCGGCGGCGTCGAAAACTATCCTTATTTTCCTTTTTTGTGGGTGAGTCACTGCGAAGTGAGGAAGGTACCACGTACGTGGGGAAATGGGAATATGGTTCGCTTTCTCTGCGTAACCATTAACGATGAGATTTTCAATTTGCTTCTCATATTCCTTCTTCAACTCGCTATTTTTGTCGAGCTTTTTTTCAATATTCAACAGGCGACTTTCAACCTGCGCTCTATTCGACGGCATGCACATATATATATATATATATATATATATATATATATATATATATATATATATATATATACTGATTTAATGATATACATCATTACTATTGTAGCATAATATTTATTATTAACGTGAAACTTAGAAGGAACTTGGTAAAAACTGTTAATAGATGACATGGTTCAAAAATGTGCATTTATAGATTGCTTAGATGTAATTTTACAAACTGAGATAACAATTTAAAATAAATAATTGCTTGGTTTTATTAGTGACAATATTACTATCTTGATTACCATCATCATTGGATATTAAAAATACCCTCGTGTGATCCTAATACAAACAACCGCTTAAAAAATGGTATCTGCTGCAAGTTTTTATTCTTCCCGTATAATGATTTGGAGGTGGAAGATGAGAGACACTTTATAGTTGACATGTTTACGAAAATCGAGACGGCAAAGTTGAGTTATATTAGGAACAATCAGGCGCAGCTTAGAGCGGACAGTTATACACTTGCAAGATGTGATGGGGAGACATGGTGTTGCTGCTGATTAGCTGGGTCAAAAGGTTTTTTCGATCTCTTTATAACATTTACTTGCAAAGTTAAGAAAATAATGGCACTTCTAACCAAAGAAAATGGTATATTTCATTATGTGTGCGGAAAGCCTGTCATTGCAAAGAGTTCCGACAAATGTCTACCCGAGCCGAGGTGCAGCCGAAAGAGAGGGTTGACAGTCGGAACAAGTTGCAATGACGGTTCCGTACGTGTACTGAACAACTATTTTTAAAAGTTGCGAAAAAATGAAGCAATTTAATAAAATAATAAAAACACAATAAACTCAACTAACTAATCATACACATACAAAAGTTATAATCCATAATACATCCATTGAAATTGGTACAGTTTTTTTATACTAACTGGGGAAGTTTTAGGTTGCATATTTACTGTTTGAGAAAAGCTATTATTAATTTCGTATGATGGTTCATGTATATTTGTCAAAGGTATTATACAACGGCGTTTGCTAGTTGATGGAATTGGATCTGATGAATTTTCATTATCAACGAAGGTACCTATAGATGGACGAACGTTCTCTTCAGTATTGTCATATCACGGAGTACATTATATATACCTGAAATGTCATATGAAGGAGATGGACTGAATTTTAAATTAATGGATTGTGTAATTTTTTTCCATTTCTAGTGTGCTGTTTAATGAATCAGCAATATTTTATTAATAAATTAACTTTGTTGCTAAATAACGGTCATCAGGAGCTTCGTTCAAAAACCTTTCCACTCCATTCGATGTTAATATTTTCGACTTTTTAGTTGTAAAACCGTCTGATTGTCGTTTTAAGAAAGCATTTAGTTTTGGGTATTCACTTATATCCACGTTGATCCTTATTTTCAGCATACTTTTTTTCATCGAAAACCTCGATCATAACGAAGAAGTTTTAATTTTGCTGAGATTTCGGAGAAGTATGCCAACATACCATTTTCTGAAAAACTATTTGCTTTTTTCTCTTCTCACCAAGCAATAAATTCGGCGTATGTAGCGACTCTTTGACTTTTCCAGTAAAATGTTCTCCGAAGCATTTTGTGCAATTATACTGAGTTACGGTGGTGTTAATTAAAATAAAATATCGTTGAAATTACTCATTTTGTTCAACAACTAAACTTGCAAAGAACATTTTTGGAAAATTTCGCCAACCGTAAAAGTATATAAGCAGAGATTTTTTTATTCACCCATTCTGGGTAGGCAAAGGGAACTATGCCCATACAGCCATGTCTTCAGTAGATTTTTTTATTGATATGAAATGAAAATGAAATTTAATGAGATGAAATGAAATGAAACCTAACCTAACTCATTGAATCAAATCATTAAATCTGATATTGAAACAAATTAGTGGCTTCTTTATAGAAATATTTCCATTTTCATAAATCATAAAAAAATCTATGATTTTTTTAGTAAAAACTTCGTGGTTGGTTTTTTTTTAATAGACATTATTTTGACAGTTGGGAAAGAGAACGCACGAGTTCGGAAAAGGTAAAGAAAATGCTCGTGTATGTAATAGCCCACATCCTGAACGCTATACGTCCGTGCCACTTTTTAGCAACTGTATTAAAAATATTTGGAAAGGTATGTTGTTTCATGTTCTCGACCGAATGGCAGAAACAGGATCTGCCTCACATACACATATTGTTGTGGATGGTTAACCGCATTTCGCCTTACATGGTGGATGAACTTGTCCCTTTGTATTCTTTTTTTCAAAGAAATTGCAAATATATGTCGTCTCTTTGATTTCTGTTGTGTGATAAATATAGTGTAGAACTGAAGAGAGAACGAGTTTTAACACACTGAAGCGTTAATAATAATATTAGTCGTGAAAGACTTGACGTCGGTATATATATATATATATATATATATATATATATATATATATATATATATATATATATACTACATAATTAAAAACAATATGATACACGGTTCATAATAATTGTCCCTGCATGAAAGATAATAAATGTAGTGAAATATGTCCCAGACAATTTACAATAAGAATATACTCAGGTCACGATGGTTATCGACAGTACAAAAGACGATCACCGGCTCACGGTGGCTTTTTCACTTAAATTAAAAGACATTGAAGTAGACAATAGGAGTGTGATATCCCATAATAAGGTTCTGTCGCGGATAATTAAAGCACATATTTATGCAGAATTTTGCAATTCTGTCAAATCGGTAAGGGCAGTGATCAGGCGGCTTCGTGCTAGAAAAAAAAACGTACGAAGTCAAATTATATAAGAGTGGGCGTTATTCGAGTAGTTCGGAGGCATTTTGGAAGAATTCCATACATGAAAGGTATCCCGCAGTCATACATTTAACAGTCCACCTTGATAATGGCCAACAAGTCATCTTTTAATTCCAACAACCTCACCGATAAAGTTAATCGCCCACCAAAAACGACACTGTTAGCATTTTTTGATTTATGTCAAACATATGATTTTGCTAAAACCCTTCATTATGCGTAAGTTTCTTCGTATCTTGCACGGCAAAAAAATAAATTTGTGAGAAGGAAAAGAGGAAAACCCATAGATGGCTGGTCAGGAATAATAAATTAACACGCTGTAGGTAGAATATACCACCAGCCAGAGTGTACGTGTGTTCACCCGAATAAAACAGAGTTTTACCATTTTCGCTTACTTCTGGTCAGGTTAGGGGTCCATCATCCTTTGATGACTTGAAGACTATCAACGGTGTCCTCCTACCAACTTTTAGATTAGCTTGCATGATACTTAGCTTGCTAGGGGACGACAAACATTGGGATTCTGCCCTAGAGGAAGCAGCCTTATGAGAGTCGCCATTTGAAATGCATGAACTTTTTCTATAATGCTTGCATTCTGTCAGATTACAGATGCACTCTGTCTTTGGGTAAAATACGGAGATAACCTATCAGAAGACTTCAAACGACAAGTGTAAAGGCTTTCCGGCATTATACTGTTGAAAAACGGCAGCAATCTACAATAAATGTCTGGTCACAGTAGGAGTAACTGCATTAGCATAAGGAGGACAAAGCCTAGAGCAGTACGGGTCGCCTCAGCCTCAAAGGTCTGAAACCTTATACTATAACCAGGACTACCCGAAGGAAACACGATGCGATATCAATTCCTTTGCAGAACTGCTCTCATATAGGCTCGGGCTCTCTTAACAATGAACAAACACATGTCTATTATAAAATACTTTTCTGCATGGACGCAGGTGTAGGTAATATCTTTATTTTGGATGCTCCTGGTGGAACAAGCTAGAATTTTGTATTAAATTTACGATTGGTCAAAGTGAGAAGCAATCGTGATATCGCCTTAGTGGTCGCATCGTCCGGAATTGCTGCCACTCTGCTGGAAGGATGTAAAACTACACACTCCGCGTTTAAACTTCCTCTCGATTTGATACAAACGAGAACCCACTTCTGAAATATAGCCAAACAAAGTAATATGGTAGCAGAAGTACTCCGCAAAACAAAATTATTTGTTTGGGAATTTGTGGGTCGAAGGGGTCGTATATCAATATAAATCCTTCGACTTAGTGATAAACAATGATGATGTCATTCATTATGAGGTTTCTGGATACACTGAAGCCTGCCGGTTTCCCAACTCACATGTTCAATTTGAGAGTTGGCGCGCCAATTATGTTATTGTGCAAAATAAATCCACCAAAATTATGAAACATTGCATCACAATGTAATCGAGGCTAAGAGAGTCTTTATTTATTCCGAGGATTCCCCTAACACCATCAAATTACACCTTCGAATTCAAGAGAGTGCAGTTTCCTATCAAAATCTGCTTCGCCTTAACCACAAACAATGCTGAAGGTCAAATTCTTAAGGTAGCGGGAGTAGACTAGAGATAAATCTGCTTCTTCCACATTCAGTCGTATGTGGCATGCTCCAGAGTAAGTTTTTAAGAGTTGAGCCTTGTTATTCTAGCACTTGAAGCACAGAAATATTGTTTACAATGGAATCCTGAGGTACGTGTAGTATTTCGATTTTGTTGTAAAAAGAAACCCCGTGTCACTTTCACCAGATCAAAGGCTGAGCTTCGTGGTCATAAAATATAACAAAATTTTATTTCATTTTATTTTCATGTTTATTTAACGTTTAAATCCCTACACTATAATAAAGATTGTTATATTTTATAACTAAAAAAAATTATAATATTAATTTATATGTCATTAATAACGTCAAATACCAATTAAAAATCCTTTCAGACCCATTTTCTTCTACGCGAATAAATCGCAGGCATAAGATAGTCATTTAATAAAATTGTGGTAATGTGACTGCTAAAAATAAAAACTTTAGATGTTAAGAGTTGATTTAGAATAGAGACGTAATATTATTATCATTTATTTGCATCGGATAGGTCTTAAGATGAACATGGACAAAACAAAGATTATATGTTTGATGTCCATGTCACCTATGCCGGTAGTTGTTGGGAGCACTATGCTTGAAGTTGTTGATGAGTACGTTTACCTCGGACAAATAGTCCCACTAGGTAAGTCCAACTTCGACCGAGAGGTCAATCGACGGATTCAACTCGGCTGGGCAGCGTTCGGGAAATTACGACACATCTTCTCGTCAGGTATACCTCAATCTCTGAAAACTAGATTGTACAACCAATGCGTGTTGCCAGTGATGACTTACGGAGCTGAGACGTGGTCCTTCACTGCTGGCCGTCTGAGGACGCTCAAGGTCGCTCAGCGAGCTATGGAGAGGGCTATGCTCGGAGTTTCTCTGCGTGATAGACTCAGAAATGAGGATATCCGCAGTAAAACCAGAGTAACCGACATAGCCCAAAGGATTAGTAAGCTGAAGTGGCAATGGGCCGGCCATATAGGGGGGTGGGGGGAGATTTCTCCGATGGGGAAGAAAGGTTCTCGATTGGCAGCCTCGTACCGGTAGGCGTAGTTTAGGGCGACCCCCTACTAGATGGAGTGACGACCTGTTAAGACATGCAGGGAGTCGATGGTTGCTGGTGGCTCAGGACCGTGCTTTGTGGCATTACCTGGGGGAGGCCTATGTTCAGCAGTGGACTTGTGAAGGGCTGTAATGATGATGATGATGATGATGATGTTTGCATTAAATAAAACTGTATCTAACCACGCTACGTTCTACGAATCAAAGTCACGTCATGTCGTAATCATAACCCAGTATTATAAAATTCAGATTGCAACCGCAGCTTTTTCGATTAAACTTTGTAATGTAATGCTGTTTGTTTACATATAATTTAAAAAAAAATTGTATTACAAGGTTCTATTATTTATGTAATGAATGAGTGCCAAGTTACAGTTGTAGGTAGTTTATGTATTGATCATGATATTTTTAATTTGTCGGAAAAAGAAACTATACGCCTGTGAGAAGAATTGCCACAACTCCAATATTATTATTATGGTGTAATTAATGCTGCGTTTAAACTGATTATTACATATTTAATAAAAGACTCAGTTCTCTGCCTATTCCTATCCTTAGTCTATACTAATGGCTGGCCGAACCTTGTAGGTGATAACCATTAGAAAAAGTCTCACAGACAAAATTTTTGGAAATAATACAGTGTTACCAGCCAAAGGACATTGCTCAGCGCCCATACATTGTTCGCCCTAGAACCAAAAGCATCGGCAAATTATTTACTGTATTGTCAATAATTAGGGAATTCCTATATGATCTTATTTTTATTGCGGACTAGCTGCAGAAAAGATATATTTCAAAAAAAGTATGAGATTTTGAGGTTATAATAGAACTACCACTATTATGGTTTTTATTATTTGGTGTGATTTCTAAGAAACTGAAAAACAATATCGTGTTACATTTAACAATTTTAGTAACATCTTTCAACAACATAAAACCACATGTAGAGTCACAATTTACACAAAATACAATTTTCATTGCACAAAGAGAATATAAACTCCCTTAGTAAAAGTAAATGTATGAAAGGGCGCCAAACTACTCCACCTACATCAAGACATGAAATTGATTTCTAGAACGACAGTGCTGACAACATAGGCGATTTATACTAGTTCTGTAAATGTTTATGCTCGAATAATTTTATCGAGACAATGATTATCGATATATTATTTATCGTAATTTTTATATTAAATCGTTTAAGATCGTTTAGTTAGAAGTAAGCCACCCGCGTTTCTACACCATCGTTAGAAAATCTGATCATGATGAAATAATTAGGTTTTGTTCACATCAGCATTATTCCAACTTCCTATTTATTTTCGAGTTTGACCTCATTCATAAGGTATAGTAGGTTTTTTAAATTATAATTTTAGGGAATAACAAAAAGAAATGGTGGTTGATAGTTTTTACTATAGTTTCTATTTGCACTTTATTCGAAATAAATTGAAAATGTGATTCAGTTTAAAAAATATGCAACTGGTCATTAAAAATTCAAAAGATCCATTATAATCGATTGGGCGTCCCCAGTAATTTTTATACACCACATGACGTTTGGCGAAGATGGCGGCGATTAGTGATACAAGTCGAATATAATAATTTTCTTATTTTTCATTTTGGCATGCAACTATTCCGTGTTATAAAAGTATTCGCAACAAATATAATAAAATAGAGTATTAATTATTGTATATGTCCGATGTTTTCATTGCACAGGGCGATTTTGGACATTGTCCTTTGCAGAGAAGGTTCAAAATATGTAATATAGGCAAATAATGAAGAAAAATTAATTAAAAAATCTCTAATCTTCTGTCCTTTTTATCTTTCAAATTTAAAATGCGTAGTAATGCTTTTTTTAAATATTTTTACTGCACACGCACACATTCGTAAGGGTCGATCGATAGGAAAAAACGTTTTTGTCTATAAATCACATTCGAATTGGAATAATCTCAAATAAAAGTAGAAGCCTAATTTACTCTTATATTAGAAAACCGCAGTAATGGTATGTCATTGTTTATATAATTGAACTTATGTTTAAAATTGACGACTCCGTCGCGCAGTGGCTTAGCTGAGTGGCTGCGCTGGGGTCGCGGGTTCGAATCCCGCACGGATCTTGTATGGCCTACAAATAATTGTTCCGGGTCTGGATATTTGTCCTTGTGCAATTTACGTTTGTAAACTGCCCCCACGATACAGGAGAAAATCCTAGTGTAGGGGTAACGTCTTTTAAGAGAAAAAAAATTGGCTACTCTTTGAAAAAATAACCCTGGCAACTAATCTTTGACAATAATATAAACTTTGACAATAATATAAACAAAATTGTTTATAATAAAAAGTTTATATACATTGTGTAACTGTTAGTCACAAACACAAACAGTTTCTCGTTTCGAAAGAGTCTGCAATTCATTAATGGGAGCATACTTTAATAACAAAATCCTAGAAAATATACAAGGTCTCTATTTTTTCCCAAGTTAAAATATTTTAATAAACAAAAAGTATAATGACATGAAGGATTATAATAATATTTTTTTATAGAATAATGTTGACAAACGAGCACACAGTCCACCTGATGGTAAGTGGATGCTTTGGGAATATTTTTTTGACTGTGGTTATTTTCTGAACCAGTGGGGAAAGTAAAATCATCATCATCCTTATATCCCTTCACGAGTCCACTGCCGAACATAGGCCTTCCCCAAGGAATGCCACAAAGCACGGTCCTGAGCGACCTGTATCCATAGGCTTCCTGCGTACCTTAATTTCTTCTTAAATCTTTTCTCCTACCTACCTTTTTAACCTACAAGGTACGGCCAGCCATTACTATAGACTAAGAATAGGAATAGGCAGAGAACTGAGTCTATTATTAAATATGTAATAATCAGTTTAAACGCAGCATTAATTACACGTGGGTACCGCCCAACACTTCGCTTACCGATACGAGGCTGCCTCTAGAGAACTTTTTTTCCTAATCGGTTGTTGGTTTTTCGAGCTATATGGCCGGCCCATTGCTACTTCAGCTTACTAATCCGTTGGACGCAGAATTGACTACATTAGACGTGACCTCTCCAACTTAATCGGTGACCGCTGAAAGTAAAGTATTGACTTTCAATAAGAGTTACTTGTAATCTGTATTGAATTATAATTATTCAACTATTTTCTTATCTATCTCCATGTTCTAAAGCCCAGTGTCTGTTTCTACTGTTTTAAAATGATGTCTGTGTAGTTTCGTACGTCTGTGTAAACGTTTGTCTAGCATATCTCGAAACTATAAAACGTCACTTTATTGGTACATTATAAAAACTACTTTACATGCATAAAAGGCTGAAAACCACTTAATTCTAATTGGCAACAGAATATGTATTGTTGCGTTTCAAGCACTCCCTCCTTTTTAAAGTATTTTACGGTAGTCGTGACAACTGCGCTAAATGATGATATTGTCTCCCAACTGATTTCATTGCAGTACCTGATTAGGCTTCCTTTAAACTCATTCGGTTTTTTAACAGATGTCATTTCAAAATGACATATTTTAATATATATTTTATAAATATATAACAATGTAAGAGCGACATGTACATTTAGAATATTTAATGTCGTAGGAAAAACGTAATGGTGAGCTACTTTAAAATCATACATGACTTATTAATATCTTTATTTTATTGTTTGTTATAGGTATTATACCTATAACAAACAATAAAATAAAAATCTATAAGATCAACAAAACATTTGTTTGTATTCTCAACAGTTGGTAGCCAACAGGAAGTAAAATATTCCCGTCAAGTAAAACCTGTACCAGAACCGTTCTCATAGCGCTTCCTTGGAAGCACCGCTATGTCGTGAATGCTAGGAAATTACTGAAGAAAATTACTATTGTTGATGCTGCTACACAACATTTTTGTTTAACAAAAGAAAAAAAGTGTAAAAAATAAAGTTTGTACCTTTGTGATGTTATTTCTTTAAACATTGAACATTTTGTGAAATTAGACAAATTAAGTATTAATCATTTCAAAATCTGCAAACCTAAACCTCTGTTTGTGGGAAGCAGTGGTATAGCGCAAGACGTCTGGTATTCGTACCAAGTGTGTCGATTGTTTAAAATGCTTCTGCGGAAATGGCTTACGTCACGCAGTAGAATTAAATTTGTATTTTTGCATTTCTTCGATTTATGTACTACAACTACGGTTTAATTCCCGCACCTCATTTCCTTATACACTCAGTTACACTAAATAACACCTTTAAAGTAAAAGTTACAGTATGTAAGTAAGTAAAAGTTGCAGTACCATTTAGCGTAATACAATATTATTTTACTGTTTATTTTAATTTATATAAGCATTATGAATACTTTTAAGTTAAAGCTTAACAAATATTTTTTGTTATTCTTCATGAGCTGAGTCTTAGGGGGTAAGTACTCGCCAAATTTTCACAAGCAAACACAGTTCGATCCCACGTGTTCAGTTATTAAGGAAAACATCAACAACATGCATGTGTGAGAAATGAAAAAAGTTTGGAAAATCCAAAAGTGCACGCCTCATAACGCTTTTTATATTATTTGATGAAATACGAATAAAAAAGGCCAAATAGCTTTTTACGAGAAAGGTAATATTTTTGGAGTTATGGATTTTTAAAGATTTGATTAATCCTGAATTCGGACTCATTCAAAATAAATAAAGAAAAAGAATAAAAGTAAAACATTTATTTCTTTTATACTCTAGCTTAAGAATATTATGAACTTTTGCCTAAAGAATATAAAAAATATATCTTTTATATTTTAATCTTTTTCTTTATATATTTTTAATGGGTCGAAAGCATTCGAATTCGAAAACTCCGAAAACATGAACTTAATCCTGAAAAGGATTGAATCTTTTTATTCGTATTTAATCAAAAATATTTTCAAAGAATTGTCTCGTTTGAAAAAAGCAATTCCTTGCAATTGAAAAAGTTAAATATACAGTTAGCCAAGTCCGACCTTAGGCTATAATATATTATCCTAAGTTATAAGAAGAAACGATATTTTACGTTGTTATAAATAAATTTCAGGGCTGACCATTGAACTCGGCACCCATTTAGATCTCACTTCTTTTGTCGTTGAAGTCAACAACCAAGGCATATATCATAATATTGAACTTGGTTCTCATTTCACATTTATGTTTTTAATGGGATATCACTACTTTTTGTACATAAATTATTAGTAGGTACTTATTTATTACAAATTTTTTATTTCAAAAATTTCGTCTAAACCGTTTACGGGGTATAATTCTCTTTTTTGTGTTATTTTCTATATTTTCTTGTACCTTTGATATGTTTGAGTGAATTGCCCATTCAGTATCCGGAATTTTTTCACGCATTTTCTGTTTAAATTTATTTTGGCCAAGTCGGGGCGGTATAACGTGCGCAGATGGTTGTACTCTACAATAGAGCTCTCTTGTGACTTGATTTGACTTGGATCTAAACCGATAAGATGTACTCCATATAAGGTTTTAACTCTAGAGAGTCCAACGTAAGCCTGCCCTCTACTAAATATAGAGGAGCCTATGTCTAGAAGAGCACTGTCAAGGCTAAGGCTTAAGGCTAAGGATTTAAATTATTTCCTATACCATCTAGACACGCGGTGCGTACTTACTAAAATAATTGTTATAATAATATAACCACAAATATATAAGTATTTTTAAGAAAACCTATTAATTTCGTAGCATAAATCGCCACCTCATAGGTCAAATATAGGTATGAATAAAATGTTAAATAAGGCACCCTATACCCTATTTGTAAGAAAAAAGAATGCATTTCTTATCTAAAGCAATTTATCATCTAGGCCTAAATCAGCACTTTCTATCCGGCGAATTTATAATCAACCCCTTACTTTAAATTAACAAAGTAAAAAGATCGGCACAGCAGATTAACCGTATAAGCTGAACGCACAATTGTTATCACTGCACGCGCCGTATTTACTCGTACTTGTGACCGAGCACATTGGCACGTAGGCGCCGTACGTGCCAATGTGCTAAGTTACATGTTGCCAACAACTTTTGCAGTTTTTTTCGATCACTGGTTTGAAACGGTACAGTGACATTGATCGCTCGGATGGCTATGGAAGAAATGTTGTAATAGTCTGCTTATTGGTAGAGGAAGAAGAAAATAAAATTCGAAGAAAAGAAGATTCTGGATCACAATATTCATTTAAAAAGGCAGTTGCATGTCTTGTCTGACAAATCATTGTTGCCAACACAGTAAAAATAAATAATCCTGAAATAAAGTAAAAATATATTTGGAAAAGTGTAAGTGGGTTTATGGTGGAGTGATCATCTTGCCACTAATTGAAACTTAATTCAACGGAACCACTAGAAAAAACACTTGCCACTGGAAACAGTATTTCTGTTACTCCACCACCAGTAGTTTCCACCAGTTTGAGTGAAAGATAGAGTTCCACCACCAGTAGTTTCCACCAGTTTGAGTGAAAAATCCACTAAGTTAGCAACATTAGGCAACACTGACTATCAGCACGCGCCGAACGCATCGCTTTGAATGACATTACAGCAAGACTCCTTCAGTATTGAGACACCTACCGCATTTTATAAAATTCGACGGTTTCATTGATTTCATACAAGGAATTCAAAAATGCGGCGCGTACCGCGCCGCATTTTTGAATTCTTGGCGCTAACTAATGTGCGTTCAGCTTTAAGGTAGGAAACATACGGACAAATATTGTATTTATAATATTAGTAGAGATCCGCGATATTTGAAATATATTTATAATATTTTTTCAATTTCTTGCCCACAGCAATAGGTGAAACAAAAATAGGATACCGAAAAGATGTCATGCGAAAACATGTTCACACCGCCATCTATCCGTAACCATATGAACGTCTTTTGCCTCTAGATATGACATTATCACATCAGCGACCGAGCAGAGTCAAAGAAGTAATACTTCTGCAATGTGACGATTACGATAAATCCTATCGTTATTAAGTGGTAGGTACAACCTTATCCTCTTAAATATTTCTGTCGATAAATAGCCTTTTTTTATTATTAATTTAGGGCAAAATCAAGGATAGTTCCAGTAAAATGTCAATAAAGGTTCCATTCCTAAAAGTAGAAAAATAGAAAAAAATATTAATTTAACTATTTTGACAAAATTTTATTTATAAGTATTTAATATTTATTAGTTCACCATCGCAGGGGCAGACACTGAAGGCTGCGGGTGTTGACCTCAGGACGAGCTGCTTCTCACACGGACAACTGTACGTCGCTTGCTCCCGCGTCACCAGTCCTGACTCGCTGTACCTATCGAATGGGACTGAGGGAAAAGCAACGAGCGTTGTTTACACAGAAGTTTTACAGTAAATTATAACACTTCTGTTATTCGACGTCTCCAAAATTTCCTTATTAACTTGACGTCTCTTAGCAGTAAATTAACTACATAACTTTTAAATGTTGAGTTTACTAAGCTAAAGAGTTTTTGAGGTAGGTATCTAATCGTTAGTATAGTATGGGACGCGTCTTTTGAGTGTTTCTCTAAATCAACAAACTATCACTAACTATTATTAAAATAAAAATAGAATAAAAAAATACTTATGCGATACGTGGGCAAAGCCACGGGTGCAGCTATAGTTTATAAAGAATATTTTTAAAGTTATTTGCAATATAATTGTTAATTCATTGTACCTTTGGGATCCAGTGCATTCCGCACCGGATAAATGAAATATACGGGATGAAAAGTTTTTTGTTGTATAGGTGATGGGCATTTCCTGTTGACTTACAAAAATGAAGGATCTGGAACGTCTCGAATCATCTCGCGCATCACGTTGTTTTCGCGTCCTCGGGCTCTTAGAATTCGACATCAGACGTTTCAGATCTTCGATTTAGACGACACCGTTGTCGCTGGCATAAGCAACAGGATCCGCGTTCGAATTTGCGGGCAGAAGCTAGTGAAAAAATATATAAATTGAAACAGTTTTTTGTTTAATCTCATTTGAGACTTCTCATAGGAAAAGTAAACAATACATTTATTTGATAATTTACCATAATAATAAAAAGTAATGTATTGCGTTTTTTTTAAATATTTTAGTATTTACTGGACAAATTTCAAGTACTTAAATTTAAAAATTATTTTAATTAAATACGTCAAAAGGTTCGAATGGTGTCGGTGGAGAGTAGCCGGTACAGCGTCATCGCACCATCCCACGATAAGCTAACACTTATTTGTCACTCGATTCTACCGTATGTGTCGTGTTCTATCTCTATAAATAAATTTTAAGTTATTTCTTTATAAGCAAATTCTATCCCGGCCAAGATAAACGACGCTTTAATATTGTGGTGATGTGACGGTCAGATTTTAACATTACATTTTTAACCTGGCTTTTTATTTTTCTGCTTAACTTACACTTAATCTGCACGTGAATAAAAACAAAGTTTAAATGTTTGTTAAGTATGTATTATAGTATATATATGGTTGTTAAGTGTGTAATATATTTCTTTATATCTATACTTCTATCCTTTTTAGTTTTTAATGCTTGCTATACGTGTTAATTGGGTAGTTGACACCACCGTTAAAAATAATTACAACGTATATTTTCAACTTACCACCATACAGCAACAACAAAGTATGTGTTTACCAGAATGCTTCCAGCGAACTCATAAAGCCTTACCAATTATCCTTTTAAAATTACAAAACTTTAGATTTTTTATGTTTATAAATATTTAAGTATAATAATGTTTTAACTATAAAGTATGAGCCGTTATTTTATAATGAATTTCTATTGAAATGTTTGTTTTAGTTAAAGTATCCGTACCCATTTAACATACATCACGTTATTTTAACAACCTTCATACGGTTAAGCACAGGCCTATCCGTGCGCTGGCAGTAGACTGGCATGCACTACTAAGTAATTTCACACACAATAATCAAGCTGAGCAGCGACTTGATGAGTGTAGAGCCAATAAATAACCAAGCCATGCTACTGCTACCCATAATTAGCTTATGATGGAATGTATTTTCCATCTTCCATTGGCTCAACTAATCAATCGTCTATCAATCAGCAGGATACACCGCGTCAAAAAATTGTTATTTATTTCTTAGTTTTTTAATTTACTGATGTTCATATTTATTTTAAGAGCCTCGTTAGGTATGTGGTCTTAAACGCGGCTGCTGAACATGAGGTCCCGGGTTCTAATGCCGTGTTGAGCCAATATCCATTATTGGGTTTTTCTGTGAAGAAATTCTCAGTAGCAGCTCGGAGTCAGTAAGTTGGTGGTATTTAATCCCCGTGCCTCTTCAAATTGCCGTCACATTGGACTTTGAGAGAGCATTAGTGCTTGCGTGCACACTCGTGCACTATAATCCTGTCCTGCGCTGATGGATAGTCTCCGTTGAAGCCAGCTGCTATGACAGAAATTAGATCGGGAGGACAGTATTATTACTATTATTTTTAAGATAGGGTAAAGATTAAAGACAATACTTTCGCAGTCATCAACTCAGACTGTTTTTTTGTCAAATACATCTCTCAAGCTGGAAAGGATTTCTATAACGCCACATTTTGAGATAAAATTACTTTAAAAAGAAGCAGTGCCCTATACATTATTTTAGTATGTTACTATACATAAATAAGAGTAATCAATGAAATAAACAAAAATGTTACGATTTTATGAATGAAACAAATAAATATATAAGATATTTAAAAATTTTATTACATATTTATATTTACTGTATTTCTCCTGGTGACAGCATAAGGATGATGTCTTTTCGTTTCGTTTTTTTTAAAGGAGCTTATAGGATATGCCGTAAACACTTATGGTTAGTATAATCCATTAATCCATCTCGTTCATCCCAGGAGTAAAATACCCAGGTCAACATACGAACAGTAGCGTCAAAAATTATCAACCTGGACCATGATTCAATGACAAAAATACAGTGACTCGGTGCATCACAGTACAATCAGACCCCGAAAACCTAAATTCGGTGTCATTAAACACAAATATTCTATCTAGATTTTGATCATAGGCCCACAGGCTGGCTTTGTTCATCATAAACGTCATTTACTATCAACGATTGTTTTATTTATAGGCTGGTAATAAAATAAATACTTGCTTAAAATCAATTTTGCCTTACAGTTTGCAACGTCGCCTCATAGTGCAACTTACGTATAAGGCTAAAGTCATAAATCATATCTCAAGCTCAAGTAAAGAATTACGTGCACGAAACCGTAAGCCAGAATACTTCAGGTTTCGAAATATAGGAAATTAGTGGAAAGATACTATCGTTCGTTAATCACATAAGGGAGAGAGTTTTTATTCATTTTGGCAATCAATTCAAAACTTGTTTGTTTGTACCTACTCTGTACAACTCGTTTTTTTCGTCTGGTGTCCTTTTCTACTTATTATAAAGTCTCTGATTTAATATTTAGCAAACATAACTAAGAAAGTTAATTTTATTTAATACAACACTGACAATAGCCGTGAATTTGATGAAGGTATGTCTGAAAGAAGAAGATCATTTACTCGTATGTCAATTACGTTCATTTTCTGACCGCGTGCAGATGGGTATGAGATCAATCAATCGCATTTTGCAACACGAGAAAGACTAATAACTAATTAAATACTTAGTTACGGTGTAAAAAATAAACTAATAATCATTTAAAATTTAATTATTTATTGTAATTTATTATCTATTTAACAATATTCCGACGGTGGATAATCTATGTACGGTTATCAAACAGAGCGTAATGCAATTCGTGGCAGAGCCAGGTAGCATAAAAGGATCAGCCCGACCGCGAAAGATCACGCAGAATACCAGCGCAAATAGCAACATATTGTTGCCGTGTTACTTAAGCTAAATAAAGAGAACCGTAAAACCTATTTACTGGTAAAGAAGCATACACAGAATATGCTAGTCCTTAAGGGTGGCAAAATGTCTGCATTTTAATTCTTATTATTAATGTATGAAGTAGATTTTATATGCAATATCAATTTACCATCAGGTGGACTGTGTGTTCTTGTTACTCTTATTTCTATGGAAGGGTAAAGTTTCCCAAACTGTGTGTACGCCAGTGTTGTCCAGATGGTCGTGATGGAATTGCACTGCAGATCAGGAGTGTTCCTGATCGGAGAAGAAAAGTATGAGCAATTTTTGCCCTTATGAGTCAACCGCACGTTCATGTGCACGCTCAGATGACTGAGGCAATGCAATACGAATGAAATCATTGAATAACGTTGCGACGGAACGCTGCCGGAAGTTGAAGTCACCGCTCACCGGTGAAGCTATCATGAATGATGTTGTTGCCAATATTATGTATTACAACAGTTTCTAATTAAAGTGAAAAGTCTTTACAAACTTTTTAGTTTAAATTTCATATTTAAATACATAAAATTATACTATTAATATGAATTTAAGTAAACTAAACTAAGTAAAACAAGCAAATTATATATAAAAAATTACATATATATATATATATATATATATATATATATATATATATATATATATATATATATACAAGCAAAGGAATACAAATATATTGTATTAATTATCACAGTATACAATAAAATATAATATCAAACTTCCAATGAAAACAAGTAAAAATTTTACTTGTAATTTATTACCTCGTATGTTATTGCTCTGCTGTTATAAATTTGAACGCCTAAGAATCTAAAAATAGAAACCAACGCCTGAAATTAATAAATAATAATAATTAATAACCACAACCCAACCAGATGAGAAAACTATATAAATACCCCATAATAATTAAATTAAATAAGTAATGCAGAAAGTCTATTTTCAGCAGTGAACTTGTGAAGGACTGTAATAATGGTGATGATGATGATTATAAAGCTTCGTCGAAAGCGAATTTTGTGCAAGTGACAAAATGTTCGGTTTTAGGCATAGTGGTGCTGTGATTGTCTCTGTCGCTGCACTGTTTCCTAGTCTATCACCGATATTACTGCATAAACCTTTCATTAAGTACAGATATATTTTAACGTTTTATATATATTTTAAATTTTTTTAACTTAATTATATATATATATATATATATATAAATTTTGAATCTGAATGACAGGGTGAGAAATTGCGTGATAAGAGATAAATGTGGTATGCAAGATGATGTTGTGACCAGGATTAAGAAAGGAATGCTTCGGTGGTTTGGTCATGTGGAAAGAATGAATGAGGAAAGAGTGACAAAGCAAATTTATATGGCAGATGTGAACGGCCGAGTCGGGAAGGGACGCCCTAGGAAAAAGTTTATCGACCAAATTGGCGATATTTTGAAAATGGGCCACGTTAGAAGTACCCTTAACCGACGAGCATGTATGCGTAGATATATGGATGTAAAAGAGGCGAAAGAGGTATGTCAGGATCGTGCCAAATGGAAGTCCGTAGTCTCTGCCTACCCCTCTGGGTGACAGGCGTGTGTTTATATATGTTTATATATATATATATATATATATATATATATATATATATATATATATATATATATGCCGTAAAGCTCGGTTCTTGATGTGTACTTTGAGGTACATTCGAACTTTTTGCTTCATCGGTTATCAGTTCTACGAGCAATACGGCTAGCCAATTCAATTAGTATTTTATTTTACCATCAATTTGATAGATTTCATACTAAATATCATTATTTATTAGTCAGTAGTTGTCTTATATTTAGGTTAGTTATAGCATCGCATTGGTTTAATAACGTAATGATGTTATAATTGTGTAATAAATAATAAATAAAAAAATAAATAAATAAAATGTCAGCGAGCCATAAAGAGGGCATACTCGAAGTTTCTTTACGTTAATGACTTTGTAAACGACCATCCAACGAACCTTAAAATGGCAATTGGCTAACCATATATATATATATATATATATATATATATATATATATATATATATATATATATATATATATATTATTTCATCTATGTATTATCATCACAAAATGCAATAAACTATTTCGTACTGTTTACTATTTTGTATTTTGTACAATAACCAGCTACATACTATACGTAGTGGAGCCATGCTGCAACTATAGCACGAATGCGTCGGCCCGAACGGGGAAGCACCATGCTCTCACAGAATACCAGCGTAAAATAGTAGCTTAATGCTGCTGTGTTTCGTATGGTGAGTGCATAGAACTGGTGACCCTTTTTACTGGAAACGAGGCATCCCATCTGCATTTTGATTCGTTATCGAGGATATATGTAGATGTCTATGGGCCACAGCAACCACTTACCGTTATCGAGGATATATGTAGATGTCTATGGGCCACAGTAACCACTTACCATCAGGTTGTCTGTGTGCTCGTTTGTCACCCTATCCTATATAAAAACATATGGGGAAAAAACTAAGTATGAAATACTGGCCTGTTGGTCTAGTGGTTAGTGACCCTGACTGCTATGCCGGAGGTCGTGGGTTCGATTCCCACCCAGGACAAATGTTTGTGTGATGAGCACGATCATTTGTTCTGTGTCTGGGTGTAATTTATCTATAATATTTATGTATTTAGAAATATATAAGTATGTTTATCAGTTGTCTAGTACCCATAACACAAGCTCTGCTTAGCTTGAGACTAGATGGCGTTGTGTGTGATAGTTGTGGAATATTATTATTATTATTATTATTATCAATCATCATCAATCTTTTTATTTAATTATAAATATTAATTAAGGTATTCTATACAATGTGTTTTGGAGAGTGCGTGCTGGAAATATAGTAGGCGCTCGATAATCCGGTACCCGATTTTTTCCCTTTATGCCGGATTGTCGGAACCGTAGGATTATCGAATTTGTATAGGAGGTAAAAAAGATCCACAGTAAAATACTATTTTAATATGGTTAGGTGAATTTACTATAAAAATAAAATTACGTACTTAACAAACACAAATACGTATGCATTTGTGTTTATGTTAAGTACGAACTGCCGAGCGAGAGAAGAGAGAAACTACTGGAATAATTCAACCCAACCGCTTATTAGTTCAGCGTTCAGCTGTGTAAAATGCCGGATTATAGAGCGGGCTACCGCTACCTGAGTCCCAAAGTGCCGGACTACTGAGCGTGCCGGATTGGCGAGCGTCGGATTATCGGGCGCCTACTGTACATGATTAATTCCTTCCTCCCTTTTCCATCATCGGACAAACAGGCACTCGGCGGGTATTTAACCCAGTTGTTGTCGATATTACACACATTCAAACCAAACGGTTCGCTTCATCTATCGCAATGCGTACAGCAAAGAGGTAGAATAATTTGACAGCGTATGTTTTTCCGTCTGATTACAATCCGGGTATCTTCAAAGCAAGAGTGAACCATCCCTATGCAAGATGCAGGAGTATACAAGCTCGATTGTGAATGTGGTCTCTCCTACATAGGACAAACTAAAAGATCAATTAAAACCCGCGTGAAAGAACATATAGCTGATGTGAAGAATCGACGCTCCGAGAAGTCTGCAGTCTGACGTACAGGATCGCCTCCGTCACTACATCAGATTTGATAGACCACAAATCCTATTCCTTCCAAGGATGATTCGCGAGGCTATTGATATCAAAAAAACATCCTAATTTCAATAGAGAAGATTGCTAGGCTCCCATCAGCTTGAGATCCTATATTAAATAAAATTAAATCCCAACCCAAGCATACAACTGCAAGACTTCAAGATAACATAAGTTCATACTGTGTTAGATCGGAACAAAAGTTAAATTTTAATCTATGGTAACATCGGTTAACTATGACATCTGGACTAATGGTGGTTAATATAGCGCATAGCGCCATATTATAGCGCGCTGTCTCTCCATAACACAAACTATGTAAGTAGTCGCCATGGCGCAATTGCGCTATGGCGCTTCGGCGCTTCGGCGCTATTTTAAGTATTAATATCTAGCGGCAACTAGTTCTAACAGCAGCGCTGTTTGGAGAGGACGTGTGACGCAAAGGGGGATGCCCATTTTCGGCCATGGAACGTCCAACAATATGCATTTGTTAAAAAATATATCTTTATTTATGGTTATTAATCGCGGTATTCATTTATCCTAAAAAGATGGGAATATTTTTTGCACAAAAAAGGTACTGAAATGATAAAAATAAAATCAGGTAAATTTTTTTTTTTTTTTTTTTTTTTTTATAGAAGAGGGGGCAAACGAGCATGCGGCTCACCTGATGTTAAGTGACTACCGCCGCCCATGATCAACCGCAACACCAGGAGAATTGCGGGTGCGTTGCCGGCCCTTTAGAAAGGAGTAAGCTCTTTTCTTGAAGGTCCCCAGGTCGTATCGGTCCGGAAAAATCGCCGATGATAAACTATTCCACAGAGAGGTTGTACGTGGAAGAAAACTCCTTGTGAAACGTACAGTGGTGGACCGCCAAGCATCCAGATGGTGTGGATGGTATCGGGACGTTTGCCGTGTCGTGCGTTCACGAAATTTGGCGGCTGGGATTAATCCGAACAATTCCTCAGAGCACTCCCCGTGATAGATGCGATAAAATACGCAAAGAGATGCAACATCTCTTCGCAACGCCAGTGAATCGAGCCGATCGGAAAGCACTCCGTCGTCGACGATTCGAGCCGCTCTGCGCTGGATGCGGTCAAGTGGAAGGAGCTGGTACTGGGGAGCCCCAGCCCAGAGATGGGAACAGTATTCCATGTGCGGCCGAACCTGCGCCTTGTAAAGTTGCAGGCGGTGTGCCGGCATGAAATACTGTCCCGCTCTGCTGAGCACGCCAAGCTTTTTAGAGGCCAATTTGGCCTTCCCTTCCAAGTGACCACGAAACTGCACGTCACTCGATATGTCGACGCCGAGGATTCCGATACTGGCTGAGGCAACAAGGGGAGTGCCTTGAAACTGAGGGGATACGACAAAGGGGTTCTTTTTAGCGGTTAACGCGCAAACTTGTGTCTTCTGGGGGTTAAACTGGACTAGATTTAGTCGTCCCCAATCCGAGACTCTGTTCAGCAAAGACTCGACTTCAGACACAAGTTTGTCCCGGCACTCGGAGACGTTTTCCCGAGAAATATTGGCTCGGCCGGTGTAAAGAGCATCACCAGTGCTGTCATCTGCATAGCAATGAATGTTACGGGTATGCAACATATCATTGATATGCAGAAGAAACAGCGTTGGCGATAGCACGCAGCCCTGTGGAACACCAGCATTAATAGGCTTGCAATCGGAGCTTGCACCGTCTACAACGACCTTGATGCTCCGATCTGCAAGAAAGCTGGTGATCCAATTGCACAATTTCTCGGGAAGCCCATAGGAAGGGAGCTTCGAAAGAAGCGCTTTGTGCCAAACCCGATCGAAGGCCTTCGCAATGTCCAAACTAACGGCCAATGCCTCCCCCTTGAACTCTACTGCCTCCGCCCATCTGTGAGTGAGGTAGACCAGAAGATCACCAGCTGACCGACCACGGCGAAAACCGTATTGGCGGTCACTAATCAGCTGGTGATCCTCAAGGTACCTCATGAGCTGGCAGTTTACAATGGACTCCATTGTTTTGGAGAACAAGGAGGTGATGGCGATTGGCCGGTAGTTGGACGGGTCTGAGCGGTCGCCTTTTTTAGGGATCGGGTGGACGAAAGCCGTCTTCCACGATTTTGGGACTACGCCTAGGGAGTAGGAGTACCGGAAAAGACGCGTTAAAACCGGTGCCAACTCTGGAGCACACGTCCTCAGCACAATTGGGGGGATTCCGTCAGGCCCACTCGACTTGTGGATGTCCAGGGAGAGGAGTGCTTTGCGAACCGAGCGCTGTGTGAACTGCACTTCCGGCATGGAGCACTCACACCGCGGGATGGTCGGCGGCGTACTCCCCCCGTCATCGAGAGTCGAGTTAGACGCAAAGAAGGAGCCTAGAAGATCGGCTTTCTCCTTTGCAGTATGGGCCAGTGAGTCGTCCTCCCTGTGCAGAGATGGAAGAGATGGCTGACAGAAATTCCCCTGGACAGCCTTGGCGAGAGACCAGAATGCACGGGTTCCAGAAGGAAGGCGAACTAGTTTCTCGCCAATTCTGCCTATGTGCTCTGACTTTGCCTTGGCAATGACTCTTTTGAAGGACCTAGAGGCGGAATTATACTTCTTTTTTAGAGCGCTGGTGTTTACATCCCGGGACGCTGATGCATCAACCCAGGCTTGGTAGCACTCCTGCTTATAGCATGATGCTATTTTACAGGAGCGACCAAACCATGGCTGAGATTTGCCTCCAATGGGCACCACAGAGGAAGGAATAAAAAGTTCCATACCCTGAAGTACCACATCAGTAACAGAATCCGCAACAACGTTGGGATCATCCGGCGAGAAGCAAACCCGCCCCCAAGGGTAGGATGCAAAGAAAGACCGCATCCCATCCCAATCGGCTGACCTATAGTGCCAAACACGGCGGCAGCCTGCAGAATGCAACCGCGATTTCAGCGTGAGTGGCACAACACTCCGGATCAGACAATGGTCCGAGGAGCCTAAAGGGGCGTCGACGGAAATCTGATATCCGTCCGGGTGAGAGGTCAGCAGAAGGTCCAACAGGGAAGGTGCATGATCCTCCACATCTGGAATCCGCGTAGGCGAAGTAACCAGTTGTGTCAGACCATATGCCAAGGCAAAATCATGAACAGATCTCCCCGCATGATCGGTTAAACGTGAACCGAGCCATTCGGCGTGATGGGCGTTAAAGTCGCCGAGGATCACGATCTCTGCGGAGGGGATCTGCTGTAGCAACGAATCTGCAGCCATTTGGACGTGGTCGAAGAGTCGGTCTGTTTCGGCATTACCGCTGTGGGACCTATAGAGGCACCCGTAGACGCGCGGATGGTCGTCGCTGTCTACGCGTAGCCAAAGGATGGACAGGTCCGAACCTTCAAGTCTGCCGAGGCGTCGAGAACAGATGTCCTCTCTGACGTAAACGCAAACTCCAGCCCGAGGCACAAAGGAGTGTTCCAGTTTGTACCCCGGGTAGGAGAGATACGAAACATCAGCCGGAGAGGACACCTGCGTCTCGGTCAGAAAGAGCAGAGCCGGCCTCGCCGTCTCGAGATGGTAGTGGACGGCGTTTAGGTTGGAGTGAAGTCCCCTGATATTGCAGAAATTCACGGACAGCGTGGCAGGGGTCGCCTTGGTCTTGTTGCTCCGTTTGCCCCGAGCAGTTTTAGTCTTGAGCGGAATTTCGCCCCCCCCAGAATACGCGGGGCAGCCTGAGCACCCACGCTCAGAAGTGGAGAAACATGGTCGTGGATGCTCAGCGAGGGATTCTCCAGGAGTGCTGGTACCCTCCTGGGGTAGTCTATCTTTATTTAATTCCGCTACCATGTTGATGGGGGGGGGGGGGGATTTGGGCCTCCGGCCACCTAAAATGCGTAATTCATTAGTTTGTGGATAAAATAAAAAATGTTGCCAGTCACAAATCTCATTAAAATCGATTCCCTTTTTTTAATCGATTATTTACGGTTTCATTATTACAATGCTAATATAAATTTTCGATAATTATTATGATGTTATGATAGTGTAAAGCAACCGTTGACAACGGATATTTATCCAAAGCAGCCGATACGCAACTATAGTCAACCAGTTGTTTATCCGACTATAGGCGAAAAATGATGGTTATGTTTTTACTGTGTGTTCGGGTGGCTAAGCTGAATCGCTTTTTGCAATGGTGCTTAAAAACTACTTGACCGATTTAAAAAATTCTTTCATTATTACAATTCTATTATGACTGTGAAACGTACGATGCATTTTATGATAGAGGACGCTTCTTTCAACGAATTTATTTATTTAGCTAAACTCGTAAAATACTTTCACCGCTATAATGTTATGTATATTTATAAATATCTAATGTAGGATGCATTTTTATTATAGAGGGCGCTACTTTCTGTGAATATGTTTTTATTAGCTAATCTCGAAAAATACTTGACTGATTTTGAAAATTCTTTCACCATTACATTGCTAATGAGGGCGTTAGTTGTGTGATAAAATTATAATATTAAAATAATTATTTGTGATATTAATACTTTCTAAATAAATAAAAGTAAATACCTACCTAAGATGATCAAATCCCGTTATTATTTTTAAAATTTAACAATCGTATTTACACACTTTACCTACTTAGGTTGACGCTGCAAATGTTAACGCGCTTGCCAACCTGAACACGCTTTCTTATAAATAGCGCGCATATATAATATTATACACACATACATAGCATATTTAATAGCGCGCTAGAAATTTATAGCTTATAGTCTGTAGCGTGCTATCGATTTATAGTCGTTCTGAACAACTTTAATCTGGACATTGAACATCTCAGTCCTCCCCGTGACCATGGGTGCTGTAAAGTGCTCGAAACGTCGGGTATTTAAAAAGTCAAATATACGCCATAAATCCGTAAAATTAGTATTATTTAAATGTGTAGTGTTCGCGTAAATAATCATTAAGAGTGAACGTGCTTTTGTCATGCCAAGTAAGTGCAATTCACCACCTAGGGTGTTATTGCCACTTATCACCAGTTGGGTTTGGAGTAAAGAACTGGCATTATAATTACAAAAAAGAACACTTAGAATCTCTACAAATAAACATCTGTAGCGACGTATTCCACTGAAATGTTATAGGAAAACCAAAAAAAACGGAGTATAAAAAAACTTTCATTCCCTTTTCAATCTTATACTGTATGCACTCTATCTGTTTACATAGATTATTCTACCATATCATCAGTAATTCAATTTTTTTAAAAGTAAATCACAAGATGACAGTCTCTCTATAACAATGGAGAAAGCACTTAACACGCACATCATTAAACTGGTTGTAGCAATGCAAAACAGTTGAACTTGTAAATTAAGATCGAGATGTAAAAGACAGACTAAATCTTTGCATTCATAAATCGGACACAAATTAGCTCTTGAGCACGTGAGTGCAAGAATTTGAAATGTAAATCAAATAAAACATTACCTTACAAAATGAAAGCAAAGAAAAACATAAAGACTGCTCCAGCCGAGATTTTGCTATTGTTCATTTAACAAATATTTAAGGCATTTTTCATGTCTTGGCAGCATTGAACATCTAAAGCTGCTGAGTGAGGAACGTGCACAAGATAAATAATATTTGCAGATCTTATTAAAAAAAAATTGTTTATTTTATCGTTATAAATAAAACGACGTGAGCGATTATATAACTAATTTTAACGGTGCTACCAGATTTATTTCGTGAAAGGGAATAAAGTTTCTTATTGCATTTGTTATTGTAAAAATTGTTTACACGTTACATATATATAATGTTTTGGATAAGCAATTTAGTTTTATTTACCGTAACACGTGCAAACACAGCTCCAAAAAGGTTTTTCTGTTTAATTAACGCGAAACTTTTCTTGACTGCTTGATACCGGTGATTCGTATTACGTTACCGTAAAAACTTGTCAAATATCGATAAACGGGAAGGTTTACAAATAGTAAAATTCAAAAGACTTCCTAGGGATTAAAATCTAAAGGTAATAAAAAAATCAAAGCTATAAGTACAGTTTATCGAAGGATATCTTGTTCACATCCATACTGATCAACTGTCTATAATAGTAATTGTTCGCGCCACTTTGCACTATCGCTTAACGCTTATAAGGGATTCGTTAATTATTATCCAATAAGATTACTGAAAATCCCATTTCCGGTTTCCTATCTACCGCTTTATGCCCAGCATATGCATTCGTGTGTTAACGGGCTCACACAAGTTGAGAAGACACGCAATCAACCGCACCGCTTATATCTTGCATCATCGCTCCCGCCATTGTGTAATTTGGATATTGAATTATACAAGCATATCCTCTCGTCAGTCCAAAACCCTCTAAAGGTTGCTGTCAAAAAGTACGCATCTGTCCACAACCATCAGAAGGTTGCTGTTTACTTATAAACTTCAGATTCGAAAAAGCCCTAGTAAAAGTATACTTATCTCCCTATAACTGGTACAACACGCAGAGAATTAAATAAAGACGGAAAATAATATCACACACGCATCATAAACGAGCCATAGAAGTTGTGAAATAGTAATACATTTATTCCGTTCAGTTGCTCGTTCTGTGACGCGGTGTCGTGTGTTTACGTGCAAAGTATTGATTGTTGAAAGTGATTTCGGAAGTTAATATTAAAGATAAACATGAATGGGTAAGTCATAAATACTTTTCTATTAATTTAAAACATATTAGATGACGATTTGTACATAAATTGTTCCATTTTATCAAACATTGCTTGCCATTTCGACCGCCATGTTGATACCATGTTCGTATTAATTTCAGTTGTTTTAAATTAAAAGTGCAATTGTGAATGGTAAACATTGTTTTAATATCGTTAACATACTTATTTACAAACAAAACAATAATTACTATTATATAGTTTCGATTAAATATTTCATAAAACTTAAAATAACAAATTGCTTAAATCTCGCGTCCACCTGGCGGTCGTGGACAGACATGGGTCGTAAAGTTATTCACATGAAATCCGCCATCTTAGAGAGCAGGTTGTATAGTATGGATACGATTTTGGGAATGCCAGTGTTGGTATATTTTTACGATAATTTTTGGTGTGGATTTTTATTTGTTTTTCTTATTTGTTTTGTTTTATTTTTTTGTCAGTAAATTGTTTTACTTTTTGTATGTGCATGTCATTATATCTTTTTGCACTTGATTGACAAGTGAAACACTCTTTGTTTTCACTCTTAGCCCAAGGTTATCTGGAAGAGATTGCTTTTTGTACGTAGTAGTTTTTATTGGTAAGCAATAGGCCTTAGTTCGTTGCGGTGCTATAGTTGGAATAGCCTCAAAGTACGAAACGGTCACCCATCCAGTTGCAAGCTAACGCGTGCATTGCTTAAACTTTGTTATGGATCTCGCACTCGAGCTATCACTAGGCTAGTGTCACTTCAAATTAAGTAAAATTAAAAAAAAATCAAAATAACAAAAATAAAAATCTTTATTTTGGCAAAAAGAATTGTCAAACATTTTTTATAATAACATTCAAATGTTAATTAAAAATATAAAAAAGCAAAGAAAAATAACTAATTTGTATTTCATTTTAATTTTATGTTCATGATTACAATTATTAAAGAAGTCACCACAGAAAGTATCCATACCAGCATAGCTGGGTACTACGTCATACTTGGTGCTATTTGTAGTGAATGTGTAACTTTTAGTTGATGATTTCTAACATAATTTTGTATGAAAGATGCCTTCTTTGTTTTGTTTTTAACTTAGGAAATGTTATTACATTTAGGAATATACATTCACATGTAAATAAATTACAAAATTGTTCGTTACAAATGCAAAAGTTTGAAAGCATTTTTTTAGGGTCACTTTTTCAAGTGTTGTTACAACTCGTTTATTTCTCAATAACTAAATAGTTGTAACATTTGAAACTGTTTATATTAAGAACAAAGACCAAACTATAGAATAAGTTAAGATTTAAAGCCCATTGTGCCTCAGGCGTCGTCGATATTGAAGTACAAAATGTGCCTTTTTTGTGCCTGTTTCGGGTCATAATAAGTGGCCCACATTATTGTCGAGCTTGTGGTGTGAAAAAACTGTACGTAGAGTTGTGTTTTTTTTATTCATTATTGTAAAGTGTGTTATCGTATAGTAAATGAAGTAAATATTTATTGAAATAATTGCTTAATTTTTTAATGATTACATTTTATATTCAACAAACTGGAAAAAAATCGCTTCTAGCAAATTTACCATCGAATTTATAATATACCAAAAGGGTGAACGTACACATTTATACATATTCTAATAGCTTATTTAACAATAATTCTAACAACATATCATATTGTATAGTTCCCATACAAAAATATTAGGATATTGCCATTTTAATGACACGCGCCACGTAGGCAATATATCACTCGTTTAGGGTTTGACAGATGCGCCAAAGCGGCTATTTTGGTCCGGACTGCTGAGAGGATAAAGTAAAAAGTATAGACATTTGCAATAACGCTATATTTCGTGATTATCTGTGAAGTTGATAAGTGTGAAGACAGCCGGCAGCCATCGAGACACGAGGCAGATCAGCGGAAGTCCAGGTGGGTGCACATGCATTCCTTCACGTCCTTCCTATATCCCGAATTTAGGGGATTTGCAGTATCACGAATAAATTAAATTCCATTCACCGCTCGCACCGCGCTCATATACAGTCCACTATTCTATTTAAATTAATAGCCGCACCGCATAGCATTATTTAATACATTTGAACCAGCAGTTTGGTGGTTGAAGGCCAAACGTCAAATCCACCATATATTTTTTGGTCACTTCGGCCGGGATTAAATTAACCTTTAGGCCCGGAGAAGTAAATTCGTTTTTTTATATATTACAAAAAATTATATACGTATATATTATTAAATCATAATAAATTGTAGTTCTAATTATACTAACTACAATATTTATTTGTCCCGCATCGCTTATTACACGTATTATAATACCTTTTGTGCCGGACGGGCGAATCTCTCCGGAGTAAATGTTGTCGAAGATACTTCGCGAGTCGCTCACGTCCTACACCTATAGGTTCCGGTGGGTACTTTCACTGCCGTCTTTGTAGGTGCCGCTGAAATATTGTGGACTGTGGTTCAAATCAAAATGCACGATTAACAAATACAAATAGCAAGGTAGTGGCCAGTGGTTCGGCTGATTGATTAGTCGCGAAATTTTATAACTATTGATCACGGTTGTTAAACTACGGTTGCTTACTATTGATTGGTCACTGTATATTTCAAAAGATTTCTTTAAATTGTACGGTGGTATCAAAGATCTATTGGTAGTAGCTGGTTTTCTGACACTACTGACTAGCAGCTATTATCAACTAAACTAGCTGGGTGTGGCAGAAGAAGCACGAAAGTAGAATAAATGCTGTAGAAATGCGGTCTTTAAGGAATATGCTAGGGTTTAATCTGAATGACAGGGTGAGAAATTGCGTGATAAGAGATAAATGTGGTATGCAAGATGATGTTGTGACCAGGATTAAGAAAGGAATGCTTCGATGGTTTGGTCACGTAGAAAGAATGAATGAGGAAAGATTGACAAAGCAAATTTATATGGCAGATGTGAATGGCCGAGTCGGAAAGGGACGCCCTAGAAAAAAGTTTATCGACCAAATTGGCGATATTTTGAAAATGGGCCACGTTAGAAGTACCCTTAACCGACGAGCATGTATGCGTAGATATATGGATGTAAAGGAGGCGAAAGAGGTATGTCAGGATCGTGCCAAATGGAAGTCCGTAGTCTCTGCCTACCCCTCTGGGTGACAGGCGTGAGTGTTTATGTATGTACTAGCTGATTTTATCACTTGTGTAACTGCGGATATCAGTTACCACTTTCACTGTAATATGTAACTGCGAATATCAGTTACGACCTTTTTCGGCTAGCTAACACTTTCACTATGTGTAACTGCGTATATCAGTTACGACCTTTTTCGGCTAGCTAACACTATCACTATATGTAACTGCGAATATCAGTTACGACCTTTTTAGGCTAGCTAACATTTTCACTATGTGTAACTGCGAATGTCAGTTACGACCTTTTTCGGCTAGCTAACACTTTCACTATTCACTATATACTGCTACTAGTCACTTCAGCTACCACCGGATACCACTCACTTCACTTCACTGTCACTGGTAGTTCTTCACACTACTACGGGTACTGGGTCCCGAGCCCCTAAGGTAGACTTGGGCAATACTTTGCAGTGAGCCACTTGCCATTTTCCGTTTGCCTCTTTATTGCATAAACTTTTCACTATACAAATGGCATAAATTGCAATATTTTCTATACAAAACTAAATGCTACACTAACATGCTATACATCGTTAAATCGGTAGTCTGGTAATTTATTAGTATATCATAAAGGTTACTCAAAATATTAACATTGTAAAAAGTTATTAAATGAAATGTCCAAAATTTTCATAATATTTGGGTACATTAATTCTTTGTTTTTTCTATAACTACGAAATGCGTTTAATTATACAAAAAATATCCCTACACTTCTTTAATCTATAAGCCATATGCTAATTGAATGTCATATTTATAACTCTTTTAGAACATAAAATTATTTTCCTTACTTTTAGTATGAACTATTACGCAGTTAATTAAAAACTTTTAGAGAGTTCCACGATAAGACGCGCTGTGATTGGTCGATTTTTCTTAATATAATAAAAGTTGTTTATATTACTTGTTATCAAAACGACATTCTATACAAATATACTAAGAGTTATAAATATGCTACACAACTATATTAATACATGTTTTCATCCAGTTTTGTTGGTAATTTCATTATTAATACAAAAAACAATATTCTTTATAACTTCGTTTCTCAGCGTTGTTAGGCCGTCGCGAACACCTTTGTAACGCATACCACACCGCTTCATTATTCCATTAATGATATTTTCTTGTTGATTAACCGCCACCTTTCTAGTAACGCGAGATTGCTTCGTTCCCCAGTTAACTAATTCTACCGTCACTTATCGCAATAATTTTAGTCCGCATTTGTTTGTTGAAAATGACGACGAGAAGCAAAGAATCTAAACTGGTTTCGGATGAAGAAGTTAGTTTAAAAATTATTATCGCTAAACGTAATTATATTTACGAACGATTACAAAAAATTTACGAAACCTCAAAGGGCGCATTTAATTCCTTGGACGAGCAGAATTTATTTCTTAGCATCGCTTCGAATATAGAACAATTACGTAGTGAGTTTCAAGTAGTTCTAGATAACTATAATACTAAACATTTAAAATTAAACCCTAAATAAGACGTTGATTACGAGGCTTGGAACTCATTTGAAGATTTATATAGTCGTATTAAGTGCCAAATTACGAAAATATCCACATCACCTTTCACTGTTACGTTAGAAAATAGATTTCCTATTAAATTAAAAACTTCACTTCCGCCAATTGAATTAATGTCATTTAACGGAGACATACGCCAGTGGTCCATGTTTTATCAACAATTTAAGACATTAATTCACGACAATTTACAATTAACTGATGCCGAACGTGTTTATTATTTGGTTAACAAATTGAGTGACAGGGCGTTATCAGTTTGTGCCGGGTTAGCCCCTACCGCAGAAAATTATTCCATTATTTGGAATGCGCTTTTAGGAAGATATAATGACGAACACACACTCGCATCTACGTATATTAACCAACTATTGGATTTAACATAGGTGAACGAAAACACAACAGGAGGTTATCATAAATTTATGGACAAATTTGATGCTTCAATTAATGCTCTAAAGCAATTAAAAATTGAGGACTTAGCTGATTTTATTTTAAATATTGCACTTAGAAAATTAGATCATGACACTGTTAAGTCATTTGAAATGTCTTGTCGCACAATTAGCATACCAAACTACGCCTCTTTAGTACAATTTTTATACGAACAGAATAGGGATATATGCCATACATTTAATAATTCACATACTTTATCTACATCCAATAATAATCGAAACAAATCACTTTCAAATAAATTTAGTAAAACGTTTATTAATACAGATCCTTCGCATTCATGTATCTTTTGTAAATCAAATGATCATGAACACTTGTATGTTTGTCCACGCTTTTTAAAATTAAATACACAACAACGTTACGATATTATTAAACAAAACAATTGTTGTATTAATTGTTTAAGTAATAAACACTCGACTTCTTTTTGTAAATCGAAGCGTAAGTGTATATACTGCGCGCGGCGCCACCATTCTTTAATTCATTCTGACCCGAATCAGAATGGTTCTAAGACTGCTTTTCGTAGTAGCAATACGTTACACTCAGAGGTTGTGCAGACACGTAACGCTAATGCAGGCAGCTCGCGTTCGATAAACTACCGCGCAGTTAACGATAATAAGGTTAATTCTTCTGTCGCTCACAATTCGAATACGGTGGAAGATGAAAAAACACTTACCTCTTCATGTAATATTTCTCGCGATTATGGTACTCTCCCACGCTATACTACTTTATTCGGGACTGCAAAAATAAAGGTCGTAGATAAATACGACAATGAACATTTTATTCGGTGTTTAGTTGACCCCGGATCCCAAAGCGACTATATTACGAAGGATTGTTGTAAATGCTTATTTCTTTCCGTTTCGAATAAAAATCGTTTTACCGAAGTACACGGGATCGGTGGTGTGTCCAAAAAGATTTTAGGAGTCACTTCACTGCAGTTCACGTCTCGTTTTAATGATAACAAATTTTATCATATTGAACCATTAGTTGTTCCGATCATCACGGGTCAGTTGCCAGATTCGATAGTAGATGTTTCAAAAATTCGCTATTTAGATAAAATACGCTTAGCAGATGATCAGTTTTATTAACCTGGGTCTATAGATATTTTATTGCGGGTTAATACCTACATAAAACTTTTGTCGCCTGAAAACTTAATTCATTCGCAATGGCCTAGTGCCATAGAAACATCACTCGGATATATTATTATGGGTGATGCTGAAGTCGCTATATCACATCATTCCCCGCGTTCATTTGTTTCCTGTTCTTACGATACAAATTTAAATCAAAATTGTCTTAATGATATAATGGAAAAATTTTGGAAAATTGAAGAACTTCCGCAAAAAATATATTTGAGCCGTGATGAGCAGGAATGTGAAGACATTTATACTTCTACTACTTACCGCCAAAACGACGGACGGTATCTGGTCGCCCAGCCATTTAAGAAAAGGCCCGACATATTGGGTGACTCTTTAATGAATGCAAAAAAACGCCTCTTACTTTTGGAAAAACGCTTTAACAAATATCCCGATCTTCGCGATCAATACAATGTTGTTATACGGGAATACATTAATAAGGGTATTTTATCCGCTATTTCTGATAATGATTGTATACAGCCTTCTTTTTATTTGCCGCATCACCCTGTCGTGCGGAATGATAAAAGTACAACGAAGTTGCGCATCGTTTTAGACGCTAGTGCTAAGTCGGATAACGATATTTCTTTGAATGACATTTTGCGCACCGGGCAAAATTTACAAACAGACATTTTTAATACTTTATTAAACGTTAGAGTTTATCGCATCGCTTTCTTTGCAGATGTTAGGCAAATGTACTTGTGTATCGAAGTCCAAAAATCCCATCGCGCTTTTCAACGCATTTTATATCGGTTTTCTACAGAAGAAACTATACGAACATATGAATTTAATCGCGTCACATTCGGATTACGCTCTTCCCTTTTCCTCGCACTTCACACTTTACGCCAGTTAGCCGCTGACGAAAGGGAGTCCTATCCCCTTGCTGCTTCTGTAGTGGAAAGGAATATGGATGACCTCGTTTCCTCCGCGCCTTGCGTCAACAACGCAGTCAACACCGCCACTCAAATTATCCAAATGTTTCGCCGAGGTGGATTCGATTTGGTTAAGTGGACAAGTAACTGCAAGGAGCTTTTACAACATATACCAGCATCACATCGTCAACAAGACTCGGTATCATTTGATGATAATGACATTTTAAAAATTTTAGGCCTTCGTTGGTATCCCGCTACCGATAAGTTTTCCTTTCTTGTTTCGCCGCCACCGGTCACTTGTACCAAACGCGCTATCCTCTCCGCAACCGCTCGCTTGTACGATGTTTTAGGACTTGTCGGTCCAGTAATACTTTACGCCAAATTATTAATTAAAGCCTTGTGGGTTCTTAAACTTAACTGGGATGAGACTCCACCCACTAATATTGTCAACACATGGCAGCGATATATATCAGAGTTACCTTTAATCTCACATTTACAGATTCTACGTCATATCGGCGTAAATGAAAAATCCCATGTGTCGCTACTAGCCTTCGCCGACACTAGTGAAAAGTTTACGGGTGTGTCATCTATTCGCATGTTGTTAACGGAAATAATCCTCCAATTATAACGCTCCTATGTTCTAAATCTCGGGTGTCCCCATTAAAGGATATAACTTTAGCCAGGCTTGAGTTGTGCGCCTTGGTTTTGCTCGCTAAGTTAGTACGCACCGTTTACGATTCGTTGTCATTGAAGCATCCGATTAACAACATTTATGCGTTTTCAGATTCGGAAGTCGCGCACTGTTGGGCGTGTTCTTCACCGCATAAGTTCAACACCTTTGTTGCTAACCGTATTTCGCAAATACAGTCCTAATTATTACCGGATAACTTTTACCACATCGCCGGCTCGGAAAATCCTGCAGATCATACTTCGCGTGGACTGTTACCCCCAAAAATTTTAAATTGTGACCTTTGGTTACATGGGCCTTCGTGGGTTTCCTCGCCGTGTAAAGAATGGCCTGTACAAAGGTTCGCATCAACTCATATCAGTTTACCAGAAGAAAAGACCGTGTCGCTTGGAGTCAGTGACATGGAAGAAAACCCATTTATCTCGTTAAGCTTAAAATTTTCTAATTGGAATAAGTATTTACGATCCGTTGTTTGCGTTTTAAGGTTTTTAAACAAATTACCGCGCATAAATAAAATTATAACCGCATCCGACGTAGAGATTTCTGAAATCACAGTTATTAAAATTGTGCAAGGCATCGCTTTCGCCGAAGATATAAAAAATATTAAAAAAGGACAACTATGTTCAATATTTATCGCCATTTATCACGGACGATGTACTTCGAGTAGGTGGTCGGTTAGATTATTCGTCTTTATCGGATTCCCAAAAGCATCCAATATTGCTACCAAAAAAGGGGCATATTGTTGATCTTATAATTGATTATTATCACTATAAACATTTCCACGCTGGTCCTCAGTATTTACTTTCTGCATTACGGGAGAAATATTGGATATTATCAGCTCGCCGTGTAGTGAGATACCGCGTTCATAGGTGTAACATTTGTTTTCGACATAAACCCAAACCTATTTACCCCATGATGTCTGCCTTGCCTGCTTGCCGCCTAGAGCAGTGTAATGCGTTTACACACACAGGTGTGGATTTTTCGGGCCAACTTTATATCACATTGACGCGTAAACGTGGTATACGAAGCCAGAAGGCTTATTTATGTTTATTTATATGCCTCGTTACTAAGGCAGTGCATTTAGAATTAGCGTCTGATCTAAGTTCGGCGGGTTTTTTAGACGCTTTTAAGAGATTTATCTCCCGTAGAGGTCCGTGTCGATTTATATACAGCGATAACGGTACTAATTTTGTCGCCTCTCGTTCATATTTACATGAATTACATGGATTTTTAAAATCAGAAGAATATTATAAGGCATTCAGTCAGGTGCTCGAGAGAAATCCTCACGTATGAAGAAATGCTTACTACTCTTTGTCAGATCGAGTGTATCTTAAATTCTCGCCCGCTTTATGTATTAAGCAGTGATCCATCGGAACCTACCGCACTTACACCCGCACATTTTCTAAATTTAAAACCACTTGAATGCTTACCAGCTGCAGATTTAATATTTGTAATATTTATAAATCATTGAGTTTAATATTTTTAATATTGACAGGCCTGTTGGTCTAGTGGTTAGTGATCCTGACTGCTATGCCGGAGGTCGTGGGTTCGATTCCCACCCAGGACAAATGTTTGTGTGATGAGCACGATCATTTGTTCTGTGTCTGGGTGTAATTTATCTAAAATATTTATGTATTTAGAAATATATAAGTATGTTTATCAGTTGTCTAGTACCCATGACACAAGCTCTGCTTAGCTTGGGACTAGATGGCGTTGTGCGATAGTTGTGGAATATAAATATTAATATTAATTTAAGCAAGGAACGTATTAATCTGTTATCACGCTTTTCTTTAATAGATTCTTTAGTTCAGTCCTTTTGGAAACGCTTCAGATTCGAATACTTACATACATTACAGAGTAGAGTGAAGAGGAATAAGAACTCTACTGCCATTTCTGTAGGGACGATTGTTCTAATAGACGAGGATAATATTCCACCGCTTCAGTGGCCTCTAGGCGTTGTCACCGAATTATTTCTCGGTAAGGATGGTGTGGTACGTGTTGCGCAAGTTAAACTTAAGAATTCCACTTTAAAACGCCCTCTTATCAAACTGTGTCCTTTACCAACACAGTGATTAATATAGTTAATTTTACATTATCGTTTATATATTTAGTTTAATTCTTAGGTCATAACGTCGCTTCATTTCGCTACTATATAAGTATTTATCTATATATATCTATATTTTTATACTTAACTTGCTAGTTGAGGATATCTCAAGGCCGGGGGGGGGGGGGGTGTTCGCGCCTCTTTGCACTATCGCTTAACGCTTATAAGGGATTCGTTAATTATTATCCAATAAGATTACTGCAAAGCCCATTTCCGGTTTCCTATCTACCGCTTTATGCCCAGCATGTGCATTCATGTGTTAACGGGCTCACACAAGTTGAGAAGACACGCAATCAACCGCACCGCTTATATCTCGCATCATCGCTCCCGCCCTTGTGTAATTTGGATATTGAATTATACAAGCATATAGTAAAAAGTATAGACATTTGCAATAACGCTATATTTCGTGATTATCTGTGAAGTTGATAAGTGTGAAGACAGCCGGCAGCCATCGAGACACGAGGGAGATCAGCGGAAGTCCAGGCACCCAGCACATGCATTCCTTCACGTCCTTCCTATATCCCGAATTTAGGGGATTTGCAGTATCACGAATAAATTAAATTCCATTCACCGCTCGCACCCCGCTCATATACAGTCCACTATTCTATTTAAATTAATAGCCGCACCGCATAACATTATTTAATACATTTGAACCAGCAGTTTGGTGGTTGAAGACCAAACGCCAAATCCACCAGTAATCGAAATAAAGAAATCTTTTAATTACGTCAGAAGTAATTGAAATCTCCTTTTACTGTTGGTGTACTTTTTTAAAAGTGCAATATAAATCTGGTGGAAGTGATTTAAGTTGAGTGGATCGCGATTTTTTGATTTGGTGACAACAGAGCACTACATCTCCGTTTCGCCATCGATGTCTGCAAAATGAAACGAGATAAATCTTGTTTATTTAAAAATATGTAAAGAAAATCTTCACAGACGCAGATTCTTAAGTATCGTGTAAGGCCATGCACGATCGCAATTCCATCTACAAAACGACAAAAGACGTTCTCGAGGATGTTGGATGTAAACTACCATTTGTCATGCAAGTCGATAATGTCTGAATAAAATATTCTAACAAGATTAACATCTTGTTGGAATATTTTATTGCCCAATGTAAGATAACATTTATAGCCTTCATTTCTTTTGTAAATCAATCATAATTATTAGCTTTACTCTCTAAAGTGTAACCAAATATTTAGCTAATTAGGACTAATAATAATCTTCCACTCGTCAGATGTCGCTAGTTGACACTGATGCGAAGTTTTTTGTTACGTAATGACATTTAATTGTGAAGTTAGTTTTAAATAAAAGTTTATCAGTATCTAAAGTGTGATATTAATACATAAAACAGTGGCTCAGTTGTTTTCTTTTTTAATATTTTGCGCGTTTTAATTCTTCATTTGGTTTAATTTATTTATATTTTGAGCCAAATAAGGAGTACCCTTAACCGACTAGCATGTATGCGTAAGTATATGGATGTGGAGGAGGCGAGAGAGGTGTGTCAGGATCGTGCCAAATGGAAGTCTGTAGTCTCTGCCTAGTCCTCTGAGTGACGGGCGTGTTTATGTTATATGTTATTTATTTTTAATCGAATTATTGTTAATATTAAATATAACTAATACTACAGAAAGAAACATTAATCTTTACTGTTTTTGAACAACTACTATCTACTTCCCCGCTATGAAATCTGTCAAATATTCCACTTCATTTTTACGAGTAAGTGGCGCCGCCCTGGTGGAAGAAAAAGTCGTTGATCGACGTCATTAAATTTTAACCTCTCTAACATAATGAATTTCCTCAAAGTAGCGCCTGATTCTATTAATTATGTTAAAATATTTTATAAATATCGAAATATAATAGTTACATCAAGATAAAAAAAAAATTAGAGAACTTTCTTCTTCTGTGGCCCATGTGTATCCACATTCATCCTCAATTAAGAATCAAAATGCAAATGCGTTGTCACCCCTGAGGATTAAGATGGAATGCCTCGATACCAGTAAAAGGGGTCTCCGGTTCTCTACACTGACCATACGAGACACAGCAGCATTTCGCTGCTACTTTACGCTGGTATTCTGTGAGAACGTGGTCCTGCTCCGGTCGAGCCGACCCATTCGTGCTGCAACTATAGTATAGCTGTGTTTAATCTTCCGCGCACTTTTTAAATAAAATACTCATTGGCTGAGTTATTATCTGTTTAAGGTTGGCTGTGGGTGTTCATGGTCTTTAGTAGCCACTCACTATCAAGTGAACTATACCCAAGCAGCATGCAAGCAGTACCCATACATATCAATACAGCTCGCAAGCTGTATTTAAATCCGTTTTTATACTAAAGGCTGTGGCTGTTTAAAGCCGTATAAGCGCTTAAACAGTTCTAGTAAGTAAAACATTGGCACAAATTATACACCAGATTTAAATGATAAAATCAAATTCAAGTGTTACAAAATACTTAAATTTGTAAACTACAGTTTACATTATCCGACTAAGAACCCTAAGGTTACTTAGAGCCCATAATACAGACTTTGTACAGCTTGAGCTATATAATAACTCATAAACCACTCTTATAGAGATACAACCACTTTTCTAGACTATTATACGCATCTAAAGGAACTCTAAGTTCTATGTGGCCTGGTATATTGATGTCCATAACGATTGTGTGCTGTTTGGGTAAGTTCAGTTTTATGAAAAAAACTGTGAGGTAATTAAAAAAATGTATATTACCTACACTTAATAATTATTTTGGAGTCTTCTTCTCAAGGTAAAGGGATATTTAAAAAAAATAGCGGATCACATTTTAAACTTGATTATATTATTTCTTTAGTCATCATTACACTCGTATGAAGATAATATAATATTTTATAGAAGAGTGGTGTAATAGCCTAGACAGAGCATACTATATAAACATATAACTGTAAGGAGACATAGTAAATCACAAGCAACGACTTTCCACAGTTCCAGCGGGTTGTCAATGATTCTGCCGTGTAACGTCTCACCGTAGGTACGAGTACATCAAAATATCAGAAACAGAAACCTTTTCATTAAATATAGATTATAAATAATACTTTGAAAGTCACTCATTTTTAATTTACCACTTGTTCAGAAAATATCCCTGTTCTAGAAAAAAAAAAACAGCAAGAAACTCAGTGGGACATTTTTTCGATAAAAATATTAGAAAAGCGAAATCTGGGGGCACGGAAGTGCCCCCGCCAAGTGGGGTAAAGAAGCGGCACGGCCGTACCATCCTTTACTCGAAGCAATTCAGGCCATTTTCGACCCCTTATAACTTCGTAGTCAATAAAACTAGAAGTCTGAATTTTTAGTAACCGAGTAGGCATTATATAAAAATGATACATTTCAAATTGCATTCAATTTGAACCAGGAGTTTAAGAATTATAACTAGTCAAAGTTTCTTTTTGTCACTCACTGACTGACCGATCATCAAAATTCTAAAGCACTTCTAGCAGACAGAGTAGCTTCAAATTTAGAAAACCATTAGTGTTTAGTGTATTAATGAAGGAAAAACTAAAATATTTTTATATTCGGTCCAGTTTTCTAGATACACTAACTGCATAAATATCTTTGTAATGCCATATAAATATATAGGATTACAAAGTTACTTTGCAGTAAGTGAAGTACTTATATATGTATAACAGGTGTAGATAGGTACGTTGCTGGTATTCAAGAAGTAGAAGGTACCGGAAAGGTAAAAAAGTAGGACTATCTTATCTACAAAAAGAAATGAGATGCCATCAAAAATATAACCTGTAAAAAAACCAAGTCTCACAACTCAGTTCTTCTACCGTAAAAAGTTGTGAGATTCATGTAATACCAAGTCGGTTAATTTATTCAGTTCTATATATCCTTCTTTTCCAATTTATTACGAAATTAGCTAACCTAACAACATTTTATAGTGACCATATCAATGTTAAAAATCTTTTATGTTTTAAATAAGTAGATTGACTTTGATTGACAATCTCACCTAGGTCACTACTTGTAAGATACATTGTGTTTTCATGCGATGGCCACGTCAATCTATTTATTTAAAACATAAAACATTTTTAACATTGATATGGTCACAATAAAATGTTGTTAGGTTAGCTAATTACTTAATAACTTAAAATGGAAGGACCCTTAAGTAGGAACTGAATAAATTAACCAACTGACTTGGTATTACATGAATCTCACAACTTTTTACGGTAAAAAAACTGAATTGCGAGACTTGGTATTTTTTACAGGTTATGTTTTTGATGGCATATGATTATCGCATCGAAAGTGAGAATAAATTGTAAAACAATAAATAATTTTTAATAGATCCTTCGGAGATGGCATGTTGCAGAGTACAAATTAATAACACATTAACTTCGGGAATCCCATGCAATCCTAAAATCCACCTCTCACATTTCTCTAGCGACTAGGAGCAAATAACGCACTGACTGACGCACATCGCGTCTGGTGCAAATCACTCGCAAAACTATCGCAACACGCAATACAGGTCGTAGCAATAAGGATAAATGCGTCTGTCGTACGGACATCGACCCCTAAAATCTAATCATATGGTTATTCTTTTGAACTCTGGTTACTATAGATGTTACATTAAAGATAGTACAAACGCATGATAGCATCACACTAATAAGATACTAATAACTAAATATCAATGTAAGTATTATAAAATCAAAGCAATAAGACACAGCCGAATACACTGCTTGCACCAAATTTTTTTTAATGGAGGATAAGGTGATGATACCAACATGCGGTTAACCTAATACTACAGGGGCGGTAATCACTTACCATAAGGTATATCCTTCCGGAAATATCATTGGTGGAGGCCGACTCCACAAAAAGTCGTGCAAGGAAGTAAGCTTTTTTTTTATAGAATAGGGTGACAAACGGCCAGACGGTCTGCCTTATGGGAAGTGGTTGCTGTGGCCCATAGACTTCTAGATCTATCCTCAGATACAAATCAAAACGCAGATACGTTGTCACCCGTGAGGACTAAGATGGAATGCCTCGTTTACAACAGAAAGTTTCTTTGGTTCTCTACACTCACCATACGATACATAGCACCGTTAAACTGCTATTTTACGCTGGTATTCCATGAAAGCGTGGTCCTTCCTCGGTCAAGCCAACCCATCCGTGCTGTAGCACGCATAGCTGTAACTATACTGTATAGCTGCAGCATGGCTCTACCACGTATAAAAACTTATGATAAATCGCACAATAGAGGACCACCAAACTTCCAAATCTATGTCAATGGAAATCGACGGCAATTATTAATCCGAACAATTCCTCTGCGCACTCCACGTGTTAAATGAGAAGAAAATGCATGGTGATTCAACATCTCCTTGCAGCACCATTTAGTAGAGCTGGTCACCATAGAGCCGTTGGGTGCGGTCAAGTGGAAGGAGCTGACACTGGGATAACATGGCCCAGAGAACAGTATTCAATGAGATTGTGAGCACCTTTTAAAGCCACTCAATGACACCACACAGAAAGCCATTTCGTAATTTCTAAAACTATATAAAGCACGCTGCTTGCGTAAACGAGGATGTCACGCCTAGCTATAATAAGATACTTGAAAGCAAACGGTATTTTATAGATTTTCATTCCTTATAACACACTCACATTTTGATTATTTATAAGACGCGATTTCGACAGTGCAGAGCATCGAATGAGAATAGAAATATAATTTAGCGATGCATTCCAAAGAAAGCCAGGTAATAAAAAAATTATGGAAATATACGAAAAAATGAAAATAATTTTTATAAAAGCAAAGTACATCACGTGAATAGAGCAAACCAATTTGTTTTAGATATACAATAATATTAGGTTTGATAATTAATTATCCACCAATGTATTTTTCCCGTTTATTATTATACTAAACATGCCTATACTAACTAGGTACTAGATACACAAAAAAATTTAATGTTCGTTTTTTTTTAAAATCCTCAATCTCTGAAAATTCTTCACCGATTTCTTTGAAATTCTGACACTAGTTTTCATTCGAATACGAGCGCATTTTTATATGTTTTTTGAAAAACATTTCGAGACAAAACAAGCAATAGACAAGACAAAACGAGCGAAACTATTAAATAGGAAACTTATTTCTACCACCATTTTACCACATTTTTAATAAATCACTTTCGTGTTTATCTGTCCGTCGTCCCAAGTGCAATTTAGTAATAGATTTTAAAGTAACTTCCCGTTGAACTGTAAATTTGAAAATTTGAATATAGCTCAAATTCTGAAGACAATGCAAAAATGTGATATAAAACGTGGTAAAAAATAATAACTTAAAATAATTCACCTGTTTATACTCTTTACAATGATAAAGTCACCATTTATAGATAACTTAGTACACAGAAATCATTAATCACATTATGCTGTTGTTAATTACGATATAAGTGCTGATTTATTACCTACGTGTAGAGTCGTGAAGAAAAACATCATGAGAGGTAAGCTCTTAGAAATGAAAAAAAAAATCATGAACTTGTTGTGAAGTTCACCTCCATACATTTAGACAGTACGGCGGACTCTTTGGTGCTCAAAATTTTCTCATACAAAAAAGGAGGCCTATACCTGGCGGTGAAATGCATATTGGTTATAATGCTACTTTAATTACAAAACTTAAATTACATATAAAAAGTGTAATATTTCATTTTATGCTTATAAAATTTTAATGCAATTTCTGCGAAATTATTATAAAAGCGTATAATTATTAGATACCTGCAAATTAAAATTACGACTCGGGTCTTATGGTAGACATATACGCTACGAGAAATCGTTACGATCAAACTGTACAGTTCGAACCGTACCGATAAATCGCTACATGCATGTTATAAAACTGTACAGTTTCGTCCGATTTTTTAAGACTGTGCAGTCGAACGGAACAGTATGAAAATTTCAATTGATTAATCGGAATCGGATGAACTGTGCCGACTGATCGTAACGTGTATGCGCTCGTCAGTTTTTGTGTTCAGTTTAAGAAATAATACTAGAGAATTTCAAATCTTCATAACTTCTTCCTGTTCATAAAAACCTCAAAGTAGCTACAAGCCTGTCATGGGGTGGAATAGCATTTTTCATAATAGTGTCTTGCTTTTCGATAATTGGTGCTACCATATTCAGTAGATGTAAGTACGTATCATGATCCATTCTTAAAAAGTTGTCTTTTGGAAACATCTTTAATTCTTCCAACAAATTGAAGTGAGAATAAACACTTCTTTTCATTAGCCATTCTTTGCACTAGATGCTACGCTTTTTCCGCTTCACTTTTTTTCTTTCCGGGTGAATATTAATCCAACAACTGCTAAAACGTCGTCCATCGAAGCCATCCCTGACACGTGTGCGTCGGCACTGTTTATTCTAACGTCTGATCGTAACGATTTCTCGTAGCGTATATGGCTTGTATGCCATGTGCGATAAACTGTACCGTTCGAACTGTACAGTCCGATAGTAACGATTTCTCGTAGCGTCTATGTCCACCATTAACATTTGGTCACAAAAATCGCTACGAAGTTTTCATCAACTTAACATGTTCACAATAATGAAAGAAAATATTTTCAGACCAGAATTATTACTTGAATATAAAACACATACATATTTTTTCAAGCTGTTAATTGGTCAAGTTTTTTAGGATTCCGTATCCAAAGGGTAACCAACGGGACCATTAGACATTACTAAGCTTCCGCTGTCCGTCCGTCCGTTCATCCATCCGTAAGTGATCCGTAATATGTAGACAGTTGAAATTTTCACAGAATTTGTATTTCTGTTGTCACTATAACAAAAAATAATACAAATAAAAATTAAAGGGGGCTCCCCAATCAGCAGCCTGTTTTACGATAATATGGAACCCTTAATGTGCGAGTTCGACTCGCTCTGGCCGGTTATTTTTAATTTGAATTCCGCCGCACTGCTCCGGTATATTATATTCTACAACGATGTTCCATTTAACCAGCGAGCACATATTGAATTTAGCACTAAAATTTAGTATTACAAATGAAGTAGAGTTCATATTTCTCTAGTCCAGATCTTTACATTACAAACTTATACATTACAAAATTATATTCATAAGTATATTATATATTACAGTACAATTAATTACAAAAAAAACTTACTTAAACAGTTTCATTAAAATAATTGAAATAAATGTGTATTATTCGCATATAAAAACAGACTATTAAAAATGTTCATATTTAAAATTTAATCTTGTTTAAGCAGACTTTAAATTTTAATGTATCAAAAAGTATAAATATTATAGAAATGAAGCATCAATTTCATAATATTTTATAAATAATACAGTCAATGTTGTACAGTACTATATCGCTTAGTTCTGATCTGCCGTCATAGAGACTCGAAGCGGGCAATGTCCTGGAAACTGTGTTACGATGCCTAGATTTTGTATATAACCTAAAGTAAGCAGACTAGCGTTCACAATAAACCGGGAACCTCTTGCATGTTAATCAACTCGAATTCATATGCAAGAGGCGAGGCAGATAATAACGACTACTATTGGAATAATAATAATAACAATGGCAAAATACTGTTGATGTATTTGCATACTGTAACAGTCCACCGGAAGTTGACTTCCATGTTCTATGTATTTATTTATTTACGCCAAAATCTTCATTTTTAAGAGCACACGATTAATTAGCATTTAAACAATTGTGATCAACAAGTTTGATTCGAACTCATTTCCTAAACTAAAACGAGTTAATAAAGAAGTGAAATTATTATCAATTATAGTATTTATAATTTGTATGCCTACTTACACATTTAATAATTTTTAGTTAAATGGGCTCAATAGGAGAGACAGGAAACGATTGAAGAAAATGGTATATCAGGCTTTAACGAGCAATCAATATGTATAAAATATAAACACCAGTTCAACATAAAGATTTTATCAAATTAATTAATTATAGCTTCTGTACCTAATGTTGATTTGAATATATTTACTGTTAGAAATTGTAACCAAAACCTCTACAATAATAAATATTCCGAAGATATTTTAGAAAGGAAAACAACAAGGCAAATTAATTTCGTAAGTAGATAGGCGCTTTACGAGCAACATCCAGTTCTGGACCAGTCTGAAAACAGTTACTCTGGTACACGACTTAGCTCCATGCTTTCGGAAACATTTTAACTGTATTTTCTTGCAATAGTATATTTTGTTAAAACTGTTTATTGGAGTGAAATATGTTTAGTGTGTATATAAACAATATCAACATTAAATAATAAAACATAGTTATCTATTTTCATCACTATTATTATTCTTTTATAGAATAAGGGGGACAAACGAGTTCACAGTCTTGATGACTAATCTAAAATGTCTGATTACCAGTAAAAAGGGACTTCTGTTTTATACACTGACCGTAAATAGCAGAGCTGAGCATTAAGTTGCTAATTTACGCTTGTACTCTGCGAGTGAATGGACATTCTCTATCGCGCCGACCCATTCGTGCAGAAACTATAATATAGCTGCAACTGCTGGCTTGACCGTGTTAAATATTATGACAACACATGGTGGTGTTATTCTTTGTTTATAACTGCATCTTATTGTTTGACAGACGAGGTTCTGACCTTTGACTGACGCAAAAGTATTCAATTGCAATGGCACAGTAGATGATCACAAATACACACTTTTACTACATGTAATGCAATGTGATAGCACCTGTATTTTAGCTCTACCCTCGTCTATCAGCCTGCTTAGTGTAGAAGTAAAGAAATAATCAAACTTTGCAACAATGGACTTTTCAAAAGCGTATAATGCGGTATAATGTACGTTATAGCTACCCACCATACAAGAAGGAAATATATATAATTATCCCTTAATAACTCATAAGAAAATATTTCAGGTTGTTATAACGATACGTAGACAAAAGAAGGACGTCTTGCATTTATTTGCGTTTAGCGTTGCCAGACGTCCGGATATAGACGGACACAGTTTGGTTGCGTGTCCGGCCAAATCAAACGGTGTCCGGCTTTTGTTAGGCTTTTTAAATTTGACTATTTCTTTACATTTTTCATATACTTACACACATACTATTGCAATTATCAAATTTATTACTGTAATGAATATTGAATACTGATTTATTCCATTGTTGTTATTTCGTTGGCACTTAAGAAGATATACGGTAAATAATAAAAAGTATAATTTTACTTAAAAAAATTGTCTTTTACTAAGACAAAAATTAAGGGTGTCCGGCCTTTTTACCAAAATGTCCGGCTAAGGTCGCTGGTCTGTTCGGCTAAATTTTTAGTTTTAAGACCTAGCAACGCTATTCTTGTCAATTATATTTTGAGAAGAGAAAATTCATATACATAATTCTTTTTCGATTTGTGTTCGAACTCAGAATCTCACAATCGGAGACAATCTTACATTAAAATAAATAATTTATTTTATACCATACTATTGAACGTGCGGGCGGTTTAAGAGTATTTATTCACTATATCGACACGTGGGTGGCGCAAAAGGCGACTAAGGGAGACAAACCTGGTGATGAGCAAAGACGTCTGCCTAGTAACAATAACAAAATAAAATAAAAACTGCGGCCATGGGGGATATTTGTCATACTAACCATATGAGGCAATTAATGGAAATCAGCAGTAAACTTTGAAGGGTTGTAATAAATGCAATGCTATATGTTTTAATATTAAGTTTATGTACGATTTCAAGAATACAACATCTCAGATAAGGTAAATTAAAAACTATTTGATTTTAAAACGTTTTTATTTTATGGCAAAGTGCAGTAACGAGGGCGTGAGTTAGCCGAGGATGCAGTCGCAGTGCAGTGCGATCAACTCGAGCCCGTTGTCCATACCTCACGCACTCTGCCACCATCGTCGTGTTGCACGACTCCTGGTAATACAAAAATGTGATACGGTTACACAACAATTGTAACAATCGTGACTTAAATAGTAAATACAACTAAAGCATACAGATTTCTTTAACTGTATTTTGCTTAAATGTAACGATTATAATGTAAAATTATCCCAAAAATTAATATATATACATATATATTTTTATTTAATACAAACAAATCAATAAAATAATCCGCTTTGAAAAAATAATTTAACACTCCACTCTCTGTTACAGTTTTAATTAGAAGCATTTTTTATTTTAACTTTTAATTCGAAATTAGGAAATTGCAAACTAAATAAATACGAGTATACACTATTAAAGTGATTTTGTATAAATATTTAAAATAGTACAAAGTATATTATGTTAAATCTAATATATATTTTGTATAAAAGTTTTATATATAAGAAGATTTAACATAACATAAATAAAATCAAATATTTCCAAAATAATACAAAGCGAATAATTTGTTGAATCGATCATTTACGTACCTTATAATGATTGAGCTGCACTTCGCTGAATGGGGCTGACCATCCGGCGAAACCTTTCATTCCAAGATTTGTTAAAGGGTAGTGATTAAATGCAGTTAATACTCTTCTCGTTAGCATCATACTTTTACTATAATAACCAACGGGACTCACTAACGCTGAGCGAATAATATTTTGTGACAATTTGGGAATAGGAATTTTCCTTTTACACTTAATTCCGTATTTGTTTAAGTTTTCTTTATCTAAATCAGTCATACTTAAACTATTAGAATCATCTTCCAATTCTATTTTCTCTACATTCATATTGATCACGTCGTTAATTCGTACATTATCTCGTTTGACATAGATCTTACTCTTGTTAGAACCATTTTTAAAGAATTTATATTTATGCACACCTTGCATAAAATCAAAAAAGAAAACATTTTGAACTATAACTGCTGAATATTCTTTTGGATTCCAACCAAATTTTCTTAAACGTCTCAGCAATTCTGACAAATTAAAAGCTATTTTTGGCAGCAGTATTTCATCTACATCTAACGGAATAATATACTCTGATTCTGCTAAATTTCTGTATAAGCAATCATTATAAGTTATTAAATGATCCCTTCTTCTTTGCCATAGGGATCTTTCAAAGCTATATTTAATAGGAACGTGAAATAATCTAACATACCCTTGATCTTTATACCTTAATAGGACATTTTGGGTCTCCTCGCTTATTTCATCAATGTATACGTCAATAAGGTCAACGCCTAGTATCCTATTGGTTTCAATCCATTCTATTAGGTTTTGCGCCATATTTTTATTGAAATTCATATCTTTAACGCATATTGTAAATGTTCGTTTGTATTTGGTTAACTTTTTTGATGGTTTTAATAAAAATGCATTACCAGGATCTTCGCAGGGTTCAGTAACTATAGACACTATAGACAGGCCATATAGACTATCTGTTAATGGACAGGAAAGTAGAAGTGGTGTCTCCACTATACTTGAAGCAGCATCCCATTCGTGCCACCACATTTCCAAAGGTTTTGCTGCAACCACTTCAATTGAGTCTTCACCAGAGTTAAAAGGACGTATTTGACAATATAATGGTTCCCCCGCTGAAATGTTTCGACCTGCAAATAAAATAAAAAACTAAAATTATTTCAAAATTTATGATTTTTTATTTTTAGCTTTTTCTTCAAAGTATTAAAAGACATTTAAAGACAAAAAAATTTCGTATAGTAAGTGTAGAGAACAGGTGACCCTCTAATTTCTCTGGGGTAACAACCAAAGACTATATTATAACCACTTGACTGCGCATACATTGCGCCGACGCTCGAAAACTATTAGTATTTTGTCGCCTATGTATACGCTACGGTACTAGTAACTATTTTATTACTGTCCAAGTGTTAGACCTGTGCACGCTAAATTTTTATAACTTTTTACGCAATTCTAACGTATCAAAATGCCTTCATGCGCGGTGAAATGGTGTGGGAAGCATTTCAAGACATCTAGTTACAAAAAGGATGGAATAACCTTTCATCGGTGAGTAAGAAAAAAAAACGAAAATCATTTTTGATTAAATCAGATTATGAACCATCACAGAGTTCAATTTAAAATGGTGCCTGGGTAAAATAACGACTCGGTTGAGTCTCGCGTTGATATCTTTTGGAAAAGTCACGTTCTTTTATTAGACAATTCTAATGCTTCTATCCCTTTATTTCCCTTTGTATATTTATCATAAAAATTAGTGCTGTTATGTTGTTGTTTAGTGTTGTTATATATGTGTTTTAATAGCTGAAATTTGATATCGAAAAGCCCTTGTTTTCATGCTGGTGCCAATATATGCATCCTGGAAAATTTCAATAGATATCCTATTTTTTAATATTTTTTAATAAATGGCATTAATGCAGAACAAAAAGCCGCTCTTCTAGCAGAGGAAATCCATTTGTTAAAAAAAGCTGGTGTAAATGTCAAAGCCAGTCAAATATTACTATGGCTAAAACGTTAGGCTGTTCGTTTGAAGTTGATAAAATAAACCCAACCTTTAAAAATCCCTGCAATACTTCAAAACTAGCGGTCTTTTTAGATCCGGCACACACGATCAAGTTAGTGCGAAATGCATTCGAGTTTTATAGGAATTTAAAGGATGAACGGGGCAATATTATATCGTGGGAACATCTTGTTGAATTACATAATTTACAAACAGCAGAAAATTTTGATCTGGGTAATCGACTAAGGGCTGCTCATATATTTTTTAAAACTAAAATTATGAAGGTAAGCTTAGCAACCCAAATTTTTAGTAAGAGTGTATCTGATGCACTGACATCTTGCAAAGAAAAGCTTAATTTACGTCAGTTTCAAGAAATCACACCCACAACACAGTTTCACACATTTCTACACACATGGGTATGATTTAAAACGAGCAGTCAATGCAGACAATGCTGCGAATGTTATATTTAAATTAAAGACAGCAAGAGATGCTATTCTAAATTTGTCCGCAGACATAATTGTAAGAAAAATAAAACAGAAAGTTCGACTCGTTAAATCACCTCGATATACCGGATTCATAGGATTTTGTGTGTGTATAGAAAGTGCCATTGCTCTCATTCAAGACTTGATCCTGAACTCAGAGTGCGTCTTAAAATACCTTCCTTTACATAAAATAAGCCAGGACCACCTAGAACACCTGTTTGGAAGTATAAGATGCCACGGTGGATCAAACAACAATCCAAGTGCTAAGAGTATTTGAAAGCATATACAAGAAGCTCTTCACCTTTGTGCAAATAAAAAATAGTGGTAGCGGCAATTGCAGCGCTTTTGGTCAAATTTCAATTTTGCAGTGCACTTCCGCAGTTAACCGCATCAATATTACTACAAGATACAAAGACCAAAACACAGATCTTGAAACTGAGAGCTTGGATTTTTCAGACCTTGAAAGTCAATTACCTTATTCTGAATTCGGTGAAAAAGTAGTAGAATATTTAGCCGGCTACATTGTTCATGCTTAAATAAAGCAAATAAAATGCCAAACTTGTATTGGGGCGCTGATTGGTGTACCGAATCAGAATGCCTTACAATTTCAAAAGTTAGTGTCCTTTTAGACTAGACAAGTTATTGTACGGATCCACCACAATACTAGACATTTGTCGTCGTTGTGAAATTTTTATTAAGAGGGCAATCAACGAGAGTGGTTCGAAAGTGCTGTCTTCGAAATATAATACCGATTATTTTATAAGATCGGTATTAAAATCTCTGATTGGGTATAATTTATTCCCGGATATTAATTTTCATCAATTCGAAATAGAATCAACAAATCATTCGGTTGAATTAGCAAGATGCATAATTCAGAAATATGTAGACGCTCGTTTATCATTTTTTAACAAGGAATAATCAGGACCCTAAAACTTTAATTCGAAAAACATATACCAAATTAATTCATTTTAAAAATCAATAATAATAGGATACATGTTTTCCTTGTAATTGATTTTGATTGACTATTATTTCTATGATTTTAATTTAGTATTTTTCATAATGTTAAAATCCATTTTATCGATATTTACTATTTACCCTTTATTAAGAAGAGTAACCCTAACGTTGTTCGTAACAACGCAACTTGACCATTTGCAGCCACGCGTTCTTCCTCGTCCCCGGCCCGCAGTAGTGAGCCGTGTGCTTGAAAGAAAACTGCCTATACGCTCTCTAGTGGTTATATTCTCGGACATATGTGACTATGGACCACAAAATTCACTTATCATCAAGTGGACTGTGTGCTTGTTTGTATTTATTTAAAAAAGACGTTTCAATAACTAACATGGGTAAATAATTATCTTATGCTACCACCAAACGGCATGGCATACAATAGCTTAATACTGGTACTAATACATAAAGCTTCCGGAAAATATGAAATAAATACGTCATCGCAACGTTACGCTACGGGTAAAGCTACGAGTATGTCTATCGTGTATTAGCTTCCACCACTAGCAACATTTCTATTTGCTAAATTGAACAACTAGATATTTATATTCAAGTTAATCTCCTTAGCATAATTTATACTGAAGCTGTCTTCACGGTTATTCTGTTTAGTAAGTAGAATAAAAAAAAAATGGAAACACTCGCGGCGGCGGCACGTGCTTCAACTTAAACATGTCTTTATCAGCAATTAAATCTTGTGCATGAAAGTTACTCGGTGGTTTTTTACTACGAATTGTTTTATTAAGTTAGTAATTGTTTAAAAAAATGTCCGATTCGTGTGCCCATTTCGTAAGTTCTCCGAACGATAATTTCGACCAATAATAAGTTTTAATACGTGTGGGTATTCGTGTTTTTATAAATTATTGCCTTCAGTCTAATATTAATTTGAATTTCGTATACAAATTCTTAAGAAATTTATATCTTGACAAAACAGTAAAAGCAATCAAGTTTAATTTATTTAGTTTCGTGAAGCTTTATCCGAGTGTTGTAAGATTGTAAATATATTAGAAGAATTTACAACTTCTGTTTACTGGGCTCTAGTTATTACTCAAATGGCAGTGGGGAATGTTCACCTTCCACCATGTAATGAATTAACCAAATCTCATCATCGATGTCTTCGTCGTCCTATCACAAACAAAGCACGGATGTTGAATCTGAGGAGCAGCGTGTCCGATGGTGATAGCAAAGAGCAAAGAGTAAAAGTTTATTTCTATGTATCTTTATTGTTGACCATAATGTTAAAAATATTAATATGAAGGCATTTATTCATCATTCATTACAGCCCATCAAAAATCCACCGCTGTATAGGCCTCCCCTCTCAGTGCGAGTCAGAGATCAGCTCCGCCGTTGGGGTCGGGAAGGCGGGTGCTCCCGAGCGCTCGTTTATCCTGGCCCTATGGCCTCTGCGTATCGGAATCGGGGGGTACGTTACGCAGGTAGAGTTGCAAGCCGGGCCCTGCCAATATGCGGCGAATATGAAACACCATGGGGTTTTAGTCGGTGCGAGTCTTACATAACCCGTCCTTGCCCCCGCGAGGTGGGTATGCGTAGGCATTTCCCCATGTGAAAAAACATCCCCTATTGATTCTTTCAAAGGGTTGGCAATCGCTGTTTTTTATTATTTTGAGGTATCATTAAGAAGATGCTGTCCCATCCCCATTTTCATTTCCCTCTGTCGCCTCTAACGACACTCATAGGATAATATGGTTTAGAGGATTCTTTTAATCCACCACTACATGGCCGTATTTTGGCATGCAAAGTAATTTTAATAGCATTAAAAAATTCTTTAAACTTTCATTACAAGACAAGCCACATGCCATTAAGTACGTTAACTAACCATATAAAAACTCTTTTATTACAAATTCATATACACATCGCTACGAATCATTGTCAATATGGTAAGTAAAAATCCACTGTTTACTATCATACATATACTATGTTACATTATCATGAAAGGGGAATGCCCAGTCTTCATAGACACTTCGGCCATGAGTGCCCACATATAAAAGCATATAGATATGATAATATGCAATTAAAACAATGAAATGGTAAAGGAATTGCTTTAAAAAAAGTCGGGGTTTTGAAAATATTTGAAGTTTTTATTTTCACAAATGCAGTTTTTTTAACAACTATTTTTATCGATTTTATCGCGTTTTATTTCTTTGATTTTTAATTCCAGACATTTCGGGTGCTTTCCAGCACCCATGGTTACGGCAGACTGAGGTGACCGACGTCCCAATGTCAGTGTTAACCCGGAGTACCTTCAGATTTTTAATTTTTATTTATTGTCCGATCTACAGAATGAACTTACTGTGTCTAGAAGTCTTGCAGTGGTATGCTTGGGTTTTTAATTTCATTAATTACAGGGTCCTAAGCAGGTGGTAGTACCAAGCATCCTTCCTAAAAAAGAATTTATATATTAGATATTATATAGAATTTATATAATAAAATACACTTTACGACTAATAGTGATGACTTGCAATTCTAGCCCTAAGTAAAGATCAGCTAGGGCTTAACTTTATTCCTTCCATAATGCTGCTCCTCTGGTTATTACAGAGTTCTATCCGGTAGCAACCATTAAATCTTATATGCTCACCATAATAGTAGCGAGCTTGCTTTAATTGGTATGTGACACAAGCAATTAATATTAAGTCGCTGTAAGTTAAAACAGGAAATTCCCTAACATTTTAAAGTCTACATTTATATTTCTAAAGTCTGCCTGCCCTAGCTCTATTTAGATTGTTTTCCCTAGCATACTCAGAAAAATCATTATTTGTCTCCATATTTTGATGAACTATTTCAAGTATTTGAGCCGCATCATCCCTGTCCCTTATTTTTGTGTGGAATTTATTAACTACAGCAGAAGCCACAGGAGTCTATCATCAAATGTGTAGAAGCCCTGTTAAAGTAATTTTGATGAAATATTTTAAATTCAGTTTTAAAAATGCCATTCACCACCTCTACTACCCATATCGACACATAGTCACGGCTCTGGATTTATTAGCATATCTTGTCATTAACTGAGATTCACCATCTGCTGGAGACATTTCTGCGACCCTTAGACATCCACATCTATCCTCGATTACAAATCAAAATGCAGATGCGTTGTCACCCGTGAGGACTAAGATCATTTTCTCGTTTCCAGTAAAAAGGCTCTCCGGTTCTCTACACTCACCATACAAAACACAGCAGCATTAAGCTGCTATTTCACGCTGGTATTCTGTGAGAGGGTGCTCCTTCCCCGGTCGAGCCGACCCATTCATGCTACAACTATACTTCTAATATAACTGCAGCATGGCTCTACCAAGTATAACACACATACATAGTACTTGTCACTATGTATGTTTGTTATCGCAAAATGTAGTTAATCACAAAAGAGACATACTTGCAATGCTGATGGAACTGTTACAACCTGGTAAAAAACATTGTGCTTTTATATAATTAGTTAGCAGTACACTGTGTGATGTATGATCTAAGCTTTGTTGTTCTGGGTGCAATACATTACTCACTTCAGATTGCAACGAGGACGGACTAGATGATTCAGATGGTTCCCGTTCTGCAGTTGAACATGATGCTGTTCTATCAGTTCATTGCCAGCAATTATGATATACACGGCATGACAACTGAAACAATGTAAAATACAAAAAATGAAGTCAAAGTGAAAAAATAAAAATAAAATAGATATATTTCAAACTCAAATATAAATAAAATATTTATCAAGTTAAATGTTACTGCACAAGGACGGATTTAATGCCCTATATTATTTAATAATTAAGGACTGACAGACTACCAGCAGTCCAAAAACAATGAAAAATCAACTGTCTCCTTTCTTGGTAGTTGATAAAACTGGTTAATCTCATAAATAAGCTAGTATGTTTGTCAGATATAGCTAGGGCAGATGTGAAAAAATAAAACAAGTTCTTGAGTTGATATACAATCAGTGTAAAAACGTGTATAATTATCAGATATATGGATCACATTTAATAAATTGAAATGTTAAACATGTTAAACACTTACCTCACGTAGCGCAAATAATTCCTCACGTGGAAAATCGAAGACAAACAATGTGTGTGATCTTATTCTCATAAGTGTCAGTGCCACAGCTGATGTATAGATGTTCAATACGAACTATTGGTGCATTTTGCGAGTGCCACACTACACGTTCACTGTACTCGAAACTTGTACCTAATAAAGAAGCTACAATTATTATATTGATATTATTCAAGTAAACTCAGTTATAAAGCATTTCTTAGAGGAAGACATACCACATCGTGATATGTACCAACTATTTACCTGCTGTGTTCGAACCAATTGTTGAGAGATCAACAATTGCATTTTACTTTTACAACAAAACAATAACACGATAACAACACGTAATTTAATTCTTGTGACATAACAGTGACAGAGGCCTACCTGTCGGATACGATGTTGCCACTTAACGGTCATAAAATCTATGGAATGATATCGATTTTTATTCGATTAATAATATCATAAAAAGAATAATCTTTGACGCGTTTTAAGTTCTGCACGCTTTTTAAAATATAATTTCCTTTATTTATTGAAACTCTATTTCAAATGTATTTTTAAGAACAGTTAGCTTGTGCTGTATTGTTTTGTTATGCTTTAGAGAATTCGTGGTAAATCAGCTGGAAATTAACTTCTTGAATTATCATAACATGATTCCATTTTAAATGTTATGTTAAAAACAGATAAGAATAACAGTTAATTAAAACTACTTTTACGGATTTTATCGCGTTTATTTTTACTTTTTATTTTTAATTCCCGACGTTTCGGGCGCTTTCCAGCACCCATGGTCACGGGGGACTGAGATGACTGACGTCCCGATGTCATTGTTAAACCCGGAGTACCTTCAGCTTTTTTAATTATTGTTTATGGTCCGATCTATGCAAAATGAACTAACTCTGTCTTGAGGTCTTGCAGTGGTATGCTTGGGTTTAGTTTTAATTTTATTGATTATAGGATCCCAAGCAGGTGGTAGTACCCAGCCTCCTTCTCTATTGAAATTAGGATGTTTTTTAATTTCAATAGCCTCACGTATCATCCTTGGTAGGAATCGGTGTTCTTTCGCAAGGATTTGTGGTCTATCAAATCTGATGTAATGGTTGGGGCCGTCTAGGATATGATCACAAACTGCAGACCTCCCCGGGAAGTCTGCAGCTTGGGATCCTATAATCAATAAAATTAAAACTAAACCCAAGCATACCACTGCAAGACCTCAAGACAGAGTTAGTTCATTTTGCATAGATCGGACCATAAACAATAATTAAAAAAAGCTGAAGGTACTCCGGGTTTAACAATGACATTGGGACGTCAGTCATCTCAGTCCCCCGTGACCATGGGTGCTGGAAAGCGCCCGAAACGTCGGAAATTAAAAATAAAAAGTAAAAATAAACGCGATAAAATCCGTAAAAGTAGTTTTAATCATGTGTAGTGTTCGCGTAAATATAAGAAATCATTATGTTAATAACAGTTAACTTGTGCAGTAGCGTTTTGTTATACTCTAAAGAATTCTTGGTAAATCAGCTAGTAATTCGCTTGTTTAATTATCATAACTATAAATGTGAAGGTTGTCAATGAATTCAACCGAGCCTATAACAACGGTTGTTTTAGTTTTTAATGGTTGACTGCCGCTTTTGATGACTTGAAATTAATAAAAACCTATTTTGCGCAATAAGTTTTTTCTCTTTGGTAATGAATAAACCACAGAAAACCCTTTAATGTATAATAGTCCTTTTTTGATACAAGTAGCACATTTTAAGGAACCGCAAAAACAACTTTGTTATTTATACAAACACTATGAAAAACAAAATAATTTGTTGCTGGCGATAATGATAGTGGTATTTTGACTCGATTTAAAATATATGCTTGTTACTACTGAACTCTTCACGGGCCTGCGAGTCCGACTCGCACTGAACCACTTTTTTTCAACATTTAGTTTTATTCTAATAAATAGTTTTTTCGTTTAAGCGGAGCTCTTTTACTTTAGGTTTATTGCCTCTTTATCTACAATAATCAATCTGAGTAAGTAAAGTGTGTAAATACGATTCTTAAATTGTAAAAATAATAATTGGATTTGAACATCTTAGGTAGGTATTTAGTTTTATTTATTTAGAAAATATTAATCTCACAATTATTTATTGTAATAATATAATTTATCACACAGCTAACGCCCTCATTAGCAATGTAATGGTGAAAGAATTTTCAAAATCGGTCTAGTAATTTTTGAGATTAGCCAAAAAACGTATTCATTGAAAGTAGCGCCCTCTATAATAAAATTAACCCTATATTAGATATCTAAAATTATACATAACAATCTAGTGGTGAAAGAATTCTTAAAGTTGCTCAAGTACTTTACGAGTTAAGCGAATAAAATATTCTTTGATAGTAGCTCCCTCAATAATAAAATACATCCTACGTTTTAAGCACCATAGCAAAAAACGATTCAACATAGCCTAATCCGCACACACAGTAAAAACATAACCATCCTTTTTCGTCTGTAGTCGATAAACATTTGGTTAATAACGGTTGCGTATCGACTGCTTTGGATAAATATCCATTGTCAACGGTTATTTTAAACCTATATCATAACATCGTAATAATTATCGAAAGATCATATAAGCATTGTAATAATGACACCATAAGTAATCGATCGAAAAGGGGAATCGATTTTTTAATGATTTTTGTGATTGGCAACATTTTTTATTTTATTCACAGACTAATGAATTACGTATTTACCTAATTTTATTTTTATCTTTTCGGTACTTTTAATTTGTGCAAAAATATTCCCATTGTTTTAGGATAAATGAATACCGCGATTAATAACCATAAATAAAGATATATTTTTTTAACAAATGCACATTGTTGGGCGTTCCATGGCCTAATATGGGCATCCCCCTTTAAAATGATGTGATTATTTTATTAATAAATAAAAGATTTCGAGTGATTTAAAATATCTCCAATATGCAATATAATAAATATTATATTACAATGTCTTAGAAATGACAAGAAGATATATCGGAATATTATCTATATTGTTTCTTAATATTTTAATGGTGGTAGTTAAGCGAATCTATCACCCTATTTCGTCCCGTCCCGTGGTTGTCGTAAAAGCTAATGGCTTCCAAAAAATGGCGGTATGACCATCAATAAGAAAATTACTTTCAATAAAAATTATATGTTATCTATATTGAATAAAAAAAATTATATTCTTGTACCCACGACGTAAAATAATCGGTAACAGGTAGCTCTACGTCAAAGTTGCGAGACGTGTGGTACGGAGTCATTCCACCTGCTAAGGCGTGACAGTTAAGGCAAATCCTCCCTTACACTGGAGAGGCCCACGCCCAGCAGAGGAATATTTTGGACTGGTGAAAAATAAGAAGAGGAACATGTAAGGATAATTGTTCAATATACCACAATGGCTCAGAGTATTAAATTAGAGTATTCTAAAATAGAAAAAGTAAAGGAAAGTAAAAATTAAATGTTACGAAATCACGGGTGATAAGGTTAAAATAAATATTCATTCAATTTAATACTTGAGGATAAATTGTAATCCTTTATCTTGGGAATTCACTGCTGGCGCATTTCTTTTAATTTCTTGACGAACTTGACCGTACCCACCACGCTAGTTAAGAGAGTTGGTGATAGTAAACACGATACCCTTGCAATGTTTAGTAATGCACCTTCTTCTCACATATCTGCGGGTTTTAAATACGCCCTAACTAGATATATTTTCCGCCATCAGCCAACTGACACAAGCTCGTTCTTTTGTTAGCAAATTTCAACGCGTGTAAATGGGACAATTAGTTTGAGAAAAAGTTTATTTCTACTTTAATAAAAGCTAGGCTCTATCAAATCATGATAAGACTCGTCAAATTGTACTAAGTATAAAAAAAGTTATAAATTTAAATTTTAAATGTCACAGTAACTAAAAATGTACCTTACGAAATAAAAATAACTTTTCTTAAAAGCTACTAGTAAGTGTGGACAATTTGATAGTTACCATTCCTTCGCAATAAGTTGTATTGCGAGTGTTACATTCTGTGCACTCTTCTTTAAAAGGGCTTATATGGTTGTCTTAATATTTTTATTTGAAGTAATGTAAAATTACAAATATATTTAAAAAAAAACATAAAATTAATGAATACAAATTAATAAAAATTAACGTTTAAAATGTTACAAACGTTTACAAGTTGTTTTTTACAACATGAATTAATGAACATGAATATCATTTTTGTATCGAACATTGTTTCAAGATGCTTTTCAAAGTGTAGATTTAAAGTTATTGCATTTACTCTTCTTTAACTTTAAAAAAAGTATAGCTCTATAATTTTATTCAAATCCGTACTTATGTAAAGAAAATTACAAGACATATTGGTTTTGAAACCGTTACAAGATTATTCATTTATACATTTCATTTCATCATAAATACACCAAAAAAAACGGGTTTTTAATCGAATTCATGATTAAATCATTACAAAATACACAAAAACTATGTGCCTTTAGTTAATGTAAATAATAACATCTATATTTATGTATATAGAATATCAAATGCCAATTTATGAGTTTAGTTTATTATTACTTTAATGAAAAAGATTTTTTTTATTTATTTATTTTTACTTTAATTAAAACAGTTAAACCACATTACATTGATTAAGGATATTCGGCGGCATTTTTAGTAAAAGTTTGAAATATAATAAAACTAACAACTTCTTGAAAACAAAAATAATTAAAATTGGTGTATATATAAAGTATCTAAGAGAAATATTTAAAAAAAATCTAAAAAACGAACATACGATTTTTTATATTTCAATATGTGACACACATACTGTTATCTACTCACCGTGAAAAATGGCAAGAAGTCGCACATAGCGTTGCGGCGCCCTTTCGTCGTAGTACGCCGCGTATAGGGAAACAGGAGTTCCCTTGACCCGCTGCCAGGAATCGGAGTATACGTGAGGGGACCAGGTGCGATTCTGAAATATTATATGTTTTAAGTGATCATAGATACAACAGCTTGAACTTTATGTAGTATTATGTGATTTGTAACTAAAAAGTCATTGGACAAATGCAGAAGAAATTAAATGTAAGTTTAACTCAAAACTTAAGTCGACACAGTAGGATGACGTCTACAAAATAAAAAAATATATACTAAGGTTGAAATAAGGCTAACCATAATGTGAAATATACCTAATTTTTATAATAGTACACTATTTTTAAAGACATCTACTTGTTTGGTCAAAGCACGCCGATAAAGCGGAGCTTTTTGTTCCGACTTGCATACGTCAGGTCAAGCGTACGCGAGACGCTTGATAAAACTGACAAATCTTTTTTAACTGAACAACAATTTATAGGAAACAAGCTCAGAGTCCAGAATTATCTTCAATACATACATCACAGAAATTTCTTTGTGGAGATCGGCGTGCACAAACACACAGACAAACAGACATAAAGTCGCACAGACTTTATAACAGATTATAATTAAGATATAACAGATTTAATAATAAATGGCCTGTTTTCTGATTTTATGCATATATATAATTTACTCGTCTTATCTTTCATGTTTTAATCTAGTAATGTGTATCAGTAACGATCGGAGGTAAGCTTGAATGCAGTATCAGCGACACCCGGACGAACAAAACCCATGCAATTGTTTATGCGATAATCATGATCATCATTAGTAATGTGTATCAGTAACGATCAGAGGTAAGCTTGAATGCAGTATCAGCGACACCCGGACGAACATAACCCATGCAATTGTTTATGCGATAATCATGATCATCATTAGTAATGTGTATCAGTAACGATCGGAGGTAAGCTTGAATGCAGTATCAGCGACACCCGGACGAACATAACCCATGCAATTGTTTATGCGATAATCATGATCATCATTACAGCCTTTCACAGGACTACTGCTGATAATAGGTGGTAACATTTAAGGTAAATAAGATGCAATAATATTTTTTAAAGAAATAAGGAAGAAAGGATAAGAAGCACACAGTCCACCTGATGGTAGGTGTATGCTGAGAATTATGATGGAGTGTCTCGTTTTTTTAGTAAGAAAGGTAACCAAAGGTTAAAAAGGGTCACTGATTCTCTACACTCACCATAAGAAACAGCATCATTAAGCTGTTATTCTACGCTGGTATTCTGTAAAATCTTGGTTCTTCCCCAGTCGATATCCACAATATAGTTGCAGAGTGGCTCTACTGCGTTAAATTACGATGTTTTTATTTAAGGTAACGGTTTACCTGTTAAATAAGATGATAAAGTAATTCGATTTTTTATTTCCTAGATATAAAAATAAGTGAAATAAAATAAATCAAATTCGTCAAATAAATTAATTGATACAAATAAGTTAGGTTAAATATATTGATAAAATTAATCAAAAGTTAAAAAAAATTACGTAAACCGTTCACAAGCTTGCATTTATTTGATTTCTTTTGGTAATTTGTCAAAAAATAACACTAATTGTTATTAAATGAGGTTTTTGGACTTTACCCAAATAGCATTTTATTTGTAAAAAAAATTGTTTTATTCCAACCGTTCAAAAATTTACAAGTTTTTATTATCTCAAGGTACCTACCCACTTTATTAAAAAACAACAAACTTTTTAGAGATTCCTGGTGGTTGGGTAAACAATTCGCGTTGACAGGAAACCATTCAATAGTGGTAGTGCCAAGCGATTAGCAAAATAACATCTTATTTATTACATATTGGATCGTCATCATTATTAACGTCCGTAAGCTCTCGGATTGCGGATAGGAAATAAGGGAAATTGATCCTAACCACAAGGCTCCACATACATTTTTTAATTAAAATAAAGGCAACATGTCTAATTTTTACAATAATTTTGACCCGAATTACTCCCAAAGTTTATCCGTGCATTACCAATTACAATGCAATTGTAACACAACATATGCGTGCACACACGTGTGTTCATAATCAGAAATGAGATTACGACGGAGTAAAAAATAAACGTGCATGAAATATGACTGCAACGGACGGTTACATTACGAAGAACACTATCATTAGAATAATCGAAATACTTACGGTTGTAAGCAGTATTACATGAACACTGGTTTGCAGCAATTACGTGACACGAAATTGGCGCACTATAAGGTAGCAGAGATTTAGAGGGTTAAAAAAATAATTTTTAAAATTTGTATTATTTAATTCATATTATAGTATACTTTCTTTATATTTATATATGGCGCAAAGGTATTTAAACACTAGCGTAAAATAGCAGCATAATGATGTATTTCGTGTGGTGAATGACGAGCACTGGTGACGGTTTTACTGGTGACAAAGCATTTTATCCAAATCCTCAGGGTTCACATATATCAGCGTTTTATTTTTTATTCGAGAAATGATATTTAGGTATATTCAGTAACATCCTTTTAACTCTAATATAGGCTGTGTTAGTTTGCAAGAACTACGAGTATAAGTAAATGAAAAATCTTTTGCAAATAAATAAATAAAAGATTATTTTAAACATTATATATAGGCACATATACTTTTTTTATAATTAATCATGTAGTCGTAGCCTACAAAAACTACTTACGCAATAATCCTTTCAGAACGACGAAAAATTCTCCCGCTTCTCAAAAAATTTACCTTAAATTCTAGATATACAATAGATAAAGTATTTAGAAAAAATAAAAGAAAAAAATCCCCCCTCTTTAAATTCCGCTGTAGTCCCCCCCGCACGTACGTGCGCTCTCGTTTTAACGTGTGCTAACGCACGATCGTGCATGGGGAATAAAACTGTAAAAAATGTTTTCTATTATATTTATTCAATTATTATTAAAGAAAGTATTACTTTTTATAACACGGTATTTTGATATTAACTTCTATTTCAATGAATTTTTGGTCTTCTTACACATAAATTACTGCTACATAAATCAGTCTCTTTTATATAATGAACAAACAAAAATATAATAATTATTATCTTAAGTACTATTATCTTCAAAATAAAAAGTCATTATAGACAACAAAAAATCAATACTTAAATGGTAGTTAAATAAATAAAACCGAACCGAACTAAAATTAACCCATCACTTGTTGTAGGTAATGATGTAGTTTTTTAATCCGAGTGGTCTCGGTTTATTCTTTACTAAGACTCGCAATTATATTAAATATTAAATATACGTTTCCCTGTGAAAGGTATAATATGTTCATCGATTGATTATTCACCTGCCACCCTTTTGAGTGACAAGCAAGCCTTCTCAACAGCGTCGAGAATGGGCTGTGCCTTCCACAGCGGATTTGAATTTCCTGAAGATGGTTCATCTGTGGGTACTATGTGCATGTTATTCCTTAATAAGAAATCTTGGCATTTGACTAGTGATTATTTCCAGGCACATACCTGTACTCCAGTACATAGTATTAATTCATGGGTATGGTATACAGCCCACCAATAAAAGTATACCAAATAATTTGCGCATCTCTTGAGAGGTTGTGCTTAAGACTGAACCAGTTTTACGCAGGTAGTACAAAACTGCGGAGTGTGCGATGTTTTTGAACAAAATCTTTGTTGAAATATGTAGAAAGATATTGCAGCATTTCAGAGGGTTCCGGTTGAGAAGAAAAATTATGCTCCACATCAGGAAAACTAATGGCTTTTCAGATTCTAGTTTTTTTTTGTGCCTGATGACTATTAGGCATTTCGAGGTGGCAGGAGTTTGCAGGTGGGGGTAAGTTCTCCTGATTTCTGTGCTGTAGCTCTGTCAGAGTCATATTTTGATCTGATTCACTGTCGCCGTTATGGTTACCTGGTGGAATCTCTGAGGGTATATCACTTTCATCATCTAGTAGTCGATGTACATTGACAGCCGATTCTGTCTCCTCATCCGATATGTCCAGCTCTGACTGACACCCATCTCCAAGCACATTTTGTAACAACTCGTAGTTTAGAGGTTGTCCTGAGAAAAGAATGCGAGGTTATTGGTATAAACATTTAACTTAGGGAAAACAATTAAAAACAACAACGCACGATCGTGCGTTTAAATTTCGCGGGCCGGTTACTACAGGTAAAACTTGCAAAGTTGCTAGGACTATTTAACATAATTGTACGCGAACATTAAAATTAGCTATTTTGATATGAAAAATAATAAATATGATAAGTTATAATGAAAAATAATTTACGTACGTTGACCGTCGCGATCTACAAAGTGAACGTCCATCTTGAATACGTCACGACGCGCCACTAATATGCTCTACTCCCACACAACCCTCCGCATTATACGGCGAAATTAACGCACAAACGATCGAAGTCGTTTCCATAGGGTAAAATAAAATTCAGTAATCAGTACAATTTTTAAACATCAACGCACGATTAGTACAAGCCGTTCTGAAAGGGATAATATTTTTCTTAATTAATCTCTACAATAAAATAACCTTGAATTAACATTAATCCAATACTTAATCTGGGCTTATACCTTAGAAGTAGTTGTCAAAAGTATCACGCTTAGTAAGCGCAGATCGCATTATTCTAGGCATTTAGTTCCAGCTAATTTTATAACAAAAATTAAACAAACTAACTAAACAAACGTCCTTTCATATATCATCATCTTATAGCCCTTCACAAGTTCCTCCCCCAAGGAACGCCGCAAAGCAAGGTAACGGGCCATCTGCATCCATTGACTTCTTGCATGTCTTACCGGGTCGTCACTCCATCTTGTGGATGGACGCCCTACACTTCGCCTGCATGTACGAGGCTGCCACTCGCGAAACTTTCTTCCCCATCGGTTGTCGGTTCTTCGAGCTTGAGATTGCCTCATGGGGAGTTTTGCTATAGTTGCCATGCACTGCCGGGAAGATGCTGCTGCCGTACTCCTGTAACATTTTTCCTCTGTGACCTCTTACGACACCTTCGGAATAATATGGAGTAAGGTACGTGAGGGTTATATGGTCACCTTAAGCTTTGCCGCCCTATAAAACCAAAACTAGGAGGAGGACGGAGACAAAAACACAACAAAGAACAAACAAACACAACAAAGTCGTATACTATAAAAATATATGAAGGAAAAAAATGACAAACAAGCTTTGATAATAGTAATTAACACTTCGATAAATCAACTTAAAATAAATAACTACACTACATCATACTAAAATATTTACCCTATTTTCAACTGCCAAAATGCCATCGATAAAGCAGCGCCATTTTAACCTTTTATTATTTGGTTGACTGTGCAAACGAGGCTGTAGTTTTTGAGTTATAAGAATGTGAACATATTAAGCGGATGGTTAATTTATATAGTGAAAATCCTTACACTGCCACTACATGGCGAAAGTTAAATGCCTCAAACATATTATTTATACACATAATATTAGTTAATGGGAATAATTAAGATAGAGAATGTTTAACACATTTATGATAATTTACATAATTAGCTAATTTACATATTAAAAGTTTAATTTTAGTAGTCTGAATATTAAAGGCAAAAAATAATAATGCAAATTGCATATAAAACCAGCCTAGAATAACTAATGAACGGATGAGTACTATAGCATTTACTGTTTTACGACACAAAATTACTAACAACATCAACTACACGTCAATAAAGATGAAGGTACAAATCCTTTGATAGTCGACATCAAGCCCCGTGGACCAATAATATATTGTTATATACTGATGAAAGAATCAATAGGACAAAAGAAATGTTTTTAAATTTTTTCCGGACTATGTTTACCCGTGTCTGAAAGCTTTGATTTTTTTAATCTGTTAAGTTGACTTTTTACTCTAAACATTTTAATTTTCGACTTTGATTATAAAAATAAAACTTTTTCCATCTTTAGTTTACAGTGGCAATTAACAACATTGATCCTGTGTTAAAAGCTTTTACTATGACCATTGCTTGTTTGTAAATTAACTGTTTTAATATTAATTTATGTATGACCACAACATAAGAATCAAATTCTACTTGAAACTCATTTTCGCTTAGATAATGTCATGTACACTAAGAAATGAAATGAATTACATCGGAATGAAATAAAATATATTTGAAATAAAACTGCAAGTTAAATATTTTTTTAAATAGTAGTGATAAATTAGTTAACTTTTCCATCTAATGATAACCATAGGTATCACGCAATACATTTCGAAAAAGAGGTTCACAAATGTATAACCATTCTTATAGATTATAAATAATACGCGTCACAAACTGTAATGGTAACACTTAGAAAAAATGGAAAAGAATTATACAATCCTAGACTGATCATACTAAACAGAGTAATGAACTCATGGATTATAATATGTGTATAAATTAGCTCTTCCTTCCAATATAATTTTTATACGTGATAGAATAAATTTCCAGCTAAACTAATAATAGGCGTACGTTCGGATAAATTTAAAATTACAAATTAATAATTAAAAATGACACTTCTATCTTTTGTGTGATGAGTTACGGGTACCGATAATTCCATTTCTAGGAAAAAATCTAATTCAAGGCCACATTTATTTTTTTTTGTACAAGGATGGAAAAAGACGTTTATTTCCCTATCACAAATTATTTGTTTTTTGTTCTAAACATTATACTAGGTAAGACCGTGCATTATAGAGGCTATAATAAACTGTAATAGCACAAAAAGGAAAAATACGTTCTTCTATTTCACACGAGTCAAATGCAACGTTTATAGGTTTATAATTCTATTCTATTGTAATAATCGTATATAATCAAAAACGGACTGATCTAAACATCGCAATAGTGTGGTTCAAACTGTCAATTTACCAACACAAGGTTAATGTTCACCAAAATTATTTTTTCTTATGTTAATGTATCTGAATTATAGACTACTAAAATCGATTTAGTATGTGCGTTCTTCGCTTCACCTTTATAATTATTAACGTGTTGAACAAATATGAAAATGAGGTGTCATGATTTTTTGTATGGTATAAAATTTTACTTCACCATGGAATATCACCGAAAAAGTAGAGCCGCGGTGTTGTGTATTATGATGGCTGTAGCCGAGTGGGTTGACGCGACCGAAGAAATACCACACACCTACCAACTATATATTATATACTTTACCGAAATATATACTAGTTTACTTTCCTGTATAAAACACCGAACCTACTCTTACCAATATAAAAAATTCCACTCAAATCACGTGAATGAATTTTTCTCACGTCGCGGAGCCCTTAAGTTCCGATGGGCTTACAGGTAGTTGTTTTTTTTGCTTGTGGGCTATCCCGGCTCCAGACGTACAAGAAATCGATCGTGTAGTAGCTGTCTTTGCGGAAAGCCTTTATACAGCCTTTTACGTGTTAGAGCCACGCTACAGCTATGTTATGGTTGTAGCACGAATAGGTGGGACCAGAAAACCGGCGTAAAATAGCAGTTTAATCCTGTACGCCAAGCCATGCTCACTTTCGATCGCGCAATACCAACCTTACGCCAAGTAGTGATCGAATTAGATCAGAATTATGTAAACATGTCTACCTATGAAAAAACTATTTTTTCGTTTTAAACAAAACCAAAGACACTATGCAATAGATATTAGTATCAAAGACAAAGATATGCTCTTTTATTTTAAACCATAACCTGGCAATGTTTCTTAGAAAAAAAAAAAAAAGAAATCACTCTGAACTTCCGGCGTTCCACGTGTCACTTTGATGAAGTTGCTCTGTCTTTTTTATAGAATTTTATATTTGTGTCTGGACTAAAAACGAAAGTATTATACTTTTTACATTTCTTGTAATATAGTCAACACGTAGATATATAATTTGTGGTATAAAAAGTGAAAAGTAAATTGCCAAAAGTACTTCAAATTCCGAAAGGCCTGTTTTGGCGGGCGGGTTATAAATGTGTTATTTTTCAAATTCTCATTTATTTTTAGTGTAAAATGTAAGTAAAAATAGTTTTCCTACATATTTTGAAATAACATGACGTTGTATTTATTTCAAATTCACACGAACATATTTTAGAAATATTGTTCGAAATGTCACAGATAAAATATTATTTTATTTTTTTTTTAATTTTTTAATATTTTAATAATTTGGTATGAGTAACGAATGGAAACACATAAAACATAAAATATACATATTTCCAAACAATTTCATATAAATTTCTCCAAAAACAAAGGTGTAGAATTCAAATTAGTAGTAATTTTGTCACTAAAATTGAAGTTTATACTACTATTATGCTATACAGTGTAATTTATATACTTTATTACAATTTCTAGCAACCAAAAATAATTTTATTCGATAGTTTATACATTCAACAAGACTTCCTGTAAGTTTTATCCATAAATATTGTCTCAAAGTGAAAATATAGCAAAATTTGCAATATTGCAAAAAATTTCCTAACCTAGAAATTTTCCCGCCAAAAAGGTCCCGAGTGAACGGGAGTGTAACAATGTCGCGCGCTGTCAGAGCGTAGAAGTTAATGCTGCTGTGTTTCGTATTGTGGATTTAGAGAACCGGAGACCCGTTTTACTGCATCCGCATTCCATCTTATCCCTCAGGGGTGACAACGCATCTGAATTTTGAATCTTAATGTATGATGTCTATGAGCCACAGCATCCACTTACCATCAGGTCATCTGTGTGCTCGTTTGTCACCCTTATCTTATAAAAAAATACAGCGTTTATAGTGGACACGAATGGGCTGTAATGATTTTAATAGAATAAAAAAGAATATTTTATTCAATATACATTACTGCATAATACTTATTGAAAGTCGATTTTTATTTACTTCATCATCATCATCTTGATTACGGGTCCACTGCCGAGCGTAGTCCTCCCCACGGTCCTGAGCAACCTGCATCCATCACTTCCTGCATGTCTTACCAGGTCGTCACTATGTCCAGTGGAAGGACGCTCTATTATTTTCCAGCTGGTACGAGGCTGCCACTCGAGAACCTTTCTTCCTTTTATAAACCCCTCAGGGCAAAAGCTTAATAACTTTATTAAATTCTTCCTCTGTTAGCTTTTATTGGTCCATCTTGGAAATATGCGTTGTCAAGAATGCGTCAACTGGCATTAAATATATTAAAAACGTACTTAGAACTCACTACTCTATGCAAGCAGGTTGCTATATTGACATGAAAGTGATATCCTCTCACTAGTGATGCTAATCAGGATCACTGGAAATCTCATGAAAGTCAAAATCTAGCTAAGAAATTTTAGTTTTGATAAATCTATATCGATATGTCGACATTTGCCGGTCACCTTTATTTTAGTGATAATGAGAATGAGATAATTAGAGTGCACAGCGTGCTATTAGGCTTGCGTTTGGAGAATAAATTATTACAGCTCGAAAGCTCTGTGGCGCAGTAGCTAAGCAGTAGCTAGAAAGCTATGAGTTGCAGCGCTGAGCGGTTCGGATCCCGAACATGTATTTAACTAGCGTATAAATATTTGTTCTGGTTTGGTATGTTATTTTTGTGGATTTTATGTATAATAATTACACAGAACACAATTAACCCCCACCATACAGGAAGAAATCCCAGTGTGAAAGTAACGTTTAAAAAAAATGATATTGCTTAGATTATGTGGGTATGCTTTAAGGAGAATTTTCTTTAATAGTACTTCGCACATTTGACGTTGCTCCCCGATGATAACAAAAAGAAAATGTTTAGCCAGTATTCACTTAAATTAATTGACTTAATAAGTCAAGACTTACAAAAATGGGTGCAGTGCAGTCAGCCATTAAAATCAAAGAGAAAAATATATTCATATATGGAATTAAGGAAATGAACAGGAAATGACAGATTAAGTCACTAATCATAGACAATCACACATAATATGAACAATATTTGATTAAGGCTCATACATACTAACATTTAATATTGTCCACCTATAGACAAAGAAAAAGTAACATCTGTCATATCAAAACACGACGTAATCAGGGTCGGATTTTGTTGTATAATTATCCTAATTGTACCATTTTTTCATAGTTTGTAGTACATAGTATCGTAATAATACTAAGCGAAAATACTATAATTTTACCTAAAGATCGACTTGTATTATTTTTGATCCTTTTACATTTTAATATTAACCCTACGATATCGAGGATTTCTGTATCGTACATGAGTACCGCGTTTTTTTAAATAAAATTAGAATTAGCTCCCTTTCTGGTCAATCGATGATCGATCGATACTTTTATGTTGCATCCTTGATGTAACTATAATGAGGGGCTACCACGATAAAAACTCTATGCTCCAGAAGCAATCAGTTTGAAAAAGGATTTCAAAATATTTTATGAATCAGATTTTCAGATTCAGTTAAGCAGATATGGTCTCTTTTGTATTTTTTCGTTTTACCCTTATTGAATATAAAATATATTAGATACCAATATTCAAAATTTTACTTACGCTAAGTTCTTTAGACAAAATATAACAGAAATAAAAATAAAACCGTCAAAAAAGAAACGTTACGCCGAAATCCCGGCACATGGGAAAAATATCAAACGTCAAACGTGATATAATTTTTTTTAAATATTATTTCGTACAATATTTTTGGGGGTCTGAATACAACCCTGGCCTAATATTGGTAACGTAACGAAACTAAATGTAAAATAAAACTTTAAAAATGCGTTTAAATAATAATTTAATTGTAACAATATTAATATAAGAATATTTACTGATGATACGATATCCTATGTTTTGTTTTAAATCTTTGTATCGTGATTTTTGCATTCTTTTACCACGCAACCAGACATATTTATGACAAGAAATCTGTCCTGCGCGCGCACCACTGTCGACCGATTCGCGTTGGCCCTAAACTGTAATTTAGGGCCAGCGCACTGGTCCGTTTTAGTTGTTTGGTCGGCCCGGTCCTTACGCTAGTTATATATAAGTCAATGTCCATAGACGCTTATTACGAAACCCATGGGAAGAAATAGATTAATGGTTTCTTTTATATCGCCACCACATTGTTTTTTAATGTTTAATATTCATAAGGAATTTTTAGCAAAAATCAAATGTTATTTTTAGGTTATTGTGTTATATAATGAATACAGAGCATGAAAACCAGGTGAAATCAGGCCTTTCTTTCAAAACTATTCGCATCGCTTTGCGAACAGTAAGCGCTCACAGAATTAGATATTTTGCACTTTTAGTTCTGGTATGCGTTGCCAGTCCAGAAATTTTAAATTTGACATAATATACAAGATGGCCGTCTATCGTCATATATCTGGGCTTTTGCTCTTAAAACTATTTTTTTCATGAATTTATAACAGCCTATCAAAAGTCTACTGCTGAACGTAGACCTCCCCATCGATAGTCTCAAAGGGGGGTGGGGGGTGGGGTGGAGGAGTATATATCCATAATTATCACGCTTGTCGAGCCGGTTAGCAGCCGCAGTTTTTCTATTATTTTGAGCTGTTGTAATGAAGTTGCTCCTACGCACCTTCTGTTCTATATTTTCCTCTGTCGCTTCTTACGTTACGTAAAGGATGATATGAGGTAGTGTATTCTATTACGCCGCAACTACATGACAATTAGACTCGTAACAAAAAAGTCACAAAGTAATTTCCTGAGGATCTATCCACTACTTGTAGGTTTCATCATGTCATCACTTTATATAGTTGAGGGTCGCCCAACACTCAGCTTTTTATGACGAGACTGCCACTTGAGAACTTTTCTTCCCCATCTGTCGTAGGTTCTTCGAGCTATATGTCTGAGTTATTGCCAATTCTGCTTACTACATTTTTAAAATGTATTTCACATGATACATCCTTCCGACATGTTTTTGTACGATCACAAATCAGTTCTTTTCATTGGTGTTCGTGTATTACATGGTGCCAATCTTCTGTGCTGTCATTGCTCTTAGATAAAAACAATTTTAGGAAAAAGATCTTTGCCAGCCACTTTCTATCTGATTTTAGTTATAATATATAAATATATAAAAAGATCACATTTTGTACTATATTCGATGGTTTTTATATGAGATATACTTACAAGCTAAAGGCTAGAATATATGGATTGCAATAATTTACATGATATGTTCCAATCCATCTTTCGATTCGGTATTGCCCTGAATCGTCTAGCCTCAGATTTTGTTTTATAATTTATCTATTGGTTGAGGGAGATGACTTACGACGACGAGTAAACATAGGCTTAGAATAATAAACAGGAACATTTTAACGCTTATTACGAGTCGCCAATTTTAATTTAACCCTCCCAAATTATAATATTATCATATTATTTATAGTCAATAATGATAATAAAATTAAAAAATAAACAAAACTGAAAGAAAAACTTACAAAATAAGGTATTTTCGGAAAAGCCGGCAGACGGTCGCATATCACAGGTGACGGACGGTCCATTTCCGCTTGTTTTCCCTCCGAATACGCTACTATAGTCCTCATTGTCAACAACCGCTCAAAGCCACATCCCGCATTGCCCGCACGTCTTTCAACCCAACGCACCCCCGAGTGCCACTCATTTACACTGGCGATCCAGCTCACACAAAACACAGTGACGCCGGCTAGTAAACATTTTGTCACGCGAATATATTTACGTGAGGCACGCATCTTTTGCTTTTAAATCATTTTAATATATTATTATAATTCATTAAATACATTTCAAAAATCGAGTATCGTCACGGGAGCAGGTGCGCTCAAGCGCAGTGCGCATGCGCTCCCAGCGCGCTACAAGAACGGACTGCACTCTGCAGTGGATCAGCTGGCAGCGTAGCAAGATTACGTCCCTACCGGCTAATCATTCTAAACGCTTTCGGACAAGGAAATCTAGATCCCAAATCCAGTTCTTGCTCATGTAATCTTCCATGCTATGTGATGTAACTGCGATTTTAAAATAAAGTAAATAGTGAAACTAAGATTCTTTCTATGAGGAAAAAATTACGTGTATTCGATGTGTAAGTACATTTTGAAAAACACAATCGGTAATTTAAAAATAAGTAAAATTTAAAGGAACAAAAACCTTTTCGGTGGTGAAGGAAAACATCGTTAGAAAACCTACACGTCCAAAAATGGTTATTAGTAAAAATGTGTTAACGGTAGCTTTTAGTAACAAGTACCTACTATTCGCTTTACTTCGATTCTCACCTTTTTACTAAAATCAAATAAATTAACTATTTGTTATTATATTTTGTTTCCAGTGCTCACGTTCGGGTGCTACTAATGCATTCAAACTCTCCTGAAGCACTAAGATAATGTAAGCCATAGAAAGTAAAGTACGCGAATGCGCACTAGAGCAGCTAACCCATCCGAGAAATGAGAATAGACCTGCGCTCAGCGTGAGACGTAAATAATTTTTATTTGAGGTGTTTATTGGAATACTAGAATATAATTTGACAGATTCCCTTTCCGGAAAAGCGATAGATCAGGGGATAACTACCTACTACACTACCTTCCTACTACTTTAATAACCTTCGAGGCCGAATTTCGATCACCGCAGCCAGTCTCAATATACACTGTTTATCTGTGCAGGCAGTTCACGAGTGTGTGAGGAAACCCAGATGAACTCTCTATTCTCTGACTCTCATAATCTAATAATCCGACAATATGACAATCCGAAATGACCCGGATGGAGTTCGCAGATCCATGTTTACGTGTTTTTCCAGGTGAGGATGAAACACCTACAACTTTTTTCCCGATACCATCCACACCATCTGGATGCTTGGCGATCCACCACTGTACGTTTCACTAGGAGTTTTCTTCCGCGTACGACCTCGCTGTGGAATAGTATACCACCGGAGATTTTCCCGGACCGATATGACCTGGGGACTTTCAAGAAAAAAGCTTACTCCTTTCTAATGGGTCGGTAACGCACCTGCAATTCCTCTGGTGTTGCGGGTGTTCATGGGCGGCGGTAGTAACTTAACATCAGGTGAGCCGTATGCACGCTTGTCCTCTCTTCTATAAAATTAAAAAAAAACTTCCTCCTTCCAGTCTTCTTGACAAAAAACCCCAACAACAGATTTTAATCTATCATACTTACCTGTATTACAGCAGCCACTTTCTTTTTAAATACATTTTAAATAACAATAATTAGAATTTTATTTGAGTTAATACACATGAAAATATTTTAACAATAACAATTGAGTTTGCAAAAGATCTGGCCCCGAATCCTATTAACAAACATGTTCATTTATCATTTCTTCGGTAATCTAGACATCCAAGACTAATTAACTAAATGTAACCAATCACTTGATTACGTTTATTTGCCGTATCCCAGCAAGGAACGCTTAAATGGATATCTTTATCATGTCAATGAAATTGTATCTAATTACTAAAACAAGTTTGGATATTTTTGTTTAAAGGCGTATCTTCTCTCAATCTAAACATTACCATGCCTAATAACGAGTGTAGCTTTAAAGTTTATAAAAAGCAATATAAAGCCTTTTTTTGGGTATAACATTGTATGTCGGCGTTCGAAAACAGTCTAGCCTGATTAGGCTGATTAAGCGATTGTAATGCAAAAGATTCATGCGAAGAAAATTACGAAGAATGGTGATGACTATGCCAGTGCGACGGCTCTGCTTCCATCAACCTACGACCCTAGTGTGACAAGTATTTGGTTTGTAAATTTTTATAATATGACTTCGCCAAAAGTATCAGTAAGCTGAAGTGGCAACGGTCCAACCATACAGCTGATCCAATCATGCCAAAGCCGCAATATGCCGCAATGCAACTTTACCACGTATATTGTAAAGAAATACCCAGAATGACAAACGAGCACACAATTCTACTGTTGAAATAATAAACGAACTATTTATTATGAAACACAGCAGTAACATGATAGACCTTCTTGTTCTTCAGGCTTTCTCTTCAGGCTTCTTTACTTAGTTATTCCATTGTCACTCGTCTCGTAAGAGATACATTTTGTCCCATCACCAAATTTCATCCTAAGATTTTTATTAGAGGCGGCTATGAAACGCGCCAAAGTTACAGCCTACATACTTGTCACTGATGGACATAGGCGTTCTCTCATTTCTGAGAGGGTTTTAGGGCAAGGAAGTGTCCGCTGCGCTGCCCTAAAGCGTGTTGGGAAACTTCACGTACCTTAGGCAATTCTTTTTGTTATATCTCAGATATGCAGAAACTCAGAGAGAGAAAACTCACGATGTTTTCCTTCACCAACGAGCACGTTGTAAATCAGCAATTGAATTGCAACAATTACGTTGATGCCGGCGGGGATCGAACCCGGGTTGCTCGCGTAGTATAGAATATTATTGCAAGCGCTTATCCCCTGAGCTACCACGGCTCTGAGGCTAAGCGTTCGCTGTATTGTTACTTTATGTCCTGATATTTCATGGTATTAGGAAATGCCCGACTATTATAAAATATCAAGAGTAGTAACAGGGTGCAGCGTAAATTGTAACACTTCTTCTGGTACCACGGCTACCCAAACTGCCTAACGTGTCATATATGGCAAATGCTCCAACCAGAGGCATCCATGTCTAGCAGAAGACTTTCACTACTTTAAGTAGAAAATACCTTAAAAGAGTTCACAGTACATTTTTTTCATTTTTTTTATGGAATTTGAGTGACAAACTGACATACAGTCCAAATGATAGGTAAGGGCATGCTGTGACCCATAGACATCTAGATGCGTTGCCATCATTGAGGACTAAGATGGAATGCCACACTCACCATACGAAACACATTAGAGTGTAGTCCCCTCCGGCCAAGCCGGGCCATTCGTGCTACAACCATAATATATCTGCAGCATGACTTTACCACGTTAAAAAAAACTATTTATTAAAATTATAAACTATCATATTTAATTTGTAACATAAACTTAATAAATAAGTTGATACTGGAACATAATATGGTCTAGACTTTAATTGAATTTGTTTATAGCTTATATGTATCAAGCTTATATGTAATTCAATACCAACTTAGATGATCGAAAAATGAAAGTAACTTCACGACTATCTAGATAATTATAATATTGTATTTCAAGGTTGTAAGAATAAATGATTCTGTTAATTTTAATTGTATCAAGTTTTGTACAGCCACGACATAGGTATCACTATAAAAATCAATTGCTGTACCTACGTTAGTCTTGCTAAAACTCAAAAATGGCTTGAGTGATTTTGATAAAAAAAAATTGTACTTCAGTGGGTCCCAAGATGGTTTAGATTCACAATTGGACCCAGTAGGTAGTGCTGTTGTCGAGATCCAGAAATCAGAAGTACGAAATCTTGCATCTTAATTACCAACTAGCGATACACCCCGCCTGGCCACGGGTGATTTCTGGATCTCAATAACAGCGTCACCTACTGGGTCCAAATGTAAATATTAACTATCTAGGGATCCATTCAAACACATAAAAAATTTCAATAAAATCGGTTGGATGGTTTCAAAGTATATAACGGACATAGGGAGAAACATTTCTCTTTTTTATATGTATAACAGAATCACCAGATTGAAACCATGGTTTCCAATATAAGGCAGTAAAATATAACCATTTCGCATTAAGTATCCAGACCGGTAGCGGACAGCAGCGTGAAAGCTGCAAGATGTCTGATACTCCTACCGCGTTCATCAATCCTCCTGCTATTGATACTCTATTCAGCATGTTCATACAATTATAAAGCGATACAACTGTCTTTACTTAGAAACTAATAGTCAGCTGCAAGACGTCTGGTACTCCTACCGCGTTCATCAATCCTCCTGCTATTGATACTCTATTCAGCATGTTCATACAATTATAAAGCGATACAACTGTCTTTACTTAGAAACTAATAGTCAGCTGCAAGACGTCTGGTACTCCTACCGCGTTCGTCAATCCTCCTGCTATTGATACTCTATTCAGCATGTTCATACAATTATAAAGCGATACAACTGTCTTTACTTAGAAACTAATAGTCAGCTGCAAGACGTCTGGTACTAGTACCGCGTTCGTCAATCCTCCTGCTATTGATACTCTATTCAGCATGTTCATACAATTATAAAGCGATACAACTGTCTTTACTTAGAAAATAATAGTCAGCTGCAAGACGTCTGGTACTCCTACCGCGTTCGTCAATCCTCCTGCTATTGATACTCTATTCAGCATGTTCATACAATTATAAAGCGATACAACTGTCTTTACTTAGAAACTAATAGTCAGCTGCAAGACGTCTGGTACTCCTACCGCGTTCGTCAATCCTCCTGCTATTGATACTCTATTCAGCATGTTCATACAATTATAAAGCGATACAACTGTCTTTACTTAGAAACTAATAGTCAGCTGCAAGACGTCTGGTACTAGTACTGCGTTCGTCAATCCTCCTGCTATTGATACTCTATTCAGCATGTTCATACAATTATAAAGCGATACAACTGTCTTTACTTAGAAAATAATAGTCAGCTGCAAGACGTCTGGTACTCCTACCGCGTTCGTCAATCCTCCTGCTATTGATACTCTATTCAGCATGTTCATACAATTATAAAGCGATACAACTGTCTTTACTTAGAAACTAATAGTCAGCTGCAAGACGTCTGGTACTCCTACCGCGTTCGTCAATCCTCCTGCTATTGATACTCTATTCAGCATGTTAATACAATTATAAAGCGATACAACTGTCTTTACTTAGAAACTAATAGTCAGCTGCAAGACGTCTGGTACTCCTACCGCGTTCGTCAATCCTCCTGCTATTGATACTCTATTCAGCATGTTAATACAATTATAAAGCGATACAACTGTCTTTACTTAGAAAATAATAGTCAGCTGCAAGACGTCTGGTACTAGTACCGCGTTCATCAATCCTCCTGCTATTGATACTCTATTCAGCATGTTTATACAATTATAAAGCGATACAACTGTCTTTACTTAGAAAATAATAGTCAGTTGCAAGACGTCTGGTACTAGTACCGCGTTCATCAATCCTCCTGCTATTGATACTCTATTCAACATGTTTGTACAATTATTAAGCGATACAACTGTCTTTACTTAGAAACTAATAGTCAGCTTAGCAACCATCCTGATGTAGACGTGTAGGTGAGGTACGTGTGACATTTTACTAACGTACCATATTGAAATGCACATTTTATCAAAGCGACGTAACAGCAAAGCTCTTGAATACGTTAACACTATTTTTTTGCGCCCGAAGCAAATATGGGCAACCCTCCGGAAAGCCGGGGATGGAGGCGGTGAATGCTCATAGCATACCACGCAGCCAGCTGCGTGGTTATGTGGAGACTTTTACCCACCACCGCCTTTTAGGGACTGGCTTAACGGTCTAACTAGAGATCTCTAAGCCGTATACGAACGCGACCCTCCTTGGCAGAAAGGAGGGCGCTTTAAACACAGTTACGAGAACAATTAAAAATATCAGAGACATGAAACTACATATTAATATTAACATCATAATTATTAAAACGATAAGAAAATACAAGTAAAGGTAATTTATTGTTCTGGTTGGGTACAACCACATACTTCGACGGTTAAGAAGACGAACAAGTTTAGTACATTAGTCTAAAGTAAAAAATGTTAGTGTAATTTGCAAACAGAGAGTTTGCATGTAGTAAAAAGTGGTCATAACACCGCTTCAATGTGTAAAATCTTTAATATTGACTAACATCGCCATCTTTCCACTTTTTTCGAAAGAAACGTGAGAAAGATTCTATACAAGCTGCTCCGGAACAAGAATTCCATAATACTTGTGATAAAAGTTCAACAAAAGAGAACATGTCAGTTTTTTCACATTTGGCGATTCTGACAACGGAAACAATTTTTTTGTATGTAAAATGGTTCCACCACAAATTATAGCAACACTGAAATGTATGTCGATTCATTTCTTATTATCAAAAGATTACAATAGTAATATTAGTTTTACTGCATCTAAACGGAGTACTGAGAAATTAACCTAATGAAATATGCATCATATAATAACCCAAAAAATAGTTTTCATAGGCATTGTAAATTAAAATAGTGCACCGTTCAATAATTAATAGTATAAAACAAAGTTGTAGGTATAATCAGTATTCATAGAGTAACGGTGCGTTATTATCATTATTAGTCAATAATTAATTTCTATACAAAGCAGACTAAAATTATCTTAAAAGTAATATTTTGATCATTCAAGATACATTATTAACTGTAAAGTTAAATTACATTCATTGCAGATATTAAGTATTATTATAGTAAAGTAAAGGCTTAATATAGTCTTTTAGAAAATTTAAATTTATTTTAATTTATCAAGTAATAGAAGTTCAAGTCAAAAATAGTATACCTAATAATAAAGATAAATAACATTTTTAGTATAATTGTAAAATTGGTCCAACATTTTTTAAGTTTTTGAGCGTGTGTAGCATCGTGTTCTTGTAAAGTAGCAGCTTGTTCTAGTATAGATAGCGGGTATTCGTGTAGGGATTGCTTATATAAGCAAGTTGCCGGAGATGAAAATCCATGTGTGTACATATACATGGGCACAATGTATAGTCCTATATTAGGGATTTATGACAGTAAGACATATGATACAAAAGCATTATTATAAAAGGTCGCTATGATGCATAAGCGTTATAAGAGTAGAGTTGTGGATGGAAGTCCTACATATTAAAGACGTATAATAGCAAGGCTATGAAATTAAGCAAGTATTTGGAAATTCTCAAATATGTAAAAGCATTATGTTAGAAATGGGAAGCCCTCTTTTACTAGTTCGCCAATTATTTTTCTCTAGACTACGGTCCAGTTCCAACGCTCACTGCACACGGCTTGTGTAGAGCCGTGTGCCCCCCCTCCCTTAACATTTTTAAAACAAATCCGGAAGAGCGAAGCCCTTGTATCGGGTATTTTTACATAAATATTGTAAGCATTTCCCAAGCAGGAAGGGATTAACTTATAAGAAATTGATTGAAATAAACCCGATAAAAGTGGAATATTGACGATTTATTGTTTTAACTTTTTCGAGCCCTGTTTTCGTGAACGGAGTTCCTTAACTTAAAATAATGTCATAATTAACGAAGCTACCTTCAACTTTAAAATATCAATTTTTGGTCCGATCTACGCAGAACGAGCTTACACTATCTTGAAGTTTTACAGTTGTATGCTAGGGTTTGGATTTAATTTTATTAATTATGGGATCCCAGGCAGATAGTAGCACCCAGTCATCTTCTCTATTGAAATCAAGATGTTTTTTTAATTTCAATAGCCTCGCGAATTATTCTTGGCAAGAATCGGTTCTCTTGCTAGGTTTTGTGGTATATCAAATCTGATATAATGGTTGGGACAATCCTGAACATGTTGACATACGAGTACTGCAGACTTCCCGGAGCGTTGGTAATGCACATCAGCGATATGTTCTTTCACGCGGGTTTTTTTTTGTTACAATTTATCAGCCTAGAGTTATTTAGGAACATTTAAATGTTCTAATAATAATAAATTTCTCAAAGTTTTGTTAAAATAATTTAATAAGAATTTTCATTACAATTATCTAAACTTAAATTTGAATTAAAAGTTTTGTACTCCTGCTACTACGAGCCTCTTTTTCTAATACTACTATTATAATAAACGAAGTAAGATCTAAGTCACTTCACTTATTTACTTGTAGTATAAGTCGCAACGGGCGGCGTCGCAGGTTACATCCAAATTAAAACTTGCATCTGACATGTTGTAAACAAATATGAACTTAGTTTGATTTATAATATCATGGTTGTACTATCATTGTTGTTTATTTTTTGTTACTTCGTATATGTAGTGCATAAAATAAAAGGTTATTAAGTGTACTTGTTTGTTTAAAAAGTGAGTGGATTTATTTTGAAAAAAAATAATATCGTGAAGAAAGTGGTTTGTAAGATATGTAAAAAGCAGTTTTTAGATTTCAAAATAGTACAGACATAATAAAAACTTTGAAATATTTCAAACAAATAAATGTTAAATACTTGTATTTTATTTAATATTAACACATATTCCTCATTTAATGACGTATTTAAAAATGCTTTTACTAAATTAATTGCTACTCTCAAGTCGAGATAAACTTTTACCCGATGCAGGGTACCTACATAGTTGACTTGAATTACTTGAGTCACGAAATTCTACTCGAGTCGCATTTTCTTATGGTCAATGAAGTGTCTGTTTACAGTTTAGTGATGAACTTTACTTCCTAATTCGAACTCTTTATGATATATTATGTAATCAGTATTTAAGTAAAGTATCAATAAATTGATTAAGTATTATTAGTGATAGTTAATTTATTAATAACATTAATGTCTATGTCATAAAGTTAGAGTGATATTATTTTAAAGTAAGAGTAATATTACTTATTAAGTTTGTTAATAATAATTGGGTTGTATGTAAGAACAAATACTAAAATAATTTATAACAAATTGACCCAGCTTCGTTCCACCAATTCGTGTTGCGTGACTCAAGTTTATTTCGAGTGACGTGAATTTCAACTCGAGCTAACTTGAGTTAAGTTTCTCCCAAATTGGCGCATCTAATATTTTTTTAATACACAAATATCAAAACAACTCTTTTTTTAGATTTTTCGATTCCGTTTAGATTTTCTTAAAACTTTCAGGCTATTTACCATAAGCTGTGTATCATTTTTGTGTAATACTATTGAGGGTCGTTTAAATTTCTAGTGAGCCCAAAAAGTGTCTCCTTTCAATTTTTAAGGTAGATAGTAAGGAAACAGAATATGCATTCATAGCAGGATAGTGGTTAAACTATTAAAACACCACATAAAATGCGGGATGTCGTTGTAACTTATTATAAATTACTTAAACATTCATCCATCAAATGTTGGACATCCAACGAAACTTTATTTTAATCATTTTAAGCCAGTGCTTGACTTCTAGCCCACTGTTGGTATAGAAGTCAAGCAGTGGCAAGTGGTGATGCAGCCGGAGATGATAATGCACATTGACTTAGCTAAACAAATGCCTATTCAATATTTTTCAACACACATTGTGATCAGATGCTAAAACCACCCATATATATTCCACTCCTTTACTGTACACGTGACGAACGATGAAACAAACCATTGGGTTGCCAAGCGTGCTTAAGTTGACAACGACGTGGTGGAAACTGGCCGAGCTTCTGCTTGTTCGATGTAGGAACGGAGAGTACGAAAAAAAATAACGTACAATATATTTCAGGATACAGACTACCAAACTGTTAAAAAGTTTGTCGAGAAGAAATGTTTCCTACTACGCATAAACCTCTTTTGCATAAATCTTTACTGATAAGTTTAATATTATTGAGCCTTCAAATTTATTGAGGACTGATCCCGTAGAGCTAATTACATTTAAATTACAATAAGATGTAGATACTTTGTCTACTATACCCGCCTTAATGTTTTAAAATATAGGTACATAAAAGTGGCCTTTACCAACACCTACATACATGAATACAAACTCATTATGAAATAAGTCTCTCGTGAAAAGGCGCAATTTCTATTTAAGTCTTATACTGTGATGGCGTGTGGGTTTTACTTGAACGTCAAAGAAAGCGTTTCATGTGAACGGACAATTTTAGTACTATTTTACATTTTACATATCAACAATGTTTTGAAATAAGCAGCCAAATTTGCAGGGACGGTTTAGATTTTTTTAACTTTAATATCACGTACGCTATCACTTGCTTACGTTAGCAACAGTTTATCATGTCTATTCTATCCGTATAATTCGCGCTAACAGCGTGATGCCCTTATATGTTCAGTGACATTTATATTTTTCCCATCATTCCCAAGTGCAGAAAAGTTGTCAGCAAGCCATTATCTGAGGACGATTGCCGATTTATTTCGTCACGCAATATTACGTTTGTAAATTGTGCTTTTTGTTTCCAACGACTTGGATTTAAATAAATAATACTGTCTGATTAATGTTTTGCTTTGCTTCGGACCATCCATGCAATTTATAATAATAATAATAATAATAATAATAATAATAATACTCGTCAAAGAATAGGAGATCAGCGAAGAGCAATAATGAATAACAAACTTTTGCCCCAAGAAATAGTAAATCAAATTTATAATGAAGTGCAATCAAATTTACAGACTACATTTGCCCAATCAATCTCTGTTACACAAAATAATCAACACACTAATACCCACCCTTTACAAACACAACAACGCATGAAATGGACAGACGAATATAATGAAGCTATAATAAGAATTTACTACAAAATAACTCAATGTGAGAAAAATAAAACAGCATATAGGAAACTCTTACACCAAGAGTTTATAAACCAATTTCCCCATTTAAGTCATTTAACAGAGCAACGCATAGCTGACCAAAGAAGATTAATTCTACATAAGAAATATTTAAGTGTTCACCGCTTAGAATTAATTAAGAATGACTTGCAAGAACAGCATAACGATATACAAGCCAATGACAACTCAATACTTCAGATAGGTATCTCAGACAACGAAGAACCAGATACAGAAAGTTTAGATTTAAATGCTGAAAACCACACAACAAATGAAAATGAAAATTTACACAAGGAAAAGATAATTGCCATAGATGAAATGTTTGCTAAAGCTTTAGAATATTTTGCTAATACAAACCCAACTGAAAGACAATTTATACCAAAGCAGAGGTCATCAAAGAAATTGAGTAAAATAGTAGCCTATGTAAACAATATTTTATTGCCACAATATATCAACAGCGAAATTGAATTTAAAACATTTCAGAATTTAGTGTACTGTGCAGCATGGACTTCAGCTAAGCTCAACGGAGCCAAAATTGAAATAGCTATACAAGTTGATAATCCGTTAGGACCTGAGAAACAAAAGAAATATAATAAGCCAAAGTGGGAACAAAGATTAGAAAACAAAGTAAGTGAATTAAGAGCAAAAATTGCAAGGCTAACACAATATATTAATGGAAACCGAGGTCAAAAATTAATCAAACACGTAAATTCTATACTCGAACAACATAAAATTCATTCTGCCCACGAAGAACATAACACCAAACACGAACACTTTTTAGACACACTTAAACAAAAACTAAAACTTACTAATAGTCGGTTAAAAAGATATAGAGCATGCTCTCTACGAAAAACTCAAAACATTTTGTTTTGCTCAAATGAAAAACTTTTCTACCGTAATATAAAAAATCCTTTTAAAAATAAAATCAGCAGTTTGAAAAGCTCCGAAAATAATATCTTACCATCACCGAGAGAATTACATAGTTACTGGTCTACAATATGGGAGAAACCTAAACATTATAATACAGAAGCGGATTGGATCAAAAATCAAATAGACACATCACAGATTAAAGCCATGCAATTTCAACACATCAAGATAGACACTTTCCATAAAGTAATTAAAAAACTGCATAATTGGAAAACACCTGGATCAGATAATATACATAACTATTGGTATAAAAAGTTTACAACTATCCATCCGATTCTGTTTAATTTTGTTAATAAATTCATACAAAGCCCACATACTTTGCCGCAATACATTAGTTCAGGAATAACGTATATGATACCAAAAGAGCCTAGTAATCTTGACAATCCTGCAAAATATAGACCTATCACATGTTTACAAACATTGTACAAAATAATTACATCTTGCTTAACTGAAACCATTTATGAACACATAGAAGCCAATAACATATTGTCAGAAGAACAAAAAGGTTGTAGGAAATTTAGTCAGGGTTGCAAAGAACAGCTCACAATAGATGCAGTAGTATTAAAGCAGGTACAATCAAAAAGAAAAGATTTATTTAGCATGTACATTGATTATAAGAAAGCTTATGACTCAATCCCGCACACTTGGTTATTAAAAATTTTAGAAATATACAAAATACACCCAAACATAATACAATTTTTACAGGCTGCGATGAAGAATTGGACAACGAAACTTAAAATTAACTCACTAGATGGAATGATAGAAACAGATATTATTGCGATAAGGAGAGGTATTTTTCAAGGGGATGCACTTAGTCCTCTCTGGTTCTGCCTTGCAATAAATCCCTTATCACAAATGTTAAACTCAAAAAACATAGGGTACTCTTTACAATACCATAGAACACAAGATCATCTACATACTCGTACTAACAAGGAAGAAAAAAAACTTAGTCATCTTTTGTATATGGACGATCTAAAACTATATGCTACTACTCAAGATGAATTAGATCAATTAGTTATATTAACGGAAAAATTTTCACGAGATATTGGAATGGAATTTGGTATTGATAAGTGCAACATTAATTCAGTAAGAGCTGGACAGTATTATGAACATAACTATCAGTTGCAAACAGGAGAGCAAATCAAATCTTTAGAGGAAAATGGAGTGTATAAGTATTTGACAGGCCTGTTGGTCTAGTGGTTAGTGACCCTGACTGCTATGCCGGAGGTCGTGGGTTCGATTCCCACCCAGGACAAATGTTTGTGTGATGAGCACGGTCATTTGTTCTGTGTCTGGGTGTAATTTATCTATAATATGTATGTATTTAGAAATATATAAGTATGTTTATCAGTTGTCTAGTACCCATAACACAAGCTCTGCTTAGCTTGGGACTAGACGGCGTTGTGTGATTGTTGTGGAATATTATTATTATATTATATATATTATTTATTATATTTAGGATATAATCAGTCTAAACAAATACATCATAAAGAAATTAAAAATACATTAACAGATCAGTTTCGATATAGACTTCGCTTAGTATTAACATCTCAATTAAATTCGAAGAATATATTTAAAGCTATTAACACATTTGCAATTCCCATACTAACTTATTCCTTTGGCATAATACACTGGTCCAAAACTGAACTAAAAAAGCTACAACGCGAAATAAATACATCTCTTACGAGGCACCGTAAACACCATCCAAGATCATGCATACAAAGACTAACATTGCCACGAAACGAAGGAGGAAGAGGGGTAATAGACATAGTTAACTTACATAACAGACAAATAACCACACTCAGAAATTACTTTTATGATAAAACAGCAATATCATCACTACACAATGCCATAGTACAGAATGATCATAAATTGACACCGCTTAATATGCATGATAAAACATTGCAAAAAAATGAGTTACTTACAGATAACAACACAAAAATTGACATATGGACCCAAAAGTCTCTACATGGAAGACATCGCCATGATTTGAACCAACCTACAGTAGACAAATTAGCGTCGAACGCATGGCTTCAACGTGGTGAGCTTTTCCCTGAGACTGAGGGTTTTATGTGCGCAATTCAGGACCAAATCATAGAGACACGCAATTTTCAAAAGCATATTATTAAAATAAAAAATTTACATACCGACACATGTAGACGTTGTTGTAATGCTTCAGAAACAATTCAACACATCACTGGTGCCTGTAAAGCGATTGTTCAGACGGACTATAAGTATCGGCATGATCAAGTAGCCAATATCATTCACCAAAAACTTGCCTTTAAGTATAAATTAACTGACCAGCCAACTCAAGTATACTATAAATATAAACCAGAAATAGTCCTTGAAAATACCACTCACAAAATGTATTTTGACAGAGCTATACTTACTGACAAAACAATACACTTTAATAGACCGGATATAACATTAATAGATAAAGCGAATAAATGTGCTCTTATTATTGACATTGCTATACCTAATTCACATAACTTACAGACAACAATTAATGAAAAAATTTCCAAGTACACTGAATTAAAACATGAAATTATTAGAATGTGGAATTTGCATAACGCCATTATAGTCCCTATAGTCCTCTCTACGACTGGTGTAATACCAAAAGCGCTTCATCAATCATTAAAAACTTTAGATTTACCAAAACTAACATATATTCAATTACAGAAAGCAGTTTTACTTAATACTTGTAGAATAGTTAGAAAATTTATCTCCACAGAAAACTACCCATAACCAAACAAGTTCATGGTATCCACTTGGCTTTGTCCCGTGGACCATTAATCCAGTTTTGTTAAAAACAAACTGAGAAAACGTAGAAAATAATAATAATAATAATAATAATAATAATAATAATAATAATAATAATAATAATAATAATAATAAATAGGCGTAGGGAAGTGACGACCCCATCGCCCGCTGACGAAACAGTTAAGTGACAAAACTGCTACGTCGGTGCAGTCAGTCAGCGCCTTGCCAAGAGGTGTGAGCGCCGTGCCTCGGCAGTACTCAGGGTGCAAAGGCCCGTTTGTGCTTACGGCCGTACAATGATACAATGAAACGGTGCCGGGCCTGGGCGTCTCCCGTTAATTGACGCCCAATAATGGATGATGGATTTGAGTAGAAAGAGTATAGGGCCGCTGCCTGGGGGTCGCCGGGGCGCGTCTGGAGCTGGCGCTGGACGCGGCAGCATGCGGGCCGCCAGCCGAGCGCGAGGAGCTGCAAGATCACCTAACAGCCCCCCGCATCCATCATCCCCACCAGACGGCTTGATGTCGGCAGGGTCCTCTCGGACTCGGCAAGCGGCATCCGCCGCTGGTGGAGTGCGCCGCATGCGTTGGACAAGGGATATGAACGCAAACGCATTGCGGGCGTACTATAGGGCGAAAGGGGAGGAAACTGCGGGGATTACGTATCGGGCTCAGATGCACTGCTTTTTTTGCTAAGCTGGAGCCGTCTATTCCCGTCACGGAACAAAACCTGGCAGACCGAGTTCGGTACATCATGCGCTCGAAAATATTTGATGATGCCGAGCTCGAACGACTACGACGTGAGGCTATTCCCTCATCGAATGAATTGGCTACGGCTGGGGATGCGGCTCCTCAGGCGACAGACCAGCTGCCACGCGTAGAAGCCGCCATGGATCTTCCAGTTGTGGTTGATTCAGACGATGATGAAATGGTCTCCCACGAACTAGAGCAAATGAGGAGTATATTGGAAGAGGCGATTTTGGAAACGCGCAGCATGCCTCTCGAAAATCGACCGCGACTTCCCCGCATACCCCTAAGCAAGCGAAATCGGGCTGTCGTGAGGGCTCTTAACCCAATGCTGGTAACCTATTTGGAAGCCAGCCGGGACCTTTGCGAGACGGACTCAGTTCTTTTTGGCGCCGCAGTGGCAGCTTGCCGTATTATTGGCGCCAAACTTCCCATGGCTGGACGCGCTACTAAACAAAGTAGCGCCATCCCAGCCTGAAGAAAAAGAATTGAGGACCGTATCGCAAAGGCAAGGGCCCTTATCGGCAGACTGATAAGCTTCAGGTCGGGTAATAATAGACCAAGGGTTGTGCGCACCGTTAGAATGGCGTTTGCTGGGACAAATATCAGTTTGTCCCAGCCGGACATCACGCAGAAACTAACGGAGCGCATAGACGACCTGAAGCAAAAGATTGCTGCTTGGGGGAAGCGGATTCGCCGATTTACCGAGAGGTCAAGGCGGTTCAACCAGAATCGTCTCTTCCAGAGTGATCAGAAGAGGCTCTACAAATCATTGGAGCGACCAGAGGTATGTGGAGCGGGCCCAGGACCGGATCAGGCTAACACTGTCGCATTTTGGCGTGGCCTGTGGTCAGAGCCCGTAAACCACAGCGAGGGCCCTTGGACGGAAGTTGTGGCGAGTCAGTGTGCGAGTATTACGCCCATGGACCCCGTCATCATAACGCCGGATGACGTAGCTGAGGCGGTCCGTAGAGCCCCGAACTGGAAAAGCCCGGGACTCGACGGACTGCATCACTACTGGCTGAAGGGGTTCATGGTGTGTCACGCTGTGCTCGCCCGTCAGTTTCAAGAGGCTCTCAACCAGAAGTCGCTCCCTAGCCTCTTCACTACTGGGATCACTCATTTGGTTCCTAAAGACCAGGTTACCACAGACCCGAGCAAATACCGCCCCATTACGTGTCTACCCACCATATATAAGACACTGACATCCATTTTGAGCGCGAGAATCACTCGTCACCTGGAGCTAAATCAGGTGATGTCACGCGCTCAAAATGGATGTCGGGGCGGTGGTCGTGGAACTAAGGAACCACTCCTCATTGACGCGGTCATTGGCAAAGTGGTGAAACGCAACCGTCGGAATTTCTCCGCCGCCTGGATAGACTACAGAAAGGCATTCGACTCGGTGCCCCATACATGGCTAAAGAGAGTCCTCGAGCTGTACAAGATAGACTGTACAGTGAGAGACTTCCTCGAGCAGTGTATGGGGCAGTGGAGTACGATCCTTTGTCATCTGGGTGAGCGGATGATGGCTGCGGTGAACCACATAAGGATAAGAAGGGGTATCTTCCAGGGCGATTGTCTGAGTCCAATCTGGTTCTGCCTCTCCCTGAACCCTCTCAGTACTTTACTGGAGGGCTCCGGGAGGGGATTTCAGCTTCGGAAAGGAGGTACAAAAGTGACCCACCTTTTCTATATGGATGACCTCAAGTTATTCGCCTCCAGTCGCTCCCATCTTATGGAATTGCTAAACATCACTTGTGAATTTAGCAATTCTATTGGAATGGAGCTGGGAACGGATAAGTGTGCGGTCCTCCATGTTGAGAGGGGAAGGGTTGCTAACTCTGAGGGCATAGACTTATCTATGCCCTTCAACTTAAGGACCCTTTCCGAGGCTGAAACATACCGATACCTGGGTATGTCACAGAACATCGGTATCGATGAGGCTGGTATGAAACAGTCAGTTTGCGACGTGTTTTATGCACGCTTGACCAAAGTGCTTAACAGCCTTTTGTCCGGTGTGAATAAGACACACGCATATAACGGCTGGGTCATGCCTGTCCTCATGTATACCTTTGGCATACTCAGGTGGACTCAGACTGAACTTAACGCCCTGAATAGAAAAGTCCGCACTACCATGACGTCCCACAGGATGCATCATCCGAGATCGTCGGTAATGAGGCTATACTTGCCGCGAAAGCATGGTGGGCGTGGCTTCTTGAGCGCGCTCACCATGCATAATCGCGAAGTGTGCAGCCTCCGTAATTACTTCCTGGCGAGATCGGATGATCCATTCTACAAGGACGTCATTTCTTGTGATAAAGGACTTACCCCTCTATCCTTAGCCAACGAGCAATGGCAAGACCCGGCAGTGCAGACAATTTCCGACCGGGAGACCGTGTGGAAGGAGAAGGAGCTCCACGGGAGGTTCTACAAGGCTCTACATGAGCCTTTCGTAGACACAGTAGCCTCCCTCCACTGGCTACGCTTTGGTGATCTCTTCGGGGAAACCGAGGGTTTTGTCTGTGCAATACAGGATCAGGTTATTAAGACCAACAACTATCGGAGATACATCCTAAAGGATGGCACCGTGGACATCTGCCGAGCTTGTCGCCATCCCGGTGAGTCACTTAGGCATGTCATCTCCGGTTGTTCGGCGCTTTCTAACTCTGAGTACTTGCACAGGCACAACCTAGTAGCCAGAATTCTTCACCAGGAGCTCGCTCTGAAATACGGTCTCGTTGATCGGAAATTGCCGTATTACAAGTACTTGCCGGAAGCCGTGCTCGAAAATGATCGCGCCAGGCTCTACTGGGACCGAGCCATCATCACAGACAGGACTATTCTTGCGAATAAGCCTGATATTGTGCTGATGGACCGGGCACAGTCAAGGATATTTTTGGTCGACATTACCATTCCGTATGACGAGAACCTCGTAAAAGCCGAAACAGACAAGCAAACAAAATATCTGGACCTGGCTCACGAGGTGACCGACATGTGGGGTGGTCTGCCGACTGAAATTATTCCTGTAGTCGTCTCTGCAAACGGGCTAATCCCAGTCAGCCTCTCGGGTCATCTGAGGCGACTGGGACTACGTGGCGGACCGCTCCGGGCTCAAATGCAAAAGGCGGTGCTCATCGATACCGCCCGCATCGTCCGCCGGTTTCTTTCCCTTTCCCCCTAACCCTCGGCCGTTTGGTCTCCCCTGCCGAGGGCCTCCATCTGGTTGGGCTTTTATTTATTTATGTATTTTTGTATTTATTTTATGTTATTAATATTTATGTATATTTATCGTTTCATTTTAATTTATAATTTTATATTTATATAGCCCAACCAGATGAGAAAACTATATAGATACCCCACAATAATAATAATAATAATAATAATAATAATAATAATAATAATAATAATAATAATAATAATAATAATAATAATAATAATAATAATAATAATAATAATAATAATAATAATAATAATATAAAATGGCGTAGGGAAGTGACGACCCCATCGCCCGCTGACGTAACAGTCATGTGACAAAACTGCTACGTCGGCGCAGTCAGTCAGCATCCTGCCAAGAGGTGTGAGCGCCGTGCCTAGGCAAAATTGTAGGTGCAAAGGTCCGTTTGTGCATATGACCCAACCACGAAACGGTGCCGGGTTTGGGCGTCTCCCGTTATTTGGCGCCCATAAAATGGATGATGGCACAAAGAGGAACGCGCATAGGGCCGCTGCCTGGGGGTCGCCGGGGCGCGTCTGGAGCTGGCGCTGGACGCGGCAGCATGCGGGCCGCCAGCCGAGCGCGAGGAGCTGCACGATCACCTAGCAGCCCCTCGCATCCATCATCCCCACCAGAAGGCTTGGTGTCGGCTGGGTCTTCTCGGACTCAGCAAGCGGCACCCGCCGCTGGTGGAGCACGTCGCATGCGTTGGACAAAATCTATGAACGAAAACGCATTGCGGGCGTACTATAGGGCGAAAGGGGAAGAAACTGGGGGAATAGCGTACAGGTCTCGGATGCATAGCTTTTTTGCTGAGCTGGAGCCTTCTATCCCCGTCACGGAACAAAACCTGGCAGACCGAGTTCGGTACATCATGCGCTCGAAAATATTTGATGATGCCGAACTCGAACGACTACGACGTGAGGCTATTCCGTCGTCGAATGAATCGGCTATGGCTGGAGATGCAGCTCCACATTCGACAGACCAGCATCCACACGTGGAAGCCGCCATGGATCTTCCAGTTGTGGTTGATTCGAACGACGATGAAATAGTCTCCCACGAACTAGAGAAAATGAGGAGTATATTGGAAGAGGCGATTTTGGAAACGCGCAGCACCCCTCTCGAAAATCGACCGCGACTTCCCCGCATACCCCTAAGCAAGCGAAATCGGGCTGTCGTGAGGGCTCTTAACCCAATGCTGGTGACCTATTTGGAAGCCAGCCAGGACCTTTGCGAGACGGACTCAATTCTCTTTGGCGCCGCAGTGGCAGTTTGCCGTATTATTGGCGCCAAACTTCCCATGGCTGGACGCGCTACTACACAAAGTAGCGCCATCCCAGCCTGGAGAAAAAGAATCGAGGACCGTATCGCAAAGGCTAGGGCCCTTATCGGCAGACTGACAAGCTTCAGGTCGGGTAATAATAGACCGAGGATTATGCGCACCGTTAGGATGGCGTTTGCTGGGACAAATATCAGTTTGTCCCAGCCGGATATCATGCAGAAACTAACGGAGCGCATAGACGACCTGAAGCAAAAGATCGCTGCTTGGGGGAAGCGGATTCGACGATTTACCGAGAGGTCAAGGCGGTTCAACCAGAATCGTCTCTTCCAGAGTGATCAGAAGAGGCTCTATAAATCATTGGAGCGACCAAAGGTATGTGGAGCGGGCCAAGGACCGGATCAGGCTGACATTATCGCATTCTGGCGTGGCCTGTGGTCAGAGCCCGTAAACCACAGCGAGGGCCCTTGGATGGAAGTTGTGGCGAGCCAGGGTGCGAGTGTTGCGCCTATGGACCCCATCACCATAACGCCGGAAGACGTGGCTGAGGCGGTCCGTAGGGCCCCGAACTGGAAATGTCCGGGGCTCGACGGGTTGCATCATTACTGGCTGAAGGGGTTCATAGTGTGTCACGCTGTGCTCGCCCGACAGTTTCAAGAGGCTCTCGACCAGAAGTCGCTCCCGAGCCTCTTCACTACTGGGATCACTCACTTGGTTCCTAAAGATCAGGATACCACAGACCCGAGCAAATACCGCCCCATCACGTGTCTACCCACCATATATAAGACACTGACATCCATTTTGAGCGCGAGAATCACTCGGCACCTGGAGCTAAACCAGGTGATGTCACGCGCTCAAAATGGATGTCGGGGCGGTGGTCGTGGAACCAAGGAACCACTCCTCATTGACGCGGTCATAGGCAAAGTGGTGAAACGCAACCGTCGGAACTTCTCTGCCGCCTGGATAGACTACAGAAAGGCGTTCGACTCGGTGCCCCATACATGGCTAAAGAGGGTCCTCGAGCTGTACAAGATTGACTGTACAGTTAGAGACTTCCTCGAGCAGTGTATGGGGCAGTGGAGTACGATCCTTTGTCATCTGGGCGAGCGGATGATGGCTGCGGAGCACCACATAAGGATAAGAAGGGGTATCTTCCAGGGCGATTGTCTGAGTCCAATCTGGTTCTGCCTCTCTCTGAACCCTCTCAGTACCTTACTGGAGGGCTCCGGGAGGGGATTTCAGCTTAGGAAAGGAGGTACAAAAGTGACCCACCTTTTCTATATGGATGACCTCAAGTTATTCGCCTCCAGTCGCTCCCATCTTATGGAACTGCTAAACATCACTTGTGAATTTAGCAGTTCTATTGGAATGGAGCTGGGAACGGATAAGTGTGCGGTCCTCCATGTTGAAGGGGGGAGGGTTGCTAACTCTGAGGGCATAGACTTCTCTATGCCCGTTAACTTAAGGACCCTTTCCGAGGCTGAAACATACCGATACCTGGGTATGTCACAGAACATCGGTATCGATGAGGCTGGTATGAAACAGTCAGTTTGCGACGTGTTTTATGCACGCTTGACCAAAGTGCTTAACAGCCTTTTGTCCGGTGTGAATAAGACACACGCATATAACGGCTGGGTCATGCCTGTCCTCATGTATACCTTTGGCATACTCAGGTGGACTCAGACTGAACTTAACGCCCTGGATAGAAAAGTCCGCACTACCATGACGTCCCACAGGATGCATCATCCGAGATCGTCGGTAATGAGGCTGTACTTGCCGCGAAAGCATGGTGGGCGTGGCTTCTTGAGCGCGCTCACCATGCATAATCGCGAAGTGTGCAGCCTCCGTAATTACTTCCTGACGAGATCGGATGATCCATTCTATAATGACGTCATTTCTAGTGATAAAGGGCTTACCCCTCTATCCTTAGCCCACGAGCAATGGCAGGACCCAGCAGTGCTTAGCATTTCCGATCGGGAGACCGTATGGAAGGAGAAAGAGCTCCACGGGAGGTACTACAGGGCTCTTCATGAGCCCTTCGTAGATACAGTCGCCTCCCTCAACTGGCTACGTTTCGGTGACCTCTTCGGGGAAACCGAGGGTTTTGTCTGTGCAATACAGGATCAGGTTATTAAGACCAACAACTATCGGAGATACATCCTAAAGGATGGCACCGTCGACGTCTGTCGAGCTTGTCGCCATCCCGGTGAGTCACTTAGGCATGTCATCTCCGGTTGTTCGACGCTTTCTAACTCTGAGTACTTGCACAGGCACAACCTAGTAGCCAGAATTCTACACCAGGAGCTCGCTCTGAAATACGGTCTCGTGGACCGGAAATTGCCGTATTACAAGTACTTGCCGGAAGCCGTGCTTGAAAATGACCGCGCCAGACTCTACTGGGACCGGGCCATCATCACAGACAGGACTATTCTTGCGAATAAGCCTGATATTGTGCTGATGGACCGGGCACAGTCAAGGATATTTTTGGTCGATATTACCATCCCGTATGACGAGAACCTCGTGAAAGCCGAAACAGATAAGCGATCAAAATATCTGGACCTGGCTCACGAGGTGACCGACATGTGGGGTGGTCTGCCGACCGAAATTATTCCTGTAGTCGTCTCTGCAAACGGGCTAATCCCAGTTAGCCTCTCTGGTCATCTGAGGCGACTGGGACTCCGTCACGGACCGCTCCGGGCTCAAATGCAGAAGGCGGTGCTCCTTGATACTGCCCGCATCGTCCGCCGGTTTCTTTCCCTTTCCCCCTAACCCTTGGCCGTTTGGTCTCCCCTGCCGAGGGCTTCCATCTGGTTGGGCTTTTATTTATTTATGTATTTTTGTATTTATTTTATTTTATTGATATTTATGTATATTTATCTTTTCATTTTCATTTTCATTTATAATTATATATTTATACATCCCAACCAGATGAGAAAACTATATAGATACCCCACAATAATAATAATAATAATAATAATAATAATAATAATAATAATAATAATAATAATAATAATAATAATAATAATAATAATAATAATAATAATAATAATAATAATAATAATAATAATAATAATAATAATAATAATAATAATAATAATAATAATAATAATAATAATAATAATAATAATAATAATAATAATAATAATAATAATAATAATAATAATAATAATAATAATAATAATAATAATAATAATAATAATAATAATAATAATAATAATAATAATAATAATAATAATAACAATAATAATAATAATAATAATAATAATAATAATAATAATAACATGATACGGTGCCGGGCCTGGGCGTCTCCCGTTAATGGACGCCCAAATAATGGATGATGGATAAGAAGATAGTGCGCAAAGGGCCGCTGCCTGGGGGTCGCCGGGGCGCGTCTGGAGCTGGCGCTTGACGCGGCAGCATGCGGGCCGCCAGCCGAGCGCGAGGAGCTGCACGGTCACCTAGCAGCCCTCCGCATCCATCATCCCCACCAGAAGGCTTGGTGTCGGCTGGGTCTTCTCGGACTCAGCAAGCGGCACCCGCCGCTGGTGGAGCACGTCGCATGCGTTGGTCACAAGCAATGAATGCAAACGCACTGCGGGCGTACTTTAGGGCAAAAGGGGAAGAAACTGGATGTTTGACGTATCGGGCTAGGATGCATCGTCTTTTTGCTGAGCTGGAACCATCTTTAACCGTCACAGAGCAAAACCTGGCAGACCGAGTTCGGTATATCTTGCGCTCAAATATATTTGATGTCGCCGAACTCGAACGGCTACGACGTGAGGCTGTTCCCTCGTCGGATGAAAATGCTACGGCTGAGGATGCGGCGCGACAAATGTTAGAGCAACCCGCAAACGTGGATGCCGCCGTGAATACCCCAGTTGTGGTTGATTCAAACGATGATGGAACAGTCGCCCAGGAACTGGAATTAGAGCATATGAGGAGTACATTGGAAGAGGCGATTGTGGAAACGCGCAGTACGCCTCTCGAAAATCGACCGCGACTTCCCCGCATAGCCCTAAGCAAGCGGAATCGGGCTGTCGTGAGGGCTCTAAACCCAATGCTGGTGACCTATTTGGAAGCCAGCCGGGACCTTTGCGAGACGGACTCAATTCTGTTTGGCGCTGCGCTGGCGGTCTGCCGTATCATAGGCGCCAAGGTTTCCACGGCTGGACGCGCTACTGGACATAGTAGCACTATCCCAGCATGGAGAAGAAGAATTGAGGAACGTATCGCAAAGGCTAGAGCTCTCATCGGCAGACTGATATGCTTCAGATCAGGCAATAACAGGCCAAGAATTGTGCGCACCGTCAGGATGGCGTTTGCTGGGACAAATGTCAGTTTGTCCCAGCCGGATATAACGCAAAAACTGACGGAGCGCATAGATGATCTGAAGCAGAGAATCGCTGCTTGGGGAAAGCGGATTCGGCGATATACCGAGAGGTCGACACGGTTCAACCAGAATCGTCTCTTCCAGAGTGATCAGAAGAGGCTCTATGAATCAATGGAGCGACCAATGGTAAGTGGAACAGGACCAGCACCGAATCAGGCCGACACTGTAGCATTCTGGCGCGGCCTGTGATCAGAGCCCGTAAACCACAGCGAGGGCCCTTGGATGGAAGTTGTGGCGAGTCAGTGTGCGGGTATTACGCCCAGGGACCCCGTCATAATAACGCCGGATGACGTAGCTGAGGCGGTCCGCAGGGCCCCGAACTGGAAAAGTCCGGGGCTTGACGGGCTGCATCACTACTGGCTGAAGGGGTTCATGGTGTGTCACTCTGTGCTTGCCCGACAGTTTCAAGAGGCTCTCAACCAGAAGTCGCTCCCAAGCCTCTTCACTACTGGGATCACTCATTTGGTTCCTAAAGACCAGGGTACCACAGACCCGAGCAAATACCGCCCCATCACGTGTCTACCGACCATATACAAGACACTAACATCCATTTTGAGCGCGAGAATAACTCGTCACCTGGACTCAAATCAGGTGATGTCGCGCGCTCAAAATGGATGTCGGGGCGGTGGTCTTGGAACCAAGGAACCACTCCTCATTGACGCGGTCATTGGCAAAGTGGTGAAACGCAACCGTCGGAAATTCTCCGCCGCCTGGATAGACTACAGAAAGGCATTCGACTCGGTGCCCCATACATGGCTAAAGAGAGTCCTCGAGCTGTACAAGATAGACTGTACAGTTAGAGACTTCCTGGAGCAGTGTATGGGGCAGTGGAGTACGATCCTTTGTCATCTGGGCGAGCGGATGATGGCTGCGGAGAACCACATAAGGATAAGAAGGGGTATCTTCCAGGGCGATTGTCTGAGTCCAATCTGGTTCTGCCTCTCTCTGAACCCTCTCAGTACCTTACTGGAGGGCTCCGGGAGGGGATTTCAGCTACGGAAAGGAGGGACAAAAGTGACCCACCTTTTCTATATGGATGACCTCAAGTTATTCGCCTCCAGTCGCTCCCATCTTATGGAATTGCTAAACATCACTTGTGAATTTAGCAGTTCCATTGGAATGGAACTGGGGACGGATAAGTGTGCGGTCCTCCATGTTGAGGGGGGAAGGGTTGCTAACTCTGAGGGCATAGACTTATCTATGCCCGTCAACTTAAGAACCCTTTCCGAGGCTGAAACATACCGATACCTGGGTATGTCACAAAACATCGGTATCGATGAGACTGGTATGAAACAGTCAGTTTGCGACGTGTTTTATGCACGCTTGACCAAAGTGCTTAACAGCCTTTTGTCCGGTGTGAATAAGGCACACGCATATAACGGTTGGGTCATGCCTGTCCTCATGTATACCTTTGGCATACTCAGGTGGACTCAGACTGAACTTGACGCCCTGGATAGAAAAGTCCGCACTACCATGACGTCCCATAGGATGCATCATCCGAGATCGTCGGTGATGAGGCTGTACTTGCCGCGGAAGCATGGTGGTCGTGGCTTCTTGAGCGCGCTCACCATGCATAATCGCGAAGTGTGCAGCCTCCGTGATTACTTCCTGGCGAGAGCGGATGATCCATTCTATAAGGACGTCATTTCTTGTGATAAAGGACTTACTCCTCTATCCTTAGCCAACGAGCAATGGCAAGACCCGGCAGTACAGAGCATTTCCGACCGGGAGACCGTATGGAAGGAGAAGGAGCTCCACGGGAGGTTCTACAAGGCTCTACATGAGCCTTTCGTAGACACAGTAGCCTCCCTCCACTGGCTACGCTTTGGTGATCTCTTCGGGGAAACCGAGGGTTTTGTCTGTGCAATACAGGATCAGGTTATTAAGACCAACAACTATCGGAGATACATCCTAAAGGATGGCACCGTCGACATCTGTCGAGCTTGTCGCCATCCCGGTGAGTCACTTAGGCATGTCATCTCCGGTTGTTCGGCGCTTTCTAACTCTGAGTACTTGCACAGGCACAACCTAGTAGCCAGAATTCTTCACCAGGAGCTCGCTCTGAAATACGGTCTCGTGTCTCGGAAATTACCGTATTACAAGTACTTGCCGGAAGCCGTGCTCGAAAATGATCGCGCCAGGCTCTATTGGGACCGGGCCATCATCACAGACAGGACTATTCTTGCGAATAAGCCTGATATTGTGCTGATGGACCGGGCACAGTCAAGGATATTTTTGGTCGACATTACCATTCCGTATGACGAGAACCTCGTGAAAGCTGAAACAGATAAGCAAACAAAATATCTGGACCTGGCTCACGAGGTGACCGACATGTGGGGTGGTCTGCCGACCGAAATTATTCCTGTAGTCGTCTCTGCGAACGGGCTAATCCCAGTCAGCCTCTCGGGTCATCTGAGGCGGCTGGGACTACGTGGCGGACCGCTCCAGGCTCAAATTCAGAAGGCGGTGCTCCTCGATACCGCCCGCATCGTCCGCCGGTTTCTTTCCCTTTCCCCCTAACCCTCGGCCGTTTGGTCTCCCCTGCTGAGGGCCTCCATCTGGTTGGGCTTTTATTTATTTATGTATTTTAATATTTATTTTATGTTATTGATATTTATGTATATTTATCTTTTCATCTTCATTTATAATTATGTATAATTAGAACCCAACCAGATGAGAAAACTATATTGATACCCCACAATAATAATAATAATAATAATGGCGTAGGGAAGTGACGACCCCATCGCCCGCTGACGTAACGGTTATGTGACAAACCACTACGTCAGCGCAGCCAGTCAGCACCTTGCCAAGAGGTGTTAGTGCCGTGCCTCGGCAAAAATTAAAGGCGCAAAGGCCCGCTTGTGCACATGGCCCCACCATAAAACGGCGCCGGGTCTGGGCGTCTCCCGTTAAATGACGCCCAATTTTATGGATGATGGAATATGCAAAAACGCGCAAAGGGCCGCTGCCTGGAGGTCGCCAGGGCGCGTCTGGAGCTGGCGCTGGACGCGACAGCATGCGAACCGCCAGCCGAGCGAGAGGTGCTGCACGACCACCCATCAGCCCCTCGCATCCATCATCCCCACCAGCTGGCTTGGTGTCGGCAGGGTCTTCGCAGGCCCAGCAATCGGCACCCGCCACTGGTGGAGTACGCCGCATGCGATGGACAACCGAAATGAATACTAACGCATTGCGGGCGTATTTTAGGGCGAAAGGGGGAGAAGTTGGAGGTTTGGCGTATCGGGCTAGGATGCATCGTCTTTTTGCTGAGCTGGAGCCATCTTTAACCGTCTCAGAGCAAAACCTAGCAGACCGGGTTCGGTATATCTTGCGCTCAAATATATTTGATGTCGCCGAACTCGAACGACTACGACGTGAGGCTGTTCCCTCATCTGATGAAAATGCTACCGCTGAGGATGCGGCGCCACAAATTGCAGAGCAACCCGCAAATGTGAATGCCGCCGGGAATACCCCAGTTGTGGTTGATTCAAACGATGATGGAACAGTCGCCCAGGAACTGGAATTAGAGCATATGAGGAGTACATTGGAAGAGGCGATTGTGGAAACGCGCAGTACGCCTCTCGAAAATCGACCGCGACTTCCCCGCATAGCCCTAAGCAAGCGGAATCGGGCTGTCGTGAGGGCTCTGAACCCAATGCTGGTGACCTATTTGGAAGCCAGCCGGGACCTTTGCGAGACGGACTCAATTCTTTTTGGCGCCGCACTGGCAGTGTGCCGTATTATAGGCGCCAAACTTTCCACTGCTGGATGCGCTACTGGACAAAGTAGCGCTATCCCAGCCTGGAGAATAAGAATTGAAGAACGTATCGCAAAGGCTAGGGCCCTCATCGGCAGACTGATATGCTTCAGGTCAGGCAACAACAGGCCAAGGATTGTGCGCACCGTCGGGATGGCATTTGCTGGGACAAATGTTAGTTTGTCCCAGCCGGATATAATGCAAAAACTGACGGAGCGCATAGACGACCTGAAGCAGAGAATCGCTGCTTGGGGAAAGCGGATTCGGCGATATACCGAGAGGTCGACACGGTTTAACCAGAATCGTCTCTTCCAGAGTGATCAGAAGAGGCTCTATAAATCGTTGGAGCGACCAATGGTAAGTGGAACGGGCCCAGCACCGAATCAGGCCGACACTGTAGCATTCTGGCGCAGCCTGTGGTCAGAGCCCATAAACCACAGCGAGGGCCCTTGGACGGAAGTTGTGGCGAGTCAGTGTGCGAGTATAACGCCCATGGACCCCGTCATTATAACGCCGGATGACGTAGCTGAGGCGGTCCGTAGGGCCCCGAACTGGAAAAGTCCGGGACTCGACGGGCTGCATCACTACTGGCTGAAGGGGTTTGTGGTGTGTCACACTGTGCTCGCCCGACAGTTCCAAGAGGCTCTCAACCAGAAGTCGCTCCCGAGCCTCTTCACTACTGGGATCACTCATTTGGTTCCTAAAGACCAGGCTACCACAGACCCGAGCAAATACCGCCCCATCACGTGTCTGCCGACCATATACAAGACACTAACATCCATTTTGAGCGCGAGAATCACTCGTCACCTGGAATCAAATCAGGTGCTGTCGCGCGCTCAAAATGGATGTCGGGGCGGCGGTCGTGGAACCAAGGAACCACTGCTCATTGACGCGGTCATTGGCAAAGTGGTGAAACGCAACCGTCGGAACTTCTCCGCCGCCTGGATAGACTACAGAAAGGCATTTGACTCGGTGCCCCATACATGGCTAAAGAGGATTCTCGAGCTGTACAAGATTGACTGTACAGTTCGAGACTTCCTCGAGCGGTGTATGGGGCAGTGGAGTACGATCCTCTGTCATCTAGGCGAGCGGATGACGGCTGCGGAAAGCCGCATAAGGATAAGAAGGGGTATATTCCAGGGCGACTGTCTGAGTCCAATCTGGTTCTGCCTCTCTTTGAACCCTCTCAGTACTTTACTGGAGGGTTCCGGGAGGGGATTTCAGCTTCGGAAAGGAGGTACAAAAGTGACCCACCTCTTCTATATGGATGACCTCAAGTTATTCGCCTCCAGTCGCTCCCATCTTATGGAATTGCTAAACATCACTTGTGAATTTAGCAATTCTATTGGAATGGAGCTGGGGACGGATAAGTGTGCGGTCCTCCATGTTGAGAGGGGTAGGGTTGCTAACTCTGAGGGCATAGACTTATCTATGCCCGTCAACTTAAGGACCCTTTCCGAGGCTGAAACATACCGATACCTGGGTATGTCACAGAACATCGGTATCGATGAGGCTGGTATGAAACAGTCAGTTTGCGACACGTTTTATGCACGCTTGACCAAAGTGCTTAACAGCCTTTTGTCCGGTGTGAATAAGGCACACGCATATAACGGCTGGGTCATGCCTGTCCTCATGTATACCTTTGGCATACTCAGGTGGACTCAGACCGAACTTAACGCCCTGGATAGAAAAGTCCGCACTACCATGACGTCCCATAGGATGCATCATCCGAGATCGTCAGTAATGAGGCTGTACTTGCCGCGAAAGCATGGTGGGCGTGGACTCCTGAGCACACTCACCATGCATAATCGCGAAGTGTGCAGCCTCCGTGATTACTTCATGGCGAGATCGGATGATCCATTCTATAATGACGTTATTTCTAGTGATAAAAGCGCTTACCCCTCCATACTTAGCCAACGAGTAATGGCAGGACCCGGCAGTACAAAGCATTTCCGACCGTAAGACCGTACGGAAGGAGAAGGAGCTCCACGGGAGTTACTACAGGGCTCTACATGAGCCCTTCGTAGATACAGTCGCCTCCCTCAACTGGCTACGTTTCGGTGACTTCTTCGGGGAAACCGAGGGTTTTGTCTGTGCAATACAGGATCAGGTTATTAAGACCAACAACTATCGGAGATACATCCTAAAGGATGGCCCCGTCGACGTCTGTCGAGCTTGTCGCTATCCCGGTGAGTCACTTAGGCATGTCATCTCCGGTTGTTCGGCGCTTTCTAACTCTGAGTACTTGCACAGGCACAACCTAGTAGCCAAAATTCTTCACCAGGAGCTCGCTCTGAAATACGGTCTCGTGGGCCGGAAAGTGCCGTATTACAAGTACTTGCCGGAAGCCGTGCTCGAAAATGACCGCGCCAGGCTCTACTGGGACCGGGCCATCATCACAGACAGGACTATTCTTGCGAATAAGCCTGATATTGTGCTGATGGACCGGGCACAGTCAAGGATATTTTTGGTCGACATTACCATTCCGTATGACGAGAACCTCGTGAAAGCCGAAACAGATAAACGAACAAAATATCTGGACCTGGCTCACGAGGTGACCGATATGTGGGGTGGTCTGCCGGCCGAAATTATTCCTGTAGTCGTCTCTGCGAATGGGCTAATCCCAGTCAGCCTCTCGGGTCATCTGAGGCGACTGGGACTCCGTGACGGACCGCTCCTGGCTCAAATGCAAAAGGCGGTGCTCCTCGATACCGCCCGCATCGTCCGCCGGTTTCTTTCCCTTTCCTCCTAACCCTCGGCCGTTTGGTCTCCCCTGCCGAGGGCTTCCATCTGGTTGGGCTTTTATTTATTTATGTATTTTTTCTAATTTTCTAACTATAACCTTTATGTATTTTTGTATTTATTTTATGTTATTGGTATTTATGTATATTTATCGTTTCATTTTAATTTATAATTATATATTTATATAACCCAACCAGATGAGAAAACTATATAGATACCCCAAAATAATAATAAAGTGAAAGTGTTTTATAAAGTGAAAATTTTACAAAAATTTTATAAAAATAATATAAAATTTTAAATTTTTTTACCAAAGTACTTAACAGACTTTTGTCCGGTGTGAATAAGGCACACGCATATAACGGCTGGGTCATGCCTGTCCTCATGTATACCTTTGGCATACTCAGGTGGACTCAGACCGAACTTAACGCCCTGGATAAAAAAGTCCGCACTACCATGACGTCCCATAGGATGCATCATCCGAGATCGTCGGTAATGAGGCTGTACTTGCCGCGAAAGCATGGTGGGCGTGGACTCCTGAGCACACTCACCATGCATAATCGCGAAGTGTGCAGCCTCCGTGATTACTTCATGGCGAGATCGGATGATCCATTCTATAATGACGTTATTTCTAGTGATAAAAGCGCTTACCCCTCCATACTTAGCCAACGAGTAATGGCAGGACCCGGCAGTACAAGTCACTTAGGCATGTCATCTCCGGTTGTTCGGCGCTTTCTAACTCTGAGTACTTGCACAGGCATAAACCAGTAGCCAGAATTCTACACCAGGAGCTCGCTCTGAAATACGGTCTCGTGGACCGGAAATTGCCGTATTACATGTACTTGCCGGAAGCCTTGCTCGAAAATGACCGCACCAGGCTCTACTGGGACCGGGCCATCATTACAGACAGGACTATTCTTGCGAATAAGCCTGATATTGTGCTGATGGACCGGGCAAAGTCAAGGATATTTTTGGTCGACATTACCATTTCGTATGACGAGAACCTCGTAAAAGCCGAAACAGATAAGCGAACAAAATATCTGGACCTGGCTCACGAGGTGACCGACATGTGGGGTGGTCGGCCTACCGAAATTATTCCCGTAGTCGTCTCTGCGAATGGGCTAATTCCAGTCAGCCTCTCGGGTCATCTGAGGCAACTGGGACTCCATGACGGACCGCTCCGGGCTCAAATGCAGAAGGCAGTGGTCCTCGATACCGCCCGCATCGTCCGTCGGTTTCTTTCCCTTTTCTCCTAACCCTCGGCCGTTTGGTCTCCCCTGCCGAAGGCTTCCATCTTGTTGGATCTTTATTTATTTGTGTATTTTTTGTATTTCTTTTATTTTATTGATATATATGTATATTTATCTTTTCATTTTAATTTATAATTATATATTTATTGAAAACAACCAGATGAGAAAACTATACAGATACCCCAATAATAAAAATAATGAGCTTATACCCACTTATGTCAAGTACATTTTGCATCTAAGACAATGAATTAGAAGTATATACACATACAAAATCACAAATTAAACTCTATTTATGAGTTAAAATATAGTACTTAAAATGATTGTTCATTACCTATAGCGTACGACGCATCCCCTAATGTCAGTTTATAATAAATTTGTGTTTGGAACTATGATTTTTTTTTGGAATTCCTCAGCTTTCTCAAGTGTGCTGAGGAGACTAATGGGGTCTATAGCTATAAGCTACGCTGCGTGGTTTCCTTGGTTTCAGATTCATATAATGTCCGATTGTTTCCAAGAGTCTGGGCAGAAGCAGCTGGAGACAAAAGCGTTGAAAATGCCTGCTAGGAGGTAGACAAGTGGCGGTGAGTATGTTTTTAGCACCCTGTTGCGAATGGCGTCGGGTCCGGGTGCTAATTTTTTTTTAAGATTTTTTATTACTACTGTGACTTCGTCGACTGTCACAGGATCTAAGGAGTCACCCGCAGGTGGTACTGCAAACTTACGATCGACCCCTGCTTCGACCTCTGATAAGTGAGCGGGATCTATAGGTTCACTAGACGGGGTACATTGACTCTCTTGCCCACAATATGAAACGAATCAGCAGTATACTGCTATTTCACGCTGAAACCTATTTTAAATCAGCCAAGCCATTTGTATTGCAGCCATAATATTCAACAACATGGAGCTACCGCGGATAAGACGACACTTCTTACAATACAATAAACTCTGAAAAATAGAATCGTGTCACAAAACATGCCACATTTCGTTACGGTGCATTTCTTGGATGCGTAAATGCGAACAACGGAAATACTAAGAAATGTTTACTCGTTTATTTACGATTGTATTGATGACTGTAGTTTCGAACTTTTTATATATTTTTTTAATATAACCAGTGTCTTTCTTTGGCTTCTCAAGGCTTTCGGTCACGAATTTAAACCTTTCCTTTTAATCAACTGGTCCCTGATTCTTTGTAACGGTATTTCATACTTATCGTTTTAACACGTATTAGTTAAGGTACTGGTTACAGGCGGAGCGAGATATTGTACAAAAATAGTATTAAAATATAAACTTACGTTCATTACGACATGCATGCTTACATATCCTATTTGATAATTTTTTCACTCCTATGAATGGCCTAACCAATATCCTAATCGAAGTTTTATTTAAAATCTAAGTGTTTGCAAATAAAAAGTCATACTATACTAATTGAAAACTTTGTGGAAGATTGGCAAACGAGCATACCGCTCACCTGATGGTAAGTAACTGTCGCCGCTCATATACATCTGTAATGCAGGTGCGTTGACGGCCTTTTAAAAAGAGTAAGCTATTTTCGTAAAAGTCTCTATGTTTTTATTTAAAAAAAAAAAAAACTGGCAAATCACACAATGATCTGCCAGTCATCCAGATAATATGCATGGTATCGCGAATTTTGTCACGATGTGCGATTTTAAAAATTGGTGACTTTACAGCGACTGTATAAAATAGACTGTAATATAATATGTTATATAATCTATTATTATATAATATATATATATAATATGTTATTACATCTCATATACCGCTGCAACGAGTGACTGGTCGTAACTCAGCATATCCGTGATGGGACAAGCTCCCCCGGAATAACAACGTCATAAGTACTATGCTCGGTTGTTACTCCATAACAACACTACTCTGTTGTATGGTCCGTTAAACAATCGAAAATTCAATAGCTGATAACAAGGTACTTTTTACTTAAACGTGAAGAAATAAAAATTTCTACCGTGGTCCACCGTAAGCCTTTCCAGGATATATATTATTCATCATTTACTAACTTATACCACTACCAAAACGTTAAATAAAAACTTAAAGCTGACTTCAAAGTACTCAAAAGATTAAAATAATTTCCACATATTAATAGCTTCTGATTTTCTATTTGAGCGTGACCATCTGCTACAAGTATCTATTTACTTACTAGAAGGTTTTAGCATTGTTCTATAAATGTAAGAATGAAATAATAAACGTGCTACATATTATTATTCTGAATTATTATTACTACGTATTATTATTATTATTATTCTGAATTATTATTATTATTCTGGATTCGGCGCTTTAATTCTTGTGTACACTATGTCTTAGCACCCACTTCAGAAGCTATTATGTTGAAATTAAATTTTATGTCTTTTAAAATGACCAAAGAATATTTTTATAGTATAGGATGACAAACGAGCACACCGAACGTCTGATGGTGAGTGGATACTGTGGCCCATAGACATTTACATTTATCCTCAATAAAGAATCAAAATTCACATGCGTTGTCACCTCTAAGGACTAAGACGGAATGGCTCGTTTCCAGTAAAAAGGGTACCCGGTTCTCTACACTCATCATACGAAGTACAGCAGCATTAAGTTGCTATTTCACGCTGGTATTATGTATGTAAGAGTGTGGTCCTACCCCGGTCGGGCCAACACATTCGTGCTACAACTATAATATAGCTGCAGCGTGACTCTGTCACTACTGACACCAATATTACAAACATAAGCCTAATGACTCTCATGTAAGAAATATTATCACCTAATTACTCAATATAAACAATTGCCTAATTACTCAAAAATAAATATACCAACTATTTATTGCTTCACTTTCATACTCTAAATATCCTTTATTTGATCTTTATAGCATAGATTAATACTGGCCTTAATTTGGCCTCAATTTGATAAGTTGTTATAGGTTTGTATTTAGTAATTTTATATATGCACGTAGTAATAGTGCGGACTTTTATAGAAGTAAACAAGTAACAGCCTATTTATGTCACACGACAGGCCACACAGGACATTACAGTTTGCATTTTTTTATATTATAACAGATATGTTTACCAGACGTAACACTACCTGACTCAACGACTTCACGTACCGCACGAGTGCGCTATCAGAACTCATTAGACACTAGCACGTTGGCTATGCCTTGTATGCGGCTAATCATTCTAAGCGCTTACTAACAAGAAAAACTAGTCAGTTATACTAGTTTGATACGTGTTATTTCTCTTGGTATGCAAATACTTAACTAAGGCAAACGCTCTTCTCAACAACCTGTTTTCTATTAGAAGGGAAATTATAATAATTAATTATTTCATACATACTCCTTATCATAATCGTCTGATTTGTGTGTTCACGCGAATTATATAATAGTAGACGTCCTTGTTGTATTATAATATGTACATTAGCTTTAAGTATACCGTAAAAATCTAGCAGCGTTATTACATACTGCGTCTGAATAGATGGATAAAAGTGACCATAAAATATCTGGTTTGGATTCGAACTGACATGCTACTATCGGTGTGGTTTTGTTTTGGTTTGGTGGTGTAATCTTACTCAATATTGTTGCTCATGTACTGCAACAGTGTAGGAGCAACCATAAATAATTTTTATTTATAAGATAAGGGTAACAAACGAGCACACAGTCCACCTGATGGTAAATGGATGCTGTGGCCCATAGACATCTACATTTAACCTCGATTAAAAATAAAAATGCCGATGCGTTGTCACACTTGAGGATTAAGATGGAATGCCTAGATTCTAGTAAAACGGGTCTCCGGTTCTCTGCACTCACCATACGAAACAAAGCAACATTAAGCTGCTATTTTACGCTGGTATTCTGTAAAAGCGTCGTCCTTCCCCGGTCTAGCCGACCCATTCACGCTACAACCATAATAGCGGCAGCGTGGATCTACCACGTAAAATAATTAAAAATACATAAATAAATAAAACATGAAACAGAATATTGGCGTAGACTAAAGGACTATTAATGAACTAAAGTGACTAACTTACAGTCTGAAGTTACAGATGGTAATGACTACTGCAGACAACGGACACCTGCAGCTGACTTCAAACAAGAGAGGCTACAGATGCTTTATCACCTGTGAAGACTAAGGCGGAATACCTCAGAGCTTGTAATTAATTTAAGAGTTAAAATATTACTTTCCACTGGAAAAGAAATCCTAAAGTATGTAAATTACAAAATATTTCCCTTTACCAATGTAACACCAGTTCAGTTTTTATTAAAGCATCACAATAGTTTCATACTAATAATTAAACAAATGTGAGTAACAGAAAACAAAGTTCAAAATTTTAAAATATTAAAGTTTCAAACTAGGTTTTAGTTTACCAATTAGTAATTGGCAGCCGGTACGGCAGTGCTACGGTGCTAGGGTTACCATCTCTCGACAGGACCAACCCGGGAGATATTTATGTAATCGATTACGGTGGGGGAGGGGGTGAAACAAAATCTTATTCATTTATTAACTTTTACTTAATTTGCTTTCGAGCAACAGCTTTGGCGTGTAATGTTTGGCGATTCCCCAAAACGAGTGCGAGCGACGGATGCATATAATTTTTAGAAAAACCGGAGAAATTATTGCACCCTGGGAGGTCGGTAGATTAACCATTATTACCGGAATCTCCCGGACAATCCGAGAGGGTTGGGAAACCTAGGTAGTGTTAACCACAAAGAAGACTACAAGGGCGTTGTCAGCCCTGAGTAAAATGAAAAACTAAGATAAGATGTCACATATATTAATTAAAATGACTACCTCTTCCAAACCAAAACACAGCATAGGATATTCCACAAAAACTAAAATATCTGGACAAATTTTGAAAATGTTGGGGTTTCCGAGTTGTTGTCGCGAGAAATTAATATTTGAAAAATAAAGTTTTTTTTTATTAAGAAGCTACAAAAAAGTACTTTAAACGAAACTAATATTACCACCTAATACCTTGAAAATGTAATTTTTTAATCACTTTAAAATTCAATATGTATGCGTTTAGCTAGATTAAACGTACTTCCGTAATACTTAAGTGACGATTGTTTACAATGGAACTCGTAGGTTATTACGCTCTGTTTTCTCACAAGCTTTTATTTTACTTGTTTTCTTTGTATATCTTTCCGGTTCCAAATGCTTAATGAACTTTCGTCGGCTTGTACATTCGATTGAGCTCAAATTTGTCATAATTACAATCATATGGTACCATGGAAATGAACATCAGATCACTACAATAGCTTTTTTAAATACATAGATTTTATTTAATAACAGCTGGCCAGGCAGACGTTGCTCTGCCATTTCCGACGATCCTTTGCCCAGTAAAAAATTATTAAATTCGCAAAAAAAAAAACAATATCGAGGATAGTTTATTGGGATAAAAGCTATCCTATCTTCAAAGTAGCAGCAAATAGTAAACATTTACAAAAGTTCAATGACAACGTTATACATCACTATATTTGCGTTAAATGATTTGTTTATGTTTTAGATTTCGAATTCAAAGTAAAGCCTATAATACCTCCTATTGCTGGGCACAAAACTAATTTTTTGAGAGAATTTCTAGCAATTCGTCTGCCGCGCTACTCCAATGCATGTTAGCAGAGTTCATATAATGTGTTTGGAATAGCTTATTCTTCATTTAGATTTTCTCAAGATGATTTCCTTAACTGTCAAGCATGGGAAAAGAGCACTTAAAAACATTTTTAAGAGCTGTATTATTATGTGTATGTATTTCATTGGTTCCGGGGAGACCGGAAGTGGGTTGCTCGCGTACTGTGAAATGTATAGCGAGTGCTTACCTGAGCTACCAAGGCTCTTTTAGGTTTTGTTTTGGGTTTGCCCGAGTCATTCACATGCTTCCTTCTCATCTGACTCCAATCTTGTCGCATGCATATTATGTACGGGGAAGTTAATGATACCGATTGTGTAAAGCAGGAAAAAAATTATATTTCTAATTATATTATCTGTGTTTCCTATTGGAAACATAAATATAAAACAGCGTGAGAAATTTGCTGAAATATTTTTAAACTGAAGCTAGAAACAAGGAGCTATTAAAAAAGCAATAAAGAAAACATAATCATAAGCAGGTTGTATGTGCTGGTTTGTAGGAGGCGCTTGAACTTCCTTTCGCCTCGAGAGGGACAACTTTTTATTGGTATCCTTATAGTTACGTAATCAACCATCAGACCGATGCTGAGTACGTAGCTATAAGGATACCAATAAACGTCATCTAGTATAATCACGGAATCTTAATGTTAATAACTGCAGTTTTTTTTCGGTAAGTTATTAATAACTAACGAAAAGAAATATCTCAATGTATTATGCCATGCAATTTCAAATGATTTATTCATGACCTGCTCCTTATTCTTTTATATTTTAATGCCGTTTTGTTTAGTTATTTATTCATAAAAAACTCATGGTACATTATGATTGAATAAAAAGTTCGTTTATAGTGATTGGAATTGCTATATCAAAAAATAAAACGTGGAAGTAAATACTATGTAAGCTTTGAGTATTCAACCAACTCAAAGTATATAAATTGACTATATCCACCGACAATATTTATTTATTTATTTTGTCATTTTTGGGAATTTTCCCAGGATTTGTCCTAGTTTTAAGAGCGTCAATGAGCCGTTCATAAGGGTCTTAAATAGTGTCAAATTAATTTAATAATAATCAAAAAAATCTTTTTATAGATACTTGTTAAAAATGAAGTCATTTTAGCTAAAGTTAAGAAGAGTGCGAAGAAGACTTATTTATAAATAAGTAAAAAGATCTTCTTTCATAGAATAAGGGTAACAAACGAGCACACAGTCCATCTGATCGTAAGTGGATGCTGTGGCCCATAGACATCTACATGTATCCTCGATTATGAATCAAATTGGAGATGCGTTGTCACCCGTGAGGACTTAGATGGAATGCATCGTTTCTAGTAAAAAGGGTCCCCGGTTCTATACACACACCATACAAAACACAGCAGCAATAAGCTACTATTTGATGCTAGTATTCTGTGAGAGCGTGGTCCTTCCCCGGTCGAGCCGACCCATTCGTGCTACAACCATAATATAGCTGCGTGGCTCTACCACGTATAAATCTTCCTGTCATAATGTTATGTTTGTATGCGAGGTGATTCATAATGGCTCTCAAAACAGCACGTCAAATCGGCTACGATGGAAAATTGGTCTTTTGTTCATTAATACAACACTGTAAACTTTCTTAAAAACAAGACCACCGTATTTCTGCTCCGCGCTTCCGGAATAGTTAGTAGAAACGCTACCTCATTAAAGAGCTGTTGAGAGATTTTATTTACCGGTTTCGAGCTCGCTTAGGGAAACTCCATTGTAATTCCATACTCACCCGAGGCCTTGCCGCTTTAAGGTGCTGCTATCTAACGCTACGTTATGCATCGCTTTCGTATAGTTTAAGGTATAGTAAGACACAAAATGTATGGGAATCGGTAGCACGAATCTTTTTTTGACGTACGTTATCGTCTATACACTGTAGAGAACTACGAAATCTTTCTCACCGACATTTCTACGGTGAGAACTGAGAACGCCATCGAGAAGTATTAGTTTTAAGTTTTCCTGGGGATTTCGTTATTTTAAGTTTAAAATATTTTTATTAACAACAAATAGAATGCGATCCACGATTTTTTATTATTTTGTGTGGCATTTGGCAGTCGAGGCAAGAAAGCAAAAATGAGAATTAAGGTACGCAAAATTTACTATTTAAAGTATTACTAATTAACATGAAAATAATAAATAACAGTAAAGGAGGGAGTATAATCATTAACAGTTATTGTAATTAGTAGTGTTGGGACCAGAGAAGTCTTAAATTTGTTACCCTTAAAAACGGTACAAAGAAGTCACATCCTTCATTGGATCTTAGTGCAAATTTAGATTTTTTTCGTGACAATCGTTGAAGTTTTTTTAAACTTAAACGTAGACCTCAAGGTTGTGCGTACATCCCAAGGTACACTATTACCTTGATATAGTATGATAAAAGAGTTTATGACCAATAAAATTAAATAAATGTAATATAATACCCAAGTAAATGGGGCGCCCATATTTATAAAGTATCCGCGTGATAAATATCATCAAATGAAATATCATCATCATTATCATCATTACGGCCCTTCATAAGTCCACTGCTGAACATAGGCCTCCCCCAGGGAATACCACAAAGCACGGTCCTAATATTAGATATATATGTACCCTTATTTTAACTATTTATTTGATTAATAATCATTAGATTTTAATAGTTGTTTCAAATAAATATATCTAAATCGTTCCAGTGGTATAACTCACTCAACGAATTTTTGCGACGATGCGACTAAGATGTAATGCCTCGTTTCCAGTAAAAAGGGTCTCCGGTTTTCTACACTCACTATACGAAACACAGCAGCATTAAACTACTATTTCACGCTGGTATTATGTGAGAGCGTGGTCCTTCCCCGGTCGAGCCGACCCATTCGTGCTATAACTATACTACTAATATAACTGTAGCATGGCTGTACCACTTATGAATATAATATGTATTAAGAAATTTATGGATGACAATAACCCTAGGAATGAGATAGTCGCTACTAAACTATTTCCAATATGATTTGTTTAGTTAATTGTAAAACAACATAATGCATGATTGTAAACATTTTGTTTTTAATTTCCAGCAGGGTTTTGTGCCTATCCCTGGACACAGGTTTCTTCCAAAATAGGGGTAAATTAAACATAATAATGACCTTTAATAAGTACTATTAATAATGTATATTGAATTTAAAAAAACCTACTGTGTTGTATATGTACATAGTTTGAATTTATGTTTTGACTTGTTTTTTGGGATTACGACTTTAGATGATGAGTGTTTTCTATATTTATCGGTATTAATACTAAATTCTAATAAAAAAGTTCTTCAACAATTTCAAGGAGACATTTTATTTAAAACATGGACAATAAAAAAGTACAGATTATTATAATATATGTTATCTCAAGCCCAACGTCTTCTCTGTCGAATCCTCTCTTGTTCTAATTCTACAAATTAACATTCTTTGTTTGCTTATTATCATTCCGTATATTCTTCTCACTTAAAAATAACATTTTTCTAATGATCTGAATGTTTTTTTTTTGGTTGACGGCGCTAAAATGGAAGTGGGTTGCCTATTGAGAACGGTTGGAGATTTCGTCAGTATAGTAGATTTTAGTGCTGTTGGGATCTGGGAGGTGTTAGGGATGTAGGTTGTGTTAGGAATCTAGGATTGGTTGGAGATAAGTACTGGATCCTTGCTGCAGCCAGGAGTGTTTCTAGTCTTCATCATCTGAAAAAGATCAATTGAAAAACTTGAAGTTTTTACATAATTTTCTATATTTCTTTCATAGTTATTTCCTTATTATAATATCGTTGAAAATATTTAAAGGTTAAAAGATGTAATGAATAACTTGAAATTTAAGTAATTAATAATTACTTATTAATTATATATATACTATATATATAATAATTATTTATTTAATTTTTTTAAATCTTAATTTCAAATAAATAGTTAACATGCTAACACACAACTAATACGTAAATTATGAAATTATTATTATTATTTTTATTTAAGTAAAAATGTAGGTACTTACATCATGTGTAGTTGAAGAAATGCTAATAGCAGGAATTTCAGGTGGTATAATCATTAAATCTTTATGTAGCTCTCCAGGTATCACTGTTTTATTAATTTTGTACAGGTAACCAGTAACCACATAGGCTGTAAAATAATAAGTTATTAGTCTTACGCTGAAGTTATTTATATTCAAATATACATTTTTTTGAATTATATATTTTCATTGAGAAAGTGTAAGGTCATCATATTATCATGTTAAAATGAAAGTTTGTCAGTTGATATCTACTAAAGTTCTATTTATGTTAAAGCACCCTGTTCTCTTAGTATGTAAGAAATATTTTTAATGAATGCTATGAGCAGCTTTATTCATTTTTGGCCATTTCTTTATTTAAATCACTCCACACTCCTTAAGCAAACCAAATAAAACGACAGTGAACTCAAAATTCATGAAATGAACTATGCATTTAAAACTTTATTTAAGCGCTCTTGATTTTTATTGAAGATTTTAGAACAATAAAACTAGAACTTACTTTACTTTTCGCTACTTTTTTCACTGCGAGACTTCGATTCTTTGGCTGTGGAGCAAATTACATAGCTCTTCGTACTTTTGAATACACCACTGTAGTCCGTGCACTAATTCTGTGCTTTCTATTAATCACCATTCCCTAGAAATAAACAATAATCTTTGTTTAACAGAATGGATTAATATCAATAGACAATGAATACACAGACAGAAAAATAATCCAAACTCATGTTTAATATAGTTACTTACTTTTACATGAAATCTACTATTATTATAAACTGTTCTGTAAAATGTTTTTTAAATGTTATGTTTGAGAACTTTTTTCTATTATTTAACATTTTTTATTACGAAGAATGTCCACCGCCACTACACAGTAATATTTCATCCTTTATTAAATAGGTTACGTCTTTCGTGGTCCCATATTTTTTATAGGATAAGGGTGACAAACGAGCACACAATCAACATGATTACGAACTAAAATGGTGATGCGTTGTCACTACTGAGGACTAAGATGGAGTGCCAGGTTACCAGTATAAAAGGTCTTCGGTTCTCTACACTCACGTAACACGGCAGCGTTGAATCCACCCATTCGTGCTACAACTATACTACATACGTAGCAGCAGAATGGCTCTATCACTTATAAAAGCGTATTACTCGTACTTATGATATTAACTTTATCCCAAAAAAAAAATTAAAAAAAAAAACTTATACTATAATTTTCAGAAAAACAACTTCTGTGAAAAACATTTGTACATTTATAAAGTTTCATTTATTGATTAATTTGATTCCAATGCTGACATACCTTTAATCCAGGTTTAAATAACTGTTCAAAACAAATATTTACTTTAGAAAATATCCTGTTTCTGGTATATTTATGCATACAATTTACGTTTATAGAATTTTTTCAAACTTTTTAAACGTTTCCTTAGTAATTAATTATGTATTACAAAAAGGATTTCTGGAAATTTAGGTAGTATGCTTACTTAAACCTCTTAGACTATAAATTTTAGATGTGGATGAACTCGCATTCATGCAACTGTGATGTGTTCAGAGAGCACGAGCCGCGTGTGGGCGATGTGTAAATAAATGAAACAGAATTTGACGCCTCCGCCCATCCACGCATTACTACATTATTTTACTTTTATTGTTAAAAATATGCTGCGCTTCACTAGTATAAAGGCACTGCCCAAATCAAACTCTAGTTTTCATTTTCAAAAATAAATAAGATGAAATGCTCTGAAATCAATCTCTCTCCGATCGATTGGCGTTGCTGTCTCGTCAAACTATAAGAGTATTTTTTTATATAATGATTTCTTATATTTACGCGAACACTACACATTAATAAAACTATTTATACAGACTTTATCGCGTTTAATGAACGTATTTTCAATTCCCGACGTTTCGGGTGCTTTACAGCACCGGGGGTTTGAGATGACGTACCAATATCATAGCTAGCCCGGCTATAATTTTTGGTCCGATCTATGCAGAACGAGCTTACAATATCTTAATATCTTGCAGTGGTATGCTTGGGTTTGGATTTAATTTTGTTAATTATAGGATTCCAAGCAAATGGCTGCAGGAGCAACATCCATCTTCTCTATAGACATTAGAATGGTTTTTTTTCAATAGCCTCATGTATAATCCTTAGTAGGAATCGGTGTCGTTTTGCAAGTATTTGTAGTTTATCAAATCTGATGTAATGATGTGGACGATCTTGCACATATTCACGGATTGCAGACTTCCCGAAGTGTCGGTGCCTCACATCAGCTATATGTTCTCTCTCGTGCGTTTTTCAGGGAAAACATCCGTACAAATAGTTTTATTCAATGTGTTTTTTTTATTCGAATATAAAATTATATTATTCCATGGTAGCATTCCGAGACACGGTAATGATAAGAAGTCGCAATGCAAACCACACGCATTTACAAAAGCATCTATATATTCTCAGCTTATTTCCTCTTTACAGTGTGCCTAAATTTCTTGATGTCCTTCTATAGAAAACATTATTGAACGTTGAATAAATAAAAACCAGCCCCAGACTGTTATAGCTGTTGAGATAACGCTCGTCTTTGTGTCGCCATCTGCACTTACCCTTGTATTTGTGTAATTTGGACGTAACTGTCACCCAGATTACATTTTACACGCCTTCATGCATGTTTATGTAGACAAGGCGATAAAATGCATAGTATTCTCAGGTTAATTCGACGTTTATTTAAATTCATTACGAAAACTTAAAAGAGTCAAGCATTGGTCTTTACAAAATTGTTTTGTAAATATATGAAAGAAATGGTTTTTCGAGTCGCCTGGTATAGTAAATGGCGCATTATAGGCTATCTAGACATTTGACCAATCAACAAATGCATAAAGGCTCACTCACTAAGCAAACCAGATCTCCATATTTCTAAAGTCATCACTACTTAAAAATCGAGCGATTAAGCTGTAGACTTGTTACACGTCACCAACGCTTACAAACCTATCGACTACGCTAAATCTTATGTTAATAGGGCCGATTTCTGTGAGTTGGCGAATTTGATCAAATCCTAGAGACCCCATAACACTTATAAATAGAAGGTTCAGTAACTTGAAGTTAGACATTCATAGAGTTTCAAATCGCGTACAAACTTTAAATTGCGGTTAACTTCATTAACGAAACAAGGTTTCATTTGCAAATATATTTCATACGAAACAAGGATAAATTCATACAATATACTGCCCGCAAAAGAGCATATTTCCATTTACACAGACATTTGGGAGTCCCGATTTTTTTACTTCTTTAGGTATGGTTTCGGCTTGTTGAAGCTTGCAGCTTGAGGTAGGGGAGGTACTTCTACTCTCCTCTCTCCTTTCGCGATGGTTTTCCTGCCTCCTCCTCCTGTCTTAGTCACCTTCGATGAAATAAAAAGAACTCACAGTTAGCTCAAGCAGGCCATTCTTAGTGGACTTGGAGAATCCACTTGTGAGTCAACCATCGCAGCCGAGATGAAGCCGAGTAAAAAGAGTTGTTAGTATGGCGATTCGCCACTTGCTCTATCCTCTCCGACTTTGTTGCGACCGCACTGCTGACACTGTGGTGTTTTGGAATTATAGTTGTAGAGTAGTGTTGGTATTACGATACGCTGTTCTTCCTCCGTATTTTGAAACCTGGTCAGCTGAACCAAAGACTAGATTCGCCGCCGGTGTTAAGAAGATTGTTGCTTCTAAGCACCCGTTTTTAGTCACTCCATTACCTTCTGTTTCGCACGGGGATTTTGCGTTGTTGAGAGAAATCGCGCCTTGTGTTTCTGAACACCTTACCTAAGAAAGAATAGAGGGAGTGGTTAACATTTTCGAGGAAGGGCCGCCTTGGGGCTGAGGTGGAGCAGCAGTTGTGAGCGAAAACTACGACAAAAATATTCGACAAAGGTTGAACATCATAAGATTTGAGTCGGTGCGAGTTCGTAGCCAACGCGAGGTACATACGGTTAAGAATTTGCCCATTAAAAATGGTAAAGCTTCGGGATTATGAAAAAATTATAAATACAAACTTAACCTGTACTGTTATCTTATAAATCCCAATAAAGTATTTATTCTATTAATCGTTTACAAAAATAAATCTTAAAGATACTTTGAAGATAGATTTTGTGACAGAATATTGCGTAAAAAGCTGTGCCACGAGATATTGTGAACGTTGTTTAAAATGTTGTAATATGTCTATTCGGTTGTAATATGAATTAAAAATAACCATTCGTGTACGTACACTTACCTAGCTCACAATATATTTAACTTAACTTCACTGAAAAATGACACCAGGAAGCGTGATACACTATGTTATAATGTTTAAAAATATTCATCTTGGTCATTGGTTTTATCTAAATTTTTGAACCAATCGTAAAAATAACATTTATTTCTATTCCTTGAGAGCTCGACTAGAGGATTGACGATCATGTTACCAAATGTGTGACTATTTTCAACAACTTTGTTAAAAATTATTAAAGAAATGTTTTACTGTCCATCAATTGAAAATTAAAGACTGCTGTAGTATGTGAATTATACTTTTATATAATTGCTCGATTTATTTCTGATTGATAGTATACGATTACAGTCTTCCTCTACGTAAATCGTGTGACACAAACATTTTAAAATCTTAACACGAAATTTAAATTTAAAAGTTTTGAATATTGTACCATCATTAAAGTAACAATACATATAAGAATCAGTTAATGAAACTGCCATTCAAGATTAACGTTACTGTCCGCAGTCTGCCGTAAAATACGCATGTCTGTTCTTCTGCAAGTCTTGTAAAATCATTCTCTTGTTGCATTCCGTATATATAATTCCTATTTGATATTCAAATATAACCTATGCGCTTCTTCTCTAAATTATATTCTTTATTAATTTTTATATCAAAATAAATCAAATAAATACAACTTAGCTGATTATAACAAGGTGTCGCATTAACTTAGGAAGATATATCAGTACACCGTCCTTTACCGACGGCACTGACGGTACGCAGTGGTTAACCTATGTACAGTATTGTTGGCGACGCGCCTATAAGAATGTTTCAGTTTGTTAAGTCAACCGATGACGAATAACTTTTCGAAGACTCATTGTCCAATGGAAATGTTCTGATAAGAAAATGCTTAGTTAAATCTTAAAGAAATGTCGAATTAATGATATGAATGTCTTGGGTTCAACTCCCAGGCCGGACTAGTTTACTGTTTTCTAAGTAATATCTTTCAATAAATTCATATAGGGAATTTTATGTTATAAATTATGTTACCGGATTTGTTCCCCGGTTGAAATCGTCTTTCCAACGATGTAAATTCAAAGGAATATTAAAGTGAAGTTAGAGATCGGATTTGTTCCCCGGTCGAGATGATCACTCTGTGCATAAACAGAATTAACGGAAATTAATTGCATAAGTATTGTCTTGTATAAATTTGATATGTTTGTACGAAAACAAATGCCTATTTGTTATGATTGATTAATGAAAACATTCACTTGTATTGTTATCTGATAAGAAACATGATAACTGATAAGAATCTTATCAGAGATAGTTTCCTACAGTTTGAAAATTATGTAAAAGCACTTATTTACCTAATATTGTTAAAATTAGTGTATTTCAGACTTTCATTATTTCTGATAGCCGAGAGCCGTGCAAAGTTAGTTGTTCAAATAGTGTGAGTTCACGGAAGCACGCTGACCACGCCCCTAGGAGGCCAAATATGTAAAAATTTAAAATGTTTGTAATTTCAGCAATTTATGTAAAAATGACTTGTAAAACATTTCAGGTTGATTGTACGTGCTAAAAAGGTGAATTCTGTGTTATTTTTATGTGAAAATTCCTGTGTATAAGTGAAATAATGATAGTTTTGTATAAGAAATTTAAAAGTGTTTTAAATAGTGAAATAAATAGAGAAAATGTAAATTAAACTATTGTATTAGTTAACATATGTATAAATTCAAGTGGGAAACATTGTTTTAACTTTCTGTGTTAAATATTTAAGAAGTTTGGATTTTGGATTTGTGATTAAAATAGGCATATTTTGTTTTGTAAATTAAAGGATTTTTGTGATACGAAAATATAATGTATATCATGGTGTAGATATTGTTTTGTGCTATCTAAATAGATAACTTGTATTTGTGTATGACTTATGTGAATAAAGAAATTAAGTGAAATGTGAGAGAGTAATAGTACAAATTCATGTTATTAAGTTGCGCAGGCACGCGAATGGCGCGGCTCACTTTCGCGTATAGCTCTGGGGGTAGCTTAGTGAACGGGTTTTATTGCAATTCGCTCGCACCGCACGTTTTTACATGGGTAGGCTCAACAGCATGTTGGGCAGACACAGTAAAATGTCCCTCCGCAACAAGCGAACCCTATATAAGGTCTGCATACGACCTGTCATGACCTACGCGGCCCCCATTTTCGCACATGCTAAACCCAAAGCCATCAATGAACTACAAATAGTTCAAAATCTATTCTGTCGTAGGGCCACTAACTCGCCCTATTATGTCCGTAATGCCGACCTCCATCGAGACTTAGAGCTCCCAACAATCCAGCAGTTCCTCAAATCACTCTCTGAGAGATTTTTCAAAGCCTCAGAGTCCCACCCAAATCATCTCATTCGTGAGACAGCTGCCTATGCAGCCCCTATCCACACTCGCTATAGTGTGCGCAGACCGAGAAACTCTCTCTCGGACCCCCCCAACAAGCTTTCGGCTGACCTGAACTGCCTCCTGGCGGCTCGGGCCGAGCCTACATAACACATCCATTAATCTGCCTTAGTTAGGCATTCTTCTAAGCGGCTTTTCGCCGCTTGCGCCCTCCTTTCCGCCAAGGAGGGTCGCGTTCGTATACGGCTTAGAGATCTCCAGTCAGATCGTTAAGCCATTTCCTAAAAGGTGGTGTTTAGTGGGTAAAAGTCGCCACATAACCACGCAGCCGGCTGCGTGGTATGCTATGAGCATTCACCACCTCCCTCCCCCGCTTTCCGGAGGGTTGCCCATATTTGCTTCGGGCGCAAAAAAAAAAAAAAAAAAAATTGCAATTCGTTCGGGGAAATAGTTCGGAAAAATAAGAAAATCCTTCGGGAAAAGTGAAAAACCAGCAGTCAAGAATAAGTGTAGGGAAGTGATAGGGAAAGTGATTACTCTCTCACGGAACGGTTTGAAGATAATTGCTGTTTTATTCCCAAGTAATTCATCCCTAAAGTTATACAGTCCACATCGAAGAATTAAGGCGTCGGGACCGGGATGACTTCGGAAGACCCGTAATCCCCGTCTGAACCTACTTGCTGAAAAAGAAAGAGGTTATCGCCCTAGTGTGTTACTCCGTTGCGGAGATCACATACGTTGCTCCCGAACCCAACGTAGGCGTTATAGGAGGCCGGATCGAGAGAAGCCTCGATTCCTCCCTTCTGTTTCTTTATAGAACGTTCCAGCCCGTCTGGTTCGTTTTAAATTGGTCCTTCCGAACCTGTTTCCTTTTCAATTGGACCTTCGGAGCCGGATTAAAAGGACCACCCGAACCCCGCCAGCTGGATCATGGAACCAGCTGTGGACTGCTGGTTGTGGAAAAGAAGACCTTCGGAGCCGAGTGAAGATCAGCAACCGAAGGAAGCCGGAGGTTTGAGCTGAAGCAATAGGACCAAAGGCCAGAAGACCAGGACGTCAGCGCTGAAGGACTGGACCTGGAACTACCGGAAGAAAGAAAACCGGGATTGCGGCCTGGGGCGTGTGCTCGCATGGGGCACGTATCGCAGCCGGGCGCAGGTGTCTTGTGAAGGCACTCATCGTGGCCAAGCAGGGCTTGGCATTTTTCCTGTCGGGCAAGCGTGCTCGGCATTTCCTGTCGGACGACCGTGTCTGGCATTTTCCTGTCGGACGACCGTGTCCGGCATTTCCTGTCAGGTCATCAGAGGGTGCAAGAAGAAGCATCCACCGCTGCTGCTGCCAGGCGAGGGTGCGCGTGGGCACCTGACTGCATTGCGGCCGGAGGAGGGCGCTCGGACGAGGCGTCACCGGCAACTGGGCGGCGAGCACAGCATACATCCCGACCACCTAACGGTGCCAAACGGTTGGGCTCTGGCACAACACCTTCGGGTGGAGCAGTTCTCTCGAGCGAGACTGCGCTTGCACTACCGCTCGACTGTTTCGTCATATTCCTTGGCGGGACAGTTCCTAAACCTTTCCTCCATTCCATTCCTGCACGACTCCATCCCTGGACGGCTCACCTCGGTAGGCCCCGTCCAGGATTGATAGGGCTGATAGGGCTGTTAGGGTGGTAGTAGGGTTGTAGGGTTGGGAGATAAGGGAGGGGAGGGGTAGTGGTGTTAGGTTGGGGTGTAGAAGGGTTGTAGGTAAGGGGTTGTAGGGACCGTAGGGACAGTTAGGGACCGTAGGCCAACAATCACCTTCCTGCAAGATGAAGAAGGCACAAGACCAGACAGGGAGAAGCGAAGGGAGCAGGACAAGGACAGGGCTCTCAAGAAAAGCTAAAGAAGCGGAACCATCTGGAGCGACCACAGCTACTGCGTCAAATGGAGCAACTCCTTCAAGTGGAGCCACCACCGACACGTCCACATGCACGTGGGACTCAGGGACGTCCGTGGCAACGACAAGCAACAGGACGGACACCAGTGGTACGCAGGCCAGCACCGCACAACAATCCGTTATATCGAGGAGTGAAACGGTGGTCGAAAAAGTAGGTCAAAGGACCGAAGAAGCGGCATCGTCAAGGACAGTAATCGGGCACACTAGTGATAAAGGGTCACAAAGAGGTAGTAGGTCATCGCGATCGGCGAGGCTGAAAGCCGAATTAGAGGCGCGGATTAAATTCGAACGCTCAGAGCTCGAACGAGCACAGGCAGCTGCTGCCTTAGCCAAGTCTCAATTGGAGTTGGCACGACTCAACCGAGAAGAGGAGATCGACTCGAGTGAGGATGATGAAGAGCGGAATACTTAGGTGGAACCTTTCGTAAGGAGTTGGGTTCAGCAGACCATAATGAGCGCGCCGGTTAGTGTAGCACAACCCGATATTACTGATAAGGAAGCGTGTAAAGGATCACGCCGCAAAGGGGCGGAGATCGAGCGCAACCAAGGAAATGCACAGAAAACACACGCGAGTGAGGTGTCAGAATTGACCGAAGCGATTGTGAGTGCAATAAAAATAGCGGGTAAAGATAAGTCTTCCCAGCTTCATTTCCTCCAGGAATTACCGGTGTTCGATGGAGACCCGGGTGAATGGATAATTTTCAAAACGGTGTTTGAAGACACGAGAAGCCAATTTTCAGGGGTGCAGAATGTCACACGCCTTAGGAGGGCATTAAAGGGCACCGCTAAGGAAGCGGTTAAGTCGTTGTTGTTTACTTTGTGTGAACCTGAAGAAATAATGAACGCTCTCGAAAGAAGATTCGGTAGGGTTGAGATGCTCATTCTAGCCGAAATCGAGAATGTAAAGCGTATGCCAAGATTGGCAGAAGATTGCCGGAATATAGGATCTTTTGCAAGTCGTATTACGAACGTGGTTGCCACGATACAAGCGTTGAATCAACCACAGTATTTGTACTCACCGGAGTTAGTGAGCCGCATAGTGGAGAAACTCGGAACTATGATTAAATTTAAATGGTTTGAATATCGAGCTCAGTATCCTTTGGAGCCAGAGTTACAGAAGATGGCCAAGTTTTTAAATTTATTGAGTGAACAATTTTGAACGTCCTTAAGCAATGAAAATGCGCCTGAATAAAGGAAGCGTCCTGAATTCAGGAAGCAAACTGTACACACTGCAAAGGGAGGTGTACGCAGCTGTGCCGTGAGCGAGCGCTATATGCGCCGAAGTAATTCGAACGAGCGTCTAGAACGCCGAAATAGTAAAGGGCACAACCGACAAGTGGTTATGACAACCCAGGACAAGCCTGTAAGTCGGGTAACACATAAGTGTGTTATATGCAACAAGGAGCACTCTATAGTGAGTTGTTACAAGTTTAAGGACATGAATATTCGCGAGAAATGGGAAGCAGTCAAAAAAGCGAAAGTATGTTTCCAATGTTTGTCACCTAACCATAGGAGGTTAGAGTGCAAAGCGAAAAAATGTGGTGTAGAGGGATGTAGAATGTCACATCATCGAATGCTACACCGATACCCCAATGAAAAAACCTCGCCACAAGGGGACGAGGGGGGTAAAGATGCTCAGATCACAACTGTTAGTACAGTGAATGCACTGGCATGTGCATACTTAAATATACCGGTCGAGTTGTATGGACCTAGAAGAAAGGCCAAGACAACAGCTCTTCTGGATGAGGGATCGACCATGACACTCATAGAGGAGTGGATGGCTCAGAAATTAGCGCCTCGCGGACGTAAAGAGGGATTACGTATCGAAGCCGTGGGAGGTATGCGAATTAACGACGACAGTTCGTATCGCTTAAACGTTAAGATAAAAGGCATTTACTCGAGCGACTTAGAAGAGATAAGTGTACAAACAATTAAGTCACTTAACCTTTCTCCTCAGTCGGTAAGCCGAGAATTATTGCAACGGTGTTCTCATTTGACACCGATTAAGGATGAGTTGATGTATGAGAGGTCCAAACCTACCATATTAAATGGTCAGGACAATTGGCATCTCATAGTTACTCGTGAATTAATTTCAGGAGGTAAGAACCTACCTGTAGCATCGCTCACCAAACTTGGATGGGTGTTACATGGTCACATATCGGGTGGTATTAAACCGATCAAGATCGTTAACCACATTTCCACCAAGAAGGAGGAAGATATGGATAAATTGATCAAGGATTATTTTAGTTTGGAATCTCTGGGAGTGTCGGCTAGAAAGCCCGCGAACGACCCAGAAGAACGAGCTTTAAGTATTTTGAACAAAACGGTACGTCGTATACCTAATAATAGGTACGAGACTGCTTTGTTATGGCGCACAGACAATGAGTGCATGCCGTCGAATAAAGCGCAGGTTGAAAGTCGCCTGTTGAATATTGAAAAAAAGCTCGACAAAAATAGCGAGTTGAAAAAGGAATATGAGAAGCAAATTGAAAATCTCATCGTTAATGGTTACGCAGAGAAAGCGAACCATATTCCCATTTCCCCACGTACGTGGTACCTTCCTCACTTCGCAGTGACTCACCCACAAAAAAGGAAAATAAGGATAGTTTTCGACGCCGCCGCAAAGACGGGCGGACGTTGTCTCAATGATGCATTGTTAACCGGACCGGACTTATTGAAGTCGTTGTTCGGAGTTCTGCTACGATTCAGAGAAGGAAGCGTGGCAGTAATGGCAGACATTAAAGAAATGTTCCTGCAAGTGAAAATCCGGGATGAAGACAGGGATAGCCTTCGATTCTTATGGCGGCACAATCGTGACGCGCCACCGGAAGAGTATAGAATGATCACTCATATTTGGAGCGGCATCATCACCATGCATCGCTATATATGTAAAGAATAGGAATGCGCAGGACAACGCACATATCTATCCAGAAGCAGCTTCCGCTACGGAAAGCAATTTTTATATGGATGACTATCTACAGGCATTTCCCGACGTGACGACGGCCGAAAGGATAGTAAACGATATGTATGAATTACATAAACATGCTTCTTTCCAACTGAGGGGATGGGCTAGCAACCGACCCGTAGTTTTAAGTAAAATGGAAAATAAATATAAGAGCGACAGTGCTTCGTTGGGAGATAAAGAGCACACAGAGCGCACGTTAGGTTTGATTTGGAATATCAAACGGGATATAATAAGTTTCTCCACAAGTCTTCGTAACACACCGGAAGAGGTGATGGAAGGTTTACGACCGCCTACGAAGAGGGAGATAACTAGCGCTGTGATGTCAGTCTTCGATCCTTTGGGACTCGCATCACCCATAACGATTCAAGGGAAGTCGCTGATCCAGCAAGTATGGAGGACAGGCATCTCTTGGGATGAAGAAGTTTCACACGAATTACACGTGTTATTTTGTAAATGGATATCGGAAGTGAAGAAATTAGGTCATTTAGAGGTACCTAGACCCGTTGCTGAAGGCGTCGGCAAGGGAGAGTTACACACTTTCACGGATGCTAGTTGGTAACGCCAGTTAACAATCTACTTTATCAACATTACATTACATATCGCATTGAGTTCGTCCTAAGTTATATCTACTTTATCAACATGACTAGTGCATATTTTTTGTTTCCTTCCTTCCTTCCCTTTCCTACCGCACGCGCTGCCGCCGAGGTGAAAAAGAGGATCTCGGCGCGCGTCATTATACTAAGTGATATTACGCCATCCGCAACGCACGGCCACCCGTCGCGTCTTATGTACATTAACCGCAAACCGCGCAGGACGAACATTGAGTTCTCCTGTTTATGTTTAATATTCACCGCATCAGACATTGTGTCTTTGTAACTCATAAAAGTGTGAGACGCCCCCGTAAGGGCAAAGGTGGAGAGTGTGGGACTTCACGAGACTGTTCCGAGAGTGCGTGTGCGCCGAACCACGTGGCGAGCTCGCTGCATAGCAGACACTCCAGGAGGAAGGCGCGGCAGCACTCATCAGGTCAGTGCGTGCTATCCCACCTATTTATTTTCCCCTTTGCCGTATGCACCAAAATTACAGTCCACTAAATCTTTATCGAAGATACCTTAAGTTACTGGCGTCTCCATTTTTAATGGTCACTTCTCGCTGGATTGACCTTGACTTTCCGCCCTTATTAGATCGTTATCGTAATAAGCGTTTATATAATTAATTATTTATATTTTAATCCGACTTCGGATTAACCCCGCCCTTATTAGAACACTAGAATAGGTCCTAATAGGTGACATTCATAGTAATTTTAAAACTATATTCATAGAATGAATAAGCATATAATTATCTATATAAATTATTTGTTGTATGTTCACATCACGTCATCAACTTTTAACTACATCTATAGATTATACTGTTAAATTACATTTATTATTTGCACATATATTTAAGCATTATATTCGTTGTAAATAACTTCATAATTATTATAAAAGTTAACAATTAAAGTTCATCGTTAACAAAACTAATATTTAATAATTCAACCGCGTAGCGAGGTCGCTTACAGACTACCCGCTTATAATTATATTATTTTTGCCGCATAACTTAAGTTGTAATGCCGCCTAAAAAACAAATAGCATCGAATAATAGCGATTCCTCGGATAATGAGGGCACACCTGATGCTGAGTTGGTTTTATTGTTAGCTAAACGAGATGCTTTATTTGAAATAGTGCAAAAAATATATGATATGTCCTCGGACATCCACATAAACACTTCCACGATGGAGCGTTTTCTTGATGGAAGTTCTAATATTAATGCTTTATGTATTGAGTTTAAACAGGTCTTAGATAATTATAATTCACATTTATTAAAAATAAAACCTATTGCTAAACCTGATTATAACAGCCTCATTGCGTTTGAGTCTCTTTGCGGTAGAATAAATAGGCTTTATTTACAATATTCGCAATCTAATTCACAAAGTACTAGTACACCATCTAAAGCCAGATTCACACTTCCGCCTATCGAACTTATGCCATTTTCGGGTGACATTCGCTCATGGCCTTTATTTTATGCTAGCTTTAAATCAACCGTCCATGACAACACATCGCTTACCGACGCTGAAAAGTTATACTATTTGCTAGGTAAACTAACGGGCAAAGCCCTATCTGTATGCTCAGGTATAACTCCTTGCGCTGAAAATTATAAAATTTTATTGCAAGCACTCGTTGACAAATATGAAGACCGGCGTATGTTAGCATCTACATATATTAATCAGATGTTCGAATTTAAGCCATTGCAATCGGCCACCGCAAATAATTTTGATTTATTTACTGATAACTTTATAAGTGCAGTGCGCGCTTTACAAAACTTAAAGTTAGATAATCTCGCGGACTTAATTGTTCTTCATATCGCGCTTAAGAAGCTGGACCCGGATACCATTCGCTCTTTCGAATATAGTCATAACTCGATGGTACCTACCTTTGATGATTTAGTAAATTTTATTAAGACCCGCTCCAAAGTTTTGCAACGCACCGATTCTAGTACAAATTCTAATAGCGCACCAAACAATCGACGAGGTAACGGTAATAATCGTCGCTGTAATAATACTTCGTCGCCGAAGTATCAGGCGTACGTAAGCACGACGACTAGTTGCTCAAGGTGTCTGTGCGATAATATTGTGCATCAACACCTATTTAAGTGTGCAGACTTTAATAAAATGACGCCGCAGGAACGATTTAAATGCGTAAAGAGTAACAATGCATGTGTGAATTGTCTCAGTTTAAGTCATCGAGTGTCTAATTGCTCTTCAAATTATAGTTGTCGAGTTTGTAAATTTAAACATCACACATTGTTGCACTTCCACCGCAGAAGCGATAATGCTTCCCCTGCGCTGGCGCGTTCTCCACCGCTTCAGCCAGTTACACTGAAGTCTACAACCCCCGCGCCCGCACACTCGCCACCCCTCACCGCAGGTGCGCGTTCAGACGTCGCGCTGTGTACTTCGTTCAAGAATGTTTCTCAACGTTCACCGCCTCCCGCGCGCGCAAGTCGTTCGCAGAGAACTGTTTTATTATCAACCGCTCAAGTATTTGCTTACGATGCTAAGGGAGAGAAACAAATTATTCGTATATTATTAGACTCCGCGGCTCAAAGCCATTTTATGACTAAAGAGTGCTGTCATCGTTTAGGCGTTCAACAACACGATACCGAATGTACTGTAGTAAAGGGATTCGGTGGAGTTGAAAAAATTGTAAAATCGAAATCGATTGATATTAAAATTTTCTCACGATTCGACTCGAATATTAACTTCAATATTTCAACGCTAGTTGTTGATCAAATCACCGACCTTTTGCCCACCGCTGTGGTAGACACATCTGTCTTATCACACTTCCATGGCATAAGACTCGCTGATGAATGTTATAGCATGCCTAATAAAATTGATGTTTTGATAGGCGCATCCCTTTTCCCGCACTTACTATGTCCAGACGTAATTTATTCGTCTAACGACTTGTCCGGGCCCTCGGCTTTGAATACGGTATTTGGTTACGTTATTATGGGCTCAGTGCCGACACTTCAGGTAAATCATTCTTTAACGTGCTGCTCAGTTCTAGAGTCTCCTATCGTTGACAAATTAGTGCAACGATTTTGGGAGCTTGAACAGCCACCCTCCGCACCGCCCATTCAGTGTCCTTCAGACATTGAATGTGAAGAGTTTTATAAATCTACGACATCCCGCGATCCTTTTACTGGTAGATATATTGTTGGCCTGCCATTTAAAGATGACGTTTACTCTCTCGGAGATTCTTATGAAACCTCTCGACGACGATTCATGTGCTTGGAGAGGAAACTTCAAGCCTCGCCTACATTAAGGTTAGCATATGATGACGTCATAAAGGAATACTTAGCTAAAAATTATATATCCCCCGCACCGCCGTATGACTCTCATGAACCCGCTCCAATATATGTCATACCGCATCATGGAGTCTTACGCGAAGATAAGAAGTCAACGCGTCTGCGCATCGTCCTGGATGCTAGCAGTAAGACTAGCGATCTTACTGCTAGCATCCAGGGGCCATCGACTGGGCGATCATTAAATGATCTTGAAATTTGGTCCTGAATGCAGAATGCATTCAGGACCAAATTTGCAAGGCGACTTGTTCAATATAATTTTAACTTTCCGCTTACATCCAATCGCTATGACAGCCGACTGTCGCCAACAATTTCTGCAAATAGTTGTTCGCGATTCTGATCGTCGTTACCAATGCTTCCTATACCGCTTCCGTCCACAAGACCCACTTGTGTTATACCACTTCAATCGCGTGTGCTTCGGTTTAACTTCGAGTCCATACCATGCATTGCGCACGGTAAGACAGCTCATTGATGACGACGGCGCAAAGTATCCGCTTGCGAGTCGTATCGCATTTACTTCGCTATATATGGACGACATCGCGTTCTCTATGCCCAGTGAATCCGAGGCCAGTGAGACCTCTCGGCAGCTGATAGACTTATTCAAGGGTGCCCAATGGGACCTGATAAAATGGCATAGCAACCGTCGATCTGTTTTAGATGACCTCCCTACTTCCCATAAAATTACAGGAGAAGTAGAGTTCGATAAATCAATGCCACATAAAATACTAGGCTTGCATTGGTCTACCGATAGTGACGCCTTTTATTTTAAGATATCTGTTCCCGCTGATGTGACGTGCACTAAGCGCGCCATCTTATCTACTGTCGCTCGCCTGTGGGACATAATGGGTTTCGTTGCTTCCACAGTAGCGTACGCCAAATTGTTAATAAAGCAGCTTTGGCAACTTAATTTAGATTGGGACGACATACCACCACCGCCAATTATTAAGATGTGGAGGCAATTCTGTGTTGAATTACCAGCTCTTAATGATTTACGTATCCCGCGACATGTTGGTGTATCCAAAAACTGTACTGCGTCACTCCTGGGGTTTTCCGACGCCAGCGAGCACGCATACGGTGCCGTAGTCTACATACATGTAAAGAGCGTCAATGGTAACACCGTCCAGTTGATTTGTGCAAAGACTAAAGTCGGCCGACGAAACCACTATCTATTGCACGCCTTGAGCTTTGTGGAGCGGTTTTACTCTCAAAATTGCTTCGCAGAGTACTCGACAATTATTCTCTTGACCTTGCAATATCAGTCTATGCCTTTGTAGATTCAAAAGTAGCTCTGTACTGGATAAAGAGTTCGCCACACAAGTGGCAGACCTTTGTTGCAAACCGCGTTGTTCAGATTACCGACAATATTCGCGCTGATAACTTTTATCATGTCGCAGGTACTGAGAATCCCGCTGACATACTTTCACGTGGCGTTACGCCAAATAAATTAGTTTCAAACCCCCTGTGGCTCCATGGGCCTCAGTGGACTTCGTTAGATCCATCTCAATGGCCTCTTCGTACTTTAGACAATGAGGTTATTGCAAATATGCCTGAGAAGAAGATTTTGTCGCACACTGTGTGCACATCCGTCTGTAATTCTGCGATTTATGAGCTTGCACTCCGCATCTCTTCTTGGAGTAAACTTCTACGTATAATTGCGTACGTGTGTAAGTTTGCTAAATTATTGCCCCGCCGCAGCACTACTGTAGTGACTGCTGATGATCTCAGTTTCTCTGAGGTTATAATCCTCCGCGCCCTGCAAAAACAGCATTTTGCAGTGGAATATTTAAATATTGAAGGTAACAAACCTTGCTCGCCCGCTTTCAATCGTTTAAGGCCTTTTATTGAGAATGGTTTAATCTGCATTGGTGGTCGTCTTTCGAACTCCGCATTAGATTACACGCAAAAACATCCAATTATACTCCCGCGCAGTGATCATGTAGTGAACATAATCATTGACTATTATCATATTAAAAATTTACACGCTGGGCCTGAATTGTTATTGTCATTGCTCCGTCAAAAATTTTGGATACTTTCCGCACGCCGCACTGTGAGAAGCAGAGTCTACAAGTGTAATATATGTTTCCGGCTTAGACCCCGTCCAACTTACCCTTTGATGGCTGATCTCCCCCATAGTCGTGTAAGACAAGCTATTAAGGCATTTACACACACGGGCTGCGATTATGCCGGTCCTATCGCATACACTCCTGTACGTCGTCGTGGTGTACGCAGCGAGAAGGCGTACTTATGTGTTTTCACATGCCTCACGACTCGAGCTGTACATATAGAAATCGCTACAGATCTTAGTAGTTCTAGTTTCCTCGCTGTGTTTAAACGTTTCCTCTCTAGACGAGGGACGATTCAGTTTTATATTCGGATAATGGAACGAATTTTAAAGGTGCCGCTTCGTATCTTCGCGATCTCTATAAATTTCTAAACGTTGAATACCGCCCAAAGCTTGAGCAAGAGTGTGCTGAGAATCGTATAACATGGAAGTTCATCTGTCCCAACTCTCCTCAATTTGGAGGCGCCTGGGAGAGTATGATCAAAGTCGTAAAAACGCATCTGTTCCGAGTTATCGGACATCAGTTACTTTCATACGAAGAGCTTAATACTGTTCTTGCGCAAATTGAGTGCTTGCTAAACTCGCGGCCCTTGACAGTATTAAGTTCTGATCCTGCAGAGCCTTCAGCTCTTACTCCGAGTCATTTTTTGAATACCGCACCTTTATTGTCATTACCCGCACCCAAAATCAAATCTGACTCTACCAGTCTGTTATACAGGCATTCTTTACTGGATAAATTAGTTCAGTCGTTTTGGGACCGGTGGAGGACGGAATACCTTCACGGATTACAAGTTCGTCAGAAGTGGAACACCCCGTCTACGGCTATCGTACCAGGCATGGTTGTAATTGTGATAAATGATAATGAACCGCCCCTTGCTTGGCCATTAGCGATTGTCGAGTCTGTTCATCCTTCGAAGGATGGCGTAGTTCGAGTAGTGACCGTGAGAACTACTAAGGGAACATATCTCCGTCCTGTTGCTCGTATTTGCCCTCTCCCAAGACAATAAATCACGATTATTTTGATTATAATTATTTATCTAAATTAGGAATTAAGTTTATATTTATATATATTAAAAAAGTATTAAACCGCAATATTATATTTATGTATACATTTTCTCGCTTACCAAGTAAGGTTAGTAGATGAGACATGCGCATTGAGCGCATCCTCTCACTTTATATACCGCTTATTTATTTGTTTTCCTTTTACTTTTATATTACGGTTGTCTTTTAAAGGTGACCCTTTAAGGGCGGGAGGAAATGGTAACGCCAGTTAACAATCTACTTTATCAACATTACATTACATATCGCATTGAGTTCGTCCTAAGTTATATCTACTTTATCAACATGACTAGTGCATATTTTTTGTTTCCTTCCTTCCTTCCCTTTCCTACCGCACGCGCTGCCGCCGAGGTGAAAAAGAGGATCTCGGCGCGCGTCATTATACTAAGTGATATTACGCCATCCGCAACGCACGGCCACCCGTCGCGTCTTATGTACATTAACCGCAAACCGCGCAGGACGAACATTGAGTTCTCCTGTTTATGTTTAATATTCACCGCATCAGACATTGTGTCTTTGTAACTCATAAAAGTGTGAGACGCCCCCGTAAGGGCAAAGGTGGAGAGTGTGGGACTTCACGAGAGGGACTTCACTGTTCCGAGAGTGCGTGTGCGCCGAACCACGTGGCGAGCTCGCTGCATAGCAGACACTCCAGGAGGAAGGCGCGGCAGCCCTCATCAGGTCAGTGCGTGCTATCCCACCTATTTATTTTCCCCTTTGCCGTATGCACCAAAATTACAGTCCACTAAATCTTTATCGAAGATACCTTAAGTTACTGGCGTCTCCACTAGTGAAAAAGCATACGCTGCCGCGGTGTATTACGTCACCACGGACAAGCTAGGAATAAGGCGGATTACGCTAATTGCCGCAAAGGCAAGAGTAGCGCCATTGAAACCAATTTCGATTCCAAGGCTTGAATTGCAAGCAGCTCTTATGGGCAGCAGGCTAGCTGCCTCGGTTAGTGAAGAGAGCAAGTACGAGATGTCCGAGAGAGTATTTTGGACAGACTCACGTACAGTGTTAGCGTGGATTAAGTCAGATCCTCGCGCCTTTAAACCATTCGTTGCTCATCGATTGGCTGAGATCGAAGATCACAGTAAACCATGTGAATGGCGATGGGTTCCAACGTCACAAAATGTGGCAGACGACGCCACTAGAAATTTTCCTTCCACCTTCGATGTAAGTCATCGCTGGTTTCAAGGACCTGAATTCCTCAGGAAGAGTCCTGATTTATGGCCCAAACAAGTGGACACCATAAAAAGCTTAGAAACAGGTGAAGAAAAATCGCCGAAGGGCGTAAATGCGTTAAGAAAGCAAGAACCGTTAAGTCTACCCGACTACGGACGATTTAGCAGCTTTAAGAAATTCCTTGGGGCAACTACACGCACCTTACAAGCGGTAGAAAAATTCAAGAGTTTAAGAAAGTCGGTTAAAGGACCCGACGACGCAGCCAAAAAGTCGGTTATGTGTTCCAACAAAGTTTTAGCAAAGTCGGTTAAAGGACCCGATGGCGCGTTGGACATAGCGCTCTTGAAACAAGCGGAATTATTAATTTGGAAGTTCTTTCAAGACGAGTGTTTTTATTCGGAAATAAAATGCTTGAAAGCAGGCAAAAGCGTTGAAAGGAGTTCACGCTTAAGTAAATTATCTATGGAAATAGGAGAAGATAACTTACTCCGTTTAAATGGACGATTACCTTTCAAGTCTAATTTGACCGAGGAAAGTAGAAAACCCGTCATATTGGACGGTAAACACGAAATCGTTAAAATGATGATTAGAGAAGTTCATCATCATTTTGGACATGCCAATCACCAGACGGTGATAAATGAGGTGAACCAGAAATTTTATGTCTTGAACTTACGTAATGTAGTACGAAGTGTGTCACATCATTGTCAGTGGTGCAGGACATACAGATCAAAACCGCAGAACGTGCCACAAGGAAATATTCCTCTGGAGAGAATAGCTCATCATGAACCACCTTTTACATGCTCAGCTGTGGATTATTTCGGTCCTATGAGTGTGACTATAGGAAGGCGACACGAAAAACGTTGGGGTGTTTTATTCACGTGTCTGACTACCAGAGCAGTACATCTGGAATTAGCAGCCTCGTTGACACCAGCGTCAATGATAATGGCGTTGAGGCGATTTATCGCCAGAAGAGGAAAACCAGCCGTTATATACAGCGATAACGGGACAAATTTCAAAGCTGCGAATAAAGAATTATTGAAAGCATGCGAAGAATGCCATGAGAGCATGAAAATTGAGTCATTTAAGAAATACATTAAATGGAAATTTATACCTCCGGGAGCACCGCACATGGGTGGCGCCTGGGAGAGGTTAGTAAGATCGATTAAAATTGCGTTGACCGCTACGCTCAGAGAAAGGAGCCCACGAGAGGAAATTCTACATACGTTGCTTTTAGAAGCAGAGCACACAGTAAATTCCAGGCCTCTAGTAACATTCAGTATGGATAGTCCTGAAGAGGGTTTGACACCCAATCATTTTCTTCTGGGACGCTCATGTGGTGATCGACCACCTGGATTATTTCTAGAGCAGCATCTGACGGGTCAACTCAATTGGAAAGCTGCACAGAGGTTAGCCGACCATTTTTGGACAAGGTGGCTGAAGGAATACATGCCTACCTTAATACCGCGAACAGGTAATAACGGAAAGTTCATGGAACCTAAAGAAGGCGATATTGTTTTGATAATAGATCATTCGTTGCCACGAAATACGTGGCCGAAAGGCAAAATTAGTAGAACGTTACCGGGACCAGACGGTCACACCAGAGTGGTTGACGTCATTACTAGCACAGGTATCTTGAGGAGACCTACATCCAGAATAATAGTCCTGGTACCCGCGACGCCTCCCAAATGATGGTGCTAACGCACGGGGGGGAGATTGTTGGCGACGCGCCTATAAGAATGTTTCAGTTTGTTAAGTCAACCGATGACGAATAACTTTTCGAAGACTCATTGTCCAATGGAAATGTTCTCATAAGAAAATGCTTAGTTAAATCTTAAAGAAATGTCGAATTAATGATATGAAGGTCTTGGGTTCAACTCCCAGGCCGGACTAGTTTACTGTTTTCTAAGTAATATCTTTCAATAAATTCATATAGGGAATTTTATGTTATAAATTATGTTACCGGATTTGTTCCCCGGTTGAAATCGTCTTTCCAACGATGTAAATTCAAAGGAATATTAAAGTGAAGTTAGAGATCGGATTTGTTCCCCCGTCGAGATGATCACTCTGTGCATAAACAGAATTAACGGAAATTAATTGCATAAGTATTGTCTTGTATAAATTTGATATGTTTGTACGAAAACAAATGCCTATTTGTTATGATTGATTAATGAGAACATTCACTTGTATTGTTATCTGATAAGAAACATGATAACTGATAAGAATCTTTTCAGAGATAGTTTCCTACAGTTTGAAAATTGTGTAGAAGCACTTATTTACCTAATATTGTTAAAATTAGTGTATTTCAGACTTTCATTTTTTCTGATAGCCGAGAGCCGTGCAAAGTTAGTTGTTCAAATAGTGTGAGTTCACGGAAGCACGCTGACCACGCCCCTAGGAGGCCAAATATGTAAAAATTTAAAATGTTTGTAATTTCAGCAATTTATGTAAAAATGACTTGTAAAACATTTCAGGTTGATTGTACGTGCTAAAAAGGTGAATTCTGTGTTATTTTTATGTGAAAATTCCTGTGTATAAGTGAAATAATGATAGTTTTGTATAAGAAATTTAAAAGTGTTTTAAATAGTGAAATAAATAGAGAAAATGTAAATTAAACTATTGTATTAGTTAACATATGTATAAATTCAAGTGGGAAACATTGTTTTAACTTTCTGTGTTAAATATTTAAGAAGTTTGGACTTTGAATTTGTGATTAAAATAGGCATATTTTGTTTTGTAAATTAAAGGATTTTTGTGATACGAAAATATAATGTATATCATGGTGTAGATATTGTTTTGTGCTATCTAAATAGATAACTTGTATTTGTGTATGACTTATGTGAATAAAGAAATTAAGTGAAACGTGAGAGAGTAATAGTACAAATTCATGTTATTAAGTTGCGCAGGCACGCGAATGGCGCGGCTCACTTTCGCGTATAGCTCTGGGGGTAGCTTAGTGAACGGGTTTTATTGCAATTCGTTCGGGGAAATAGTTCGTAAAAATAAGAAAATCCTTCGGGAAAAGTGAAAAACCAGCAGTCAAGAATAAGTGTAGGGAAGTGATAGGGAAAAGTGATTACTCTCTCACGGAACGGTTTGAAGATAATTGCTGTTTTATTCCCAAGTAATTCATCCCTAAAGTTATACAGTCCACATCGAAGAATTAAGGCGTCGGGACCGGGACGACTTCGGAAGACCCGTAATCCCCGTCTGAACCTACTTGCTGAAAAAGAAAGAGGTTATCGCCCTAGTGTGTTACTCCGTTGCGGAGATCACATACGTTGTTCCCGAACCCAACGTAGGCGTTATAGGAGGCCGGATCGAGAGAAGCCTCGATTCCTCCCTTCTGTTTCTTTATCGAACGTTCCAGCCCGTCTGGTTCGTTTGAAATTGGTCCTTCCGAACCTGTTTCCTTTTCAAGTATATACTACACTATGGTAAGTGGAATATAGCAGATAAGTTAGGATAGGAACGCTTGACAGGTGTATTGACAATCACAATGTCAGACTTTTTGCACCTTTGACTCTGCTGCCCGTTGACGATCTATTACGTCTTACAGTATTTATTATACCGCCGTCTTTAAGAAGCCATAAGACGTTACTGGTATGTCTCGTAATCTTTTTTTATATAACTCAAGTGCCAAACTTACCGTCCACCCGATCGTAAACAAAAAATGCTACAGATTCGAAGAAACAAAGATGGTTACAGATACTGGGGAGCAAGATAAAATGCCACATAGCCTATAATATACTATCCCTATACTTACTCTATTTTTCAATCCGGACCACAGCAGTACAAGCACTGATATTTTAGCGACAGAAATAGTGAAGAGGCAGACCAACCCAGAAGGACTCCGAAGCAGAAAGGAAGTCCTACAATGGACGTAAGGGGGTGATAACTTTTCTTATGTTGCCACCAGATAGCATAAGGAGAGACCCATGTCCTCCAGTAGACTCTTATGATTTACGAAATACAACTTGTAACAAAAAACCTGTGGGTCCCGTTAAGCGCGTTATCAGAATCAGTATTCAAACGAATAGACTTTCTTTTTTTTTCCAGAAAACTTGCCCATTAAAATATTTAATAAAAATAAGTTTTTTATTTGCAAATTGTATTTGGTTTTATTACCTCTAACTGGCACAAGCATCGGTAAAGTGGGGTCTTTGACAATCCTTTTACTCCCTGCACAACGCTGAGGTAATAAAACCACATACAATTAGCAAATTTTTTTAAATAAAAATTAATTTTTTAATGGTCGAGTTTTCTGTATAAAGGTTATTTCTGTACGTTTAAATACTGATTCTGATAAAGCACTTAACGGAAACCACAGGGTTTTTGTTACATGTTGTATAATTAAGGTGTGAAAGTTATTGACGAATTAATGTCAGATGAAACAAATTAAATTAATTGTAAAATTTTTTTGTTAAAACTGTGTAACAGAATGATTTTCGAATGAAATGTCAGAAACCTAAATTGTCCATGTTTATTAGCAGTAACGTGTAAGAGATTAAATGTCATGGGCGAAAATATCGAGAACATTAATCGCAACAGTTACTGCAAGCTTCTTAGAAAAGGCCCGCTATCACGGATGAAGATAATGACTGTTACTACCTACTAATGTTATTCTGTTAAACTAGTGGAAAAATTAAATTAATTTACGTCCACGCTATCCGTTTAATGATAAATTAATCAGTGAACAACGAATGGTGAAAAACGCAAAATAAAAGAGCAATTTACCAATTAACAAAAGCGGTGTTGTAGAGCCGTGGTGGCGTGTAACGCATCACGAATAACAGCGTAAAATAAAACAATTTTCCCTCTAGTGTTTCGCAAGGCGAGCGAACAGAACCGGAGCCTCATTTTACATAACGTGGCATTCTATTAGTCCTCAGGGGTAACGTTTTTTTTATAGAATTAGGGCAACGAGCGAACACACAGTCCACCTGATGGAAAGTGGATGCATCTACTAGTGTAGACAACTATATCTATCCCCGATTGAGAATCAAAATGTGGATGCGCTGTCACCCCTGAGGACTAAGATGAAATGCCTTGATTCAAGTAAAAGGAGTTTCCGGTTCTCTACACTAACCATACGAAACACAGCAGCATTACGCTGCTATTTTACGCTAATATTCTATGAGATCGTGGTCCTTCCTTGGTCCAACTGACCCATTCGTGCTACAACCATAAGATAATTGCAACATGCCTCCACCGCATTAAAATTGAGTAATTTTTCCATTCAAGAATAGATGTAACACTTGCTTGGTCACAGCATCCACTAATCATCAGGTAGTCTACTCTATTATTGCCCTTACTTATGTAATAACAATATAATCTAGTCATATTTGGTTCTAGTCATTCATTGCCTTTAATGAGTTTGAAATATTTATAGTAAACAGAACGCCAACGACGATTTCATTCTCCGTTTACAAATTACTCAGGCAATTTAATAAATATATTGAGACATAAAAGCTTCTGCATAAATAGCAATTATTTGCTTCGCAGTAGCTTTGGTATGATATATAATTGCGGGTGGTAGTCCAGAGAATACGATGATGTCTTGAGAATTAGGTTACAACTATAATTAGGGTATTAGGAACATATAATTATAGTAATCCTGTAACGCGAGCAGCAAATTTATTCGCTTTACAATAAAAGTTACAAGAATTTTTATTTTAAGAACACCAAGGCCAAGTCGGGTTGGTATAACGTGCGCAGACGGTTGTACTTTACAATAGAGCTCTCTTGTGACTTGATTTGACTTAGATTTAAATTGAGAAGATGTACTCCATCTAAGGTTTTACCTCTGAAGAGTCCAACGTAAGCCTGCCCTCTACTAAATATAGAGGAGCCTATGTCGAGGTGAGCACTGTCAAGGCTAAGGTCTTGTCATGTGTGGATTGTAATAACATATGCCAAGCAAATAGGGAATTATTCCCTGTGAATACTATTTTTACACTACTTAATATCTGAAACTTAGCAATCGAATGGAATAGATAGCTTCCATCGGGACGCATTGGAAAAATTCGGTGTAAGGTAATTGTGTCACCCACCCGTAATTCTACTGTACGACTTCTTGTACAATATACGTAATAAAAAGATAATAATTTAAGTCGATTATGTAACAAATTACCTGTTATCTGTACAGTTCTCAAGAAAAACAATTTGTTAACATACTAATAAGTTCTCATTCTCAAACTCATTCAGAGTTAAGTATACATTTGTTGGCGACGCGCCTATAAGAATGTTTCAGTTTATTAAGTCAACCGATGACGAATAACTTTTCGAAGACTCATTGTCCAATGGAAATGTTCTGATAAGAAAATGCTTAGTTAAATCTTAAAGAAATGTCGAATTAATGATATGAAGGTCTTGGGTTCAACTCCCAGGCCGGACTAGTTTACTGTTTTCTAAGTAATATCTTTCAATAAATTCATATAGGGAATTTTATGTTATAAATTATGTTACCGGATTTGTTCCCCGGTTGAAATCGTCTTTCCAACGATGTAAATTCAAAGGAATATTAAAGTGAAGTTAGAGATCGGATTTGTTCCCCGGTCGAGATGATCACTCTGTGCACAAACAGAATTAACGGAAATTAATTGCATAAGTATTGTCTTGTATAAGTTTGATATGTTTGTACGAAAACAAATGCCTATTTGTTATGATTGATTAATGAAAACATTCACTTGTATTGTTATCTGATAAGAAACATGATAACTGATAAGAATCTTATCAGAGATAGTTTCCTACAGTTTGAAAATTATGTAAAAGCACTTATTTACCTAATATTGTTAAAATTAGTGTATTTCAGACTTTCATTTTTTCTGATAGCCGAGAGCCGTGCAAAGTTAGTTGTTCAAATAGTGTGAGTTCACGGAAGCACGCTGACCACGCCCCTAGGAGGCCAAATATGTAAAAATTTAAAATGTTTGTAATTTCAGCAATTTATGTAAAAATGACTTGTAAAACATTTCAGGTTGATTGTACGTGCTAAAAAGGTGAATTCTGTGTTATTTTTATGTGAAAATTCCTGTGTATAAGTGAAATAATGATAGTTTTGTATAAGAAATTTAAAAGTGTTTTAAATAGTGAAATAAATAGAGAAAATGTAAATTAAACTATTGTATTAGTTAACATATGTATAAATTCAAGTGGGAAACATTGTTTTAACTTTCTGTGTTAAATATTTAAGAAGTTTGGATTTTGGATTTGTGATTAAAATAGGCATATTTTGTTTTGTAAATTAAAGGATTTTTGTGATACGAAAATATAATGTATATCATGGTGTAGATATTGTTTTGTGCTATCTAAATAGATAACTTGTATTTGTGTATGACTTATGTGAATAAAGAAATTAAGTGAAACGTGAGAGAGTAATAGTACAAATTCATGTTATTAAGTTGCGCAGGCACGCGAATGGCGCGGTTCACTTTCGCGTATAGCTCTGGGGGTAGCTTAGTGAACGGGTTTTATTGCAATTCGTTCGGGGAAATAGTTCGGAAAAATAAGAAAATCCTTCGGGAAAAGTGAAAAACCAGCAGTCAAGAATAAGTGTAGGGAAGTGATAGGGAAAAGTGATTACTCTCTCACGGAACGGTTTGAAGATAATTGCTGTTTTATTCCCAAGTAATTCATCCCTAAAGTTATACAGTCCACATCGAAGAATTAAGGCGTCGGGACCGGGACGACTTCGGAAGACCCGTAATCCCCGTCTGAACCTACTTGCTGAAAAAGAAAGAGGTTATCGCCCTAGTGTGTTACTCCGTTGCGGAGATCACATACGTTGTTCCCGAACCCAACGTAGGCGTTATAGGAGGCCGGATCGAGAGAAGCCTCGATTCCTCCCTTCTGTTTCTTTATCGAACGTTCCAGCCCGTCTGGTTCGTTTTAAATTGGTCCTTCCGAACCTGTTTCCTTTTCAACATTCATACCCACTTATAACTATTATACTAAAATTATTTTTAATTTTTGATTTAAATTATTGCCTATACCATCTAGATACGCGGTACGTACTTACTAAAATAATTGTAATAATAATATAACCACAAATATATAAGTATTTTTTAAGAAAACCTATGAATTTCGTAGCATAAATCGCAACCTATCCGCAACCTATATAGGTCGGATATCGAGAGACAAACGGACAACAAGACGGCGCTCGCGCTTATGAGCGCGGCCGGCTGCCGCACCCCGCTCCCACACCGCTGCTCCGGCGTCGCACCGCGCGCCGCGTAAAGTTTAGTGTTCCTAATAGAATCAATTAAGTGAAAAATTATAATAAAATGATAAAAATTTACCAGTTTATGATTTATTCCTTTGTATTTACCTAATTACCAATCTGCATGCTAAATGTGAACTTTCTAGGTCATCTGGAACTGGGTTAGAGTTTTGATCTATAGATCAGTCAGTGATAAAAATGACGATTTTTGGACGTTAATATCTAAATAACCGTTAGAGATGTGTTTACGAAATTTGAAGTACATATGTATCTCGCAAGTCTCAACATAAACCAATTTTGACACGTTTTTGTAAAATAGTTTTTGAGTTATGAGGGGGTCAAAAGTGGCTCCAAATGGTTCGTGTAATATTACACACGGTGCGGCTCGCCGTCCTGCGTGAACTTGGCTTGACACGCTACCGCGCGTCCAGATAAAAACTATTTTTAGGTGAGAATGATTCTGAGTCTAAAAATACTCTCGCATTAAGAGCCTTGCACAAAAATATTTAGAGACGATGGCAGAAGAGCCGACGGTGTGACTTCGATCCCATAGAAGAGAAATAAAGCCTGTAGTGTTATGTTACTTACATACCATTTTAACTATTTTAAATTTATTTTTCCATTCTGTTTTCTATTTTCTGCCTTCATCTCAAAACTAGTTATTTTGCATCACCTTTATTTCCATAGGAACCTGTAACATTTTTAAACCATAAGAACACAATAACAAATCATTTTCACGTCGTATTTTCACGTTATCAGCACTTTTTAAATCGATGTCAATGGAGTCTACCTTTTTCGGTCTTTTATTTAGTTCTCCGTAACTCTACAATTTCGGGCTTCATGCGCGCTGTTGCGCTACCTTTTTTCCTATATATTGAAGCGACAATAAAAAAACTAAAGAACCTAACTTAACTACAACGAAAACAACCAAAATAAAATAAATTATTTAAAAATTTGAAAAGTTTTACATTTTCTTTTATAAAAAAAGGTATGAAGGTGATGATGGGTTGTAATGAAGATAGTGATTTACAATATTATTAAAAAAAATAACAAAGATAAAGATACTGCAACGAAGTATGCACAGGCTATGCCTATGGTAGGTGCACAGCTCCTGCTCTAGGTACACGCAGAATCTGGAGAAAGCACACCCAGCGTCTGGAGAAGGTACACGCAGCGCTTGGAGTAGGCACACGCAACGCCCGGAGTAAGTACACGCAGCACCCGGAGTAAGTACACGCAACGTCTGGAGTAGGCACGCAGCGTTTGAAGTAGTTATACGCGGCGCTTGAAGTAGGCAAACACAACTTCCGGAGTAGACACACACAGCGTCCGGAATAGACACGCAGCGTCTGGAGTAGGTCCACGCAACGTCTGGAGTAGGCACGCAGCGTTTGAAGTAGGTACACGCGGCGCTTGAAGTAGGCAAACACAGCGCACTAGTAGGCGGAGGCGTAGGCGTGGCTAGGCGATGACTTAAGGAGCGGGCAGAGGCTTGCAGGATCCCGAGGCAGTGGGGAAAAGGCCTTTAGGAGATGCTTCAAGTATCAAAGCTCAAGTCAGACTCCCCCATTCGCCGATTGTTCGGCTTATTTTTTGCTTTTTGACCGATCTGGCATAAGAACGGAAAATTATTCTCATTAAATTTGAAATTATTTAAATTAAAAGCAAATTCTTGTAAATGGCCAAGAAGAAAGGAGTATTTTGAAGTAAAAACATCAGGCCGGTAACGATATTTGAATAAAAATTGCCATGACAACCTGATAAACAACGATGTCAAAACATGTCAAATTTTGGTTTTAGGCTCGTAATACAGAAACGGCAAGATTTAAGTGAAAAATGAGATATTATTGATATAGGAAAAAAGGTAGCGCAACAGCGCGCATGAAGCCCGAAATTGTAGAGTTACGGAGAACTAAATAAAAGACCGAAAAAGGTAGACTCCATTGACATCGATTTAAAAAGTGCTGATAACGTGAAAATACGACGTGAAAATGATTTGTTATTGTGTTCTTATGGTTTAAAAATGTTACAGGTTCCTATGGAAATAAAGGTGATGCAAAATAACTAGTTTTGAAATGAATGCAGAAAATAGAAAACAGAATGGAAAAATAAATTTAAAATAGTTAAAATGGTATGTAAGTAACATAACACTACATTTTCCCCCCGACCCTGGAAAATTTTTGACTCAGCAAAAATTTTGACATGTACATTCTAAAATAAACCATGAAAAACACAGCTTTGCAGAAACAGACATCACCAGGCAAAATCAGATATACTATCTCTTACATTCATCATCTGCATTCAGGTAAGGGTGGAGTTCACATTCAATGACTACCACTCTAAAAGTGTGTTTTCGAAAGGACATTCAGGCTTATTTAAGGAGTTGTCATCCGCTCCTGCGTGGAAAAAAAATATTTTGAAAGGACATCCAGGCTTATTTAAGGAGTTGTCATCCGCTCCTGAGTGAAGATAAAGATAAAGAAATTAATCTTAAGCAAGCTTTAGTCGCTATGACTTAAGTAAAGATTAAGAACGGCCAGAGCGGTAGGGCTCAAAGCCAGAGATCAGCAACATCACTAACGGGATGTGTTTGAAACAAAAAGAGAAGATTAACCAACGAAAATTCGAGGTCCTAAAGCAAGATGTGTTGAAGAACACTGGATCACCAAACAAACAAAGAAATAAAAATAATAAGGTGAGAATGATGGTGATATTTATACATATATACAGTTAATAAAAGTTAAAAAAAAATTTATGATTTTACATCTTTGATGTGCCACTTGCCTCTAACTCCATTAGGGTCTTCAAGCACATAGATTAGTGGTGACAGTTTAGCTATCACTTTGCACTTGATGAACTTAGGGGCAAGTTTAGCATTAAAGTAAGCGCCGGCATTGCTTAAAACATGGTTTTTACGCCAAACACTGCCTCCCACATTAAATTCTTTAAAAGACCGGCGAAGATCATAGCGAGCGCTATTTTTAGCGTGAGCTATGTGAAGTTTAGTTTGAACTTTGTGAAAAATAGATGAGAGGAGACCAGCATTAGACGCGTAAATATCACGAGGCATAAATATCAATTCCTCGAGGTTCTGAGTTGGAGTATAGAAGGAACCACAAGGTATTGTTTCCCTACCAAAGACTAAAAAGTTTGGAGTAAAGCCAGTAGCCACATTTGTAGCGCTGTTCATTGCGTACTGAATCTTAGCAAGATGGTTGTCCCAGGATCTATGATCGTCTCCTACTAGAGATGCTAGAGCTGTAATAATTGTACTATTAAACTTCTCCGTAGGATTAACCTGAGGACAATATAAAGCTGTGTGAAAAATACAAGGAACGTTATAAGAATTTAAGAATGATTGGAATTCTCGCGACTGAAATTGAACCGCGTTGTCCATTATAATAGTTTGGGGAATGCCATGAACTAGGAAAACTGAATTTCCCAAAAGATTAATAATATTAGCTGAAGTAGCACGTTTAAGGGGAAAAATCATAGTATATTTAGTAAAATTGCAGTTAATTACTAGAATATACTGATTTCGTCTACGAGTCATAGGTAATGGACCCATAAGATCTAAGGATATAGTTTGAAAAGGTCTGGAGCAAAGTTTGGGTTTACCCATAAGACCATAGGGAGAATGATTAGGGTGTTTGTAGGTTAAGCAGGTTTCACATGACGAGATTAATTTGGCAATGTCCTTAAACATACCAGGCCAATAGTATTTTAAAGATATTTTCTTGAATGTCTTGAAGATACCAAGATGGAGTTCTGAAGGGGAACCATGGTTAACTTCAATAAGTGTATGCCTATCTCGAGGTAGTGGAACTTCTTTCCAAATAAAGTCATCGTTTAGACGATCGGGAGAATGGATGCAGCGGTAAAGTTTGTTATCCCTGATAGTGTAGTTGGGATATGCGTCTGGGTTGTTGGAGCATCCGAGAAAAATCTTGTTGTAGTGCTCAAGTTCACGATCAGGTGGTTCTTCAATCGTAATAGGATGTACGCCTTGAGGTGAAATTTCTCGTGTATCAAGACGTTCTTGATTCTTATGTCTTGATAATAAATCTGGAACAACGTTATCCTTTCCTTTTTTATGTTTCAGGACAAAGTTAAAGCATGATAAGCGTAAAGTCCAGCGAGCAAGTCTTCCTGATGGATTCGATAAGTTCTGAAACCATTTAAGTGCAGCATGGTCAGTATATATTGTGAATTCTTTACCATTGTCTAGATAACATCGCCAATGTTCTAACGCAGTTATTACAGCCAATGTTTCTCTTTCAGTAGTTGAGTAGTTCTGTTGATTTTTGTTTAGTGCTTTACTCATGTAAGCAATCACGACTTCTTTGTCATCTTGATGTTGAGTAAGCATTGCTCCTATGCCATAATTTGATGCATCACAATGTACAGAGAAGGGTAGTTCGAAGTTAGGGCAAGCAAGGACAGGAGCAGTTACCAAAGCTTCTTTAAGTTTCTGGAAAGCAGCTGCAGCTTGTGAATTCCATAAAAATTTAGGAGCGTTCTTCCCGGAACAGGTTAGTTGGTTGAGTGGAGAGGCAATGGTGCTAAAGTTTGGAATGAATCTTCTGAACCAGCTGCAGGTGCCTATGAATCTACGTACTTCTTTTCTGCAAGTAGGTACAGGATATTCTAAAATAGCTTTTATTTTATCTGGATCATCACGTAGACCATACTCGTCCACTAGAAAACCAAGGTATTTCAGTTCTTTCTTGAAGAATTGACTCTTCTCAAAGTTAATAGTCAGATTAGCATATGAAAGTTTTTCATGAACTTTCATGAGAAGCGATATGTGTTCATCAAAAGTCTCGCTAATAATAACGATGTCATCCAGATAGCAAAATACCTTGTTCTCAAATTCAGGAGTAAAAAGCATATCCATTAATCTTTGTAGAGTTGCAGGTGAGTTAGAGAGACCAAAAGGCATTACCTTGAATCTAAACATACCTCTTCCAGGTACATAAAATGCAGTTTTATCTTTATCAGCAGGATTCAAGGGAATCTCCCAAAATGCTTTCGCAATGTCGATGCTTGATTTTTTTGATTTGGCATTCTTCAGGTTGTCCAAAATTTCGCTTATTAGTGGCAGACTATAAGCATCACGACGTGTAAGTTAAGCTTCCTGCTGTCTACGCAGAAACGCCATTCACCATTCTTCTTCGGAGTGATGAGAACTGGAGATAACCAAGGACTTTCGCATTGTTCAATGACGTTCCACCCCAGCATCTTATCAACTTCATTAATTAACGCCTTTTGTTTTTCAGGAGACAGTCTGTAACATCTTTGTTTGATTGGAAGAGAATCACCAGTATCAATCTTGTGGGTGATTAAGTGTGTGCTCCCCAGGATACCTTTTTCTTCAAAAGAAATTGTCTTGAAGCGTTGGATGATGTCGTTAGCGATGTCCTTTTGGTTAGGAGTTAAATGCTCATAAGGTAAAACTTTAATATCTTTAGTTTCGATAGCAGAGCATTTAGATTCTGTAAAGTTAAGAGAAGATAAAACACTAGGTAACACATTAAATTTTCTCCAAAAGTCAATACCTAGTATTGGCGAAGGAAATATTTCCGGAAAAACATAAGCTTTAATCAAACGAGTTTGATTATTGAAATGAACAGGTAATTCAAAATAACCCAAGGAATTAACTTTTTGATTATTAGCAGTAGAGACAGTAATAAGATCTGACTTGAAAAGCTTACAGCCCAGTTTAAGAATTTCCAAATGAGAATTATTACCCAGAATAGTTACTGAGCTGCCAGAATCTAGTAAACCAGATAAAGTTAAGTCATAAATTTTGACATTAACGAATGGACGATTAAGATCTTGTTCTTTGGAGTAGAGTGTAGAAGAGATTTTGTAACAAGAAAAGAAGTTTTGAATTGTTTTAATCCAACTAGCCCAATCGTCATTATCAAAGTTTAAGTTACTTTTCAAGTCAGCAGTTAGTTTTTTGAACTAGTATGTGGTTTGGGAGAACAAGTAGGGCAATCTGCAGTTTTAAAACCTTTAAGACCACATTTGAAACAAATCACGAATCGTGGTTGAGTACAAGTGTTCAAAGTATGACCTTGTTTACGACAGCGAACACAAAAAGAGCTTTCTTGAGGAGCTTTAGTTTGAGAGAGACTATTAACTTTTCTAGAAGGGTATTTGTAGGATGAAGTGAATTTATTCATAAAGGGAGGAGAAGGTTGTGAGTTATTAGAATTTGAAGAGCCAACTGAACTTGAAGTGGAATGCTTGTAGTTGAATTCAGAAATAAGAGGACTTTGTTGTACATTTGGTTCTTTAAATTGTTTGTCTCTGTCAAGGAACTTTTCATAGTTTTGGCAAGTAGCCAGAAGAGAGTCGATAGAGTCAATGTCTTTTAGAGCTACGAAGACTGAATAACATGGGCGAATATTCCACAAAATAGTCTCCAATTGTTCTGTTTCAGAGAGTTTCTTCGAAAGACGAGAGAACATTCCAGACATGATGGAAATATAGATGACGATAGGTTCATCACGGCCTTGAGTTCGGTTCCTAATCGCTTCTAGAAGTTTATAATCATAATCAAAACCACCAAAGTCTTTGATTAATAAAGAGGAAAGTTCGTTCCAAGTTAAGTTTGGATTCTGATTATATTTAAATCTGAACCAATGAAGAGCATTATCGGTGAAAATTTCAAATGCTTGAGAGATCAACAAGTCTTTGGATAAGCCACGAGCTAAGCAGTATTCTTCAAGTTTTTGAAGAAAGGATCTTGGACAGCTTTTACCATTGAAGGTGTGTCTTTTCAGATCTTTGAAGACGTTAGTTGGAGAAAAAGATTGTGGTGGTGAAGGATACGGGGTTTGGATCTTAACAGAAGATTGAGAAACAAGAGGAGGTTCCATGACAGTCAGGTCAACAGGAGGGTCAAGTGATGGAGAGTCATTTTCAGTTGGAGGTGGAGTCAAGGATTCGAATTGTTTAGTAATAGCGTCAAATTTCATCTTCAAAGTATCAAAAATAGCTTTAAAGTCTGGATATAAGTCAGTATCTATTCGCTCCAATCTGTAATAAACATGATTAATAAAAGTTTCTATTAGTCGTAAGTATTTGGTTTCACCTTGTAAAAATTTTTCAATTTTACAGTCCAGGTAGGTCAAAGTAAAACCAATTTGAGACAAGTCATCCTCGATCGGAATTGGAGAGGTCAGAATATCTTCAGGGTGAGAATTAACAACTAAACGCAAAATCTGTTTTTTTAGAAGCAAAACAGTATTAGCTGGTTCCTCACATCTAATCTTCACTTCGTATTCGAGTTCAGTCTTGTTAATGAATTCGTACTTAATAATCCTTTTCATTGTTATAATTAAGTGTTAAGTTTAAAAAATAAAAATTTAATTAAAAATTGTACCTCTTTAAGTTATCAAGAATAAAAATATTAAAGTGATGAATGTAAGTGAAGTGTTATATGTAGGTCTAAATATAATCCAAATAAGTTGAAAAACTAGATGAAGTTTTGTTTTAGAATTTGGAAGATATGATAAGGATGAGTAAATAAAGAGTTAAGAACGAAAGAGAAAGCAATTCAATCAAAAGGAAATGGATAAGGCGTAGCTAAGGTGAAGAAAAGAAGAACTTTACGTCGGGCGCCAAATTGTCGTGAAGCGACAATAAAAAAACTAAAGAACCTAACTTAACTACAACGAAAACAACCAAAATAAAATAAATTATTTATAAATTTGAAAAGTTTTACAGTTTCTTTTATAAAAAAAGGTATGAAGGTGATGATGGGTTGTAATGAAGATAGTGATTTACAATATTATTAAAAAAATAACAAAGATAAAGATACTGCAACGAAGTATGCACTAGGTACACGCAGAATCTGGAGAAAGCACACGCAGCGTCTGGAGAAGGTACACGCAGCGCTTGGAGTAGGCACACGCAACGCCCGGAGTAAGTACACGCAGCACCCGGAGTAAGTACACGCAACGTCTGGAGTAGGCACGCGGCGTTTGAAGTAGGTATACGCGGCGCTTGAAGTAGGCAAACACAACTTCCGGAGAAGACACACACAGCGTCCGGAATAGACACGCAGCGTCTGGAGTAGGTCCACGCAACGTCTGGAGTAGGCACGCAGCGTTTGAAGTAGGTACACGCGGCGCTTGAAGTAGGCAAACACAGCGCACTAGTAGGCGGAGGCGTAGGCGTGGCTAGGCGATGACTTAAGGAGCGGGCAGAGGCTTGCAGGTTCCCGAGGCAGTGCGGAAAAGGCCTTTAGGAGATGCTTCAAGTATCAAAGCTCAAGTCAGACTCCCCCATTCGCCGATTTTTCGGCTTATTTTTTGCTTTTTGACCGATCTGGCATAAGAACGGAAAATTATTCTCATTAAATTTGAAATTATTTAAATTAAAAGCAAATTCTTGTAAATGGCCAAGAAGAAAAGAGTATTTTGAAGTAAAAACATCAGGCCGGTAACGATATTTGAATAAAAATTGCCATGACAACCTGATAAACAACGATGTCAAAACATGTCAAATTTTGGTTTTAGGCTCGTAATACAGAAACGGCAAGATTTAAGTGAAAAATGAGATATTATTGATATAGGAAAAAAGGTAGCGCAACAGCGCGCATGAAGCCCGAAATTGTAGAGTTACGGAGAACTAAATAAAAGACCGAAAAAGGTAGACTCCATTGACATCGATTTAAAAAGTGCTGATAACGTGAAAATACGACGTGAAAATGATTTGTTATTGTGTTCTTATTGTTTAAAAATGTTACAGGTTCCTATGGAAATAAAGGTGATGCAAAATAACTAGTTTTGAGATGAATGCAGAAAATAGAAAACAGAATGGAAAAATAAATTTAAAATAGTTAAAATGGTATGTAAGTAACATAACACTACATTTTCCCCCCGACCCTGGAAAATTTTTGACTCAGCAAAAATTTTGACATGTACATTCTAAAATAAACCATGAAAAACACAGCTTTGCAGAAACAGACATCACCAGGCAAAATCAGATATACTATCTCTTACATTCATCATCTGCATTCAGGTAAGGGTGGAGTTCACATTCAATGACTACCACTCTAAAAGTGTGTTTTCGAAAGGACATTCAGGCTTATTTAAGGAGTTGTCATCCGCTCCTGCGTGGAAAAAAAATATTTTGAAAGGACATCCAGGCTTATTTAAGGAGTTGTCATCCGCTCCTGAGTGACCTCACCGCATCTTCAACAGCATGTTAAAAAATCTAAGGTGTCTATTGAAGAAAAATTATAGAAAATTGTTATAAAAATAGTGTTGGCCCAAAAAAACAAAAAAATCCTTTTGGTAAATCCAAATGTGCATACCTTAAGTGCTCATGTCATGCGTCAATTTTTTGAAGTATTTTAAATACACACAAGTTTTCACAAATAGCCTTATTATTATTACTTTAATTTTATGTCAAATGTCAATAAAAAGTAAGGAAAATCCAAAAGTGCTCCGACTCGTAATACTTATGTGATTGTGGAAAAACGTGGAAAAAATTCTCAATCAAAAATATGATACAGTGTACTCATGATGGCGACCTAACCCGGAGTGAGTCAAAGTGTATCTGTATTTATTAAATTGTAAGGCTGCTAATACACCAAAAATTCGGAATATTTTAGACGAAAAAAAAATTATTATAACTACACAAAAAAAATTAAACAGCCATTTACATTCTATGGCTTCCCACTTGATGGATGAAGAGATTAAAAAAAGATTGAGTTAAACAATTGATATTTTCAAAATTTATTGTTAACCCCTCACTGCGGACTTAATAAATCTACACCATAAGCCACTAAAACCAATTTTTAATGTAAAAATAGCAATTAATCGATTTAAAACAATCATAATTTCTACAATCATTTATCTTTCTGACAATGTGCTTTTTATATAATTTGTATGTTCAATATGATTGTTAGATACAATTTCATGCGACAAGACGTCGGATTCTTGATTTTTAGGCGCTAGGAGAACATACCTATAGATTCTTTCCTTACTTGATGCTTTTATTAACCACAGACTTTTCCCAATAATAAGCATTGCGAAACTTAGTAAAATCATCAGGATTATCCTTATTTACTCTTACTATTGCTTCTGTTGTTAGTGCAATATATAAAAATAATAACCAAGATTTGATTTGAGCGCGTAGCATGACCTTGACAAGTCGACAATATATCCTAACTTCACCGCTTCGCGTTCGATCTGAGCAATATTATCTATGTTTTTCCTCGGGAATAGACTGGAATAAGAACATTATGTGTTAAATACGTTTATATAACTTAGCAAGTCCATCTTCATCAAAAGAAAACTTTAAACTCTACATAATGCGTATTATGGATCTTTTTTATTTACACTTTAATCAAGTGCGTAGATTCGTTTATAAGGTAATAAAATAAAAAGTCGATCAACCGGATAGCATGTTACGCAAGAGTAGATATAAATAAAAAGTGGTTTCCCTTTCGAGTCGATCGGAAGTGCAACACCCGCTCATAAACCGGAATGAGATTACTTTCGACTTTGTAAGCTTTTTTATACTTTTTTATTCAACTGTTTTTATATTCCTTAATTTAAAGATACTTTTTTTAGACCATCTCTAAGTTGATTGCACCGTATGCTTCAGGGGTGACAAGGTGGGCGACACAAGGAACTGCAGCGTGGCTCTACCTTGTATAGAAATAGTATAGAATAGTATAGGTTAAAACATAACAATAAAAGAAGAACATGACACACACATTAACAACATATTTTACGTGATAGAGCAACGCTGCAGCTATATTATGGTTGTAGCATGAATGGGTCGGCTCGACCGGGAAGGACCTCGCTCTCACAGAAAAACAGCTCTGCAACGCATCAGCATTTTGATTCTTAATTGTGAATAAATGTAGATATCTATCAACCACATCATACATTTACCATCAGGTGGACTGTGTGCGCGTTCGTCACCTTATTCAATAAAAAAAACTGCGGTTGTGTTTCGAAATGACATAGAATTACACAATCGCACTACAATCCTTAAACTAGACTGGCTGGCTGTTGTTTCCTCGTGGGTACTTCGGTGATAACTTTAGAATAGTAAGGGACTCCGATCTGTTCATCATATAGTATGTAATGGTGCATATGAAAACGCCAACGCTCAGGCGATTATTGTTCGAAAACGCCTGCCCAATGTGACGCTTATGCAATTTGAGATTAAAATTATACGAGAACAATTTCATCATTAACATTTTTATGTTTTTGCATAAATATTGACTTTCGTTACGATTAAAAACAGCGCTAACAGTTAAGCCAATCAATGGTCAAAATAAAACACTAAAAAAACGTAAACGCAAAAATTAGACGCGCACTAAACGTTTTTTTTAATTTCCAACTAATATCCAGCTCCAGACTCCAGACTCAAAACCAGCATTGTGTTTTTTTTTTGTAGAAAATGGGGCAAACGAGCATCCGGCTTACTGATAGAAAGTGTCGACCGCCGCTCATGAACAACTACAAAACCGTAGGAATCCCAAGTGCTTTGCCAGCCTTTTAAAAAAGTAGGCTCTTTTCTTGAGGGTCCCTAAGTATATCAACTATCATCTTATCCGGAAAAATCGGAAGAAGGAAGTTCAAAACTTCAAAAGTTTAATTTCAACGTGTACTGTCGTAAGATTAATTTCTGTGTGAATTCCAAACTACAATCTGTGACTTATCACCTTACCCGGCTGTGTGAATTTATAATGGGGTCGATCGAAAACAAATAGTCGTAACATGTGAAGGTTAAGTAAAGTTACAGCCTGTATATTATGTCACACTGCTGGGCAGATACCCCATTTTATTTGTAAGAGGGTGCTATATACATGATATATTATTATTTATATTTTTTTATCAAAGTTATTAAAAAGTATAATTCTTATAATTAAAAATAGTGCAATTTGAAACAAAAACATTTCATCTTACGTAAAATTTTTCAAATAAACATTTTTTCTTACTGGCAAGCACTCTTTAACTTTGAAGCGAGCAACGTTTTTTGAACTACACCCACAACGACCGTTAGTAACGGCCAACTTTTTCGTGAACACAAGCAATTACGCTTTTGACGGTACATTACATTACGTACTCAACAAGATCTCATTTCCCTGCTTCATCGAATAGTAAGGCAGTTTTCTATACCTGACCTGTGGAAAAGGAAATAGTGGATACATTTGGCCAGAATCTACATCACACCGGGCCCGATAAACGCAGAGCAGCTCAAAGGTTACCCAGATAAGTGTTTGCCAGGTCTTATGTGTACATAACAGAGGATTATGTGAAGTTACACAAGTATAAATGTAGATGTTAAAATTTACTCGAAGATTTCGCCTTAAAATTTCATTTCATGGAAGCAAGCCGAGTTCAATCCCTAGCGGTACCAATAAAATTGTGTGCTGATTTACCACGTGCTCGGCGTTGTAGAACACATCATGAAGAAACCTGCATGCCTTAAAATATTTCCAAGACATGTAATGTCCGACAACACATATTGATGTAAAACCCTCTCAGAAATAAAATTAGAGAAGCGCCTAACAATGGGACGTGCTTTTATATCAAATTAGTTTATTTACGTCGCGTACTATAATACCTCAAAACTTCAAAACAAGACATGATATATTAATCTGCGACACGGTCCGTCATTGTTTTTTTTTTATAGCATTGGGTGACAAACAACACAGTTCACCTGGTGGTAAGTAGATGCTGTGGCCCATAGACATACATATTTTTTATCCTCAATTAAGAATCAAAATGCAAATGCGTTGTCATCCCCTGAGGACTAAGATGAAATGCCTCGATTCCAGGAAAATGGGTGTCCGGTTCTCTACACTCATAAGAAACACAGTAGTAATACGCTGCTATTTTACGCTGGTACGTGAGAACGTGGTCCTGCCCCGGTTGTGCCGACCCATTCGTGCTACAACTATAATATAGCCGCAGCGTGGCTCTACCATGTACAAATCTATGTGATCTATGTCCAGCAATCGACTTGTAATGTACTGTAATGAAAATGATGATGACGATAAGTTCATATACATATGTCGCTAGCAGACACTGAGTTGAAATTTTTGTTATACAATGACATTTAATTGAGAAGTTAGTTTTAAATAAAAGTTTATCAGTTTCTAGAGTATTATATTAATACACAAAACAATGACTCAGGCGTTCGCTCTTTAATTTTTTGCAGATTATAACTCTTTTTTAATTTCTCTTTTTATGAATATCCGCGGTTTGATTTTTTTATTTTTAATCTAATTAATATAAAACATAACAATGATACATAAAGAAACATTCGCCTTTACATTTTTTTCAACAAATTGAGTTCCCCGTTATGATATCTGTCAAATATTACAGTTAAACCTCTTCTGTAAGTGCTCTGTTGGCATAAAAATGCGCGGATTATTTGTTTTGTAAACGTACAGCAGATCCTTTTAAAAAATGTTAAAAAGATGTGGATACCAACTCGCCTATGCAGCATTCTATGAAGGAGACCTAAATTCAGCAATTATATACTCATGTTTTTTTTGCGAATGTTTTAATATGTGACAAATATTTTTATAATGAAAATGATTATTCATACGCCTGAGATACAACAAATAAAAGAGTCCAGGAGATTAAGAGTCAAAGTGTTAAAAACTACTGTGTCTGCACTGATTCACTTGCGGCATCTGATAGCCAAGTTTATTGGGCATTGTGTTTTTCGATGCGATACGAGATAAACGAGATATGTCGTTACAATAACCAATTACCACTGGCCGACAACACGATCTTTTTTAATCGAACAACCGAACAATGCTGCAGGGACAGTCTCATTTAGTCTGCAGAAAAAAGTTTAATTAATACGAATTTTTAAGTTCTAAACAAATATTGATATTTAATTTGATGGCGACGTGAGAAAATACACTGAGAACATGATATCGTAACTATTAATAAAATATATTCTGCGATATAAAGCTTAAAAAGATAGAAAAAGGTGTTTTGTAAATTTATTAATTATTTATAATTATAGGGCTGATATGGCTGTAATAATTTATTATTATTACAGCCATATCAGCCCACCGATAGACGGGGTCTCTCCCACAGCAATAAAGATTGGGCATAATCGATTATGTGGCTTGTGTGGCTTGTGGAGCGTGGCGACCTTTGACAATGCTTCAGTCATCGGTCAGGGAATCTCACACGAAACATTAACGAAATAGGTATTCCCAAAGTAATCTTCACAAAGCACGATCCTGACCACATATCTATGATAAATATATATATATATATATATATATATATATATATATATATATATATATATATATATATATATATATATATATGTGTATATAATATATATGTGTAGCTTGTACATTTTGAATTGAATGAGATCATGACAACTTTACTGCCCATAACTCACTCTCTGTTCTACCCAAGGTTAGCTGGTAGAGAATGCCATATAGCATTAAGCTCGCCTTTTGTACAAAATCTTTGGTGCAATAAACAATAAAATAAATAAAATAAATACTTAAAAATATAAGTGTTAATTATGCAAAAGGTACTTTACTAAACCTCTAAAAGAATTTGTTTCTTAAAGTCTCTTTTATGATAATTTTAAAAATTTACGTACTCACGCCATCTCAAAACTATTTTTGGAAAGATGATTTTGTAAATTAAGGGCAGAATATAAAAACATTCATATTATTTAATTTAATGCCAACAAATATCTTTAAATAAATCATAATATACTGCTTAATATCAAGATACACATTAATCCAACTTATATAACAAATGATCACTGTAAATTATTGTTTTCTGTAGCCAATCCCGAAAAACGGCCACATTTGCACTGTCATCATGCCATGTCGACCCTTGATAAATAGGATAAAATTTTGTTTATTTATTAAAATTTACTAAAATTGATTGTGTTGACGCTTAAAAAGGTTACAGTTGACTACAATAAATAATTAAGGACGATTTTTTTATAGTATAAGGGTGACAAACGAGCACACAGTCCACCTGATGGTAAGTGGATGCTGTGGCCCATAGACATCTACATTTAACCTCGATTAAGAATCAAAATGCAGATGTGTGGTCACCCTTGAGGACTAAGATAGAATACCTCGATTCCAGTAAAACGGGTTTCCGGTTCTCTTCACTTACCATACGAAACATAGCAGCATTAAGCTGCAATTTTACGCTGGTATTCTGTGAGAGCGTGTTCTGATTCAACCCATTCGTGCTGCAACCATAATGTAGCTTCATCATGACTTACCACATTAAAATTGTTAGGTATTGTCGAGATAAAGGATAATATTACATGATCAGATCATTCAAGTAGATATCAATATTAAGATAAAGCAATCGGCTATTAATTTTCTTCCCAAACTTCATTTAATCATTATACACATTTATAGCTATTTTCGCTTTTGTGTGGTTTAAAAATAAATTAACCGTAAACCTCCATTGCAACCGCCGAGAATTTTAGAGTTTTTAAAGCATCTTGACCCAAAAATTTAAGCGGCTGGTGTACTAAAAAGATAGTCTTTATTTACAGTGACCATAGACAATTTATAATTACCCAAATGATATTCTTCGCGCATATCTTGAATGTATGTATGTTTGTATGTGATCACGGTAGCGTCAGAAATGACATTAGCACTTGCAGAACAGCTAGCTGCATTGCCTATCCCTAGTAGTAGATTGTAGTTAAGTAGTAGTATTGTTTGAAGGTATATCTCAGGTAAGTATCTTCTTCAGCCTGTGAAAGTCCGCTGGACATTATCCGTTCCCGTTCTAGTGATGAACTTACCTTAATCGTCACAGTTGGCAGGAGCTACTCCCCGTCGCCGCTCTTAGCATTTTCCGCCTTTTATAAGCGAGACGGTTATACCACTATCTGTTGGTTTCCCATAGACGCCTCTCGAAACACACTTGGCACAAATGTGAAAATAAATTGTATTACATAATTTTTATTATTAAGGAATATAGCTACTTCTATTATTATATTTAATAAAGATATGGCGGCGCTGTCGTCGCGCCACAAGCGAAACACACCGAAGCCTAAATCACGCTATCAACATTCCGAATCATAAACACTATACATAAAACATCACCGAACTATGACACGGATCGTTGGCCGCTCCACGGGCACAACAACTTGCCCGGCGGGAGATCTCCCCTTTTCCTTCCACGGCCACAGTGGTGACCACCCGACGTGATCTGAACATGCAACCAACAAACTTCGGAAACTACAACTTCAAGCCTTCGGTATTATCCTCAAGAACTTCTATCATTCACTATTGAGAATCGTCTTCTGCAGTCTTCAATTACTGCAAACCAGTCCAACTTGTCTTCGTCTCGACTCACCGTAGATTTATAAGGCAGACTTCTGGCACTTGCTCCGGCACATCGTTCTCACCGGCATCACTTGCCAGTGCGTAGTACGGCATGCATTACACATCGGCATATTATTCGCACCGGTGTCACTTGCCCTTACGCACACAGCATGCATTCCCCACCGGCATTAAGGACGCATCGGCAATCGGACTGTACTGTCGACCTCCGGTCTGAGCAGGGGGGTGATATGTCGGCGCTGTCTACACCGAAGCCTAAATCACGCTATCAACATTCCGAATCATAAACAGTATGTATAGAACATCTTCGAACCATGACACGGAGCGTTGGCCGCTCCCCGGGCATAACACCTTGTCCGGCGGGAGATCTCCCCTTTATCTTCCACGGCCACAAAGAATATCATCATTCTTTATTTCCTCGTATCTTAAAGTTAAGTTAAGGTATTGTTATAATTATCTTGAAAACCCAAGTGCTCTTAGGTATCTGTATGAAAAAAAAATGGTAAATATGTTAAAAAACTTACCTATCGAGTAAGGTATCAAAATAAATTAAAAGGGGAATATAAATTTAATATATATGTTTATATTTAATCAGGAATAATAAATTGGTTTAAAAAGTTTTTAATAGCGTAAAAATTGGACTTATTTTTGTCGGACCTCGTGTCGTGGACACTAAGATGTCTAAATTAAAATAATTTAAAAAATCAAAGACCCAACTGCAAAAACCATTCTAAAAATAATCAACTAAAAACAAGGTTGAAAATAGAAAACGAAATTAAAATAAACGATAATCAAAGTAAACTCTAATTCAGTTTAGCAGTCTATATTATTTGATGAAAATCTAAGTTAAATACCCGCATTTAGTTTAGTAGCGGCGGGCTAGCAGGCGGGACCCAATAGAAAAATTAACGGGGTGTGCAAAATCATTGCTATGTTATTGGAACATACAGGAAACCATCATTTAATTCCGTACATGTCTTAATGGAAAATAACACAAAATCTCATGACCTCTGATAAATAAAAATGTAATGATCCCGTTAACACTAGATATAAAATAACCAAACAGTAGTTAAAGAGCAGCGTTAAAAGTGCTAGACGTCTGATCAACAACGGAAAAGACTCATATAAACAAAAAATCGGCAGACCTGTACGTGGACCTTGTTGTTTAATTGTTGTGAGACCATTTCGGTACTACCCATCAAGTACGCTTAAAGTCAAACGTAACCAACTTTTACAGGATTAAAGCATTAATTTACACCCATCAGTGCCTTCAGTGCCAAGTTGATTGAGGTGCTGAAACGTTTGTACAGTAGGGCTGCGATGAATATACGAGTACAGAACCAGACGAAACCTATCCAACTGCAGAGAGATATAATCGATGTGACGATGTATGTTCTTAACCATTGCATTAGAAGATGATTTCAAGCTAGTGAACTGGAAAGAATACAGTACTAACATCAATGATGAGAACATCACTCCCCTTCAATTTGCCGACGATATGTCCTTATGGCACAATCGCCGATGGTATGTGGTAGGTATTCCCCAAACATCCCTGATGCACTGCAAAAATAAATTTATTGTCAATAATAAAATATGTAATAATTTCCTTTTATATTATCGGGTCAACGGCCCTGACTGTAATAAAATCTATCAGACATGAATGAACTAGACTCAATGACCATTACAGTGCTTGTTTTAAAAATAATGGTTACGCGGAAACGATTCGTGTATTTTAATTTTGTTCGAGGGTATATTTGCCAAGTGTTTATCTATCCTTTGACCTAATGTCCCTTCCGTACACACTGAAAGGGGAAAGGGGGGAGTCTAGAAGGTGACACGATTCTTTCGACTAATGAGAGGCGCGCCCGACCGGGGTGCTTGGTGGGAAAGCCGAGGCAATAAAGGCTCGCGCGCGGCCCTCGAGCGGCCTCTTCCTTCATACTACTGGCCTGGATCGCATCTCTGGGGCGCCCTAGAAGAACCCACCTCACGTCACATCACCGCAACGGAAGCGTCGTCCGCCGCATCAGAATCACACCCTGGTAAGTGTGTTTTCCCGTAATTTTGCTCCTACTTGAGCATTTTGTTTGTTAGTAAACCCGCCCCATTTTGTTTCTCCTAATGTGCTCAATTAGAATTCCATCCTAACATTGGCAAGCAATAGATTTGGAAGAGCGAGTGCATTGTCCAAGGAGCCGGGTGCCACGTCCGCCATCTTGTTGAGGCATAAGAAGCCATCCGCGTTTACAGTCCACCTAGTATAACACCTCGCACAATAGGGTCAAGGCTCAACCTGGGAATCGAATTCGGGAACCCTTAGGCCCGCCGCCCAATCAAATAATTTATGATATATGAAAAATTGTTTCCGTATTTTTTATTTAATACACCTCAATTTCTCCAAAACAGCATGTTAATTTAGGAATCCGTAGCATTTATTTAATATTGAATACTCGCGTTAACTATATACATCATACAGCATCAAATGCTAATATTTCTCGACTTTGTTTACCTGCAAATTCAAAAAAAATTGTATACGATATTTAAGCTTTGATATTTATTTAATATTTTCCTATTCTTTGTTACATAACTTATTTAAATTTCAAATTCAAAAATTCAATGTAGACACACTGCTTGCAACTTTACAAGGCAAGTTCGTCAACACATGGAATACCTACTGTTCTCATCTCTGAGCCGGGGCATACCTGTGTCTCTAACCAATCATTTAGCCATCTATCGACATAAAACGAAAAGCGGCCGGAGTAGTCAATGACCGAGTACTTGCTGATCGGTTTGTTTTTAAAGTGCTCAAAGGAAGTGCTTGGACTAATGCACATCGCGACAAAATTCATGATACCATCCATATCATATGGATACCTTCCGGTCTACTATTGTAATTTACCGGAATCATCCGAATACTTGCCGATTTACCGGAAGTTTCCTTCCTCGCACGACTTCTTTGTGGACTCGGCTACCACTAATGATTTTTCCTAAATTTTATCTATTACCTTTACCTTACTTACTCTATGTTTAGAAACAAACCTACTACTTTTCACAGACCGAGAATGCACCTTTATTACCTGTGGTGTTGCAGTTGTTTAAGTCGGCGGTTGTCACTTACTAGATGAGCCCCGAGCAATTCGATCCTTTACTGTAAAAAAATATAGCACATTTTACTTATTCTTCAATGTTTGATTAAATGTTTATAATTAAAGAAAATCATTGTTTCGAAATACAACACAATTTTTTAAATGAATTTAATCTTCGATCAACAATACCAACTAGATGTCGGGTCGGCGCAGGAAATCCATCTAAGTAAATAACAGCGCACATGAGACGTGAGCCTTTTGTTTCGTTTAGTTCACTTGAAATACAGCCAATGTAAACACGTTTCACAATGCCGCAATTTGTATTTAAAAGTTGCAAAAATAATGCCCGAAAAAGTAATTTAACGGTCGGAGTGTCTTACTTTCGGTAATTACATGTATAATATGTTATATTTTAAGCTCTAAACTAACAAATAATATCATATTTTAAACAAAATTACCGATCAAACCGCCCCTACAAATGTTCTGCCAATGTTGACCAATACTCGCGCAAACATTTGTGAAAAAGAACATGGACGCATGAAGTAGATTTGTTTGTGTAATTCCAATAGATACTTAGATTTTTTTAGCTTTCCTAGCTTCCTTCCCCGGTCGAGCCGACCCATTAGTGCTACAACTATACTAGTAATATAATTGCAGCATGGCTCTACCACGTTTTAAAAGTATGCAATGGGCGATCTTATTGCTGACAGCAATTTCTTCCAGACAACCAATAAATGGACAGGACTACATGAAGATGACAGAAGTAGGGCAAATTGGTGTGATATAAAAGAATACACATATCTATATATATACTATACATAGATACATACATACTACGAACATATATACATACAAAAACTAAAATGGATATATATTGAATTATTTAAAAGTATGCAATGGGCGAACTTATTGCTGACAGCAATTTCTTCCAGACAACCAATAAATGGACAGGACTACATGAAGATGACAGAAGTAGGGCAAATTGGTGTGATATAAAAGAATACACATATCTATATATATACTGTACATAGATACATACATACTACGAACATGTATACATACAAAAACTAAAATGGATATATATTGAATTAGTTAATTAAATGCTATCAGTATACTACGTACTATATTATATTTAATCGCTAGTGTAGAAAGTATGTGTACCAACAATCATAAATACCCAAAACATAAAAATAATTTTAATTAAACTTATGATCATATTATAAATTATTTTAGTGTTCAACGCGACTAAATACTTCCTAGACCAAATTCGAAGAAGAAAACAGAAACGTAACAAAATGACGTAGCTCGCAAGGCAGTAACGGGAACAAGAACTTTTTTTGTTACACGGTTTACAGGTTGATTTCATACTAAAGTTTATTTAATTTATGTCTTTTCATTTCCAAGAGTATTGTATAGCTTTGTTCTTTTTGTGTGACTAATAATCGTAAGATTTGTGACTTTAGTACTAGATTCGATGGTTTTAATTAGGTTGAGCTTAAAGCTATTTTAACTTTCTGTCTCATTTCTTTAGTAAACAAATGAAGCTGTTTAAGTTTATATTCACGCGGACAGTATTTAGCTATGATTTTGTACGTGACCCGTTATCTGGTTGGTATTGTTGATCGAAGAATTCAATGTAAAATTTCAATTATTTATTTCTTTAAATCAACACAATTTCAGATATATAGCATATCTTATAAAACAGACAAACAACCTCTTCTCTCTTCTCTTGGTCTTCTCTCGAAATTCTTTTTGACATTCCCCGGATAATGCGTCTCACCGAGAAAGAATTTTTGCAAAGCATGCGCTCAACCTGTATGACATATGAGTGCGGACTTATCGCAGGCAGGAGTGTCGAACTGACTACTTACAAATCATTGTTCGCTTCTTTATGAAACATACATTGTATTCAACAAGAAATATGTACACATAACAATTTTACAAAATAATAAATATCCTGTACTTAAATATATGTTAACATGACAACATTGGAAATATTTTTGTGTTTAATAATTATAATGTTACTTTGATCATCTTTTCGTATAGAATTAATCTGACAAACAACTATACCCATCACCTATTGGTAAGGGGATGCTATGGATTATTAAGGCTACACCTTCTGACCTCTGAGGACTAAGATGGAATACCTCGATGTTAGTAAAAAGGATCCTTTGGTTTACAATGCCGCTATTTTACGCTAGTTATGTTTAAATGTGTGATTACTCCTCGGTCTGCGAACAAGCCAATTTGATCCATTCCAATACCCGCCAAGTCGTTTGCAAGTACGCATTGATTGCCCATCAGTTTTTATTCACCTCTAAGAGAATATAGGGATATATAAATATAGGAATATAGGAAATATGGGATGAAAGCCATTATAAAATTGTAAAATTTTCTGATGCATTTTTAATCAATCAATCAATCAATTTAATATTTATTGTACACCAACACACATTGAAACAAAAACAAAATTAAATAAATAAAAAGGTATAATAAGTGGTCTTATTACGCACAAAAAAAAAATTGGTTGCCTGTAAAGTCGGTATACGGGCGAAAGTTTTACGTGACAACGACTTTGAGTGGTAAAATAATTTTAATGTGAATATTCATTCGTATAGTAGGAAGAAGGATGAAATAACACTTTTTATGTCTGTCTCTCTCGCTCTTAGGCGGGCTAACCATGCCCGAGTGGAAGGGACGCGTGCCTCTCACTCGCTCTCATTGTGAGCGCATAACGTGAGCGGAGCGTAACGCAGTTTCTTGAAGTGTCACTCGGCAAACCAATTTATAAGACGTTGTCACGTCAAAATTATTTACAACAAATATCTATGAGAATGAGGAAGGTGTACATAGATTTCAGAATTCAATAGAAAAAAATCACAAGATGATAACAGTTGAGGAAAGAAAGGACGGAAAGTATGTAGGGAAAATATTAGAGCTCCAAGTAATATGCTCTGAGTAGATTTTACCCTCGTATATTTACATTTGCAAAAGATTGCCTCTTTATCTAAGGATAAAAGTATCTCATTATAAGGGTAAAATATAACAAGCAGACACAATTTGTAAAGACCACTGTTGACTGACACGCTTATTATGTCTGGACTGCGGTCTGTTTATACCAGTTAACACTGAATGACAGATCAATTAATTATTTGTCAGTAATGTGTATGACCTGCGCGTGAGCTTTGTTACATGTGAAATAATGGGTTTAACTGAATTCGGTATTTGTCCACTATCAACTTCTCATTTGTACAGTAAAAACTCTCTTTAACGAAACTGCATCGAATCAATCTCTATTAATTAAATAATAATTCAACGTGGTTGTGTTTAATACAAATCAATACATTAAATTACTAATTCTAACAAAGGGCACGCTCTCTTTAGCGAATTTTATACGTGGTAGAGCCATGCTGCAGTTATGTTAGTGGTATAGTTATTAGATATTTGCATGAGTAGTTCGCATGCACGGGGTGATATTGAGGTAAGAGGAACAAAAGTAGAGTCATGCTAGAGCTACATTATGCTTGCAGAACGAATGGGACGACTCAACCGGGGAAGAGCCTCGCTCTCACAAAATACCATTCGTGCTACAACTATAATATAGCTGAATCATGGTTCTACCACGTATAAAATAAATCGCAAGCAAACAAATGAGAAACTTAACTTTTTCATAACGTACGTTATCTTCGGTATAAAATAGTCCTTGGCTGCACCGAGCACTCTCTCAGTCTAGAAAGATGTATCATATGTAATCACAAAGCCGTTACGCCGCTTCCTGAAGAGGAATTGATTTAAGAGTCAACTCATCCACTATAATTTTCAATTAGCGACAATAACGGTTAGTTGTAACTGTGGTACTAGTTGCCAAAAAACTTTAACATAAAACCACCAAATTGATAAAACACCAACAATAAATCACCAAATTGTCACCTTTTGGGGCACTGTTTGGTTTAGAATACCTGTATCTATGGACTACTATCAAGAATGCTTGCGATCGTTGCAAACTGTCCACTTCTCATCGAAAGTATATTTAGCAACATGATATAAGCTTGGGACCGGGCCTCTAGCACTCACCCCTGAGGATTAAGATGTAATGTCTCGTAGTCACCAGTAAAAAGGGGTCTCTTTTCTGCAGCGCCTGCTAACTTGCGGATTTCCAAAGTATTTTACCAAACTGAGATTTTCTATGAATATTTACTAATTCGGATCGGTAGATTTGGAGAAATCTCAAAAATAAAATTTTTGAATAAACGGTTTTTTTGGAATAGCATTTAATGTGCTTAACCGATCGATTCCAAAAACTAATCAGCTTTTAAACTTTAAAAACCACGTCAATCGCCGCCGGTCTGGTTAAAATCGGTTGATTCGTTTGTGAGATATCGTTATCCAACAGTTTTGAAAAAAAAATGATTTTTTTTAAATTATTCCGATATTTCATATTCAACGTCACAATTTTGATGAAATTTGGAGCACTTGGCATTTGAAATTAGCGGAAAGTTCCAGGGATGGCATGCAGGGTTGACCAATGTTTTTGTCAAATCTCTACGTAATTAATTCGTAATTTTTATAAATTGAACTCTTATTTTCCATGACAAAAAATATTTAAGAATATATTTTGTTTCAACGATTGCTTATTCTGTATAAATTAAATTAAAAAACGATCATGGTAAAAACGATTGAGGTCATCGAATTCTCAATAGCTAAACAGACTTATCGCTTACTAACTTAGGATAGGTTTGAAAACAATGGACGCTAAGAGCTAAGTTTAACGAATAGATCATTTCGCTTTGGATGCAAGTCACGATTTCGCATTCATGGGAACATTTTAATACTAAGAGGAGAGCTATTCTTTTCTTTGTACACACAACATCTCATTATTACCATGTTGACGAAATTCTTCGAAATACTACAAAGAAAAGAATAGCTCTCCTCTTAGTATTAAAATGTTCCCATGAATGCGAAATCGTGACTTGCATCCAGAGCGAAATGATCTATTCGTTAAACTTAGCTCTTAGCGTCCATTGTTTTCAAACCTATCCTAAGTGAGTAAGCGATAAGTCTGTTTAGCTATTGAGAATTCGATGACCTCAATCGATAATATGGTGTTCGGTTCAAGTACGTCGTGACAAAGACTTCTTCGGATGGTATCAAACATAAGAGTTTGAAATTTCTATTCAGCTTCAAAAAATGTTGTTTTCCTTTTTTATAAGCAACTCATTATAAGTAATAGTTTGCTGCAGAGATGATCATTGACTACAGTAACAACTAACTAGCAGATGGTGGACTGTAAATTGGTTTCACTCTTGAGTATCACAAGAAAAATTTAAAATCTATAATATTACATAAAAGAAGCTGGGTGCAGCCAATCTAACTATAATGCTAACATCCCTTTTGACACACGACATTGCCGATTCAGTTATATGTATATGAATACTATCGAAAAAGTATGATTTTAAATATTAATAAATTAATATAACAAAAAAAAACTCCATATCAATATTTGATAAAAACCTCATATAATGCACATAATATCATGAAATAGTTTTTGAAAATTTATATTTAATTTTTATTTATTTATGGCCCCCACGATATTAGTACCGGAGAACATTAAAAATATATTTACAGATTTTGCTTACAGACGATTCAGTACAAATCTCACTTATAGATAACCAGAAGACAAAACAGTAGAGCATATTAAATATAAGAAACAAAGTTTTAATATCAAATATATCTAGAGTGAAAGTTTGGTAAGTAATAAGTGGTGGTAGTTCAACCACCACCGTGGTTGGGTATGATAGGCGGCCTTTATAATATGAAATTCAAACCATTCTAGTTTTATGAGGATCGTGTCTCAGTGATCGCAAGGGTGAAAACTGGCAGCGATCACCGAATGATGAGAGGCACACTAAACCTAAACGTGAAGTTGGAGAGATCACATCAAACCATTCTGATTTTATGAGGATCATTTTAAGTTGAACTCTTTACCTTCAGCTTCATTACTATTTTCACTATGTAAATTTAACTGTCTAACTAAATTACGCTCTACTACTAAAAACGAATACTACTACTTCCCCGTGTACTGGCGGGTAAGAATACCCACCACCCCATAATTTCCCGTAGGTGACGTAAGAGGCGACAGAGAGAAACTGAGGCAGAAGATGAGTATGGGATATCAGCAAAAAATCAATAAAAAATACTGCAGTTGCCCACCCGCTCGCTGGATGTGGCAACTATGGCAATATGCAACCATGAGCAACGACATAAATAAACGGCCCCAGTCCCCGGCGACCCCGCTATTCCTAGCTGCGGTGGCGACCATGGTAACTGCGAGGCAAGGGTGCTAAGAATCTTCAGTGGTGGTTCGGGTGCCACCTAAGACGACTCGACCTGATAATGTATAAGGCACACAACCGGAGGACTGGCGAAAAGATCCTGGAGCTGTAAGAAGAGAAAGATAATTTGCACTGGGATATTATAGGATTATCTGAGGTCCGAAGGGAGGGGAGGACACGATAATCCTCGAATCCGGCAACTTGTTCTATCACCGGGAGGGTGACCATCTCTCCCAAGGAGGTGTCGGATTTATCGTCCACAAGTCTCTCGTTAACAACGTTGTAAAGATTGGGAGTGTGTCGACGTGGGCTGAGTACCTTTAACTTCACCAAACGATATTCGCTGAAAGTCTTACAGGTCTTACTTTGCACCAACCTCAGCATATCCCGATGACGAGGCAGAGGAAATGAATGTGAATATCTCTAGAGCTCTCTCGTTCGTCCAAAACCCACAATATGATGTAAATGGGATGCTTCAAGGCAACACTAGGCACTAGAGAGAACGGTGAGCTGGAATTACGGAAATTCGGAATAGGGCAACGAAACTAAAAGGGCCTGCAGCTATCCGACTTTATGGATAAGGAGGAGCTCTTTATGATTAACTCTTTCTTCCGAAACCGGCCCCATGGAATGTGGACCTGATCGAGCCCCAACGGTTCGACAAATAATGGGATTGACTTTCCTATGACGACCAGACGATAACTGTTCAGTGATGTGTCAGAGATCGCAAGGCTGAAAACTGGCAGCGACTATCGAATCATGAGAAGCAGACTAAATCCAAACGTGAATTTGTAGAGGTCACTTCTAATGAAGTCAAACTCCGTTTTCTTCATGCTCTAATTCAAAGCCTCGAAAACTTTTGGCTCGAGTTACAAAATCGTTTTCAGCGCCTTGAAGACTGAAAATGAAGAGGACGATATGAATGACAAGTTTGTGGAAACTGTCCATGCCGGCGGAGCTAAGTTCTGTAAGACCCGTTGAAGAAGAACACAAAAGTTCTCCGATCACAGTTTTAATCCCGTGTCTGTTAGATGGGAGATGAAGCTGCAGTCTTCAACACATTTGATAGCACACAGGCAATTGAACAGCAGATCTCCAAATGCATGCGGCGGGACTTACGCAATTTCAATATAGCTCGTATTAAATAAGCGATCGAACGGAACTGGGGCTCCAAAGTATTTGCCAGAGATCTATCTGCCAGAAAGAGCCAACTGTCAAAGCTGAAGACCAAGAATGTGGCATCATCGTTTCCGGGACCTCTATGATTTTGAGTAAGATTGAAAGGTTCTATGAGCAGCTGTACACGTCATCGTTGGAACTACACGCAAGTGTGAGTAACGATCCAAGAGTAAGTTTTATCTGACACTATTTTAAATATATCGTGGACGTCAGTCTGAGCGAGATTAAAATGACTCTCCAACATCTTTAAAATGGCAAGTCCCCGGACGAGGATGGAATTACAGCGGAGCTTATGAAAGCGGATGCGGATGAGCCGTGGTAGCTCAGATGGTTAGCGTTCGCTGGAAATTTTACAGTACGCGAGTAAACTGGGATCGATCCCCGCCGGCACCAATGAAATTGTTAATTGCAATTTTAAGGTCTGATTTACCACATGCTCGGCGGTGAAGGAAAACATCGTGAGGAAACCTGCATTTCAGACAAATAAGAAAAAATATTTCGAAGACATGTGAAGTTCGCCAACACGCATTGGGGCAGCGCGGCGTACTATCCCTTACCCTAAAACCCTCTCAGAAATGAGCGGAGAGCGGAGGAGCCCATATACGGCTATAAATTTACTTTTTTTACTTTACTTTTTGTGAAAGTGGGTGGAAGACAGATACTTAAAGTCCTTTAGAAGCTCTTCAATTGAGTCCTCCATATTAGCACTACTCCGGAGGCGTGGATCAGAAGTGCGTTGTTCTTCAAGAATGACGACAACGCTCTCTTGAAGAACTACAGACGGATTTCCTTTCTGGGCCGCGTCTAAGTGCTGTTATCGAGAGTCAATACGAATCGTCTCGCACGCAGACTTCCAGCCTCCAGCCGAACAAGCTGGACCAAAGACAAAATATATGCAATGTATATATATATATATATATATATATATATATATATATATATATATATATATATATATATATATATATATATATATATATATATATATATATATATATATATATATATATATATATATATATAACATTCACATAGTAAGGCAAATTATACAAAAGACGAATGAGTATAATCAGCCTCTGTGTCTGGCCTTTGTGGACTATGGGAAAGCCTTTGAATCTATCGAAACTTGGGCTGTTATAAATTTCGTGCAGCGTTGCCGGATTGACTGGCGACATATAGATGTCATGAGATATTTAAATACTACAGGCTCAATATCTGCCCAAGTACATAGTGGTCTTATAAAACCTATGCAGTTGCATCGTGGAACAAATGCACTGGAAGATGTTTAAAAAACGCTAAACTGGAATGGACGCGGCATCAATATAAACGGCGAACAAATCTCACACCTACGCTTTGCCGATGATATCGTCGTCATGGCGGAATCGCTGCAGGAACTACAAGACTTGCTGAGTAGCCTAAATGAAGCCTCCTAACGTGTCGGTCTGCGTATGAATTTAAATAAGACGAAAGTCATGTTTAACAATCATGTCATACCAGATCCGATTATCGTTGATTGTGAAATTGTTGCAATTGTTCAGGAGTATATCTACCTTGGCCAAGTAATGCAGATAGATAAAAATAACTTCGAGAAGGAAGCTGATAAGCGGATTCAGTTGGGCTGGGCAGCGTTTGGAAATCTTAGTCAGGTCTTCTCGTCGCCCATACCGCAAAACTTGAAGACGAAAGTCCTCGACCAGTGCGTCCTGCCAGTACTCACATATGGTGCCGAAACGTGGACACTTACGGTACGACTATTCCACAAACTGAAAGTCACCCAGCGACCGATGGAAAAACCTATGCTCGGAGTTTACCACAACCAAGGTTACCGACGTAGCCTTCCGTATTTGCGGGCTGATATGGCAATAGGCTGATCACATTTGTCGCAGAAGCGACAATCGTTGGAGTAGGCGTGTCATAGAGTGGAGACCGCGTTTAGGTAAAAGTAGTGTGGGACACCCCCTAGCTAGATGGAGCGACGGATGGCTAGATCGGGCTAAGTGGTGCGCCTTGGGAGAGGCCTATGTCCAGCAGTGGACTGCCGCAGGCTGATGATGATGATGATGATTTCAGATCTAGATGTCACTGCCAACGTGCACTGGTAGTATACTCGTGTTTTCTAGTGTTTAAAAAGCATGATAAGAAGATTTTTTTATACGTGATATCTGCAGCTATATTAGAGTTGTAGCACGAATAGGTTGGCTGGACGGGGCAGCACCACGCTCCCACAGAATACTAGCGTAATCCTGCTGTGTTTTGTTTGGGAGTATAGAGAAAGTAAATCCTTTCTACTGGAATTGAGACATTGTATCTTAGTCCTTAAATCGCATTTGTTGGCTTGCATTTTGATTCTTAATTCAGGATAAATGTGAATGTTTGTAGACCACAGCATCCAATTACCATCATGACCGCGTGCTTGTTTGTCACCCAATGTTATATAAAAAAGTGATAATTGAATTCTACATATAACTGTCATGATATTACTCATATTTATATCTTTTACATGTATACTTAAAATAAGTATCGTTTAGCTTAATATTCGTATGTTTTTATATCGATATAAAGTTTGCATGTCGTCATAATAAAATAATTATGCATTATTTTTTGCTGCATCAGATTTTATGCTCTAACACTAAATTGCCGTCGTTACTGTAATGCCCCGTCCAACATGAAATATAGTTATGACCATAGAACTTACCTGCCGCAGTTATATTTTAACATATTGTAACAGCCTTGGATATTCACCACACGTTAATAAATTGCAGTCGATTTTAAGCTCGAACATGAGTACTAAGTAGTTACGTTCAAAAACAGCTGTGTGTTATTATATTACGCATTCGAGAATGTTCCTCTTTTATATATAAAATATTGAAAAGTATATTTATTACGACTCTTAGACAATCAAATTACATACTTACTATTATTATGCCGTTGAGTTACAAAGGCGTCAATTTCATAGAACTTAAGAAATTTGGATTCTGTCAATTCCGTAATATTGCAGTAAATAATAACGTCCGCAATTGACCTGACAGTAAAAAATAACATCATGAAGGAATATGAATCACTGATAAACAATACCTGCAACTTTACAAGACGCAGGTTCGGCGTCACACAGAATACTGTTCTCATCTTTGGGCTGGGGCTCCCCAGTGCCAGCCCCTTCAATTTAATTGCATCCAGCGCAGAGAGGTTCCACCGAACTCTTTCTGATTCACTGCCCCTGTGAAGAGATATTGCTCTTTGCGTATTTTATCGTATCTGGCTTAGGGAGTGCTCTGAAAAATTTTCCGGACTAATTCCAGCCGCTCAATTTCAATCACGACAAAACTCGCAACACCATCCATACACTTTGGCTGAATGGCGGTACACCACTGAGAGATTTACAAGAATTTTTCTTTCTCGTACAACATCCTTGTAGAACTGAAACTACCAGCGATTTTTCCGGAGCGATACAACATAAGGATCTTCAATAAAAGAGCCTACTCTTTTTTAAAAGGCCGACAAAGCACCTGCGATTCTCCTGGTGATGCAGTATATACGACGCGTATGCTCGTTCGTCTTCTACAAAAAAATATCGAAGAAGCAGTGCTGATTCCTTTGAAGCGCTGCTAATTTTTTGTTATTAGCTACTATTTATTAAAGTATATCGTCATGATATTTCAAAAGAATGATATCGAACACATCGATTCCTATCGAATACCAATTCTGCTTTCAACAGTTCAGAAAATATTAATATTGTAGTGCTCCAAGCGTATGCACATACGGATGTAATTAATGCGATTGGAAAAAACTTACGATCAATTCCAAAAAGTATTATTACCTAACGCTTATCAAAACAAACAATAAACACCAAGCTCTCGCTGCAAGACACCAGCCTTCATTTATCAGTTAAGGGCCTAAAAATCTGAACACATTTAACAAATATTATTCTTAAGTAGCATTCCTATAACGGTTTGGAAAACCATAAAATAGATAAAGCCTAATGATTGACATTGCTTAAACACTAAACAGATATAACACATTTTATAGCAAAATTAGCCATATGTGTAAATAAGATGATATAGGTACTTTAAATTCTTATTATTATATAATAATAATTCTTTTGAAACGGACAACATTTACAATAAAACGAAAACAATTTACAAATGCGCGGCTTTGTGGAGGCGTCAAGTCTTACATCACGTCTCCACGCACCACCCACTCGCGGCTCGTGCTCACTGAACACGGTGTAGTTCATTCTGTCTGTAATGTACAACTCCTTTTTTTGATTAAAACTACTTTTACGGATTTTATCGCGTTTATTTTTACTTTTTATTTTTAATTCCCGACGTTTCAGGCGCTTTCCAGCACCCATGGTCACGGGGGACTGAGATGACTGACGTCCCGATGTCATTGTTAAACCCGGAGTACCTTCAGCTTTTTTAATTATTGTTTATGGTCTTCTTTTTTTCTTTTGTTAGCATTACAGAAGATAAATATCAAAAGATCATTTATGTCAACTGACTCGCCTTACGTACTCCAAGGTAAATATAATGGTTTATAATTTTTTTTTGTTAAGCTTAACGCTTGTGCTAAGGTTATTTTTATAACATGAGAGTGCAACAAGTTCACCACCAATCTGTAGGTCAAAAATGATGGATTGCCACTTCTAAAGACATACATAGTTCGAATAATTGATTGTCACCTGTGAGTACTAAGCCTTGTCGCCTGTGATAATACTGACACACATCAAACTGGATCACAGCAGTTCGTTCACGACAGACAGGCGGTAGAAATGTGTACACAACTACTACTACTGCCTGGAAAAAATCTTAATGTTAGGCTTAATGAAATGCTACAAAAACCTGACAGAACTGAAATTTTGTTTGCACTTAACATAGAATGTTAGCGTATACCAGTAGCATAATGCTACTGTGTTTCATATGGTAAGTGTACAGAACCGAAGACCCTTTTTACTGGTAACGTGGCATTTTCCATCTCAGTCCTCAAGGATGAAAACGCATCTTTGTTTTCACTCATATATTAATGTAAGTAATAAAAATATATTTGTAGATATATCGACAATTCGTTTATTATATAGTTGTAATGAACATTATGGTAAAAACTACTAAGTTGACAGAAGTTTACCACATCCACACTCCGGGATGACCGGGAAGTTTATAGGAAATGAAATTATAATTAGCGTGGAATTGTTTTTGTTGGAAGTTGTTAAATTGAAAGTTTTATACAGCAGTAGGTTTACGAGGCTTAGAATAAAAATTAAAAACGTTCTTCAAACAAGTAAAAGGAATAATATAATTTCCTTATAATAGCTTCAAAAGTCATATATACATAAACACTCATGCCTGTCACCCAGAAGGTTAGACAGATACTACGGACTCGCATTTGGCAGGATCCTGATTCTGACACTCCTCTTTCGCCTCCTTTACATCCATATATCTACTAATACACGTTCATCGATTAAGGGTACTCCTATTCTGGATCTATGTATTCTGGCCCATTTTCAATACACCGCCAATTCGCTCGATAAGCCTTCGTCTGGGGCGTCACATCTCGACTTGAATTTTTCTTCAAATAATTACATATAACTTTGAAATACTTGAGCATCTAACATACTGCTACTAGATTAATATCTATTTCCGAGATTAAAGTTATGTCTGAAATTTGAAGATGATAAAACAGTGGTTGCTGCAGTACAGGAATGTTCAGGCGCCAAGAAGACCAAGAGTTCTTTAGAAAGGAACTTTTAAGCTCAGGAAAAAATTTTATGACATAAAACCAAGGATTAAAGAAAGGTAATATGACCCAAAATAAAATGTAAATAAAAAATTGGAAAACCACGTTTTTATTTAATTTTTCAAAATTTAATTTTTCACGAACAAATCAATCGATTTTGATGTGATTAACAGCAATCGACGAAATTATTTTAGCCTAACAAAAAACCTATTACAAAAAAAAATATTTCATGGAAAGTTTTCAAGTTATTTTGGAAGACACTTTTTCGAGATTTCTTTCGACAACAATATCTCTCGAAACGATTCAACCGATTTCGATGCGGTTCACGGCATTCTAACTATGTCGTTTTTGAGTAGAGGAACTGATTAGATTATAGAATTCATGAAAACAGAGGTGTCGAAGTAATTCCAAGAAAATTCCTTTTTGAATATTAACGCACGCACGCACGCACGCGCGCACGTACGCACGCACGCACGCACGCACGCACGCACGCACGCACATATCCAGAATATCATCCTAGGACCTCGAAACGTCGAGCTTTTTTTATAGAAGAGAAGGCAAACGAGCATGCGGCTCCTCCATGATCAACCGCAACACCAGGGCAATTGCAGGTGTGCTGCCGGCCCTTTCGCGAACGCTCAAAAAAAGTGTACGCTCTTTTCTTGAAGGTCCCCAGGTCATATGAGTCGGGAAAAATCGCCGGTGGTAAACTATTCCACAGAGATGTCGTACGCTGAAGAAAAGTCCTTGTGAAACGTACAGTGGTGGACCGCCAAGCATCCAGATGGTGTGGATGGGATCGGGACGTACCGCGTAGTGCTTTCACGAAACTTGGCAGCTGGGATTAATCCAAACAATTCCTAAGAGCACTCCCCATGGTATATGCGAAAAAAAATTTAAAGAGATACAACATCTCTTTACAGCGCCAGTGAATCAAGCCGATCGGAAAGCGCTCGTTCGTCGACGATTCGAGCCGCTCTGCACTGGATGCGGTCAAGTGGAAGGAGCTGGTACTGGGAAGCTCCAGCCCAGAGATGGGAACAGTATTCTATGTGCAGCCGAACCTGCGCCTTGTAAAGTTGAAGGCGGTGTGCCGGCATGAAATACTGTCCCGCTCTGCTGAGCACGCCAAGCTTTTTAGAGGCCAATTTGGCCTTCTCTTCCAAGTGACCACGAAACTGCACGTCACTCGATATGTCAACGCCGAGGATTAAGATACTGGCTGAGGCAACAAGGGGAGTGCCTTGAAACTGAGGAGATACGACAAAGGGTTCTTTTTAGCGGTTAACGCCAAATCTGATGAGAATTCGATTTTGAAAAACAATAACTTCCCCATTTTTTGAAAATCATTGATTTTAATAGCAGGAAGTTAAAAATTACCAGTAATATACTTATTGTCACGTGTTATTGAACGCTACATAGATAATAAATAGAACGATAAATAAAGCAAAGTATCCACGGTAATTTCTACGATTTTTGGTATTCTTAGCTCAAATTGTTTTGTCAGAAGGATATTTTCAGAAATAGGTTTATAATAGACCTATATACATTTTATTTGACATCATCAACAAATTTTATTTGACCCACGTAAAAAGAGAAAACCTATATTTTTTATGCTTCATAATTGTTCATAATACTTGTATTACATTAGTTATTCTTAGTTTATCTATCGAGTTTGCTTTTTTATGTATGTAATCACACAGAATACATAAAGAAACCAACTCGACAGATAATACATACCTATCACAATTTGTTAACTAAGCCATATTATGTAAAAACTAAGGTTAACTCGTAGAGAATGCTTTTAGCGTTTAGTCCGCCTTTTGATCTTGTACAGTTTTTATAAGATTCTATAAATATTAAATAAATATATAATACTACTAACACCATTACAAAATTATTACGAAACACATATTTAAATTTATTATTTAAATGCGTTAATTCAATAAAAGAAACCTGGTTCTAGGTTCTGAATAGATGTAAACAAATTGTATTTAATCACACTAAAATTGTACGCACCTTGCACTGATGATAAAAAAATGATTTGTAATTCAGCACTTAGTTCTCAAGTGCTGTGACGAAGCGTCTGCGACTTAGAACTCATTTATTGCGGCATCTTGTTCAGCCCTGCAGGGCGCCGCTGTAAAAACCTGCCATTAAAAGTTTTAATGACGCATCGGCATTACCTTCGAGTAATTCATTATGTATACCTTCTTTCCCAAGCTTTCAACGAGTCAAGAAAAAGATAAGGCGTTTCTAGAAAATAATATAAATGATGCAAAATTTTAGTTGCATTATTTAGGCGATCTGTGAATACTTCCTGCTTAAATGTCTTCTTATTTATATGATTATTTCAAGATTTACCGGCTTCTTGTAACTTCGTAACGCTTAAAATTAATAAGTTAAATGATGCCGTACCTAGAAAACTTTAATCCTTATCTAGTTTAATATTTGTATGTATGTATATTTAAATGTAAAGTTTAATTATAGTCCACATTTAGTGTCATTGTTAGACAGAGGGATCCTCTCATTTCTTAATGAATTATGGAGCAATATAGAACTAAGTTCACTGCACTCCTTCAGTGTAAATTGGAGGACTTCATAAAATTACATTTTAATTTCTCTGACACCTATTTTTCCTCATGATTTTTTCTTTCGTTCCCTGATTCACGAATCCGGAAATTCGTGAATACTTCTTGCTTAAATGTCTTCTTATTTATATGATTATTTCAAGATTTACCGGCTTCTTGTATCTTCGTAACGCATAAAATTAATAAGTTAAATGATGTCGTAGCTAGAAAACTTTAATCCTAATCTAGTTTAATATTTGTATCTATGTATATTTAAATGTAAAGTATAATTATAGTCTATATTAAGTGTCATTGTTAGAGGGCGCCACTCATTTCTTAATGAATTATGGAGCAATATAGAACGTAAGTTCACTGGATTACTTCAGTGTAAATTGGAGGACTTCACAACATTACATTTAAATTCACAGACACGTAGTTTTCCTCATGATGTTTTCTATCGTTCCCTGATTCATTTCAGCTCTGCAGGTGGGGATCAGACTCGCAATGCCTACTTATTTTATAAATTGACACATAAGGAACTTCATTTTTATTTAAAAATTAAAAGAAACTAACTTATTTATTATTAGCTTAGTATAGAAACAACGAATATACCTTTCTTGAGTTTATATTCCGCGGTACCACAGACGGTGGCAGTAAACGGAAGTCGTAAACTTATCCAACTATTTTATCCACTGCATAAAAATTCACAACCGCAAGTCATGCTTTTATTTGAAATTTTTTTTTCGGCGCATTGTGGCAGCGTTAAAGACTCATTCATTCACTCACATCATCTTGTTAGTATTGTGAGTAGTACACCTTAAAGATAGATCATCATCTAGGTGGTGCGACTTGTTTTCTGCCTAGAAGTCCATCTGAGTAGGTACCATCTTGTTATCCATTGTGCTCCGATCTAAAAAGTATAGAGAGCATTTTATCTTTGTTCTTGGTAATGTTATTTTCGAGATGGTTACAGATGTCACTTGTACAATTCCTTCACTTTAATTTCTTATACCTACAACGATATAACGACTTCTGACCAATGACATTACTTGAGAGATTTGCTCTAATTCTTCATGCTTGGTAAATAAGTTGTTATTGTAGATAGCAGATGTAATGTAATTAACCAGATCAGCGACGGGCATCAGCGTTAAAAATGCAAGACGTTACTACATTCGCCAAACCGCCTGCTGACTATGTCCTATGTCTGAAATTTTCCGTGTTATAGCTTGTGCTCTCCATATTATACGATCTTATAATAAGCGTGGGTAATGACTGTCTGGATATTGCATCTCGTAACTCGTCAGCGAGACGATCCGACGATCCTTCAACATATAAGACATCGGTATGATTTTATTTAAATTAACTGAGGTTTTGGAGACGCCATAAACCATTAAAATTATATTCTACTAGCTGGCCAGGCAGACGTTGTTCTGCCCTTTCCGACGAGTTAAATTCATTAAATTCGCAATAAAAACATTAAGGGTTACTTATAGGGTTAAAAACTACCCTATCTCTCAAGATGGAAAAACTGCATACAGTGAGCAAAATTTCATTCATTCAGTTCATTAGTTAAGGATTTCATCGCGGACGTGACACGTTATTTTTATATATAAAGATAAAAAGTCCATTGCTTAACGTAGTCTAGTCCCTATAGACTGCCTCATAAAGGGAATACTCTCCACAGCTTTTTTATAGAAGAAGGGGCAAACGAGCATACAACTACCGCCGCCCATGAACATTCGCAATACCAGAGGAATTGCAAGTGCATTGCCGGTCCTTTAGAAGGGAGGACCTTTTCCTCGACCTTTTTTCTGGAAGGTCCCCAGGTTGTATCGGTCCGGAAAAATCGCCGGTGGCAAACTATTCCACAGAGAACACAGAAGAAAACTCCCAGTGAAGCGTACAGTGGTGAACCGCAAAGCATCCAGACATCTCTTCGCAGCGCTAGTGAATCGAGCTGATTGGAAAGCACTCGGTCGTCGACAATTCGAAACGCTCTGCGCTGGATGCGGTCAAGCAATGAAAGAAGCTGGCACTGGGGAGGCCCAGCCCAGAGATGGGAACATTATTCCATGTGCGGCTGAACCTGCGCCTTGTAAAGTTTCAGGCGGTGTGCCGGCATGAAATACTGTCCCGCTCTGCTGAGCACGCCAAGCTGTTTAGAGACCTCTTTGGATTTTTCTTCCAAGTGACCACAAAACTGCACGTCACTCGATATGTCGACGCCGATACCGGCTGATGCAACAAGGGGAGTGCCTTAAAACTGAGGAGATACGACAAATGAGTATTTCTTGGCGGCCAACGCGCAAACTTGTATCTTCTGAGGGTTAAACTGGACTAGATTTAAACGCCTCCCAATTCGAGACTTTGTTCAGCAAAGATTCGACTTCAAACACAAGTTTGTTCCGCTACTCGGAGGCGTTTTCCCGAAAAATATTGGCACGGCCGGTGTACGGAGCATCAACAGTGCTGTCATCTACATAGCAATGAATGTTACCGGTTTGCAACACTCATTGCCATGCAGAACAGTTGCGAAGCTTGGCAGACGGGTTGACTACTGCAGTTTTTAGGAAGATGCAGCTGCCCAGCTCCTGGTTTGTTTCCTTCTGTCGTCTTTTACGAATCCACTGAACGATATGGGGTAGCGGATATTCTTACACCGCCACTACACAGCTCAAATTCAAAATGGCGCCATAAATCCATAAAGCTTCTCATTAAATTGTTGAAGATATATAGGATATCATGAATCACGCAATCGCACGCCTTGATTAGTCACAAAAAACGCACAGCATCATACATAAACAGTATGTATAGAACAGCTCCGAACTATCATACGGAGCGTTGTCCGCTCCCCGGGCAGAACACCTTGCCCAGCCGGAGATCTCCTTTTCCTTCCACGGCCACAAACAAAATTTCATCATCATCATTATCATTACAGCCCTTCACAAGTCCACTGCTGAACATAGGCCTCCCCCAAGTAATGCCACAAAGCACGGTCCCGAGCCACCTCCATCCATCGACTTCCTGCATATTTTACCAGGTCGTCACTCCATCTAGTGGGGGGTCGCCCTACACTACGCCTACCGGTACGAGGCTGCCACTCAAGAACCTTTCTTCCCCATCGGTTATCGGTTCTTCGAGCTATATGGCCGGCCCATTGCCACTTCAGCTTACTAATCTGTTGGGCTATGTCGCTCACTCTGGTTTTACTGCGGATATCCTCATTTCTGAGTCTATCACGCAGAGAAACTCCGAGTATAGCCCTCTCCATAGCTCGCTGAGCAACCGTGAGCGTCCTCATACGGCCAGCAGTAAAGGACCACGTCTCAGATCCATAAGTCATCACTGGCAACACGCACTATTTGTACAATCTAGTTTTTAGAGATTGAGGTATACCTGACGAGAAGATATGTCGTAATTTCCCGAACGCTGCCCAGCCGAGTTGAATACGTCGATCGGCCTCTCGGTCGAAGTTGGACTTACCTAGTCGGACTATTTGTGTCAGGTAAACGTACTCGTCAACAACTTCGAGCTTAGTGCTCCCAACAACTACCGGCATAGGTGTGACATGGACATTAAACATGATCTTTGTTTTGTCCATGTTCATCTTAAGACCTATCCGTTGGGAGGCACTATTGAGGTTATTGAGCATAGTGCTTAAGTCCTCCAGCGATTCTGCCATAAGGACTATATCGTCGGCAAATCGAAGGTGAGTGATGTACTCGCCATTGATGTTAATACCGTATCCTTTCCAGTCCAGTAGCTTGAAAACGTCTTCCAATGCAGCGGTGAAGAGTTTCGTGGATATAACGTCACCCTGTCTTACACCTCTCTGCAGTTAAATAGTTTTCGAGCACTGGTTCTGTACTCGGATAGCCATCGTAGCCCTACTGTACAAACACTTCAGCACCTTGATACTCGTATACCGACAGTCAACTTGGCACCGCTGAAGGGACTGTAGCACCGCCCAAATTTCGACGGAATTAAACGCTTTCTCATAGTCCATATACGCCACGCAAATTGGCAGATTGTACTCTTCAGATAGTACAATCTGCCGCAGGGTATGTATGTGGTCTATGGTACTGAAGCCTTTTAGGAAACTGACTTGTTCGGGAGGCTGGAAGTCGTCGAGTCTGCGTGCGAGACGATTCGTAATGACTCTCGCAAACAGCACGTAGACGCGGCTCAGAAGGGAAATCGGTCTGTAGTTCTTCAAGAGAGCGTTGTCGCCTTTCTTAAAGAACAAGAACACCGCACTTTACTCCAAGCCTCTGGAGTTGTGCCACCGTGGAGTACGGAAGAGCTTCTAAAGGTCTTCAAGTACCGGTGTTCCACCCACTTTCAGAAGCTCCGCTGTAATTCCATCCCCGCCTGGGGCCCTGCCGTTTTTAAGGTGCTGGAGAGCCATTCTAATCTCGCTTAGACTGACGTCCGGGATTTCATCGGAATAGTGTCGGATAAGAATTGCTCTTGGATCGTTACTCACACTTGCGTGTGGCTCCAACGATGATGTGTACAGCTGCCCATAGAACCTCTCAATCTCACTCAGAATCTCAGGTATCCTGGAAACGATGTTGCCACACTCAGTCTTCAGCTTTGACGGTTGGCTCTTTCTGGTAGACAGATCTCTGGCAAAGACTTCGGAGCCCTGGTTCCGCTCGATCGCTTCTTTAATACGAGCAGTATTAAAGTTGAGTAAGTCTCGCCGCATGCATTTGGAGATCTGTCTGTTCAGTTGCCTGTATGCTGTCAAATCTATTGACGATTGCAGCCTCATCTCCCGTCTAACAGCCATGAGATTAAGAGTGTGATCGGAGAGTTTTTGTGTTCTTCTGCGGCAGGTCTTGCAGAAATTAGCTCCGACTGCATGGACAGTTTCCACGAGCTTGTCATTCATATCGTCCACTGCATTGCAATCTTCTAGGCACTGAAAGCGGTTACGTAACTCGAGCTGAAAGTTTTCGGGATTCTGGATTGAGCACGAGGGGGACGGAGCGTTGACTTCATTAGACGAGACCTCTCCAACTTAACGTTTAGGTTCAGTGTGCCTCTAACCATTCGGTGATCGCTGCCAGTTTTTACCCTTGCGATCACTGAGACATCACTGAACAGTTGGCGTCTGGTCGTCATAATGAAGTCAATCTCATTTTTTTCCGAACCGTCGGGGCTCGACCAGGTCTACTTCCTGTGGGGCCACTTCTGGAAGAAAGAGTTCATCATAAAGAGTCCCTCTTTCTCCATAAAGTCGGCCAGCTGCTGGCCCCTTCGGTTCCGTTGCGCTACTCCAAATTTCCCTAACTTCAGCTCACCGTTTTCTATTGTGCCTAGTTTTGCGTTGAAGTCTCTCATCAACACCGTGTAGTGGGTTTTGAAGGAATGCATGGCTTTGGAAATATCCTCATACATTTCCTCCACCTCCTCATTGGGATGTGCCGAGGTTGGTGCGTAAACCTGTATGACCTTCAGCGAATAACGTTTGGTGATTCTGAGTATCAGGTACGCGACCCTCGTCGACACACTCCCAATCTTTACAACGTTGTTGACGAGAGACTTGTGGACGATAAATCCGACAGCTCCTTGGGACAGATGGTCGCCCTCCCGGTGATAGAACAAGTTGCCGGATTCGAGAATCACCGTGTCCTCCCCCTCTCTTCGGACCTCGGATATTCCTATAATATTCCAGCGCAACTTGTCTATCTCTTCTTCCAGCTCCAAGATCTTCTCGTCAGTCCTCAGGGTGCGTGCGTTAAATGTTGCCAGGTTGAGTCGTTGTAGGTGGCAACCGAACCTCCACCGGAGATTCTTAGCACCCCCTGCCCCACCGTTACCATGGTCGCCACCGTAGCCAGGTATAGCGCGGCCACCGGGGACTGGGGGCCGTCTATTTGTGTAATTGATCATGGGGGGTATATTGCCATAGTTCCCACGCTTGGCAAGCGGGTTGGCAACCGCAGTTTTTTTTTGTCGTACAGTTACTGTTATCAGGAAGATGCTGCTGCCCATCTCCTGCCTGTTTCCCTCTGTCACCTTTTACGACAGCCACGGGAAGATATGGGGTAGTGGATATTCTTAACCGCCACTACACGGCAAATTTGCATCGCAGTAAACGGATAAAAAAGTAAAATGTCGGACTAAAACTTAGGTGAAATTAATTTTTTTTATATAGGATAGGGTGACAAACGAGCACACAGTCAACCAGATGGTAAGTAGTTGCTGTGGCCCATAGACATCTACATCTCTCCTCGATTATGAATCAAAATACAGGTGCGTTGTCACCCGTGAGGACTAAGATGGAACACCTCGTTTCCAGTAAAAAGGGTCTCCGGATCTCTACACTCACCATACGATACACATCAGCATTAAGCTACTGTTTCACGCTAGTATTCTGTGAGAGCGTGGTCCTTCCCGAGTCGAGCCGACCCATTCGTGCTACAACTATACTTCTAATATAACTGCAGCATGGCTCTACCACGTATAAGTAAGAGTTGAAAAAAAAATTACTACCAACATAATATAGTTCCCACAGTTAGGCACAGGCCTCGACTCATTTCTGAAAGAGTTTTAGGGATAGGAAGTATCGCCGCGCTGCCTCATTTGGTTTGGTAGACTTTATGTGTTGATTTTTTTTTCTCTAACATGATGGTTTCTCTTCATCACCGAGCGTTTGGTAAATCAACACTTAAAGTTAATTGCGATTAACAGATTCATTGATGTTGGCGGGGAAAGAAATATAGATTACAATGGAATAAAATTACATTGCTTCTGTTTTAAAGTAATATATTAATAATTCGGATGAAATAAAAACAGAGTGTTTGAATTATACCTTCGCAATATTTTAATCATAGAAGCTGTCCAAAGACTGATGACATCGTCTCGCGAGGCCCGTGACGCCAATCTCAATTTTATACGGTATATAATACACCATAGGATGGCTACCGGTAAATCAAATAATTATTACCCTCGATCCATCGAAGGAATCGAAGAAGTATTCGTAGCTTGATGTGTTATCCATTCGTAAACAAAAGGTCGTAAAAAAAACAAAAGGTGCCCAAAGTAGACATAATGTTGAACCGGCACTGATTGACTGGATAGTAAACATGCTCAGTACACGAACAATAAAGATTGTTCGTGAATCTGAGACAATTCAGATCATGAAAGGATGCCCGCAGGGTGGGGTTCTTTCACCTCTCCCGTTGAATATGGTCAATAATGAACTTATCAGCAAACTAAATGCTAACCAGTTCTACTCAGTCGATTATCCAGATGATCTGAAAATACTGATCTATGGTAAGACAGCAAAAATTATGTGCGACCCGACCCAAGCGGCTCTCCGTATTGAGGAGAGATGGTGCAGGGAATATGACCTAACCGTTAATCCAAAAAAACGGTTATAGTAATGTTCACACAAAAACGAATTCTGAATAACTATCATCTTCCAAGTCTTTTCAGCACAAAACTCCAGCTTTCCTCTGAGGTAAAATACCTAGGTCTTACCTTGGACGGTAAACTCAACTGGAACAAACACATATAAAACAAAATCAACAAAGCTAGTTTAACTTTCTGGCAATGCAGAAACATGATTGGCTAACGATGGAGTTTGACGCCAAAATTATACTGTGGCTGTACAAAACTGTAATTCGGCCCATGATCACATACGGCTCTCTGGTATGGTGGACCAAAACCAATGAACTCACCACTATACGAAAGCTTCAGCGTTACCAGAGATTGGTTTGTATGGCTGCCACGGGCTGCATAAGAACTACACCAACAGCAGCTTTGGAAGCTATGCTGGAGCTAACACCGCTTCATCTACATATACAACAAGAAGCAACTTTAGCTGCCATTAGACTTAATACCCTAAATCTTTTAAGTAAGAGTAGAGTCCCCCATACAGATATAATCGATAGAATTTACTCAAAATTCTTATCTTACAAGCTAAGTATGATAGAATCCCAAAACAATTTGTATTCGTTTAGAAGTACAGGGTACAATTGAAGGAAACTGACCATCTGGAAGGATTGGGTCCAAGAGTGCTCAAAAATTTTTCAAAAATGTTAACCGTCTCTCTATTCCGGATCGGGTCCGATCCATACCGAAGACGAGGAGCGGCGGCAAAGGTCTATGATAAAATTATTAGTACTGCGATACAGAATGATGAAAATATGAAGTATTCATAAGCTTGTGGCGTGGTTGCCTAGCAATAAGTAACAGCGCTAAGGGCCGCGGGTTCGAATCCCGCACGGAACAAGTATTTGTATGGCATACAAAGTGCTTATGAAGCTAATCAGAAAGAGCTCGATCGCCGATGATTCGAACCGCTGTGCGCTGTATGTGATCAAATGGAAGGAGCTGGCACTGGGGAGCTTCCACCTAGAGATGAAAACATTATTCCATCTGAGGCCAAACCTTATAAAGTTGCAGGCGGGGTGCCGGCATAAAATACTGACCCGCTTTGCTGAGCACGACAATATTTTTAGAGGCCAATTTGGCCTTCTCTTCCAAATGACCACGTCATTTGATATGTTGACGCCGAGGATTCCGATACTAGCTGAGGTAACAGTGGGAGTGCCTTGAAACAGAGGAGATAAAAGGGGTTCTTTTTAGGATTGAACCCGCAAACTTGTGTTTTCTAGGGACTGAACCGGACTAAATTTTGTCGACCCCAATCTGAGACTCTATTCAGCAAAGTTTCGACTTCAGACACAAGTTTGTTCCGGTACTCGGCGACGTTTTTCCGAGAAATATTGTCGCGGCCGGTGTATAAAGCTTCACCAGTAATTCACATAGCAATGAATGTTACCGGTTTGCAACATATCAATAATTTATAGAAGAAACAGCGTTGGGGAGAGCACGCAGTCTTGTGCAACACCAGATTGCGGATCAGAGCATCAATAGGCTTCTAAACGGCATATGCACCGTCTACTACGACCTTGTTGCTCTGATTTGCAAGAAAACTTCGAAGAAGGAAGCTTCGAAATAAGCTCTTTGTACCAAGCCCGATCGAATCGCCTTCGCTATGTCTAAACTAACGGCCAAGGACTCCACTGCCGCCGTCCATCTATGAGTTAGGTAAGCCAGAAGATCATCAGCTGAAGTTTGGTACATTGCTAGGCCATCGTGCGACGGATCCGACTGAAAGTTCGTTTGTCACTTCCATTTAAATAAGTACGACTTCTCATAAACATCGCATAAAGTGAACCGACCCCATTCACTCGGTGTCCCGTATCATGTGAGTACAATTTCTAACATTAAATTGAGCTTCCAATGACGGCCAAGGACTCTTCTGCCGCCGTCCATCTATGGGTTAGGTAAGTCAGAAGATCATCAGCTGAAGTTTAGTACATTGCTAGGCCACCGTGCGACGGATTCGACTGAAAGTTCGTTTGTCACTTCCATTTAAATAAGTACGACTTCTCATAAACATCGCATAAAGTGAACCGACCCCAGTCACTCGGTGTCCCGTGTCATGTGAGGACAATTTCTAACATTATATTGAGCTTCCACTGACGGCCAAGGACTCTACTGCCGCCGTCCATCTATGAGTTAAGTAAGCCAGAAGATCATCAGCTGAAGTTTGGTACATTGCTAGGCCACCGCGCGACGGATCCGACTGAAAGTTCGTTTGTCACTTCCATTTAAAAAAGTACGACTTCTCATAAACATCGCATAAAGTGAACCGACCCCATTCACTCGGTGTCCCCTGTCATGTGAGGACAATTTCTAACATTATATTGAGCTTCCACTGACGCACATCTAATAAAAACAGAATCTAGTCTTAAATATTCTTATCAGTCTATTTTTACCTTAATAGGTTGAACGACACAATGTATATCGTGGAAACCTATCGTCTTGACCGGCCTGGTACCCAGCGAGTTGCTGCTGTAGAAGAAATAATTGTGGAAATATCATAAATTGATTATCAATAGTTATATTGTTTAATTAGGAATGATTATATGCATTGAAATTGAAATCTCAAATAAATTTATCGGTACAAACCTACCGTAAGTAAGCCTACATTAATTTCTTCTTATACGATATGGGTGACAAACGAGAACACAGTCCACCTGATGGTAAGTGGTTGCTGCGGCCCATAGACATCTACCTCTACCCTCGATTAGGAATCAAAATGCGGATGCGTTGTCACCCGTGAGGACTAAGATGAAATTCCAATTTCCAGTAAAAAGGGTATCCGGTTCTCTACACTCACCATACGAAACACAGCAGCGTTAAACTGCTATTTTAGGTTGATATTCTGTGAGAGCGTGTTCCTTCCCCGGTTGGGCCGACCCATTCGTGCCACAACTATACTACCAATATAGCTTCAGCATGGCTCTACCACGTAAAAAACTAGGTACTTTGCCTACAACCATCGTTCAAATGCAATAAGTTGACAAAGTTTTACCGCAATCTAATGAACGTTAGGGCAGTCCATAAACGTAATTTTTTACATTAGATTAAAGTTTAGGTATTAGTGTAATGGTAAGACCGAGCTTAAAGATAATATAATAATATGACAATTGTCTCCGTAACTTTGTGACATACATGACGAGCTTATGTTTATGTTTGGGAGCATTTGGAAGCTGCCTGTAATGCGCTATAAGAACTTCAAAATTTTTGAAATGCCACGTCGTCACACTGTTCTTACAAAACACCGAAGTACTGGCAACAGTTGCGAAGAAAAGATTCTCGAGAGACATACTTATACTGGTGAATAAGACACCTAATTAGTAGAAGATGAAAGATGCTATGGGCCGTTGTAGCAGTGCGTGAGGGGGGGGGGGGGGCTATTTTTAACAGTAGGCTCGATGAGCGGCGATGATATCTACTGGTGACGGAGATATAATAAATATCTTATTATTTCTGTCGAAAATAAATATGATAAATACTTTTAAAAAAACATACCGAATGTAACCTGTAAGTTGTCTTCGACTATAAAGAACTATAAACGCAAGTCCTTCGATAGTGCCGCCAGATGAATGGAATGGAAAAAACTACACCTATTATGGTCATACTTTGTGTGACACTTTCGGATGCCTTTCGTTTTTAAAGAAACAGTGTTTGAATAATCCTTATGAGTTCATTAACGAAGTCGAAATATTATTTCTTATTTATTTTATTTATTTGTTTGAAAAAACGTCACCTCCACATTAGGATTTTCTCCTGTATCGTGGGGGCAGTTTACAAACATAAATTTCACAAGGACAAATATCCACAACCGGAACAATTATTTGCAGGCCATACAAGTACTTGTTCTGTACGGGATTCGAACCCACGGCTCTTAGCGCTGCAGCTCATTGTTAAGCAATTGTAAGATTATATGGCAGAGGATGTCAGCGTGATGCTTTGAGCCGGCCATGGCCTCAAGTACCACAGAGGTCATATTTGTAGTTTTTGTTGTTATCTGTACTGAACGAGGGATAAGTCTTCAGTTCTTATGAAGTGAGAAAAATTGTTTTCGAACGAGGATTGAGTTGTACGTGCCTTGTTCCTGGAAGACTCTTGCTGGAACGTCCACGGCACTCCTTTTGCTTAACAGACGGTTCAGTACACATGAAAGGCAAGGCAATCGCTGCAATTTTGTACCTTTATAATGTAATTTAACGACCACGGTAATATAGTATGTGTAAAATAAAATATTTATTACATTATAATCGAGTTTTAAATCAGAAAAGAAGGAACTTTTTAAATTGTAATATTATTTATGGCCTTACTGTTTATAGTGTGCATCGAAGAATATCTGATATGCAATGAAGATGTTAAAATCAAAGGACCTGTTTTTACAGTCCCGATTCATATAATATGTTCAACATTGAGCGTATAATAATATAAAATATTTTTTTTACAGTTTTCTTAAGCAAATATATAATATTATTAAAACCTTTACATGAATTGAATAGCTATATGCTATCTGAAATGATTGAGGTACTTGAATAAGTGACCCAGGACTTTATTTAAGATAAGATTTATTGAACTTGAAGCGACGCACACAGATTCGATGAGATATGGTGGATTTTCAGTTGTTTTTTTTTACACCAATACGACTACAACATCGTCTCAGTAGCAATGAAAGCGCCAATTATACACATAACTGTCTCAATTATGTTAAGTCCGCTCTTCAAAGATCAACCATGCATGTTCGGCCCCTTGTGCAAGCCGCCCTGGGTGGTACGCAAAGTTAAATATTTATTCAGTCCAGACCTCACATTGGCAGTATATTTTAATGTTGAATGCTTACATCTCACATTGCCTAAAGCAATGGCCGTATGATTCTGTACTGTTGTTATATAAAAATAAAGAGCATACGAGAAATTTATTTCCTATCCGAAATCTCTTAACAGGCTTAACACAAGCAATTTAAGCTACGAGTGGTTAAGGGGAATATTAGTAATTTTTATAGCATTGTTAATATCCTTTTTTTAAAAGAGAACATAACAGAGAACACAAATCAAATAAATAGCCCAATAAAATTATTCTTTACATATCGAAAGACTCAATCAGGAAATATATCCTCACACTTCGTATGTAATCTATTCAAATAAATTAAATTGAAGTATCTGTTTGTAATTTCAATACAACTGATTTTTTGTTGAATACGTATTAAAGTATTTACGGTACCTATGACAAAACACAATGTTAAAACATCTGTCTGTCTGTTTGTTTGTTCCAGCTAATCTCCGAAATAGCTGGACCGATTTAAACGGGATTTTCACTAGCAGATAGCTGATGCTATAAAGAGTAACTTAGGCTACTTTTATTATTGAAAACGAATTATAATTCCGCGCAAAAAATCCCCATGCAATTCAAGTGATATAAATTCCACGAACAGCTGGTATATAATACATACGATAATCTGGAACATATAAAATACATGTATAACATTTGTTCTTCATTAGCTCGTAAATGTCCACCACGGGGCATGCGATTTTATTCTATTAGGATTTGCCACAATCGCCAAAGCAGTTGCCTCTCGCCAGCTTGGAAAAAAGTCTGGTGTAAAAGAAATTGTTATCATTTCCGGAAGCTATGAGAACTTTTTGGGATTTTCCTTAGTATAGTCTTACAAAACTAACGAAATGAAATCGATTTATGAACTTACTATAGAGTTTTTGGAAAGAGTCGTAAAAAACGTTAACAACCGAAAGCCTACACTAGCACTATTTATGGATATGACCAAAGCATTTGACAACATTAATCATAAAACATTACTTAACAAACTAGAAAGGTATGGTATAAGAGGCAACGCCCTTAAGCTAATCGAATGTTACTTGAGTAATAGAAGACAAATCACACATATAACCAAAATTGACTCTAAGACCGGTGAAAATAAAATATACAGATCGAAAGAGCGTCAAGTAAACTATGGAGTACCACAGGGAAGTGTACTGGGCCCTCTCCTTTTTATTATCTATATAAATGATTTTCCTAATGTAATCAACCATCATATGACTATTTTTGCTGACGATAGTACTGTTTTATTTACTTATGATAATGAGAATAATATAAATATTGACATTAATAATACATTGACATCTTTATTCAAATGGCTGACATTAAATAACCTAACAATTAATTTGACAAAACACATGTAATAAACTTTAAACAAAGAAATAATTATCCTTTAAATTTTGACATTAACTACTCTGGGAATTCAATTAAAGAGGTAGACACTACAAAATTTTTGGGTTTGACTATAGATAATAAGCTGACATGGAAACCTCATATTAATAATCTAATTAAAAAACTAAACCAATTCTCTTATGCCCTTTATAAACTAAGGAAGGTTTCCAGTGTTAAAACTCTTCTAACAGCCTATCACGGATATGTTGCATCAAACTTAAGGTATGGAATAATATTTTGGGCCAACACAACTAAAAAACAAAGTGTTCTCAAAGCGCAAAAAAAGTGTGTTAGATCGATGTTCGGTCTAAATCAGGATGATTCATGTGAACCGTACTTTCGCAAATATAAAATTCTGACTCTACCGTGTATGTATATATATGAGGTTGCAAACTTTGTTCGAAATAACCCAATTTATTTTGAAATGAATACTGCCGGAAGTCGTCGTGAAGGAACATTGAAAGTTAATCACAAATGCAAACCACTTCTTCGAAGAATGTGTGTAAATTGCATGGCACCAAAAATCTATAATAAAATCCCGTTAAATATACGATTAATTAATGATATTAAAAGATTTAAAACTGCGCTCAATGGCTTCCTTTTTGAAAAAGTGTACTATGACATAAGAACATTTTTTGATGACAAAATGTAAAAATATACTTCAATTTTGTTCATATACCTCTAAGGTGAAACATGGCTGTATCTTATAATAATCTTATATGTGACATCCTGTAATACCCATGCTTATGAATTAATAAATGTTTGATTTGATTTGATTTGATGGTATAAAATATCTAGACCCTCTAGATCTATATCTAGATACAAAAAGTCATTAGTATAAAAATAGTTTTTATCAGTATTTTACCCACGGTACCTACACATGACGTCACCGTGACTGAAATTACTAAGACTTTTTATCTTCTTCTTCCACTGCTGGACATGGATCGGTCTCGTTGTGGTAATGATTTGCCTAAATCGTTACCTTTCAATATGCCCATACTATGCTCGGCCAGCGAGTCGTACTCGTAATGCTACCTACCATCACAAGCCTTTTTTATTTAAGTGGGAAATTTTCAAATAAATAAACAATTATTCGTGGTCAGAAGTATCGTTTTTCAATTACCTAGCCTGTCAGATACAACATAATTAAACTATACCGGAAGTTTCATTATTTTTAAAATTGACCACCGTTTGAATACATAAGGCATAGCACATTTTTATGGTACTATATATTATCAAAGAAACAAAACTACTAGCTGTTTTAGAAAAACTTTCTTTTTAACCAATGTATTTCATATTCAAATTATAAAAATGAATTTATATACCTCGTTTCACAAACTTGCTTTATTAGTTAGCTTGGTGTCTATTGATGAATGAAAAAGAAATTGTTTTGAGCTAGTATCTGTCTGGGTACATTAAATGTCTTTGGCTACGCTATTCGTTTATTTTTTAATGCTGATACTTAAATGGATATGGAATGACTTAAATGGATAAACAGCTTTTCTTGCTTGATAACTAAAACGGTTGTAACTACTTTCAATAAAATTATTTATAAACATCGGATTAAAAATCTAATTCGCATAGGATGTAGACGTACTAGGAAAAAGAAAAATACGTACAGTTGCCTTAGCAACGACTTTATACGGATTTTTAAAAGGGGATATACATGTAATTGTCTGATCGAGAATTTACATTTGTCTCTTTTCAATTGTTCTTATGTTCTATCTTTATTTCATCACATTTATTCCGATTCATAAGATTTTTTCTTATTCAAATTCGACCCGTGAGTATAGTACAATGCAACTATGAGAAATGCCAGAGAGATTTTTTGGCTTTAGGTATATGCCATTATAACCATCTTATTGACGCCAAACCCATTCTGGGTGTGATTATACAACCCATATTTGGAAATCGTTACAAAAATTTTACTACTGATTAGGTAGCAAAAATAATTAAAATTGGTATTTAATATATTTAAGTATAAAATGTAAAATAAAAAACGACGTCTTAAAATGCATACCGAATTGTAGGGAATGAGGTAATATTTTTATACTACAAAACGGCCTTAAAGTTGGGGACTGTGAAGCAAAATATCACTTCACAAAGTCGTACAAACAATGACATAAATAAAAAGAGGAATATCATTGGGTACAAACACAAGATTTATAGTATTCTGCCCACATTGAAGGCACAAGTGATAATATTTAATAGAACCATATTTCGGCAAATACTGCTGTTAAATATTAGATGTGAGATTATGTTGTTGATAGAGCATTTTATAAATTATAAGTAGAATAGAATTTCATTTTAAGGTTCTGCTTCTTAATCTTGAAAATAAAATTGTGTACTCTTGGGTATAAATTTATATGCTTTATATCGTAATGGTTCCGTTAACGATTGTCAACAAAAAGAAGCTTTAATAGTTATAATTAAAATAATACTCAAATATACGAAAATTAAAAAACACACGCTGTTCATGACCTGTGACGATTCTAAAGTGAATTATCCTGGTGCTGCAAATGCTTAGTGCAATTTTTTGCAAGTTGATGAAAAATGCAGTAAAAGATTCTTTTAACGTAATTTTAGATAGATAGAAATAGAAAATTTCCGCTGTCTATTGATAAGTACATAATAACATCCGTTTATTTTTTATTCCTAATTTGAATCCTTCAATAACTTATAAAAATGGTAATGATTATTCACATGTAAATTATTCCGTTTTCTTTTAAGAAATTGCTAATAAATGTCGTCTCTTTGATTTCTATTGTGTGATAAATATAGTGTAGGACCGATGAGAAAACGAGTTTTAACACACTCAAGCGTTAATAATAATATTAGTCGTGAAAGACTTGACTTGATTATACCAGACTTAGTTTCCTGTCGGAGCACATATGAATTCATGTATGCAATAATAACATAGTATCATGTACTGTGATCGTGACAATCTGAGACTATGAAATAAACTTCTATGTTTACTAAAAACGTTTGTTAAATGTCTTTTTTAAGCCTACTAAATCTACTACCGTTTCGAGATGAGGTTCTGTGACCGGAGATGAAATGGGTCAAGAAACTCCGTAGGTATACTTTTTTATATATTTTAAAATTAATATTACATACTGTGGTTGTGCTATCACCGCGTCACAAGCGAAACGCACTGAAGTCTAAATCGCGCTATGAAAGTTCTGTGCAGTAAATAGTGATATATATATATATATATATATATATATATATATATATATATATATATATATATATATAACAGCTCCCTGGGCTTTCCTTGCCCGGCGGGAAATCTCCCCTTTTTCTTCTAATGGCAACCATAGCGTAGTTGGTATATATATAGAACGAAAAACACCAGACCCATCGGTAGCTGAAGTATTTACTTTGATAAGCTCAAAAATGATAAAATTTGGAGATTATCAGCTTATAGTGAACCCAAGAAGACCATCCTCCACAGGCAGCACCTGTTCTGTTGTATGATGCATATGGCGACCAGCTGCCCATTGTGGCTTTGTTCTCGTAAAATTCGTATAGCAAAAAATAACGCTATAACTGTATACTAAGGCACGTCATTAAAGCAGTTGACATTTTTCCAATCAGCTGATATTTTTCGACTCGATTTTTGTAAATATACTACGTAAATATACTGATTCTACAATAGAAACAACTGCTGTAATAAATACTCTGTGTCACTCGGGAATAATGTAGCATTGCATTAAATTTAAAACAATATTCTATAAAGTATTAAAATTTATTCTATTAAATTTAAAAAAAAATCATGTTGGGTCATCGGTTACCTACAAACAAACATTGTAACAAACAACTTGGTAAAATGTTAGTCTAGATTGATAAGCGTTTACCTTGTTTTATGATACTATTACTTTAGTATGTAATGAACATATTATTATGTTATGAATTTATTACCACAGTAATTATCATCCGCTTATTTCATTGCACTGTCAGATATAGACCGCATAAAAATTAAGATTTTTGTATAAATAATTATCTTTACAAGTACAATGAACATATTTTACAACTGAGAAAATTCGAAATTATGGGAGATAGGAAACTCTCTATGGAACCATTAGGTACGTTTTATGAAAACAATTTTGGCATAGTCAATATTTTGTTACGCGTGAGTTGTCCACTTGTGGTCTTGTTGTGTGTTGTTTCTTTGACATTGTTCTGTTCAATATGGGATTCCACCGATTAACGTGTATAGGGAAACCACTTTAAAAGAACATACGGTATGTTTTTGGTTGAAACACTTTCGTTCTGTAAATTTTGACCTACAGAACCAACCCGTCGACGGGCGGAGACCCTGGTTTACACTAAAAAATTAAAAATGATCATGGAAGCGGATCTATCGCAAACCACTTCAGAAGTAGCATCAGGTTTGGGTGTGAGTGATAAAATAATTTTAATTCACGTAAAACAAATTGGAAAAGTGAAAAAACTTGAAAAATGGGTACTGCAAGAATTTAGAGTAGTTAGGTTGTACCAGTTCTGGCGCACTGAGTCAGTACTACTATACTAGTAGTTAGGTTGTACCAGTTCTGGCGCACTGAATCAGTACTACTATACTAGTAGTTACGTTGTACCAGTTCTGGCGCACTGAGTCAGAAGTGGTACAAGTACGACGTTCGTCGACTCACGATCCTAAAAAAAAAAAAGATTTTGGCATCCTCTGATCACGAATCTGCGGTCCATTTTTGCGTAGGATGCACGGTTCCGGAGATGTGCAGATCAATTAACTCTTATCTAATTGATATCCGGTGTAGACCTCAACCGTCATTAGCGCTCCATTGTCCTTATCTACTTATCTATTGTTCGTTCAATACCGTCATTATCTATTCTTCCTCAGCGTGGTGCCTTCCTATCTATAACAGTAATCTGAATCATCAATAAAATACATTACCTAATTTTGTTACAATTTTTATTTACGAAATACATAATCTTATTACTTATTATCAATAAAATGGGAGCGAAATATCTCATCCACTAAAATATCGTTGTACAATGTGTTCCCTGTAAATATACTCGTAAAACTATGCATTGAACATCCCTGAAACTTATATAGCAAATACATTAAGCAATATTCGCCACAAACTGAAGTCCACTCATTCTGAATCCTATCAACATTCCAGTTCCATCTTTTACAATTCTTTTTTAAAAACTCTAGATGATATCGTACAGGTGCTCGTCTGTATGAATCAAAATATTGACCGACGTCATTCGTATCAATATACAAAGCTACCCAATGTGACCCTGGTTTATCATCTGTACCCAAATTGCATATTACCTAGTCAGGTCATAAATTCTATTACATGTTGAATATAAAATAATTGAAACAAGTTTATTCATTATGTAACCATTTATATACCAAAATGAACTTAACAAAACACTATAGTTTATTCAAAATGACCTCCGTGATTTTGAATACAGGCCTTCAATCTGCGCGGCCAGTCGTCTATCGCACCACGAACGAGGTCCATGTCAGTATTGGCGGCTGCCTTAATTCAGGATGTCTTGAGTGACTCGAAATTTGGTTGAGGCTTTGAGCACGCCTTTTCCTCCAAGTGTTGCCATATCTTGTAATCTAACGGACTCAAATCTGGACTGGAGAGGGATGAAGTCGATTTCACGCGCCACTGGCCAGTCTTGTGTGCTCTTCGCTCTATGAGCTGACGCCGAATCTCTTTGGAATACCCAGTGCCTGTTATTGAACATGGTATGAGAAACACGTTACACAAGGTTCGTCAGGACTGTATTTTGATACACAACTGCATTCGTTTTTAAACCTTTCTCACAAAAATGTACCTCTGTTAAGCCCCAATAAGAAACTTCCAACCATACCATGAGCGAGGATGGAAAATGACCTCGTTGGACACGCGGAATACGGTTGCTCGCTTCTTCACTACTGTTAAGTTCATTTTGGTATATAAATGGTTACATAATGAATAAACTTGCTTCAATTATTTTATATTCAACATGTAATAGAATTTATGACCTGACTAGGTAATATGCAATTTGGGTACAGATGATAAACCAGGGTCACATTGGGTAGCTTTGTATATCGATACGAATGACGTCGGTCAATATTTTGATTCATACAGATGAGCACCTGTACGATATCATCTAGAGTTTTTAAAAAAGAATTGTAAAAGATGTAACTGGAATGTTGATAGGATTCAGAATGAGTGGACTTCAGTTTGTGGCGAATATTGCTCAATGTATTTGCTATATAAGTTTCAGGGATGTTCAATGCATAGTTTTACGAGTATATTTACAGGGAACACATTGTACAACGATATTTTAGTGGATGAGATGTTTCGCTCCTATTTTATAGATAATAAGTAATAAGATTATGTATTTCGTAAATAAAAATTGTAACAAAATTAGGTAATGTATTTTATTGATGATTGAGATTACTGTTGTAGATAGGAACGCACCACGCTGAGGAAGAATAGATAATGACGGTATTGAACGAACAATAGATAAGTAGATAAGGACAATGGAGCGCTAATGACGGTTGAGGCCTACATCGGATATCAATTAGATAAGAGTTAATTGATCTGCACATCTCCGGAACCGTGCATCCTACGCAAAAATGGACCGCAGATTCGTGATCAGAGCATGCCAAAACCTTTTTTTTTTTTTTAGGATCGTGAGTCGACGAACATCGTACTTGTACCACTTCTGACTCAGTGCGCCAGAACTGGTACAACCTAACTACTAGTATAGTAGTACTGACTCAGTGCGCCAGAACTGGTACAACCTAACTACTAGTATAGTAGTACTGACTCAGTGCGCCAGAACTGGTTATTTTTTTTTTATAGAATAGGGTGACAAACGAGCACACAGTCCACCTGATGGTAAGTGGTTGCTGCGGCCCATAGACATTTACATCTATCTTCCATTACAAAAAAACGTGGTAGAGCCATGCTGCAGTTATATTAGTAGTATAGTTGTAGCACGAATGGGTCGGCTCGACCGGGGAAGGACCACGCTCTCACAGAATACCAGCGTGAAATAGTAGCTTAATGCTGCTGTATTTCGTATGGTGAGTGTAGAGAACCGGAGACCCTTTTTACTGGAAATGAGGCATTCCATCTCAGTCCTCACGGGTGACAACGCATCTGCATTTTGATTTGTAATGGAAGATAGATGTAAATGTCTATGGGCCGCAGCAACCACTTACCATCAGGTGGACTGTGTGCTCGTTTGTCACCCTATTCTATAAAAAAAAAAAACCAGTTCTGGCGCACTGAGTCAGTACTACTATACTAGTAGTTAGGTTGTACCAGTTCTGGCGCACTGAGTCAGTACTACTATACTAGTAGTTAGGTTGTACCAGTTCTGGCGCACTGAGTCAGAAGTGGTACAAGTACGACGTTCGTCGACTCACGATCCTAAAAAAAAAAAAAGGTTTTGGCATGCTCTGATCACGAATCTGCGGTCCATTTTTGCGTAGGATGCACGGTTCCGGAGATGTGCAGATCAATTAACTCTTATCTAATTGATATCCGATGTAGGCCTCAACCGTCATTAGCGCTCCATTGTCCTTATCTACTTATCTATTGTTCGTTCAATACCGTCATTATCTATTCTTCCTCAGCGTGGTGCGTTCCTATCTACAACAGTAATCTCAATCATCAATAAAATACATTACCTAATTTTGTTACAATTTTTATTTACGAAATACATAATCTTATTACTTATTATCTATAAAATAGGAGCGAAACATCTCATCCACTAAAATATCGTTGTACAATGTGTTCCCTGTAAATATACTCGTAAAACTATGCATTGAACATCCCTGAAACTTATATAGCAAATACATTGAGCAATATTCGCCACAAACTGAAGTCCACTCATTCTGAATCCTATCAACATTCCAGTTACATCTTTTACAATTCTTTTTTAAAAACTCTAGATGATATCGTACAGGTGCTCGTCTGTATGAATCAAAATATTGACCGACGTCATTCGTATCGATATACAAAGCTACCCAATGTGACCCTGGTTTATCATCTGTACCCAAATTGCATATTACCTAGTCAGGTCATAAATTCTATTACATGTTGAATATAAAATAATTGAAGCAAGTTTATTCATTATGTAACCATTTATATACCAAAATGAACTTAACAGTAGTGAAGAAGCGAGCAACCGTATTCCGCGTGTCCAACGAGGTCATTTTCCATCCTCGCTCATGGTATGGTTGGAAGTTTCTTATTGGGGCTTAACAGAGGTACATTTTTGTGAGAAAGGTTTAAAAACGAATGCAGTTGTGTATCAAAATACAGTCCTGACGAACCTTGTGTAACGTGTTTCTCATACCATGTTCAATAACAGGCACTGGGTATTCCAAAGAGATTCGGCGTCAGCTCATAGAGCGAAGAGCACACAAGACTGGCCAGTGGCGCGTGAAATCGACTTCATCCGACACGAATACTGGCCCTCCTCCAGTCCAGATTTGAGTCCGTTAGATTACAAGATATGGCAACACTTGGAGGAAAAGGCGTGCTCAAAGCCTCAACCAAATTTCGAGTCACTCAAGACATCCTGAATTAAGGCAGCCGCCAATACTGACATGGACCTCGTTCGTGGTGCGATTCATGCGCAGATTCGTGATCAGAGCATGCCAAAACCTTTTTTTTTTTTTTAGGATCGTGAGTCGACGAACGTCGTACTTGTACCACTTCTGACTCAGTGCGCCAGAACTGGTACAACCTAACTACTAGTATAGTAGTACTGACTCAGTGCGCCAGAACTGGTACAACCTAACTACTAGTATAGTAGTACTGACTCAGTGCGCCAGAACTGGTTTTTTTTTTTTTATAGAATAGGGTGACAAACGAGCACACAGTCCACCTGATGGTAAGTGGTTGCTGCGGCCCATAGACATTTACATCTATCTTCCATTACAAATCAAAATGCAGATGCGTTGTCACCCGTGAGGACTGAGATGGAATGCCTCATTTCCAGTAAAAAGGGTCTCCGGTTCTCTACACTCACCATACGAAATACAGCAGCATTAAGCTACTATTTCACGCTGGTATTCTGTGAGAGCGTGGTCCTTCCTTGGTCGAGCCGACCCATTCGTGCTACAACTATACTACTAATATAACTGCAGCATGGCTCTACCACGTTTAAAACAACAACAACAACAACAACAAGTACAACCTAACTACTATTTAGTGAAGCACACTAACAAACACGCGTCGAGTGCTGGGTTACATTACTTAACCGTCACCATAACGACGAGATTTTGAATCGTATTCTTACTTGTGATGAAAAGTGAACTGTACAATGATCGGAAATGCTCATCACTATGGTTGAACCAATGAGAATCATCTAAATCCTGCCCGAAACAAAAGTTTATTCAGAAAAAAGTATTGGTAAGTATCTGGTGGACAAGTGCAGGTGTCATTCACTACGGATTCCTAAGATCTGGCCAGACGATTACGGCGGATCTGTATTATCAATAGTTGCAAACCATGATGGAAAAGGTAGCTGTTAAATAGCGGAGACCCGTCAGTTGCTCTAGCCCTCTGCTGCTTCAGGACAACACTACACACTTCGTAACAGACGGTCGCTAAATTAGAGGAGCTGTGGTTGGAATGGTCCCGATATCCACCATATATATATATATATATATATATATATATATATATATATATATATATATATATATATATATATATATATACGTATATTATATATATTAAGATTGTATCCTCATCGTTTCCGAAACCGCTCAAAATTTCATAAATATTTTCTAGAAATTTCGTAAACGTTTATTGCTTGCTGTAACTTAAGAGATGGATATTTTTAATTAGTTATGTGACTCTCAACATTTTTATTGCGATATCAAGGGTTTTTTATAGGACCAATGTTCTTCGAAAATGACAAAACTACCTATTCTTGGCCAGCTAATATTACATATCGTCATCAAAAATTTGCAGTAATCAGATATCATTTTCTCAATATGATAAATATTTTTCTCGATTACTAATTTCGTTACAAATTTCATTGGCTAGCCCACTTAATAAAAATCAGAACGTCATAAAAAGTAGAATCAATAGTTTGTTTTATAACCTTTGTTATTTTTGACTGCCTCGTTGGTTTAGTGGTTGTAGTAGTGCGACTGCTGATCTTGATGTCCTGGGTTCCAATCCCGGCTTGGGCCAAAAAATCAGTTATTGAGTTCTTCCGTTATGAAATTTTCAGTAGCTGCCCGGAGTAAGGAAGCTGTCGGTGTCTCACACCTGTGCCTCGGAAAGCACGTAAAGCCGTTGGTCCTGCGCCTGAACTCTCTCCGGACGTGTCGGTTTACCGTCCTATCGGATTATGAGAGCAAGGAAATGGAATAGTCCACCCGTGCTTGCGCGTACACTTAGGTACTAAAATCCTATCCTGCGCCGATGGCTAGTCTCCGTTCAGGCTGGCCGCCGTGACCGAAATTCGGTCTGGAGGACATATTATTTTTTGACAACAGACGCAGACGGTGATAAGTACCGGAAACATATTGTTTCCCTTAGGTGTAGCAACACATCTGCATTTTAATGCTTATTTAAGGAACCACAGCCACACCTACTAAACCTAGGCCACAGCATCCACTTATCATAAGGTGGACTGTGATCTCGTTTGTCGTTTCATTAAATCTATGTCTCTTCCCGATCAGACTATATTTAACCGAAATTAATTTACTGTCATTCGGAGCTTCTACTTATATACATAATTAATTCTGCAAAGAAATTGTTGACACGGAAAATGTTTTGCTTTTGATAGATAGACCGACGAGGGCTTAAATGCACCAAAGATTATACAGCACGATCCGCTGCAAACGACTTATAAATCAGAACTTATCTATGGAAAAGATAAAGGAAGCGTCATCGCCCTTGAATAATAAGCTAAGGGTTTGAATTTACTTGAAATAAATTTATTTGTACATTATTTAGCATATTTTAGATGATATATTAAAACAAAGATGAAAATTGAACATATCAAATATTGACGATACTGCTCCTATATATATACCTATACCGAACAATATAATAATTAGATGAAAATGCCCATAAACTATCTGTTGTGAATAATTACCTATTACTTATTAATATAAGTATTATTTTATGCAGTAATCTATGGAGAAGGCCTTTGTCCAGTAGTGGACTATTGATAGGTTAAAATGATGATGATGACATAAAGGGAATATGGCAAACTTTTCTCAAAGTTCCAACAGTTTGTACGCTGTGTATCCCATAAATTGATGGAAGATGTCCTTGCGACCGAATAAAAGCATAAAATCAACCTCAATCTTCTTTTTTAAATTCATCAACTAAATTCAAATATAAGAAAAAATACTTGTAAATCACACGAACAGCGCCTTATTAAAACATCAAATTAAGTAAGAACCAATTATATTTAAATGTACAGATCCATTTAACACAAATAAATCAGAGTGAGGAGATTGGGGCAACTGTGTAAAGTGGTTGGTACCACAACTTCGCTGCGCTCCCGATAAGCTTGTACTCATTTGTCACAGGGGTTGAATGCAAGCGTTGTGTAAATTTCCAGCCGGCCAGATAAGATAACTTTATTTAATGTAGCCTGCTGAGACTCTATGTCTCCTTCCTTTTTTAAGTACGTATTAATTTTTTTAATCACACATTCAAAACTTTAATCTAATATTCCGTTGTATTGATTGCTTAGCTTACAATCAGGCGGACTGTGAGCTCGTTTGTCGTTATTCATCGTAATAACCTCATCATTTTAGCTTATCAAAGCCTACTGACGAATATAGGCCTCCCCAGAGATTACGTTATTATAGGTTGCCATATTTTCCCGAGACCCGTTCGGACATTTCAGTAAAGGAAATTATTATAAGTGCAATAAACCAAAAGTAATAGACAATATGAGAAATATTTGTTATGGACTAGCGATCCGCCCCGAGCCATTAATGATGCGATATATATCATTATCATTAGAGACCTTCACAAGTCCACTGCTGAACATAGGCCTCTCCCAAGGAATGCCATAAAGCACGGACCGTGAGCCACCTACATCCATCGACTTCCTGCATGTCTTTACTGGTCGTCGCTCCATATAGTGGAAGGACGCCCTACACTTCACCTGCCGGTACGAGAAATAGAATAGAATAGATTTTTTTTATTCAATGTGGATTACAAGTAATTTACGACTGGTTTGGAAAAGAAACCTCTGTCCTAGGAAGAACCAGCAAGAAACCCAACGGGACTTCTTTTTTAATAATTTACAATGGCAATGCTCACAAAATATTTACATCATGTGTTTTAGAAACAGCTTGGAAGCGACCACTTCGTTCCCAGGGGTTATTAACAACTATGAATTCATTTATATTATAAAAACTCTTTTTATAAAGTGTTTTTAATTAAATTTAAGTTAACTTAAGGTAATATAGAGACCTTGTATATTTTGTTTGTTGTAATAGCTTTGCCTCAAGAGTGAATTAGTGACTCTATAGAGTCGAGAAACAGAAGTCACTAACTTGTGTTTTTTCCTAGTGCTTACAGAGTGAATATTACTTTTTTCTACTAAAACTGCCTATGTTTTTGCGAAAATACATTACATTTTCATAGATATACTGAGAGGCCAAAGTTAATATATTTATTTCTTTAAATTTTTCTCTAAGAGACTCTCTCGGTTTTAGATTGTAAATAGCTCTAATGGTCCTCTTCTGTAAAATGAAAATAGTTTCTAAATCAGGCGCATTCCCCCATAGCAAAATCCCATATGATATTATGCTATGGAAATAACTGAAGTAAACTAATCTAGCTGTGTCGACACTATTAAGAGCTCTAATCTTTTTTACAGCATAAGCTGCAAAGTTTAGTCTGCTTGCCAATTTTGATATATGGGGACCCCACCGAAGCTTAGCGTCGAGAGTGATGCCAAGAAAAATAGAGGATTAACCAGGACTCAGTTCTTCCTGACTTAAAAACACATTGTTGCCAGGCTGTCGGTTATCAGTTCTTCAAGCTATATGGCTGACCCATTTCCACTTCAGTCTACTTATCCGTTGGGCTATGTCAGTTACTCTGGTTCTACTGCGGATATCCTTATCCTCTCAATATATCACGCTGAGAAACTCCGAGCATACCACTCTCCATAGTTCGCTAATTGAATTTGAGCTTCCTCATATGGCCGGCAGTTAAGGAACACGTCTCAGATGCATAGGTGCAATCTAGTTTTAAGATTTTGAGGTGTGCCTGACGGGAAGATGTGTCGCAATCTCCCGAACGCTATCCAGGCGAGTAGAATCAGTTGATTGACCTCTCGGTCAAAGTTGGACTTACTTAGTCGGACTACTTGTCCCAGGTGAAGATACTCGTCAACAACTTCGAATTTTAAATCTAAATCTAAAGTGTTATTTAGATTTAAGGTTAAGAGATAATAAATTACCGTTATTTTTTAAACTATTTTTTTTAATCTTCAAGTTTTTCGAATAAAATATAGCGTATATCACTCCTTACCTTGCTTTCCATCTGTTCGTGAAGTTTCATTATAAACGGTTCAGCAATTTTGAAGAATAACCCGGTCTGACAAACAAGGAAACAGAATTTTTTAAATTGCTTAATCCTGTTGTAATGACATAAAAATAACCCTCTTGTTATGGACGGAGACTTCAATTTATTTAAATTTGCAGATGTATACATTAGGGGACATGGTATACAATTATTCTTTTCGTATTTATCAGATGATTTCATCTCGGATAATAATCGTCGATTGCGTTTCACAATGTTTTTATAAAATTCTTTACAACTCATGTTGAAATAACTTACATTGAAGAGAATAGCTTTCATCGTATCAAATGTTCCCATCCCAAATGATTCCGTTTGTCCACCGGACATCAATGAAAATATATATACGCTCAACAGGCGTTATAGCCGGGAATACTGAAGACATGTTGAAAAGTTTTCTTAAATTATACAATATGTTCAGTCGTCACAGACATTTTTTAAACTTGTTATGAAATCGCCAGACCTTAAGCTACAAGTGGTTATTTGCTTACTACAAGGACTCAACGATGAATGAATGAAATATACTTTATTTTACACCAGAAAAACATAAGATGAATAAAGTCAACATATTATTTAAAGGTTTAGTGGACGCCCTTATCGCTCGATTCTAAGCAATTTCTACCGGTACGGAATAATTAATAGCAACCAGGCAAATATTGCAGATATCATGACCTGTGAAAAAGGGTCAGGGTGTACGTAGGTTGCTGGAAAATACAGACGACATAAACATAATTATAAACTCGATAAATACGTATGAATTATAATAAATTAATACATTTTAATTACTGAAATATATAAATACATATACAATAGTAGAAAGGATTAAACAAATAGGTGAAATAAAAGCCTCAACGGAATGAAAAATAAGTAAGTAGTAGTTTTTAAATGAATATATGGATATCTGGACACATAGAAGAATGACGTTTTAGAGGAAAGACGTGCGCTTTGACAGTTTATAAACCTTTCAATAGATTGTGCACGTCCAATGTGCATCGGTAGAAAGTCCAGAGCCAACAGTTTCAATAGAAAAGCATTTAGAATAGAAGTGTTGAAGTGTATGAAGTGTTGTGAGACAAAGTTTCAACGATATTCTAAAAATGTAAGGAATAAATAAATAATCATCAATTATTATCATTATTATTGGATTAGATTTTAACAATTAGGAAGATTTAAACAATTGAGCAGTCCAATGCTACACGTTAAGCCCGTCGTGACAGGGGCCGGTTTTGAGCCCCCGCCATCTAAATATTTCGTCTTCAAGTCGTCATGTATAATGGGTATCACAATGAAATGGAATATAAATAAAACAATTATTTAAACCTTTTAACCTAAATTAGTATTTTAATAAGTTCGTGTAATATAGTATTATTAATAATACGACTCCAATTTTTTTTATCCACTAGACCACCCAGGAAAATGCAGAAAGGTGATTGCGAAAAAAGCAAACATTCAATTATAAAATATTCAGAAGCTGCTTCGCTTAATTACTCACAGTAAGATGCTATCTCAAGAAATTGAACACGCGCTGTGATGTTTTTATTAAATTGACTTCGGATATTTAAAAGCAAGTTTAGATAAATTTACTTGCAGTAAGCCAAAAGTGTAAAAAAGCCAAAAAAATACATTACTTTTGCACTTGATTTAAATTTTTAGTGCTTACTATGCGACTTTTGACCGCCTCTTTGATCTGGTAGTCGACTTCAGATCATGTGGTTTCTGGTTCGAATCCCGGGTGGAGCCAAAATCAGTTATTGAGGTTATCTCTCATGAAATGTTCAGAAACAGTGAGAGCAAGGAAGGTGGCAAACAATGATGGACTGTGAGAGTAATGAAATAGAGTTTGCACTCGTGCACTATAGTCCAGTCTATCGCGGATGGCCGCTGTCACCGTAATTCGGACTGAAGGACATGATAAGAGCTTACATTTGCGTGACTACTACAACATTTATTGAAACAGACTTCTTACGAGTTTTTCTGTAGTATTTATTTTATTTACTTAAAAAAATATCTAGTCTCACATGACTGTGCAGGTTGCAAGGTCCTTAAAATGTTGCAAAACAAATTTTACGATAAAAACGTAATATTAGTTTGATATTTTTAACTTTCCGTCATAAAAATCAATGATTTTCAAAAAATGGGGAAGTTATTGTTTTTACTCCGGTTTTTGAAAATCTAATTCTCATCAGATCACGTCCCTAGGACGCTACTCTGGCTATTTTTGCGATGATGTCCGTGTGTCTGTATGTATGTGTGTGAGTGAGTGCGTGTGCGTGCTTGCGTGTGCGCGCGCGCGCGCACGCGCGCGTGTGTGTGTGTGTGTGTCTATGTGTGTGTGTCCGATCGAAAATCGGTTTGCGGAATCTGGAAGATCCTCACTGTTACTTCGACATCCTTGTTTTGATCAATTCAATAATCTAATTCAGCTCTTTTACTCAAAAAACGACGTCTATTGCCGTGAACCGTATAAAAATCGGTTGATTCTTTCTAGAGATATCGTTGACGGAAGAAATCTCGAAAAAGTGTTTTTATTTATTTATTTGTTTATGGTGGAGCCACGTGTCTGAGGCTGCCGAAAATCTAATTCCCCGGTCGAACCTTAAACCTATTGCGCGAGATATTAACTAAAGTGGACTGTATATGCGATTGCTTCTACGCTTACGTAAAAGCGACTACTATAGCATGCGGTACAATGCACTCGCTCTTCCCTAAAACTAAACTATTATTGTGCCAAATCGATGAAGAGGAATCCTGCCTGATTAGGAGAAAAACAAAATTGGAGCGGGTTAAAACAATTATATCAAGCAGGAACTAATTAAAGGAATATTGACTCACCGGGGTTTCTTCTATTTGTTGAGCACTATAGTTGCGACTTCTGGAACTTCTTCTGGAACACTCCGGAGAGAGTCAGTGCGCGACTATATCTCACACTAGGTGAGGCGGGTTTCCTGGAGCTCGACTGCTTCCAGGCTAAAGCGGTTTCTACCAGCGGTGTGGTTCCAACAACGACTGCGACGGGAAGAGAGGTGTGGTTCCAACGACGACTGCGACGGGAAGAGGTCGCGCATCGGTCGCGCGTGCCTTATATATCCTCGGTTCCGATAATTACGTGACATTCTAAAATCATCTTCTTGCCCCTCCCACCCCACCACCCCGATGTGTCGATAGGAGGGTATGAATGATATCGTTTCGGAAAGGAATAAGCGACTTGGCACCTACCGTCCAATATAAAATAAATACGAATGGGTTTCCGCGCAACCATCTCCCCCGCCCTTGAAGGATTTCCTTCAAAATTAACTAAAACAACTAGAGCTAAGATCAACTAACAAAATAACTAACTAACGCTAAGATTACCTAAATTCAACTACAATTTTAATCTAGAAAGCTAATTTGAATTATGGAAGAGGCAGGGGGCACAAACGGACAACAGGACGCAGGTAAGACCCAACCGTGGTCTTAACGCGAGCTATCCTAATTACTCCGTCGGAACCGGGAAAGACCTCTTCGGCAATTCCTAACGGCCAGTGGAGAGGCGGCGTATTCTCTTTGGTGAGCACAACTGCAGTTCCTACAGCTAAAGGCTCAGTTGCTGTGTTCCATTTTGCCGAGACTGCAAAGTATGCAAGTATTCCATCCTGCATCGTTTCCAAAACGATTGCACTAACCGATCTAATAATTTGTGGCGTGCGGAAATGCTAAGTCTGTTCTCATCCATATCTGCGGCTGGCAAATATTTTAAAGGCGTTAAATTCAAAAAATGTGCTGGAGTTAGAGCCAGCGGTTCCGAGGGGTCACTAGACAACGTACGACAAAGTGGGCGCCTATTCATTACGCATTCAATTTGAGCGAGCACCGTACTTAGCTCTTCGAAGGACAAAATTTGATCTCCTATTACTCGGTATAAATGACTCTTTAGACTCTTGATATTAGTCTCCCAATTGCCCCCAAAATGACTCGCGGCTGGGACGTTCAGAGACCACTCAATGCGGTTCTCGGCTAGAATGTGAGCGAAATCCGAATTATAATACTTGCTAGCTAAGAGCTCATGTAGTTCCGATAGAATACGTTTTGAACCGACGTAGTTCGTACCGTTATCCGAATACAATCTACTTACAGGGCCACGGCGGGAAAGAAATCTTTTAAATGCACCCATAAAGCCTGCTGTGCTTAGATCACCAACGAGTTCTATATGCACCGCTCGAGTAGTTAGACATACGAAAATGCAGACGTAAGCCTTTGTGGATTTTATACCACGCCCGCGAGTGAGCGTGACCTTAAACGGACCAGCGAAATCAGACCCGGTGTGCGTGAAGGGCTTTACTGATTGTATTACTCTACAAGATCTAAATTCCGCCATTTCCGGCAATGACGGCTTGGGGCGTGCCCGAAAGCAAGCTATACATCTGTGCACCCGATTGCGTATTAAACTACGTGCAGAATGAATCCAATAATTCTGACGCAAAATCGACATCAACAAGTCGGGGCCAGCGTGCGAGTTCAATTTATGATGGTAATCGACTAATAAGTTCAGGACATGGTCTTTACGCGGTAAAACAATAGGGTGCCGTTGGTCGAAACTCAATTGCGAGTTGGACAAACGTCCACCTACCCTTACAATCCCATCCTGTAAAAATGGCTTAAGGCGTTGAAAGGCGCGACTATTCGATTGTAATCTTCTAATTTCTTCAGAGAAGTGCGCACGTTGAAGTTCACGTAATACTAGCGACTCGGCATAGTTGTAATCGGATGCTAAGACATACAAACGTCGCGGTAAAAGCTTTGCGAATCGACAAACGTAAATTACGCTACGCAATAATTTCGACCAAGAGGACAAGCGGTTCGCCAAGGCAATGATTGGAGAAACCTCGCTCGAAACGTTCGCCACTAGAGCGTGTCTCTTCTCTTCCGGCGGTTGTGACACTGACGAAGGTTCGAAATCGGTTATCGGCCATTGCGAGAGATCCAAGTGAACCCAAGCAGGTCAGTGGAACCAAAGCGGGTGGTCCATTATTTGCATCGGGGTGAGTCCACGGGATAGACAATCGGCGGGGTTTTCCGTACCGGACACGTGATAAAAGTTCCGCGTTTCTAACTCGCCTTGTATCTTGGCCACTCGGTTCGCGACAAACGTATCCCAACGGTGGGGTGAAGAATGAACCCAGCATAAGGCGACGGTGGAGTCGGAAAAGGCAAATATCCTTTCTATGTGAACTCTATCCCTACATGCGCTGATAACTGCGGTAATAAGCTTGGTGAGTACTAATATTGCGCAAAGCTCTAAGCGCGCCAAAGAGACAACCTTACGGGGGGAGACTCTCGACTTAGAACTAATGAGGCTAATCGAATTTCTACCGTTATTCTGGACGTGGAAGTATACAACGCCCCCGTAAGCCTTCTCGCTGGCGTCTGCAAACCCAACGACCGTTATGACGCTATTTCTATCTACGTTTATATGACGCGGTATTTTAATTTCTCTTAATAAAGGAAGTTCCTCTCTAAAGCGCTGCCACAACCGAACAATGATGTCAGGCGGCGAGTCATCCCAGTCGCATTCCAATAACCAAAGTTGTTTAATCAAAAGCTTAGCGTATAATACCACCGGAGCTACGAAACCCATGACGTCCCATAATCTAGCAACGCATGACAGTATTGTGCGCTTTGTGCATTTCTCTACGGGTGGATTTACCTTGAGGCTAAACACGTCGGACTCTGGTGACCAACACAGATCGAGCACCTTGTGTGTATATCGGAATAGTCGAATTCCTTTATCGCCGAAAGACGGTGTGATAGTGGGATTGTATCTAAAACCGGACACGAATTACTAGTCCACTTCACAAGATCGAATTGACCCGATTTCATGAGCCTTATAACCTCGGCGGTGGTTAGGGTTGCCTCCTCCACGCTATCGACCGAGTACACAAAATCATCCATATATAATCCGCTCTCAATTGCCCTCTTAGCTTTAGGATAAGAGGGACCTTCATCGTGAGCGAGCTGTCTCACCGTGCGTAACGCATGAAATGGGCTCGACTTTAAACCAAAACAAACGCGGTTAAATTCAAACACCATTAGAGGTTCCTTTGGGTTGAAACGATATAAAATGCGTTGGAATCTACGGTCGCATTCACGGACCCCTATGCAAAGAAACATTTGGCGAATATCGGCGGATAGTGCTATACTAAACAAACGAAATTTGGCTATTATATTAAATAAACTGCCCTGTAAATTTTGCCCACTATAGAGGATATCGTTAAGCGACAGGTGAGTGCTAGTTTTAGCACTAGCGTCGAGCACTACACGTAACTTAGATGTAAGTTTGTCCTCCCTAATGACCCCGTGGTGTGGTATGAAATACGACGGTGTGTCTTCGTAGTTATCTAATTTCGAAGCCACAAGTGATATGTAACATTCTCCTATATATTCGTTAATGACGCCGTCGTAAGCTTCCTTTAACTGGGATGAAGCGAGCATCCTACGCTCCAAGCTGTAGAAACGTTTTTCCGCCATTTGACGCGAATCGCCGAGAGATAAAACATCTCCCTTAAAGGGTAGCGCTACACTATATCTACCGTCACGATCACGAACGGTCGTGCGGACGTAAATTTCCTCGCATAACCTGTCATCTGAGCTAGTTATGGGTGGGACGTTCACCTCCTCCATCTCCCAAAATTTGCGGACTAACGACTCGAGCGGTTCGACAGCTATACCACAATAAGAGGTTGCCGAAATACTATCTATGATGGGGGCGGAGCCAAGGATCACATAGTCCAATACGGTTTCCAGTGCGTAAGGCGCGGTATGCGAGGAGTTGCCCCTGACCTTATTGTTTAACAAAAGATGAGGGAAAAGCGATGCTCCAATGAGCATGTCTATGTTTCCAGGAACGGCGTAAGTGTCGTCCGCTAGAGTCAAATTTTTAAATTCAATCAATGCCGAGGTGTCAACCGAAACGGTCGGCAACCGTTCAGTGACCCTATCTACTACTAGTGCATTTATATCAAAGTTAACATTACGATCTATCCGAGAATAAAATTTTAAATTTATATATCCCTGGGTAGCTTTACTAATACCTCCGATGCCTTTAATTACAGGACATGAAAGTGACCTATTTATTACTAAGCCTAAGCGCTGACAACATTGTCGCGTTATAAAGCTATTTTGGGCTCCGCTGTCCAGCAGTGCACGGACGCTTTGTTCGTTTCCACGCGAATCCCTAACCAAAATACGTGCCGTACCCAGTAACACGGTTGAAGGAGGTTGTGCTCCCATATTTGCCAATGAGCACAGAGCGACATCACCAGGTCGACCGCTAGAATCGTTAACCTTAGTAGGGGTGAATTCCTTGTCCGCTTTACTTGACGCCGCTATGTTGCTATTTTCAAAATGTAATAGCGTGTGATGTTTCCTGGCGCACTTGCTACATACGGAACTCGAATTGCATTTTGCAACTAAATGCTTATCGCTTAAGCAGTTCAAACATAGGTTGTTTGTCTTTACTAATTTATAACGTTCGCTTGGTGAATATTTACGAAAAGTCGCACAATTATATAAATTACCGTGTTTATCTTTACATACGATACAAGTATGCTGGAGTGATGTTGACGTAGCGGTTACGTAAGTTAACGACCCTGCTATTTTAGATGGTTGAGTCTGTCTACGGTCGATGCACCTTTTAATCTCCTGTTTAACGTTCGGAGAGCGCTGCATCACCTTTATTCGATCTCGCACGAACGATGCTAATGAATGAAAGGAAGGCATCTCCGAGCTACAATTCTCCATTTCAAACGCACGCACGGTGTCGGGGTCTAATTTCTTTAGTGCAATATGGAGAAACACCACGTCCATAAGGTCATTAAATTTCAAATTCTTAAGTGCAGCCACCGATGCCAAAAATTTATCTAGAAGCTGCTCTAAGCCGTTGATGTTCGCGGATGATATAGGTTTAAGATCGAATATCTGGTTCAAATATTTGGAAGCTAACATTCTCCTATCTTCATATTTAGTTTTAAGCGTTTCGAATATTAACAAGTAATTGTTTGCTGTAGGTGTAAAACCAGAGCAGATCGACCGTGCCCTGCCACTAAGTTTACTAATTAAGTTATATAATTTTTCAGCGTCCGATAACGATGGGTTATTGTGTATATTGTTTTGAAAACTACTGAAGAAGAATGGCCACGTCTTAATATCACCATTGAATACCGGAATATCTATTGGCGGCAACCTAATTGAGTCACGTGGACGTACCTGTGTTTCCGGCTTTGCTTCGTTTTGAGATTGTAGGGATTTCGCAGTTCTTTTCACGCGACACAACATATCTTCGAATGCCAGCAGCGGTTGGTAGTTCACTATGTATTTCGGGTCGATTTGTAATTCCAAATGATTAATTTGGTCTAATATTCTTTCGTAATCTGTCCGCAACGAATCTACCGTTTCGATTTCATTAAAAAGGTTTTCCCGCACTGCTTCTATATTAATGTTCTTTATATGATCACTTATATTTTGCATACGCGAAAAAAGTATGTCCCTCTTAGCATAAAGCGTTTTAATTTTGATTTCACTTCCACTAACTGCCATTTTAAATTATTATAATAAAGTTATATTAATCACAATTAATCTCACAACGCACAAACAATGAAGGATGGACACTCGGTATGCCGTATTACGTAATTAAATCGAACACCTGCACAGCGAGTCGAGGCGACGCGTCGTTCGCTAAACTCAATATTTTTATCAAAATTGTGGGGTAAGCGTATCAAACGGTTCCTATTACACTGTTTCAATTATTTAATAAGCTTTAAATTTAACCAAATACGAGCGCTATAAAACGAATAATTCTGTTTGCGAGTGCCTAATCAAAATTTAAATTTAAACGAACGCTATTTAAGTCTATTCCATAAATTAGAGTGCATTATCTAAATAATTAATTTAATAATTCGACCAGAAATAGTTGGACGGCCACTAAACCCATAAAGTGACCATAAAATGGTGGAGCCATGTGTCTAAGGCTGCCGAAAATCTAATTCCCTGGTCGAACCTTAAACCTATTGCGCGAGATATTAACTAAAGTGGACTGTATATGCGATTGCTTCTACGCTTACGTAAAAGCGACTACTATAGCATGCGGTACAATGCACTCGTTCTTCCCTAAAACTAAACTATTATTGTGCCAAATCGATGAAAAGGAATCCTGCCTGATTAGGAGAAAAACAAAATTGGAGCGGGTTAAAACAATTATATCAAGCAGGAACTAATTAAAGGAATATTGACTCACCGGGGTTTCTTCTATTTGTTGAGCACTATAGTTGCGACTTCTGGAACTTCTTCTGTAACACTCCGGAGAGAGGCGGTGCGCGACTATATCTCACACTAGGTAGGCGGGTTTCCTGGAGCTCGACTGCTTCCAGGCTAAAGCGGTTTCTACCAGCGGTGTGGTTCCAACAACGACTGCGACGGGAAGAGAGGTGTGGTTCCAACGACGACTGCGACGGGAAGAGGTCGCGCATCGGTCGCGCGTGCCTTATATATCCTCGGTTCCGATGATTACGTGACATTCTAGAATCATCTTCTTGCCCCTCCCACCCCACCACCCCGATGTGTCGATAGGAGGGTATGAATGATATCGTTTCGGAAAGGAACAAGCGACTTGGCACCTACCGTCCAATATAAAATAAATACGAATGGGTTTCCGCGCAACCAATTTATTTATTTATTGACTGGCCTGTTGCTCTAGTGGTTAGTGACCCTGACTGCTATGCCGGATGTCGTGGGTTCGATTCCCACCCAGGACAAATGTTAGTGTGATGAGCATGATCATTTGTTCTGTGTCTGGGTGTAATTTATCTATAATATTTATGTATTTAGAAATATTTAAGTATGTTTATCAGTTGTCTAGTACCCATAACACAAGCTCTGCTTAGCTTGGGACTAGATTGCGTTGTGTTTGATAGTTGTGGAATTATTATTATTTTTATTATTATTATTTATTTATTATATGGACAACAAAACAGATAACAATCAAAATACATTAAAAATTACACATATATATATATATATATATATATATATATATATATATATATATATATATATATATATATATATATATATATATATATATATATATATATATATATATATATATATATATATATAAAAGTTTTGTGCCAGATTGTTTTCCTAAGTATGTTGACACATCATTTTCATATTTTACTACAGAGGAGATCAAATCTATGCTTAACAATATTAACATTAATGTTTTTATCAAAATAACTTTAAAACATTCCATGAAATCAACTTTTTTTTTGTAATAGGCTTTTTTAAGCTGAAAAAATGCAACTAATATCGTAAATTACATCAAAATCGGTTAATTTATTCGTGAAATATTCAATTTTGAAAAATAAATTAAAAAGACTTTTCAAAATGAAATGGAATAGAAAATGGAATTTGGATTAAAATTTGATATTGAAGTTAGCGGAAAGTTACACATGGACAGTTATGTTACATTACATTACAGTTACAGGGATGGACTGGAGGGCGACCACACGGTAAAAACTTCTGAATAATCAGAAGCTATCAACTGTGGAGGCAATATTATAGTGCCAGAAGTATAAATGTATACGTTCACTTGTGCCAACATTTCCATGTTAACTAAAACGCTTAAACGATAAGATCTAATGAAACTTGGGATAGTAGTGTAAGAGATTGCAACTAAAACCAATAGTTTGCGTTGTAACTTAAATTAACACTTCGACTGGGTGTCAATCCAATACCTATAACGTAACAGCCAGGTAGGTACACTAACTTTTAAGGGAAACGGTCATTAGGCACTTTGTATTTAAACACAGTTACATAGTACACAACGATCGATCTCTGATGCCGACACCAGTGTAAATATCCCTTGCAATTTAATATTTTGATTGAACACATGAGTGGCAGCAGATATAACGCAAAAAACTGCATGTCTTAAATTACTATTGCTCTTACTCGTAGGAGTAGCGTTGTGAACCCTTGCTTATCTGAACTCATTGTGTGGAGGAATTAATAACCTATGAGCCCACCTACTGTAAGCAAGGACTCAGAATATATTATTTTGGTAACGAACGAGCATCTAGACACGCGGTAGCGTGTTAAGCCAAGTTCAAGCAGAATGGCGAGCCGAACCGTGTGTAATATTACACGAACCATTTGGAGCCACTTTTGACCCCCTCATAACTCAAAAACTATTTCTCATAATCGTTTCATATTTGTCTAGAACAGGTAAATGAAATTGTATACTTGGGGAGTGCTTTCAGCCGGGATGGAAGATGTGATTTAGATGTGGATAGGCATGTCGCTGCCGGAAACAAAGTCAATAGTGCCCTGCATTAATTAGTAAAAAGGCAAGGCGTGGTGAAGAGTGCACGCCTTGCAATACATAACGCAGTGTTGGTACCGACTTTGTTATATGGCAGCGAAACCTAGGTATGTCAGAAGAAGCATAAAAGCAAGTTGAATGCAGTGAAGATGCGATCTCTTCGTAAAATGTGTGGCGTTACTTGAAGACTACGTTATTGAAAGATGACCTTATCACAAAAATTGATAGGGGCGTACTCCAATGGTTTGGGCACGTTGAACGAATGAGTGAAGACCGAATGGTAAAAAAATATATAGAGCGAAAGTAAATATTAAAAGGTGTCGAGGTAGACCGAGACTAACTTTCGAAGACCATGTGAGCAAATTGCTCGAAGAGGGGAGGGGAGTACTCGGATACCTAGACGTGTATGTATGAAGAAGTTAATGAACCTGAAAGAAGCGAAAGAGGTATGTAAGGATCGTGACACTTGGCGATCTGTTCTCTCTGGCTACCCCGTTAGGGATTGTGCGTGAAGATAAGTAAGTAAGTAAGTAAGTTTCATATTTGGCACATATATTGAGACTTACAAGGTTGTTTATTATTTATTTATTTATTTATTTGATAATAATTTTACAATATTTATATTGGTATTTTACAGTACAAACATAAGCTATACAGCTTTACCGTATACCGATGCTATCAACACACATAGCATGATAATTATTATGCCTAATAATTATGTCATACATCTTATTGTTGTGATGCACGCATTGAACCGCGCTCCCCGTTACAGTCAATAAACCGGTTTGCTCTAGTCGTCGGTAGCAATCATAATTACACGTGCAAGACTGTCCCCCTGTTAAGGGTGTTTTTAATATACTTAAGGCTTAATTATAAGTACAGCACATAACAAACTACAGCACATATTGTCCCCACCAAGAAACTGAGATTGATCCAGACTCTCAGATTCCCAGACTCTTATTACAGTGGCTATCTATACCTTTCAGGCTGGTGAAAACTAAAACATACAGTTTTCCTCCCGACGTTTTCCTTCACTAGCAATCACTTGGATAGCGGTAGCGGCCTAAAATATGGCCCGTAATTATCTAATTATCAACTGGAACATACAACGAATACGCTGGTGTAGAAGAAACTGAGGCAGAAAAGGATAACAGATTACAGTTCTACTATATAGGAAATAATTCAACAAATCCTACCTTCTTTTGAAAAGGCTCGTGTATATTTAATGTATTAAACTTAGTGTGAACCCACTAAGTAAAGATGAGATTGGTGCGCTCCGCAATGAAAAGTTTATGCTATGATGACATTGTTTCTACTTTACAGGTTTAATGAAAATCGGTGATAACTACATAATACAAGGTGTAAAGCGACCAGCATTACGATCACTAATCTGTATGCCAAGCCAGAGAATTACGTCTAATCCCCTGTGTTAAGAGATGCTTACATATGTCAAGTCATAGAATGTTTACAGGCTAATGACGATGAAATTTACAATATCGTTGTTCATTGATCATTAACTATATATGAATTTGGACTGAACAGTATTAATTTGTGAGCAGGACGAATTACAGTTTAATATTTTATAATATAAAGAATGGACGGGATGGCATGTTATGCATATATTATACGGATGCTACGTACATAGGCATTGTAAGTACGTTTAACGTTGAGGTAAAATCAATTTGCATTAGTAGAACCTGAAACCCTTATCACTAGTAAAGACGTATTCCATCTTATTCCTCATAGACGGCATCGCTTCTTTTGAGTCTTAGTCATAAGTAGGTGTAGATATCTATGCGCCTAAATTTATTTTGCTTTTTTGTTACGTCCAAATTGCTGCAAGCCTTTTCAATTTTGTTTTATTAGGCTCGTTGAAAAGTGGTTGTTAAATAATAATAATTGTTGATTATTTTATTGCTACTTTATTGTTTCAAGAAAATGTAAAATAATAAAGTAGTTATGAAAATGATAAACAATTTCTGATGCCAATAAGGCATCAGAAATTGTGTAGGTAGACTATTAAATATTAGACTAATGTGTTGTTGGGAAAACGAGAATTATAACTACCTAGATATGAAAGAAGTAATTAAGGCATGAATGACACCTATTGGTCAATACACGTCGTAGATCACGAGCAGATCATAAGCAGAGATAATTGTACAAATCTCATCAATGAGCTGCCAAGCTCATTTTACTTTGCCACAATAGTGCATTAATCTTACATGACAGTTCAATTAGCTAGCTTGTGTGCACTTTACACTAAGGAATAAAAAGACTGCACCATCGTGATGACCATTGAAAACTATTGATACATAAAAATGAACGTCTACGGAACTAATAATATACCGCTCTTAAGATTAAATGGTAATTTAAAAAAAGTATTAGTACCTAGCAGGGTGCAGCCACAAGATAAATAATTGCGGAAATATCGTTTTTAATTTGGAATTAACATTATTTAATTAGAAATAATAATACCTTCATTAAAGTTGAATGATATAAAACTTTCAAATAAATTTGTCGGTACGTTACGCGCGCCATCTACCTTAAGTTAATTGTACTATGCCAAAGAATATATACACTACGCGAAAAGAAACGACACTTAAGCATGTGTGTACGTAAAATCGCTTGCGGCTATGTGTGGGTGTGCGGGGGCCTTGAGAGGCGCGCGGGGCGTGGAACGGGCAGTCGCCGACTGCCCTGACCGAGGGCCAGTTGTAATACCGATATTTGTCAGTATTAGTTAATATGAATATATTCGTCAAGTGATATAATATTTCAATTAGTATATGAAATTTACTGATATCTTAATGTACATATTACTGTTCAGTAATATGTACATGAAATACCATGACAATAAAACTAATATATCGCCAATAATTTTATTATATTACATTAACTGAAATATACACTATTAAAAATACCACTAGAGTCAAGAAATTTTAGATATCTAAAAAGAGTTTATTTGTTCATTGTTGTATTTATGGATTATTTCATTGGAAATAGAAATGACTTATCTCCTCAACACATAGGGAACAAATTGTTGGCCGCCATGTCCCAGAAAACCAGCATACCTTTGGATTTTCTAAAAAAAATATACATGCTACGAATTTTTGCAATTGTTAGTAATAATAATAAAAACTAAAAAATTAATCTAAAAATTCAAAAATATATAAGAGTAAATTATTTTTAAAGGGTAGTAGGTAATACTGATTATTGCGTACTGAAATAAGTGTTGGTTAATTATTTAAGATTACCATTAACTGTCGTGCATATTTGGTTTTGTCGGAAGTTTAAATATTCCTCATTTAATAAAAGTTGATTTAAAATTGAACGTATCTTTCACTACCCAAATACTTAAGTTTACATAATATATAACACATACCTACTATGCATCTTCTTTGGTACAAGTCCATAATATTCCATTTCGGTTCGATATCAACCCTAGCGTTACATGCTTCGACTCAAGGTCACCGGCGCTTAAGCTCTCACGTACAGGGAGTGTACCGCTGTGACTATGCATATAACCTTCGCGCTAGTACAAGCAATAAGTTGACAAAGTTTTACCGTTTTATCGCAATCGGATAAATGGTATGTCAGCGCATAAAATACGAACAAACAAGAATTAATTGTTATATAATGGATTAAACACAAACTTAGATTATTTGTTTAGGAAGGATAGAAAATTAAATAAAGCAAAACATCTATAGTTTATTTTATTCAGATATATTTTGAATCTACAGTAAAGAGACAAAAACGTAGACTCTACAGTCGACCTCTCCTTATAAGGGAAAAGGTGCCGACAGGATTTTGCCTACACACACTATACTATATAATGACTGCAGCCAAATGAGTCAGTTTGACTAGGATTGTACTTCGCTCTCACTTGATCTTCCGGCATATTTTTTTTTATAGCGACATGTACTTCTTTGAATTTTAGAAACAAATATGGCACACTAACGCGTACTAAAGACAAATCCATTGAGATCTGTTCGGTCAAAACCTGGCGATTTATTCCGAAATTGCGGGAGAACATAGCAATGGAAATAGGTACATACGAGTACCTACTATACTAGCCTAACATTTAGCCATATTTTGTGCTACGCCGCAATCGATAACAAGAAAGAGAAATATACTATTGCTTTTATAAAATGTAATATAATAGTACAATTTTAATTCATTCATTCATTTATCACAGCGTATCGAAAGTGCGTCGCTGTTCATAAGCTCTCCCATAGTTTGCCTTGTAGGGCATGTATTTGCAATAGTTGCCATGCATTGCAAGAGGGTAGACAACCGCAGGTTTCTTTTTTAATAGGGACCGTGGCAATCATTGTATCTAATATGGATCGTTTCACAGAGGACATTATAGATCGTTTATTTTATTTTAAAACTTGATTAATGCGTTATTACATATTAATAAAATATATTGATATAACTTTAATAATGTCAACTTCAAGGTAAAATTGCTATATTCTTGACTGTAATAATACATTACGTCAATATCGTGCATTTGATGTGAAAGCGCAATTTTATAAATTCCAGCTAAGCATGTTTGGAGCTGCATGGAAAATAGCAAAACGTAAACATTGGATAAAAGCCGTCAAAAAATTGTGCGTAAGTCCTATTAAAATTATTATAAAATTAAAATAAATTTTCTGGCGTGTCATGGAGGGGGTGGAGACCTACTCCGACCACCGGTACATCCGGTTTGACGTCTCCACCCAGCCCTCGAGCGTGCCAGTCCAACAGGCCCCGAGTGGTCCGCGTTGGGGGCTGAAGCAGCTGGACCGGGAGCTCCTCCTGGAAGCCTCGATCGTGCAGGCCTGGGTGTCATCCCCGGACAGGCCTGCCGACGTCAATGATGAGGCAGGGTGGTTCCAGGAGGCCATGTCCGAGATATGTGACGTGGCAATTGCCCCGCGTCCGGCCAGGAAGCGCCCGGCGTCAGGTGTATTGGTGGTCGCGTGAGCTGACGTCTCTGCGCGAGGCGTGTGTCGCCGCGCGGCACCTGTACGCCAGGCATCGCAGGCTCCGCATTCGTCCACCGAACACGGCAGCCATTGAGGCGGAGCTGTACGAGGGATACAGAGCGGCGAAGACCGCCCTCCAGGAGGCTGTCCTGCGGGCCCGGGATCGGGCCCGTGAGATCGATCAGACAGAGCTCGACAGAGATCCGTGGGGGCGCCCTTACAAGACGGTGCAGGATAAACTCCGCACCTGGGCCCCCCCGCTGACGCAGAGTCTCAGGCCCCAGCTCGTGGAGGACGTGGTGAGCGCTCTGTTCCCTGCGCGAGGGGAACATCCGCCCCCCCTATGGCTCCGCCACCTGCGATGCCGGAAGCGGACCACCAGGACGACGACGACGACATTCCGGAAGGGACCGGGGTAGACCTGAGAGGGACGGCACGTAGGCTCAAGGCCAGGAATACCGCCCCAGGACCCGATGGCTTGCCTGGCAAAGCCTGGGTCCTGGCCTCGGAGGCTCTCGGGCCCCAACTGGAGGGGCTCCTAAGCGCATGCTTGGAGAGAGGCCAATTCCCGCTTCGTTGGAAGACGGGAAAGCTGGTCCTCATTCGGAAGCCGGGGTGCCCTGCGGACTCTCCGTCCGCATACCGGCCCGTGGTGCTGCTCGACGAGATGGGCAAGCTCTTTGAAAGAGTCATTGCAAACCGCCTCGCCGAGCACCTTGCGGGAACGGGGCCGGATCTTGCGGAACACCAGTTTGGTTTCCGCAAGAGGCGCTCTACGGTGGACGCCATCATGCGCGTGAGAGCCCTCACGACGGGGGATGCAGTGGCCAGAGGGGGGGTTGTCTTGGCGGTGTCTTTCGACATCGCCAACGCCTTCAATACTCCATGCCCTGGAGCTGCATTAGGGAGGCACTCCGGTATCACCGGGTGCCGACCTATCTCCGTCGTATAGTCGGGGACTATTTGACGGACAGGGCCGTCACCTACCCCGGTCGCAACGGTGAGTGGAACCGGCGAGAGATGTCCTGCGGTGTCCCACAGGGTTCGGTTCTGGGGCCACCTCTGTGGAACATCGGTTACGACTGGGTGCTGCGCGCCGACCTCCCTACCGGCGTCAGCGTAGTTTGCTACGCTGACGACACGCTGCTACTGGCACAAGGGGGGTCGTACGAGGCGGCGGCGGAAACCATGACACGCGGGGTTGCGATAGTCGTTGAGAGGATTCGGCAACGGGGTCTCGAGGTGGCTCTGCACAAGTCCGAGGCCATGCACTTCCATGGTCCTCGGAACAGGCCACCACCGGGATCCTCAGAGATGGTAGGAGGGGTATCCATCGGCGTCGAGTCGACGCTGAAGTACCTAGGACTCGTCCTCGACGGCCGATGGAACTTCGTTGAGCACTTCCGACGTTTGGCTCCCAAACTGGAACGGACCGGGGCTGCCTTCAGGCGGCTCCTGCCGAACCTGGGGGGGGGGGGGCAAACGCCTCCTGCCGGAGGCTCTACGTGGGGATCGTGCGATCCATGGCCCTTTACGGGGCCCCGGTGTGGGCGCGTGGTTTGGCGCGGCTTGCCGTCCACCACCTGAACGCGCCCCAAAGGGTGATTGCCGTGAAAACGGTTCGCGGCGGTGATTGCCGTGAAAACGGTTCGCAGCTACCGCACGATCTCCCGCGAGGCGTCGAGCCTCCTTGCCGGAGTGCCGCCATGGGATCTGGAGGCGATAGTCCTCGCACGCCTGCACGAATGGCGCGTGGAGGCACTATACCGGGGAGAAACCCCGCTGCCGCGGCAAGTTGTCGCGCAGCGGACAGACTTCTGGCACGATCTCATGGCGACATGGAGAGAGCGACTGTCGCAACCCCGTGCTGGGCACGCCACTATAGCGGCGATAAGACCCCTCTTTAAGGAGTGGCTTGAGAGACGCCACGGCATCCTCACCTTCCGCCTGACGCAGGTTCTCACCGGACACGGTGTGTTCGGGAGGTTCCTGCACCGAATCGGGCGAGAGGAAACGCCCGGGTGCTCCCACTGCGAGGATGGACCGGAGGACACGGTGGAACACACGGAGGACATGGTGCCCCGCTTGGGCGGAGCACCGACGTGTCCTCGTAGCGGCGATAGGCGGCGGCGACCTCTCGCGTCCGGCCCTGGTCGAAGCCATGGTCCGGAGCGAGACGGATTGGGATGCCGTCACCACCTTCTGCGAAGCAGTGATGCTAGTGAAGGAGGTGGCGGAGCGGGAGAAGGAGAGAGCAGCAGCTTTCCTCCCCGGCCGCCGCGGGAGACGCCCCGGGCGTCGGGGGCTACGTCGTGGCCCCCGGCCACCGTAGGCGCGGGCCTGTGGACGGCGAGCAATGGGTAGCTCGCCGTCCGTCCGTCTAACGACGACTGGCCGTGTCGACGGCGCGTTTTGTTCCGCGCGCGCCTCAAAGAGCTGTCAGCAGCGTGAAGGGGCCCGAAAGGGCCGACGCCTGCCGGGGCTGCGGGCTGTTCGAAAGAGATTCCGCGGCTCCGGAACGTAAGGGCACTGAAGGAAGACGGAAAAAAAGGTAAAATTGCTCTATTCGTTACTGTAATAATACATCACGTCAAAATCGTGCAATTGATGTGAAAACGCAATTTTATAAATTCCAGGAAAGCGTGTTTGGAGCTGCATGGAAAATAACAAAACGTAAACATTGGATAAAAGCCGTAAAAAAATCTTGCGTAAGTCCTATATTACTTAAAAATTTATTATAAAATTAAAATAAATTTTCAGATTAAACTCGAGACATATAAAAACCAAATAAAAATATAAAATTTGTAGTACTCATTTCATCAATAACAAAAATGGGAATATCCGTTACATCCGTCTTATGTTCCCTCGATGTTTCCTGGAAGCGAAAATATAAATAAAATATACAATCCTTGGAGCGTTTTCAGCGAGTGTAAAATCGTGACTTATTAAAAGTTGCCGGCATTAATAAATCTCTTAGTAAGGAAACTAATAATTTAATAACCACCACCAATAGGTACAATGAATGCAGTAATCGAACAATATTATAAATTTTTATTCCATTATGATCATTCTGACCACGTATAATATTGTTGATAACTGGTTGAAATCCGTATTTTATTATTTTTTTCCATTTTTTAAAATATTTTATGTTGTTTGTAATGAATGTTTTGGTCCCATCTTCGGCAAAAGAACACTATGGAGCGCTTACTTCGACAATAGTGCTGCCTCTGTTTCGCGCACGGTCCCCACTGAAAACTTCTTTAGCATCGCTGTCATTTGAAAATGAATGAAAAGAAAAATAGACAAATGTATACATGCATAGGATTTAGCCTGCAAGAGAGTAAGGTAGAACAGTGTAGTAAGCAGCAGTAGCCTAATGACATGGTGCAGACCGCGAACTCAAAAGTTTGTGGGTTCGAATCCGCCTTTTGACTGTTGTCGTTAACAACTCTTAGCACAAGCATTTTTTTATTTTTAAGCTTACAAGTAGTGGTTAAAAGAAATGTCAAAATGGAAAAGCATTGCTAGTATTTAAAAAAATTGTGTTTCCTATTATTTCGGTCTCCTCTTTGTGTGGTGCTATAAAGGTGGTAAATTTTACTATTACAATAAAGAGTTGTAACATTAACAGATATACCTATTGAACAAATAAAATGAACCATATTGAATTAAATTATCATATACAATTTATGCATTACATTTTTTTCTATTATTTTGATCATTATAACAAGAAGATGGTGCTGCCCATCTCCTGGTTAAATTCCCTGTTGCCACTTACATCAAACATGGGATGATAAAGGGTGGTGTGTTTTTGTATGTGTGTAGTTTCTGTTACGCTGCTGCCACTACATTGTTATAACAAGCTTAAAAATTATTTAACTACATTATACTTTCGTATCACAAAAAAGGAACACCTACAATAAACATAAATATTTTACAGGACAAATACATACCTACTTACTTTAATACTTGAAATATTAATTAAATGTCTTTGTTATTTTAGGAGAGAGTCGTTACCTAATTTATTAAAAATCTCGTCTACTTTTTTTTTGAGAAAGTGGAATACCCTCTTTGTAATGCACCTCGTATTTATTTACAAAGCCTGTACACAAAAGTATGCGATGGTCGACTTGATACGTCGATATTACTTTATTGTCCTTTGTCTGGATGACCGTCCACAAACATCACGATACGTGTATGTCATTTATCGTGACTGCCAAAACCTTTATTTGTTACAGCATAAACCACTTCGGAATTATATCAAGAAAGGCACTTATTTAAGAACTTTTTTAAAATATTTATAGTAAATTTTGCTGCCAAAGGGGACTATGATATATTATAATGTCAGATTTTTCTCTAAAATGGTATCCTAGTAAACAGAACTCTGTTAATTGATGGGCGAGATTCTGATGAATGACTGGTGACGGAAAAGCAGGATTACCAGTGCGAGCTCTTCGCTCACCAACCCGGCTGTCTAGTGGGATGAGCATGCAATTCTTGCAGATAATGCTTGCCAACTGATGCATTCTTTATGAGGTCGTCCAGTAGCAATTGATTCTAAAATGATTGTTGATGCGATGTGCTGTGTTGCAAAAACTTATACCAATAATCAAATTATTAAATATTATAAGTGCAATAACGAAATTGATAACTTGCACGGTGAAATGAAACAGTTAAAAGATGATCTACAAAAATGCTACGACGTAATAAACATGTGTAAAAAGATAGCATGCACCGAAATTAGACCTACTTCTGTAAGGAAATTGAAGACTAGAAATATATATAGCACAGATAATATTCCAAATGGTGGACAACAACTGTTTTCGTCCATCAGATCTTCTCCTAAGAGCAAAAATGTATTTACCTGTCAAGTGTCAAGTGTCAGCGATGGAGTGAATTTTATAGAGAATTGTATGCGTGTCATGATCTTAGTGAAGGATCCGGGGGTGACGCCGTGACTGGCACGCCAGACACGGACCTCGATGACACTGAGGTCATCAGCATGAAAGAGATTGAACGTGCGATTCGAAGTTTGAAATGAGGTAAGGCTGCGGGACTAGACAGAGTTACTGCTGAAATGGTCAAGTACGGTGGGCCTCGCGTCTGGGACAGCTTTCATCTGCTGCGCAATTTGTGCTGGCGGACGGGAGATGTCCCGGATGATTGGCGATCCCCGGTCATTGTGCCTTTATATAAAGGTAAAGGTTCACATTTTGACTGCGGGAGCTATCGGGCGATCAGCTTGACCAGTTTAGCAAGTAAAGTTTAGTCGAAGGTTTTGACACGCAGGATGCAAGAGAAATCGGAAAGATTCTTATGGGAGGCACAATGCGGATTTAGACCTGGAAGAGGATGCACGGATCAAATGTTTTCTCTCCGCATAATCACGGAGAAGCTTCTGAGTGTTAACCAGAGGATTTTCTGTGCTTTTGTGGATCTGGAGAAAGCATTTGATAAGGTTATAAGGAAGAAAATGTGGGAACTGTTGCCGGGATATGGTGTGGATGGTCGATTGTTAAGGGCTGTGCAGTCACTCTACTATGACTGTAAAGCCTGTGTGCGGGTAGGGCATGACCTGTCACCCATGTTTAGCGTCCAAGCGGGCGTAAAACAGGGTTGTGTCATGTCTTCCTGGCTGTTCATACTGTATCTTGACAGCTGTTTACAGAAGCTGAAAGATAGCTGTTTGGGTGTGAAATTGGGTGACATAAAAGTTAATTGTCTGCTGTATGCTGATGATGCAGTGCTTATTGCACCATCAGAAGCAGAACTGCAGGCTGCAGGTCACGTGTATGAAAGAGGAATGTGAAATTAAAGGTCTCCGTTTGAATGCTAATAAAACTAAGGTTCTGGTATTTGAAAAGGACGAAGAGAGAACGAAATGTGAAATATGGGTAAATCAGGAATGTCTAGAACAGGTAAATGAAATTGTATACTTGGGGAGTGCTTTCAGCCGGGATGGAAGATGTGATTTAGATGTGGATAGGCGTGTCGCTGCCGGAAACAAAGTCAATGGTGCCCTGAATGCATTAATAAAAAGGCAAGGCGTGGTGAAGAGTGCACGCCCTGCAATACATAACGCAGTGTTGGTACCGACTTTGTTATATGGCAGCGAAACCTGGGTATGCCAGAAGAAGCATAAAAGCAAGTTGAATGCAGTGGAGATGCGATCTCTTCGTAAAATGTGTGGCATTACCATAGCCGACCGAAAGCGAAACGAAGAGATTCGCAATATGGCAGGATTGAAAGATGACCTTATCACAAAAATTGATAGGGGCGTACTCCAATGGTTTGGACACATTGAACGAATGAGTGAAGACCGAATGGTGAAGAAAATATATAGAGCGAAAGTAAATATTAAAAGGTGTCGAGGTAGACCGAGACTAACTTTCGAAGACCATGTGAGCAAATTGCTCGAAGAGGGGAGGGTCAAGAGTACTCGGATACCTAGACGTGCATGTATGAAGAAGTTAATGAACCTGAAAGAAGCGAAAGAGGTATGTAAGGATCGTGACACTTGGCGATCTGTTCTCTCTGGCTACCCCGATAGGGATTGTGCGTCACGATAAGTAAGTAAGTAAGTAAGTACCTGTCAAGAAGATCTAGGAAATAAAACACAAAATAGCGAAACACCTTTACCATGTTACAGCGATAAAAGTTTAGAACGAAAAGGTAGTATTAACACAATTCGGAATGAAAATACGGTAAATACATCCCCAGATACAAGGTCTAATCCGGACGAACCGAGAAATATACGAAATGTTGTTATACTCGCAGATCAACAAGGACGGTATGTTTGTCAAATCTAGCAAAGACTAAAAGTCTAAAGGTACTTCATTTAAAGTTACCTGTTACTTTAAGCCCGGAGCTAAAATTAACAACGTTCTTCAACTTAATACGTTTTTATCCGAACACTATAAATGACACTGTGGTAATAATTGGTGATATAAACAATACTGACCCCCATCAGTTTGAAGTTGCTTTTGGGAACTGTTTACAAACATTAACAAAACCAAAGATTATAGTGTTGGAAATACCCTATGACAGGATTTGAATGAAAATAAATTAAACTAATTAGTCAGATATATTTGCAAAAGACACCCGAACGTGTCATTTATTGATATGGGTTACAGTAGGCTACCCTATAGAAAACATTTTACCTTAAATATTTGTAAAACATTGTTAAAAGAAGTATTACATTTAGCTTATAAACTGAAATTTAAATTATATAATAGGGATTTTGCTCACAAATCCTTACCAATTAATACACAAAATAAACACACCCAAACTGATGTAATCTATTGTAATAGTCAATTAAAAAATACGTAATAAATAATTGTACTCAGACTGACTTGGTAATTAATATGTTAGGTAAAGATGATAATGTGTACATCGTTGTAGATAATAATGCAAACATTAACTCTAATTTTAACACTCGAAATAGCTCTAATCATTTTCTCGTATAATTATTTATTGAATTTACAACAAAATTTAAATGGTTTAATAAATAAATCGGACTTGTTAGCCTACCATTTAAATGAGCTATCACAAAATGGTAAAAATATAGATGTAATCTGCATTACAGAGTATAACATGAAAAATGGTGATGATATACATTTGAACATAGCTAATTTTCAACTAGCAATATACGCCAATAGAAATAATAAGAGGGGGGTCATATGTTTTAATAAATAACAAATTGAAATACAAAATGGTCGAATTACATCAATATTCCTGCCCTAGCATTGTGGAGTGTTGTGGTGTGGAATTAACAGAACACGGCATAATTATTGTCTAATGATTTCTTAAATTTACGCGAACACTACACATTGAATAAAACTATTATTTACGGATTTTATCGCGTTTAATTACATTAATTTATTTTTATTATTATCCCGACGTTTCGGGTGCTTTATAGCGCCCATGGTCACGGGGGGAACTGAGATGTTTGACGTCCCAATGTCATAGTTAGTCCGGCTACCTTCAGTTTTTTAATATTAATTTTTGGTCCGATTTACGCAAAACGAGCTTATAGTATCATGAAGTCTTGCAGTGGTATGCTTGGGTTTGGGTTTAATTTAGTTAATTATAGGATCCCAATCAGATGGTAGCACCCAACCATCTTCTCTATTGAAATTTGGATGTTTTTTAATTTCAATAGCCTCGCGTATCATCCTCGGTAGGAATCGGTGTTCTTTTGCGAGAATTTCTTGTTTATCAAATCTAATGTAATGGTGGGGACGATCTGGAACATGTTCGCAGACTGCAGACTTCCCGGAGCGTCGGTGCTTCACATCAGCAGAGAACAGATCGCCAAGTGTCACGATCCTTACATACCTCTTTCGCTTCTTTCAGGTTCATTAACTTCTTCATACATGCACGTCTAGGTATCCGAGTACTCTTGACCCTCCCCTCTTCGAGCAATTTGCTCACATGGTCTTCGAAAGTTAGTCTTGGTCTACCTCGACACCTTTTAATATTTACTTTCGCTCTATATATTTTCTTCACCATTCGGTCTTCACTCATTCGTTCAACGTGCCCAAACCATTGGAGCACGCCCCTATCAATTTTTGTGATAAGGTCATCTTTCAATCCTGCCATATTGCGAATCTCTTCGTTTCGCTTTCGATCGGCTATGGTAACACCACACATTTTACGAAGAGATCGCATCTCCACTGCATTCAACTTGCTTTTATGCTTCTTCTGGCATACCCAGGTTTCGCTGCCATATAACAAAGTCGGTACCAACACTGCGTTATGTATTGCAAGGCGTGCACTCTTCACCACGCCTTGCCTTTTTACTAATGCATTCAGGGCACCATTGACTTTATTTCCGGCAGCGACACGCCTATCCACATCTAAATCACATCTTCCATCCCGGCTGAAAGCACTCCCCAAGTATACAATTTCATTTACCTGTTCTAGACATTCCTGATTTACCCATATTTCACATTTCGTTCTCTCTTCGTCCTTTTCAAATACCAGAACCTTAGTTTTATTAGCATTCAAACGGAGACCTTTAATTTCACATTCCTCTTTCATACACGTGACCTGCAGCCTGCAGTTCTGCTTCTGATGGTGCAATAAGCACTGCGTCATCAGCATACAGCAGACAATTAACTTTTATGTCACCCAATTTCACACCCAAACAGCTATCTTTCAGCTTCTGTAAACAGCTGTCGAGATACAGTACGAACAGCCAGGAAGACATGACACAACCCTGTTTTACGCCCGCTTGGACGCTAAACATGGGTGAAAGAAAATTCTCTGGTTAACACTCAGAAGCTTCTCCGTGATCATGCGGAGAGAAAACATTTGATCCGTGCATCCTCTTCCAGGTCTAAATCCGCATTGTGCCTCCCATAAGAATCTTTCCGATTTCTCTTGCATCCTGCGTGTCAAAACCTTCGAATAAACTTTACTTGCTAAACTGGTCAAGCTGATCGCCCGATAGCACCCGCAGTCAAAATGTGAACCTTTACCTTTATATAAAGGCACAATGACCGCGGTTCGCCAATCATCCGGGACATCTCCCGTCCGCCAGCACAAATTGCACAGCAGATGAAAGCTGTCCCAGACGCGAGGCCCAGCGTACTTGATCATTTCAGCAGTAACTCTGTCTAGTCCCGCAGCCTTACCACATATCAAACTTCGAATCGCACGTTCAATCTCTTTCATGCTGATGACCTCAGTGTCATCGAGGTCCGTGTCTGGCGTGCCAGTCACGGCGTCACCCCCGGATCCTTCACTAAGATCATGACACGCATACATTTCTCTATAAAATTCACTCCATCGCTGCATGACGTCCGATTTTTCTGAGAGGACGTCATTGGTTCTCGAAAGCACTTTGTTCATTCTTAAAGCTGTCGCACCACTCCGGGACCGTCCAACCTCTTTCCAGAAGAGTTTGGAGTTTTCCCTAAAGTTGTGCGACAACCTCTCGTCCGCTTCTATTCTACACCTTTCACGTACTTCCTCAATCAATGTTTTCGCATAAACTTTCTGCAGCTTATATCTTTCTTTCATCTTCTCTCTCATATGCTCATCTTTACTAGAGGCCAAGTAGTCTAACCATGCTTTTTTCTTCTTTTTTACAGCTTCTTTCACTTCATCATTCCACCATGCATCTCTTCTTTTACTACTACCTCTTTTTGTCGTACCACATACTTCTTCCGCTGCACTTACCATTCTATCCCTAAGGTTCTGCCATGTTCTCTCCACACATTCTTTCCTGCCATCGATGGTGTCAAGCTTTTCGGCTACCCTCGTGTGATATTTGTTCCTAGTATCCGCTTCCTGAAGTTTCCAGCTTCGGATGCGACAGACCGACTGTGGTTCTGTTATTGCCGTCCGGTGGCGCCAACCCGCGAACAAACCTCTAAATCTAGTAATTACTAGATAATGATCCGTTCCCAGGTCAACACCCCTGAACACTCGTGTATCCATCACCTGTTTTCGCAGTCGGTCATCCACCAGGAACAAATCAATCATACTTCTCTCATTCTTTCTTTCTCTAGTGTACATATGGATCTTCCTGTGATTAAACATAGCGTTTGTCACAAGAAGACCCTTTTCCTTGCATACAGCCAGTATAAGCTTGCCAGCATCATTAACCCTTTTATCGCCAAACTTTCCAAGCACCGACTCGTATCCTGGTCGAGCGATACCTACCCATCCATTCAAATCACCACATACAACAGTTCTTTCGTTTCCCTTAACCAAATCTAGAACTTCTCTTACATTCTCCCAAAACTCCTCCAGCTCAGCCCTGGACGACGAAGCTACCGGCGCATAAACAGCCAAAAGGAATAACTTTGTCAGTCCCATTTTGAAGCGAACCCAGAGAAGTCTTGAGTTCACAACCTTGTATTCAGTCATAAGATCGACCAACCGGGACGACAACAGCACTCCCACTCCTTGGCAGGCGCTCTCGCTTTCCGGGACTCCGGACCATATAGCTAACGTCCCGCCAGGGAGCTCTTCAATACCACTGCCTTTCCGTTTGGTCTCCGACATACACACGACATCTAATTCTCTTTCTTTCATTATTTCGATCAACCCATTCGTCTTATCTCTCATGCCCCATCTAACATTCCACGTGCCAACTCTGCACTCCGTCCCCCAACTTCCGCCGTGTCGGGCTGTGCGTGACGGGTGGCGGTCCCCATCGTCGCTTTGCGCGCTGCATTCCACACCAACGGGGACGAGCTGGTATGCGTCGCCTTGGGGGGACGCCCTAACCCTCGTTTGCATGGGTGCGCAGCTGTGTAGAATTGCAGCCCTGAAAAGGGCTGGCAGGGGTCGCGACGAGCACGCTTCTACAATGACCCTCTTCATAATATAAGAGGCAGTAAAGATGAAGTGATAGATCTGGGAATATCAGATCATACACTATCTCTCATTGGTTCCTGTTAAAACGGGATTACAGCATAGAAAACTTAAATGAATTTAAAAATGCCATCAGAAGTCTCAGTTTTAATAGTGTTTATGAATGTCTTGATCCTAATGAAGCGTTTAATGAATTCAATGAATTATTTAAACTATTTTACGATCTTTGCTTTCCGACACTTAAAATTAAAATTCTTATAAGAATTATAAGAATTTAAATTTTTAAGAATTATAAGAATTTTAATTTTATTTATAAATAGAAAACTTGCTTGGGTTAGTATTGGTATTAAATTGTGTTGTAAACGTAAACTAGAAATACTACACCCTACTAAGGAAACTAAGAGAAAGCTTAAAGTTTATAGTAAACGATTAAGAAAAATCATTAATTTGACGCAAAAATCGCGCAATAGTTATTATATCAACAATGCGAAGAATAAAACAAAAGCCACACGGAAAGTGATAAATAAGAATAAAAACAACTTACATAAAGATAATATTACAAAAATTAATTTTAATAATATATATGATTCCGAAAAAATTGCTGAGGAATTTAATTTAAAAATACTAACAGTGCTGGTAATGATGATATAATTACAAAAGTAGTTAAGTTAGTGGCCGTTGAAATTTCCCCAGTTCTAAGTTACGTAGTGAGAATAGAAAATGTAAAGTAAGAGTATAGAAAATGGTACTTTTCCTAGTGGTTTAAAAACATCCGTTATAAATCCTTTATATAAGAAGGAGGACAGGCATGACCCTAAAAACTACAGGCCTGTCACTTTGCTTCCAACATTCTCCAAAATAATAGAAAAAGTAATATATAACAACTTATGTTCTTATTTGGAAGTTAATAACATCTTAGCAAACGAAAAATATGGTTTTAGAAAATGTAAAAACATAAATATGGCCATGTATGTATTTATTGAAAAAGTGATCACTGGTATGGATAATCATACACCATCAACCGCCTTGTTCATGGACATGACCAAGGCGTTTGATTACGTTGATTTAAAGATCTTAGCGCTTAAACTGGAAAAATATGGAATTAGAGGTAATGTGTTAAAACTTATTATTTCGTACCTGAATGATAGGAAACAAATTACTAAAATATAAAACATCTGTCCTTGTACTAATATAGAAATAACATACCTTTCACAACAAAAGCAAACAACCTACGGTGTGCCGCAAGGAAACGTACTCGGTCCATCACTATTCCTAATATATATCAATGATTTGCCCCAGCTGACTCAGCACCCTATGACCTTTTTTGCTGATGACAGCACAGTTTTATTCATAGGACGAGACAAGGTCTCAATTGAATCGGACATAACTCAGAATTTATACAGGATAATAGACTGGCTGAATGACAATAATCTTAAAATTAATTTGGATAAAACGCATATTATGTCATACAAACAAAGAAAAAAAGTAACCAAAACTTAATATTAACTATAAAACTAAAATCATAAACGAAAAAGAACACACAAAATTTCTGGGAATTTGGCTGGACGAAAAAATTACATGGAGTAAACATATTGAACACATAATAAAAAAGATAAATCAATTCCACTATGCACTACATAACCTTATAAAAATTACAAATCGTGAAACAGTCATAACCGCCTATGATGCATACGTCTCTTCAACATTGAGATATGGTATAATATTTTGGGGAAATTCTCCAAAACGCGAACTAGTATTTAAAACGCAAAAGAAATGTTTACGAGCAGTATGTCAGTTGCAGGTTACCGATATTTGCAAACCACAATTCATTGATCTTAAGATTCGGACTCTACCATCTTTATATATATTTGATGTAGCTATGTTTGTAAGGAAATATTTTAGCATATCTGAAAACGCTAATAATAAACGACATAGGAATAAACTACGTACAAAACCTCATAATACAGTAGTAGTATTTTATTATTTCACATAATCGCTACTAACGACAGCCATGGGAATACTAATGCCAACACTTATATCAAAACTAAGATAAGTGCTGTATTTTTCGAGTGTCGCTACTTTATTGAGCTTTAAGACTCGAAACAAGACCTTTATAAACTGAAAACTTATACCACCAATATAGTATAGTATTATAAATGCCATCGCACATCTAGCACGTATCATAGATGAGATATTGTATGTAATATTAACCAGGCACCAAAGAAATTTCTCTGTAGGCACTTTTGATTGTTAAAAAGTGATAAACGATCTTACTTCGAATAAAAATGGCCGCTATACGAATATAAATCTTCGTGTTAACCCTCAATCTCAAAACTATTAATGAAGTTAATTCTGTCATTTCGTCACTATATGTACGAGTATGTGATATAGTACCATTCTCTTGTTTTATAAAATAAGTGGCAAACGAACTTATAGCCAACTATATGATGGCTACTTGACTCCTTGAACACCTGCTGCCAAGTTGAAACAAAGAAGGCTAAAGGTGCATTGACACCTCTGAATAGTACGATGGAGTGCCTCACAGCATGTAATCACACTGGCTCTCTGTATTCTTCAAACTGAAACCCAACAGTGCTATTCTTGCTGTTTAGCGGCAGAAGTAGATAAGAGAGTGGTTTTACAGCTTTTTCAAATATTTTCTTTTCGTCATCAAAATAGATTAATTGACTGCCTGTATAAAAATACACAACTTGGATAATCTGAAATCTCGTTTTTGTCATAAGTATAAGACATAATAACCGGAAGTGGCAAATAAGTAGGTTATCTTGTTTGTCGTGCCTGTCGTATTTACCCGATCGATAAACCATTACATGAAAAACGATTCTAGCGATACGTCTATAATTCTTTATAGTCCTTTGTCTTGGCGATAGTTGACCTCGTAAGTTTCCTAACATATCCAAAATAATTTAAGAATATGTTCATTTTTAATTTTTAATTTTAATTAATTAATATGAATAGCGCTGAAACAATGGGTGCGTTTGGCAGAAAAAAACGCTAGCAAGCGCTTGTACGCAAAATGGCGATCGTAAGCGGTAAGCGCTGTCAAATCGTAAGTAGCTATTTTCCTCCAGGACACGATGTTAGTTTTAACCGGGCAACCTAACCTAATTTAAATATATGTTTGTAAAGTATTCATATTAAAAACTTACCAATCGTGAATTTTTAATAACATGTATATGTTTATTCATGTCATTATATTACTTAAAACTAATATTGCACAAAACAACTTATAAACTCTTCTTCAAAACAAACAAATTAAATAAGCAAAATGGCGGATTGTGTCAGCGCTACTGAAGTAGCAATCGTGTCCTGGTCGAAAACTATTTTAGCGCTTGTAAGCGCTTGCTAGCGCTTTTTTCTGCCAAACGCACCGAATATGCAGCTGTAATATACAATAAATTATTAACAATTCTACCAAACATCATTTGCGCGATCATTACGTAGTAGAGCAACACTGGACTTTTATTAAGGTTGCAGTACTAATGGGCCTTCGCACACCTTCACACTAGGGGTAGGCCACGCTCTAATCGATAAAACAGCCGAGCTATGTGTAATATTCAAAAGTTTTAATACTTTTAAATATTATTATCTATTATATTAAGCATGGCTTAATCTTATTTAAATTTAGCAGTAATCTTAATCAGAAATCAGAAATATTTATTGACCATTATATAACAAAAATTGCAGGCAAGTCATTGGTTACAAAAAGTTTATAGTGATGTATGTTACACAAGAATAATAATTGCAAGAGTTGCAATTTGAAAATGGGTTATTTTCTAAAAATACTTAAGTTTCCGTTTAAATTTGCTATAGTTAAGGCTGTTTAAACATTTTGGCAATTTATTACACTAAGATATTAATTATTTTATAAATTCTTACTTATTAATATTCATTATATTATAAAACGAGACTGCTCACTCTATGAACGATTATATTAAATTATAGCTACGGTTTTCCTACTACTTATTATTAAATAGACAATTCCGATACTTAATGCATAAAATAGGTTCGTTATAATATCCAGAAAATATTTTCTGCTATGACGGTAAATTTTATGGCACTTACCCTTAATGGTAGGCGAAAAGTATAACTTAAGGTATTAATTTAAAGTTAAAGGAAAATAATTCACTAAAACAAAAAAAAATATGGATGAGCAATAAAAATACGTCTTTTTTAATTTTACTATTTGTTACTAGACGGCGCTGGTGGTATTTGACATCACGATATGGTTTAACAAGTCTGTAATAAACTAATGGCTTATTGATGAGAAAGACATTCAAGACTGAATAGCTTAAATTATTGTAAATAAATAATATAAGTTAATCAGTTTTTAATTATTTCCAAAAATGTTTTTAAATTTGTGTGGGTCTGCTATTAACTTGAATATTTAAGTCCTATTATATTTGCAGTATGTAAATTGTATGTAGGTCCTGGGTCGTTCATTCAGATACTACCAGCGCCTTACGCCAGAGCTCGAGAAACCTTCAAGCATTTTCTATCTGCATCGAAAATTGATACGTAAGATCATGTAAATAAGAAGTGCAATTTCATGTAGCATTTGCGAAAATAGTTAAATTTTAAGCCTTCTGGGAAGAAAAATACTTGCATAGAATATTGATCCGTAGTCACATACAAGTAAAAAGCACAATCGCGTTTACAAAAAAAACTTTCAAGCCTTAAGTTCCTACTTTCAAGCCTTGTTTGAAGAAAAATACTTGCATAGAACATTGATCCGTAATTTAATATGCATAATAAGCAGAATCGCGTTTACAAAAAAAATACTTCCAATTCGTTAAAGTAAATATACTTTGATAGAACATTGATCCGTACCGGAATATAAATAAGGAGCAGAATCGCGTCGAGTGTTGACAAAGCGAGTATATTCAAATACTTGCAAGTAAATCCCTGGTATAAAAATCCAATCGCGTAGATACGCACCTTCCCTAACTACGATGTAATATCCTTAACATAATTAGTACATAGCATAATAAAGTATCTTAGTAAAATAATTAATAACTTTATTAACCTTACGATTAGAAAAATTATACGTCGAGATACCGTGTTAACAGCCTAAAATCGAAAACTTTTAGTAAATCCAAACGTGCATGCCCTAAGCACTCATGTTGTACGTCAATTTTTTAAAGTATTTTAAATAAACACAGGTTTTCACTAATAGCCTTATCTTCGTAGTTAAATTCGATATTTTTTTTAAATTAATTATAACTAAACAAAATAAAATTTAACTGCCATTTATATATTCATTTATAGATAATACAAGGCATACATGTAAACGACTGCCTCATTGGTCTAGTGGCTGTAGTAGTGCGATTGCTGATCATGAGGTTCTGGGTTCGAATCCCGGATCGGGCCAAAAAATTGATTATTGAGTTTTTCCGTCAAGAAATTCTCCGTAGTTACTCGGAGTCAGGAAGTTGGCGGTGTCTTACCCCCGTGCCATGGTAAGCAAGTAAAGCCGTTGGTTCTGCGCCTGACCTCTCTCCGGTCGTGTCGGTTTACCGTCCCATTGGATTATGAGAGTGAGGGAAGAGAGAGTGCACCTTTTTTTTTTTTGCGCCCGAAGCAAATATGGGCAACCCTCCGGAAAGCGGGGGAGGGAGGCGGTGAATGCTCATAGCCGCAGCCGGCTGCGTGGTTATGTGGAGACTTTTACCCACTAAACACCGCCTTTTAGGAAATGGTTTAACGATCTGACTAGAGATCTCTAAGCCGTATACGAACGCGACCCTCCTTGGCAGAAAGGAGGGCGCAAAGAGTGCACCTGTGCTTGCGCATACACTTGGGCACTATAATCCTGTCCTGCGCTGATGGCTAACCTCCGTTGAGGCAGGCCGCCGTGGCCGAAATTCGGTCGGTTATTATAGGTAATATTATATATTATTTGAGTACTCTTATTATAATTGGACGGGTAATGTGTATAAATCTTAGAGTATTTATTATTAGTACTGTAATAAATACTCGTACTCTAAGGTATAAATGTACGTGTCTAATAAATCAACATTATATCCTCTAAATAACTCATTAGAGATAAAATCTAAAAAAAAACTATATAAAATCTTTCGAAATAAACTTTAATATATGTATAGACCACAGTTAATCACTTGTATAGAAATAATTTATTTACAAATATGTTTAGTGACCAATTAATGCTCAATTTAATAACATGCCTTCCTCTCGAGAGAATATTACTTGCAATTTTTTTCTACTGTGTCCACATCCACAATATCCTTCACATTACTCCCACTCGCGGGTGTCATGGGAGGCGACTGTTGGCAATGCCATTAAGATTGGCTTCCGATAGATGATGGTATGAATATCTAGTTTACGTCAGTTGTAAAATACGCAGACTGTCATAAAATGTGTGAGACGTCTGCTACTGAGATCGTAAAACCGCCTGTCAAAGAAATATATAGTGGCGGATGTTCAAGCTTTGTAATTATATAGATGTAGGCCTATTCAATTCACGTGTCAATCCCAATTATTAAGAAATTGCGATGACATATTATGTCATATATATTATGTCTCGAACCTTCGCCTCGCTGCCCGTCGATAATCTGGGTGCTACATACATATCTAGCTGAGCAAGATGGTAAATACTTACGACCGTCGCAACTGAACCTGGATTTTTTTTCTAATTATTCTGTTATTCTCCATACAAAGTATATTTTTGGAGCGTAACTCCAATGGCGTAAGAAAACGATTCTTTAAAAACTATCTCCTCCATAACCCGTAGGCCAATTTACATAACTTTTTCGGCAATACTTGTAGCTCAACGCAGACAAAGTTTGTAAACAATAAAAATCTGAATTTGTCTAAAATATATTAAAAAATAACCAAAAACTAAATTGTCTATGGAAAAATACACGTAAGGTGCGCGCCTTTGTAATAATTATTGAGAAAAGAATTAATTTAAAACAGTTGTAATGTGATTGAATCTTTTGTTGAAATAAAGATAGTTATGACTTTAGACTTCTCCGCTCCGTTTATGATGCTAGCAAAAGGTTTTACCTTTGCATCTGCATCGGCCACATTTGTAATTACTAGCGATACGCCCCCGCTTTGCACGGGTGATTTCTGTATCTCGACAACAGCGCCACCTATCGAGTCCAATTGAGTTTTTAAACCATCCAGGGACTCACTTAAATACACAAACAAATTGTATCTGCTACAAGTTTGTATTCTTACCGTATAATGATTAGGAAACTAGAAGATAATCATCTGCTATATATTAGATCGCTTTTTAGCCAGTTTTTAGTTGACACGTTTGCGAAAATCGAGACGGCAAGGTTGAGTTATATTAGGAACAATCAGGTGCAGCTTAGAGCGGACAGTTATACACTTGCAAGATGCGATGGGGAGACAGGGCGTTGATGCCGATAAGCTGGGTCAAAAGGATGCATGCACATGCAAGGTGCATGTGCGCCACAGTACAGTCAGTCAGTCAGTCAGTACAGTCGTCCCGATCTCTTTATAACATTTATTTGCAATCCTCGATGAGATCACGGAGATTCTTTTACCTGGGTAAAAAAGTTATGATAGACACGACATAATGAGTTTTTACCTCAAATTTAAGAAAATAGTGGCACTTCTAACCAAAGGAAAAATGTTTTGAGAAGTATGTTGTTTCATGTTCTCTACCGAATGACAGAAACGGGGTCTGCCTCACATATATTGTTGTGGATGGTGAGGATGGTGAACTGCATTTCGCCTTACACGGTAGATGAACTTACATGTGCTTAGATAGCTAATCCAAATGAAGATCATATTTTATACGACATAATTAAAAACATTAAGATACACGGTCCGTAATAATTACCCCAGCATGAAAGATAATAAATGTAGTAAATATATCACAGACAATTTTTGAGAGATACACAGCTAGGTCATCATGGTTACCCACAGTACAAAAGACGATCTCTGGCTCACGCTGGCTTTAAACTTAAATTAAAAGACATTGAAGTAGACAATAGGAGTGTGGTTCCTATAAATAAGGTTCTGTCACGGATATTTAAGGCACACATTAATGTAGAATTTTGCAGTTCTGTTAAATCGATAAAGTACAGTGTTTTTTTATAGAAGAGGGGGCAAACGGGCACGCGGCTCACCTGATGTTAAGTGACTACCGCCGCCCATAATCAACCGCAACACCAGAGGAATAGCAGGTGCGTTGCCGGCCCTTTAGAAAGGAGTAAGCTCTTTTCTTGAAGGTCCCCAGGTCGTATCGGTCCGGAAAAATCGCCGGTAGTAAACTATTCCACAGAGAGGTTGTACGCGGAAGAAAACTCCTTTTGAAACGTACAGTGGTGGACCGCCAAGCATCTAGATGGTGTGGGTGGTATCGGGACGTTTGCCGCGTAGTGCGTTCACGAAATTTAGCGGCTGGGGTTAATCCGAACAATTCCCCAGAGCACTCTCCATGGTATATGCGAAAGAAAATGCAAAGAGATGCAAAATCTCTTCGTAGTGCCAGTGAATTGAGCCGATCGGAAAGCACTCGGTCGTCGATGATTCGATCCGCTCTGCGCTGGAAGGAGCTGGTACTGGGGAGCCCCAGCCCAGAGATGGGAACAGTATTCCATGTCCGGCCGAACCTGCGCCTTGTAAAGTTGCAAGCGGTGTGCCGGCATGAAATACTGTCCCGCTCTGCTGAGCACGCCAAGCTTTTTAGAGGCCAGTTTGGTCTTCTCTTCTAAGTGACCACGAAACTGCACGTCACTGGATATGTCGACGCCGAGGATTCCGATACTGGCTGAGGCAACAAGGGGAGTGCCTTGAAACTGAGGAGATACGACAAAGGGGTTCTTTTTAGCGGTTAACGCGCAAACTTGTATCTTCTGGGGGTTAATCTGGACTAGATTTAGTCGTCCCCAATCCGAAACTCTATTCAGCAAAGACTCGACTTCAGACACATATTTTTTCCTGGCACTCGGAGACGTTTTCCCGAGAAGGATTGGCTCGGCCGGTGTAAAGAGCATCACCAGTGCTTTCATCTGCATACCAATGAAAGTTACGGGTTTGCAACATATGCATATGTTCGTTCATATGCAGAAGAAACAGCGTTGGCGATAGCACGCAGCCTTGTGGAACACCAGCAGTAATAGGCTTGCAATCGGAACTTGCACCGTCTACAACGACCTTGATGGTCCGATATGCAAGAAATCTGGTGATCCAATCGCACAATATCTCGGAAAGCCCATAGGAAGGGAGCTTCGAAAGAAGCGCTTTGTGTCCAACCCGATCGAAGTCCTTCGCAATGTCCAAACTAACGGTCAATGACTCCCCCTTGGACTCTACTGCCTCCGCCCATCAGTGAGTTAGGTAGACCAGAAGATCACCAGCTGACCGACCACGGCGAAAACCGTATCGGCGGTCACTAATCAGCTGGTGATCCTCAGAGAGAGTTGTAAGTACAGTGTCGAGTGTAAGGGCAATGATCAGGCATCTCAAGGTAGAGTGTACCACCAGCCAAAGTGTACCTGTGTTCACCCGAATAAAACAGAGTTTTATCATATTCGCTTACTTCTGGTCAGGTTAGGGTTCCAACATCCTTCGATGGTTTGAAGACCGTCAACGGTGTCCTCCAACCACCTTTTCAAATAGCTTGTATGATACTTAGCTTGCTAGAATAGAATGGAATAATTTTTTGTATTCAATATAGATTGCAAGTAATTCTTATTGAAAGTCAATATTTTACGTTACCACTGGTTCGTAAAAAACCTTTGTTTGCTTAAATGTAAAGCCCTAGCTGTGGAACGTACTTTTTTAAATATTTTGGAATAATTTTTAACACACTCTCTAAGTATAACACTATCATTATATGGTATTTAATTATAAAGCTCGTATAACTTTCTAATAATGATTATTAATGATTTGCGACTGTTAAAAAGAGAAAGTTTTAGAAGTAAATGGGATTCTGCCTTAGAGGAATCAGACTTATGCGAGTCGTCATTTAAAATGCATGAACTTTTTTCTATAATGCTGACGTTCTGTCAGATTACAGATGCACTATATCTTTGGATAAAATACAGGGATAGCATATCAGAAGACTACAAACGACAAGTGCAAAGGCTTTCCGGCATTATACTGTTGAAAAACAGCAGAAATCTACAATAAATGACTGGTCACATTAGGAGAAGCTGTATTAGTATTAGGAGGACAAAGCCTAGAGCAGTACGGGTCTCCTCAGACTCAAAGGTCTGAAAGTTTATACAATAACCGGGACTACCTGAAGGAAACACGATGCGGTATCAATTTCTTTGCAAAACTGGTGTTAAGTAGTGTTAGGCTTTCTAAAGAATGAGCAAAGACATATCTATACTTTTCTCGAAGCAATTCCGGCCATTTACGACCCCCTATAAAGCCGTGTAAATTTGAGGCGTCTATCAAATTTATAATACAATTAGTGTTTAGTGTATAAGTTAAGGAAAAACTTAACTTTTTTTACCACCAACTGCATAAATAACTTTGTAAAGTAAAGTAAAGTAAAGTTACAGCCTATATACGTCCCACTGCTGGGCACAGGCCTCCCCTCATTTCTGAGAGGGTTTTAGGGCAAGGAAATGTCCGCCGCGCTGCCCCAATGCGTGTTGGCGAACTTCATATGTCTTCGAAATATTTTTTTTCTTATTCCTCAGACGTGCAGGTTTCCTCACGATGTTTTCCTTCACCGCCGAACACGTGGTATATCAGCACTTAAAATTGCAATTAACAATTTCATTGGTGCCGGCGGGGATCGAACCCGGGTTTCTCGCGTTCTGTTATATTTACAGCGAGCGCTAACCATCTGAGCTACCACGGCTCTAAATATATAGAATTACAAAGTTACATTTGCAGTGAATGAATCAGTGTACTTGTATATGTATAATATGTGTATATAGGTACGTTGTTGATATTCTAGTAGTAGAAGGTACCGGAAAGGTAAAAAAGTAGGACTATCTTATCTACAAAAAGAAATGAGATGCCATCAAAAACATAACTTGTAAAAAAACCCCAAGTCTCGCAACTCAGTTCTTCTACCGTAAAACGTTGTGAGATTCATGTAACACCAAGTCGGTTAATTTATTCAGTCCCTACTTAAGAGTCCTTCTGTTTTAAGTTATTAGGTAATTAGCTAACCTAAACACATTTTATAGTGACCATATCAATGTAAATAATCTTTTATGTTTTAAATATATAGATTGACTTGGCCATCGCAACCACACGATGTATCTCACAAGTAATACATATTATATTAAATTAGATTGCTTAGTGTGATTGCCAACTCAATCTATATATTCAAAACATAAAAGATTTTTAACATTGCTATGGCCACTATTGTTAGGTTAGCTAATTACGTAATAACTTAAAACAGAAGAACCCTTAAATAGGAACTGAATAAATTAACCGACTTGGTATTACATGTATCTCTCTCTGGAACTTTTTACGGTAGAAGAACTGAGTTGCGAGACTTGGTTTTTTTACAAGTTATGTTTTTGATGGCATTTATTCTTTCTTTTATCTTTTTTTTTAAAACGTTACCTGCACACTAAGATTTCTCCCGTATCGTGGGGAAGTTTACAAACATAAATTTCACAAGGACAAACATCCAGACCCGGAACAATTACCTGTAGGCCATACAAATACTTGTTCCGTGCGGGATTCGAACCCGCGGCCCTTAGCGCTGTAAAACATTGCTAAGCCACTGCACCACTAAGCAGTCACACAGCGCACGTAAAGCGGTATCATTTGTGGCCTTCAGTCACAAAACTGAGACTTGGCAAATGTATGAGGGGTCCACCTTAGGGGAGATGTTACTGCGGGACTGTTCTCAGACTTGTTGTTTAAAATAGGAAATGGTGATTTCCCGGAACTGGATAATAATATAATTCTCCCTACAGAGTCAGGTACAATTGTTTCCAATGTAGAAGAGCTTATATGTAAAATTTACCCAAACATTAATAATATTCACGATAAACCTGCAGAATGGTTATGCGAGCGTGCCATCCTAATACCAAAAAACGAACTGTCCTCAGTCGTAAGTACTTTTTAAATCATCGAAGGGGTCGTCTATTAATATTCGTCGACTCAGTGATAAACACCGATGATGCCGTTCATTATCCGATCGAGTTCCTGCATACACTGAAGCCTGCCGGTCTCCCAACTCACATGTTAAAGTTGAGAGTTGAGATGTTGAGTTGTGGAATATAAATCCACCAAACTTATGAAAACATTGCATCGCAAGGTAATCAAGTCAACTATACTTACAGGTTTTTCTCGAAGAGAGTCTGTATTTATTCTGAGAATTCCCCTAACACCATCAAATTACACCTTCGAATTCAAGAGAGTGCAGTGCAGTGCAGTGAGCCTTATGATTCCAGCACCTGAAGGAAAAACAAAAAATATTGTTTGCAATGGAATACTGCGATACGTGTAGTATTTCGATTTCGTTGTAAAAAGACAAAACCCCGTGTCACTTTCACGAGATCAATGGCCGAGCTTCGCGTTCGTAAAATATAACAAAATTTTATTTTATTTTATTTTCATGTTTATTTTACCTTTAAATTCCTAAACTATAATAAAGATTGTTATATTTTATAAGTAAAATAAAAATTAAATATATTAATTTATATGTTATAACAAAATTAATAACGTAAAAATCATGTCAGACCCATTTTCTTTTACGAGGACGAAGTCGCGGGCAACAGCTGGTCATTTGATAAAATTGTGATAATGTGACTGCTAAAATTAAAAACATTCGATGTTCAGATGTAGTAATATTATAATCATATCTTTGTATCAAATAAAGCAGTACCTAACCTCGCTACGTGCTACGAATCAAAGTCACGTCGCGTCATAATCATAATCCAGTATTATAAAATCCAGATTGCAACCGCAGCTTTTTTAATTAAACTTTGTAATGTAATGCGGTACGTTTACATATAATTTTAAAACAAAAAATTGCATTACGAGGTCCTATTATTTATGTAATGAATGAGTGATAAGTTTACAGTTGTACGTAGTTTATGTATTGATCATGATATTTTTAATTTGTTGGAAAAACAAACTATACGCCTATGAGAAGAATAGCCAAAACTCCAATATTATCATTATGGTGTAATTAATGCCGCGTTTTAACTTATTATTACGTATTAATAATAGACTCAATTCTCGGCCTATTCATGTTCTTAGTCTATACTAATGGCTGGTCGCACCTTGTAGGTGATAACCATTAGAAAGAGTCTCACAGAGAAAAGTTATAGATAATAACACAGGATTATTTTACAATAACCGTATAAATTTGCAGAGAAGGTCCAGAATAGGTAATATGGGCAAATGGTGAAGAAAACTTAATTAAAAAATCTCTAATGTTCTGTCCTTTTTATCTTAATAATTTAAAATGCGTAGTAATGCACTATTTTTAGTGATTTTATTGCGCCCACACACATTCGTAAGGGTCGATCGATAGAGAAAAACGTGCTTGTCCATAAATTCAAATTGGAATAATCTCAAATAAAAGTAGAAGCTTTATTTACTCTCATATTTAAAAGCTGCAATAACGGTATATCATTATTTATTTTTATAATTGAACTTGGGTTTAAAATTTGGCTACTCTTTGATAAATAACCCTGGAAACTAATCTATTAACTTTGGCAATAATATGAACAAAATTACTTTAAATAAAAAGCTTATACACATTGTGTAAACGTTAGGCATAAACACAAACTTAATATTAACAATTCCTCGTTTTGAAAGAGTCTGCAATTCATTAATGGGGCAATATGCTTTAATAAAAAAATCCTAGAAAATATACAAGGTATCTTTACATAATGATTTCTTATATTTACGCGAACACTACACATTGAAATAATACTAGTTTTTACGGAATTTATCGCGTATATTTAACTTTTTTAATACCCGACGTTTAGAGAGCTTTACAGCACCCATGGTCACGGGAAGGACTGAGATGTTTAACGTCCAGATGTCAAAGTTAACCGCGGTTACCATAGATTAAAATCGTATCGTGTAGATCGGAACAAAAGTTAAATTTTAATCTATGGTAACCGCGGTTAACTTTGACATCTGGACGTTAAACATCTCAGTCCTTCCCGTGACCATGGGTGCTGTAAAGCTCTCGAAACGTCGGGTATTAAAAAAGTTAAATATACGCGATAAATTCCGTAAAAACTAGTATTATTTCAAAGGTATCTTTATTTTTTTCCTAGTAAAAATATTTTATCAAATAAAAGGTATAAGTACATGAAGGATTATTATAATTTTTTTATAGAATAAGGTTGACAAACGAGCAAACAGTCCACCTGATGGTAAGTGGATGCTGTGGTCCATAGATAGATAGATAGATAGATAGAAAATTCTTTATTGCACTCAAACAAAACAATTTGGTACAAAGGCGAACTTAATGCCGAAAAGGCATTCTCTGCCAGCTAACCTTTTGTAGTGTGGTGAGAGCTATGGGTAGAGCCGCGAGAGAAAGAAAAACTAATTTATTTATTCATACTATTCAAAACGCCATAGACATCTATATTTATCCTCGAATAAGAATCAAAACGTAAAAAAGGGATCTCCAGATCTCTACACTCAGCATACAAAACACAGCAGCAGCTACTATTTTACGCTGGTATAATGTGAGAGCGTGGTCCTACCCCGGTTGAGCCAACCCATTCGTGCTACAACCATAATATAGCTGCAGCGTGGCACTACCCCGTACGAAATGATCATATAATATTGATATACAATATGAATGAATACATGGTTGATAATAACACCTGGGAATGTGGTGTCTTTCCAAACTACATGTGTTTTTTTAAATTGGTTTTGTAAGCTATGCTTCCTTTTTTAATAACGCCGCAATTATAATCTTGTGTAGTGAATAATAAACGTTTGCATTCTGTTCTATTTTTTACTATTTATCACTTAACTGCAGAAATAAGAAGCGCTCAATTATTCTGTATCCTCAAACAAGGCTTGCAGTAAACGAAGGGTGCATATTGTTTATATTTGATATTACTTGCTATAGCTTTGTACATTGTTTCTGATAAGCGATGGGAACTGTGTCTATCTTATAATAAAATGATTTGTATTATAAAAAATGATTTGTATTTGTAAGTACTGAGGTTTTTTCCGAATCAGTGGTAAAAGTCAAATCATCATCATTACAGCCCTTCACGAGTCCACTACTGAACATAGGCCTTTTCCAAGGAATGCCATAAAGCACGGCCCTGAGCAACCTATATACATCGGCTTTCTGCGTATCTTAACAAGTTGTCACTCCGTGTGGGTACCACCCTTACAGATACGAGGCTGACTCTCGAGAATATTTCTTCCCCATCGGTTATTGGCACTCCGAACTATATGGCCGGCCCATTGCCACTTCAGCTAACTAATCCGTTGGACGGAGAGTTGACTACATTAGACGTGACCTCTCCAACTTAATCGGTGATCGCTGAAAGTAAAGTAATGATTTTCAATAATAGTAACTTGTAATCTGTATTGTATTATAATTATTCAATTATTTTCTTATCTATTTCCATGTTTCGAAGTCCAGTGTCTATTTCTACTGTTTTAAAATGATGTCTGTGTGTTAGTTTCAAACGGCTGTGTAAACGTTTCTCTAGCATATCTCGACACTAAAAAACGTCACTTTATTGGCACATTATAAAACTACTTCACATGCATAAAGGGCTAAAAGCCGCTTAATGCTAATAAACATTTTGGCAACAGAATACGAAATGTTGTTGTTCCTTTTTAAAGTATTTTACGGTAGTCGTGATAACTGCGTTAAATGATGATATTGTCTCCCAACTGATTTCATTGCAGTACCTGATTAGGCTTCCATTAAAATCATTCAGTTTTTTTTAAAGTTGTCATTTCATAACGACATATTTTATGTATAATTATATAATACCTTGATAATACCTACTACAAACATTAAACTAAAAACCTATAAGATCAACAAAACATTTGACTGAATTCTCAACAGTTGGTAGCATACAGGAAGTAAATTATTCCCGTCCAGTAAAACCTGTACTAGAACCGTTCTTATAGCGCTTCCTTGGAAGCACCGCTATGTCGTGAATGCTAGGAAATTACTAACGGAATTACCTACTATTGTAGATGCTATTACACAACATTTTTGCTCAAAAGAGAAAAAATAAAGTGCAAAAAATAAATTTTGTACCTTTGTGATGTTATTTTTTTAAACATTGAAAATTGTGTGAAATTAGACAAATAGCGTATTGATCATTTCAAAATCTGCAAACCTAATTATATTTAATATAAATTTAAAAAAAATTGATTTGTGGGAAGCAGTGACATAGCGCAAGACGTCTGTATTCGTACCAAGTGTGTCGATTGTGTAAAATGCTTCTGCGAAAATGGCTTAGGTCACGCAGCGGAATTAAATTTGTATTTTTGCATTTCTTCAATTTATGTACTACAACTACTGTTTAATTCCTGCACCTCATTTCCTTATACACTCGTTACACAAAATATTACCTTTAAAGTAAAAGTCACAGTATGTACCATTTAGCATAATATTATTTTACTCTTTATTTTAATTTATATAACAATTATGAATACTTTTAATTTAAAGCTTAACACTTTAATACTTTTTGTTATTCTTCATGAGCTGGTTCTTAGGGAGTAAGCACTCGCCAAATTTCCTAGTACGCAAGCAAACAGTTTGATCCCACGTATACAGAGATTAAGGAAAACATCGTGGAGCAACATCAACATAATGCATGTGTGAGAAATGAGAAAAGTTTGGAAAATCCAGAAGTGCACGCCTCATAACGCTTTTTATATTATTTGATGAAATACGAATAAAAAAGGCCAAATAGCTTTTTACGAGAAAAGTAATATTTTTGGAGTTATGGATTTTTAAAGATTTGATTAATCCTGAATTGGGACTCATTCAAAATAAATAAAGAAAAAGGTTAAAAATAAAAGATTTATTTCTTTTATATTCTAGCTTAAGAATATTTTGAACTTTTGCCTAAAGAATATAAAAAATATATCTTTTATATTTCATTCTTTTTCTTTAAATATTTTAATGGGTCAAAAGCATTCGAATTCGGAATTTTTCAACTTTTAAAAATTTGTAACCCCGAAAACACGAACTTAATCCTAAAACGCATTGGATATTTTTCATTCGTATTTAATCAAAATTATTTTTTTTAAAAAATCCAAAGTTACCTCCAAACTGAAAAATAAACCGCTGTTATTCATAAAATACTTTAAATAAGATCATGAAACTTTGCATACTAACTGAACTAACTACAAAGCAGGGCTTATGTTTTTTTTAATTATCATTATTTTCACTGTAAAAGGAAATTACCTAAACGATTAGCGTCCTGAAGCTTTTTTCCTGCCGCCCGGTTCCAAGATTCAAGACGCCGATAGTTTAGGTAATTTCTTTTTACAGTGAAAATAATGGTAATTTAAAAAAAAATAAAAAACACAAGCCCTGCTTTATAGTTAATATGCAAAGTTTCATGATCTTATTTAAAGTATTTTATGAATAACAGCGGTTTATTGTTCAGTTTGGAGGGAACTTTGGATTTTTTTTCTATCGAGAAATAAACATATCGGTCCTTAAAAATCGCTAGTGTTAGTCTTTTTCCACTATCTATCCACTATCTGTATGTTTCTACTAACTGTCCGAAGTCAAACTCCCACGCAAACAAACTAAGAAATATAACGGATATATTAACATATGCTAAAAGTTAAAACTATCACGCTAAGAATTTTTATGATATAAAGCAAAACTTAACAATCAATCCCGGCTGTATGTGTCTACTGCAGCCAATTGACACCTGCAGCCAACTTCATATAAAGAATGCTACAGATGCGATAACACCTCCAAAGAATAAGATGGAATACCTCACAACCCGTTGTAATACATGCAATCTCTACCATTCACACCTCAACACAGCAATTCAAGCACTTAACAATATTTCATTCTATACAAATGCAGATTTGCTCACGATGTTTAACTTCAATGCCGATCACTTGGTAAATCAGCACTTAAAATTGCAATTAAAGATTTAATTAGTGCTGGTGGAGATTGAACCCGGGTTGTTAGCTTGTTGTAAAATTACAACGATTACCTTCTATGTATTCTCTATATCTAAAACCTTTGCGATGTGAAAACTATTAGTATAGCTCTTTTTAATTGTGACACAAGCATTCATTACATAGCAAGTGCAATATTGTAACATTACATAATAATCAGACAACGAGTGCCGAAAATGTACTAACACTTATTTTAATTAAGCTTGTTGAAGGTTTTTTAATAGAATTAGAGTGATAAACGAGTACACAGTCCCCCTGAAGGTAAGTGGATGCTGTGGACCATAGACTTCTGGATTTATCTTTAATTAAGAATCAAAATACAAAAGCGTTGTCATGCCTGAGGGCTAAGATGGAATGCCTCGATTCCAATAAAACGGGTCTCCGGACCACTAAACTCATCATACGAAACATAGCAGCATCAAGCTGCTATTTTACGCAGGTATTCTGTGAGAGCGTGTTCCTTCCCAGGGCAAGCCGACTAACAAGTGGAAAAATAGTAATTAAACCCTTAATATAACTATTTTGACTTAATGTTATTTATAATGTCGAGTTTTTAATATAGCTTAGTTCACTCGAAAGGGTTAAAAAGTATACAGTTAATAAAAAGTAAAAACTGTCAATAAGAATAAAATTATTTCCACATAATAGCTTTTGAAGTTGGTGTTAAGAGAAAGGGTATCAAAGATTTACAACCCTCTGCTTTATTAGGCGATGTTCAGTCATACTTTCAACTAACACATTTATACAGCTTCTTAGAATACAGATAATCCAAAATTTGTATTGAAAATAAATTTAGTGACTAATGAATATCAACATTTTTAAGATAAATTATAATAGTTTACTAAATTTAATAATACTGAACATTAAAAAAAAGTACATTTTATATGATATGCGCAGATTGCACTTACAGGCACCAAAATAAAACTCTTAATCACCATTACTAATACCATTATTTTCTTTACATCATCAACATTACAGACCCTCAAAAGTCCACTGTTGATTGAAGCTCCTCTTTCTCTTAGCGTTAGTTTCTTCTACAACTACAAAATTATTCGTTAATAGTTGTTCGGTGCTTGGTTTTAATCCGGTGAAAATTGCACCTAGTTGGATGATTCTAATTTAAAAATAACCTTTGTAAATTAGCTACTGCTCAGCGCTGAATTCACCTTGTTACGTTAAACCTCTCCGAGAGACAGCTCTAATAAGGTGAAACAAAAAGTCCCTTTTTATTTCCATTTACAAGGTGAAAGAAACTCTACGGTCCAGTCGGCGCTTTTTGTCTCGTTTGGAAGGCAATAAAGAGAAACAGTTTTTTGTTATTCATGAGGAGTAATCACGGTGAATAATTCGTAAGAAAAACAAAAGTTGCTTTGATGCCACTTGAGTCCGGTTACTTGAAATTTAAATTATATGATTTTATTTTGCAAGTTTATTTTTATTTAATATGTATTATCTACCTGATTCCTCTGGTGCATTGATAAATGGACATTTGTGCATTCATAATTGGATTTAAAAACCTATAAAGTTGCATAAAATGTATAATAATAATTTATTATATAACTCTGTCTTAAAAATATATTCTGTGTTAAAATTTGAGGTTGCTATATATTTTTTAAATAAATAATCACGTGTCTGATATACACGTTTTAATATAAAAAATATTTTTTTCAGTAGTACAAAACTATTATAAGGAAACTAAAAATATCGTGTATTTTTTATTTGTAGGCCCTTATTTGAATGTCGTTAAATCACGGGTAGTTAACAAAAACATAAGAAAAAGTATAGTTATAATTAAACTCTTAATAAATTACTTATTCTTCTACTTCTTAACCTGTCCTCTCTCGAAGGATTTGCTCTTAAACTCACCTCGCGAGACAGTTAGATCGATAAACGTAAAAGCGAAAGACTGGCACTAATAGTATTGCTCCTTATTAATTGTAGTTTCAGTTGTGGTGGTTGTGTAAGTGCTCGACGATGCAGAATGACTTCGTGAGGAAATCTACTTGACTCGCAAAATATCAGGATGAAATAGCAGCTGATTGCTACTGTGTTAGAGTGACCGCAGAGAACGGACGATATTACGACGACGCATCTACATTTTATTAAAAATATTGTCTAACAAATAAATCATTTTAAGAACTTGAAAGTCGGCCAATGTAAGCTGAAGCAGCGCACTGAACTAACTTGTCCGTAACCCTTTTAGAAAAGTGTGCACAGTAATGACACACATAGGTACATGCTGCAAACTTACGATAATAATTGTTATATAAGTTATATATTGACACTTAATAATATTACAATATATAATGTTGCGTGTTATTTTAACAGCAAAATTAAATTTCGGTTATATGTTAACCGTCAAGAAATGGCTAAAGGAAGTGAAAGAGTAAGTACATCGCACGATGCAAGTAACAGAAAAAGGCCGATGGGTTCAAGAAACGAACTGCAGGCGATTTTTACATGGTAGAACTTTTTGTTCCTGGAATCCGTATGAGTAGGTGCCAGCCTCTTTACCATTTCTGTGCTTCACCAAATCTGTGCTTGTAATATTGTGTCTCAGTCTGCCAGTTTAATTACAGTCTGTGTTTTTATAGAATAAGGGTGAAAAACGAGCACACAGTCCACCTGATGGTAAGTGGATGCTGTGGCCCATAGATAACAAGAATCAAAACGCTGATGCGTTGTCACCCCTGAGAACTAAGATGGAACGGCTTGTTTCCAGTAAAAAAGGTTCTCCTGATCTCACTCAACATATGGAACACAGCAGTATTAGGCTGCAATTTTACGTTGGTATTCTGTGAGAGCGTGGTCCTTCCCCGTTCGAGCCGACCCATTCGTGCTACAACCATAATACAGCTGTAGCGTGGCTCTACCTCGTGCATTTGTGTGACATTGCATATTAGTCTCCAGAGGTGACAACGCATCTGTAGTTTCTTCTACGCATCTCATCTACCATCAGGTGAACTTTGAGTTATTTGGTCACTGCCATTTTATTAAAAAAGAGTATATTCATTGTGAAATCCTTATTCCATCTGGATTAAGGATACCCGATTATAAAATGTATTGAAGTTGATGACGATGATGCAAAATGTACTTTAATTTTACAATCACTAGTGTACTATAGTCACGTTGCATACTGCAAAATGAATGGATTGACCTCCTAGCGTTTTGTTTGGTGCTTTATAAATATAAAACTGTAAACGCAGTTAACTTCTCTTCCTATGTCACTACGTTCAATATGGTAAGGTTACCAGAGATTAAAGTTAGATTGCTTTCATTCATTTTTCACAGTGTATCTAAGTCCTATTGAACATAGATTGCCTCATAAGGGGGTAATTGCCACAGCTGCCACGCTTGGAGGGCGGGTTCACTACCGTAGATTTGTATTACTACTAGAATTTCATTTTTAATTTGAATAATGACTAGAATATCTAGCTGTTATTAGGAAGTTTGTTTCACTCTGCCGCCTCTTACGACACCATTGGAGCGATATTATTTTTTCTCTTTATTCGGGATAACAAACAATCGTACAATATGATCTTATCACTAAACCTAATACTATATATGCTTAATAATCATGCAATTAACATACATTCACATTTGATTATAGGGTCAGCGTACATAAGTATTAAAATTTAAATTTGAATTTAATGTTCAATTAAAATGACGCTTATGGAGTAGTTAATATTCTTACACCGCCACTACACCTTCTCCTCCATAGATTTAATATATTTATTATTATATTATTCCCTCTATAAGTTTTTTTTATAGAATAGTTTGTGCTTACCTTTCACAAAACTTTACAGGAAACTTGCCTTGATTGAAACTATTTGAAGTATTGTAGCTTTTATCTATTAAAAGTAACTATTTCAATGTGAATCATCATCATCATTATTAGCCTGTTAAAGTCATGAGCTTCTCCCGTTACGTGGAATATTTTCGCTATCGCCATCTATCGGAGGTCATGTCTTACTGGGATTCTTATAGTCAACTTGGGGTTCAATATTAGGAATAATAGCAAACATGCTTTTTATGCAGGTTTACGCACCAACCTCGGCACATCCCGATGAGGAGGTGGAGGAAATGTATCATTTACCAGCATGTACCTTCAGCTTTTTTAATTATTGTTTATGGTCCGATCTACTCCGGGTTTAACAATGACATCGGGACGTCAGTCATCTCAGTCCCCCGTGACCATGGGTGCTGGAAAGCGCCCGAAACGTCGGGAATTAAAAATAAAAAGTAAAAATAAACGCGATAAAATCCGTAAAAGTAGTTTTAATCGTGTGCAATGTTCGCGTAAATATAAGAAATCATTAAATTAAAATTCCTTACATTTTGCCTGGCTTCGTATTTTATTTTATCAAACGAAAATTGCTATAATACCTTTACCGAATATAAACCTTATTCTTATTTCCATAAATCGTTGGTTTGGAAATCGTCAACCAAAGTAAAATTAAAAATATTTTTTCAACCTTAAAAATAAAATCAGGCGTAATATACCGATAAGGAGAGCAGCGTCTGAGACAAAACTACATCTAGTACTGCGATCTATCGAGAGTTGGCAGTTACAGCCAACCCTCGTTTGGGATATTATCTCATATGTTTGTTTATCCTATTTTAACTAGAACAGTATTGGAAAATCCGAAACTATAAGAGATGCGGGGAAACTATCTAAGGTACCTTGAGATTTTATTTACATTTTGGCACATATATACGAAGAACGTGGAAGCTTAGGGGTAGAGCTCAGAGCCGTGGTAGCTCAGGGGCTTAGCACTCGCTATAAATTTCAGAGAACGCGAGGAACCTGGGCTTAATCCCCGCCGGCACAGTGAGGAAATACATCGTGAGAAAACCTGAATGTCTGAGGAGTAAAAAAAATATATTTCAAAAATATGTGGAGTTCATCAACATGCATCACGCATTAGACAGCGCGACGGATATTTCCTTGCCCTGAAACTCTCTCAGAAATGAGAAGAGGTCTGTGCCCAGCAGTGGGACGTATATAGGCCGTAACTTATACGAAAAACTAAACATACAATATTCTTTGTGTCAATATACACAACTTTACGTTAGGCTTCAATAAATGAAAAGAAAAAAAAGAAAAAGTATTAGTAGATCAGATCTAATAAATACCGTTTTATACGTCTGTTTCATCATAATAAGTTTATATTTTTGTCTTAAATATATTCAAATTATGCTGAGCATAGGTAGTTCTTCATTGTTGTAAACGACATAAATAGCGTGATATACATGGTAAAGCCATGCTGCAGCTATATATAGTTGGGGTACGAGTGGGTCAACTCGACTATGGTTTACGCTTTCACAGAATAGTAAAATAGCAGCTTTATGCTACTGTATTTCGTATGGTGAGTGTAAAAAACCGGAGACCCTTTTTACTGGAAACTAGGCATTCCATCGCAATCTTCGGGGGTTACACGCATCTGCATTTTGATTCTAAATTGAGGATAATATTTGTCACCTGATTAAAAAAAAACACATGAATATTCTATATTCATGTGTTTTTTTTAATCAGGTGACTCAGGCGGATTATATACCTATACCCGAAACAATTATTTTTGGGTGATTAAAAACATGTCCTGTGCGGAAGTTGAATTGGTGGAAATCGCCACGTCGAAGTGCAAACGCCTGGTCACTGCGCTACCTAGCCGTCAATAGATATTTACTTACTTATTTATTTATTTATTCTTTAATACATTTTTTATTCTTAAGAATATAAAGTATATAAATACAAATCTGATAATACACATACTATGTACAATAATTGATCATTTTTTTTTTTTTTTTTTTTGCGCCCGAAGCAATTAAAAGGCTACCCTGTACGTAGGGAGGCGGAAAATGCATTACGCATACCACGATAGCCGGTCTATCGTGGTTATGGGGGACTCACTGTCCTACCGGGGACCCTAAGTGATACCCCCTAAAAACCGCCTTTGGGGACAGGCAGCTGGCTGATTAAGCTCTATTGTGCCTTATCATGAGCGACCCTCTTTTGGGAAAAGAGGGCGCAGGCGGCTAAGAGCCGCTGAGGGAGTGCCTACGAAGGCAAAATAATATTAGTTGATATAATAATTATTAATTTAATTAGAACTGGCCTGAGCCGCCAGGAGGCAGTTCAGGTCGTTTGACAGTTTATTTGGCGGGTCCGAGAGAGAGTTTCTCGGCCTGCGGACACGATAGCGAGAGGGGGGTGGGGCTGCATAAGAAGCCGCCTCACGAATTAAATTGTTTGGGTGCGACTCTGAGGCTTTGAAGAAGTTCTCAGAGAGTTTTTTAAGGAACTGTTGAATTGTTGGGAGCTCTAAGTCCCGATGAAGGTCGGCATTACGGACGTACCAACGTGCGTTCGCAGCTCGACGACAGAAGAGGTTCTGAACTATTTGGAGTTCATTTAATATGTTAGGGTTTGCGTGGGCAAAGACGGGGCCCACGTAGGTCATGACGGGTCGTATACAGACCTTATAAAGGGTTCGCTTGTTCCGAAGGGACATTTTACTGTGTCTGCCCAACATACTGTTGAGCCTACTCAGGTAAAACCGTGCGTGACGGGTGACTCGTTTGACGTGGGGCCTAAAAGTGAGCGCTGTGTCTAGAGTGACACCTAAATATTTGGCTGTCGTATGCCAGGGGACAGGGGTCCCTAGCATACGTATTGGAGGAGTGTTTTTAAGACGGCGTCGTTTATAATCGAAGTGAACGGCGGAGCTCTTCTCCGGGTTCACATCGATGCGCCATTTTTTGAACCAATCTCCTAGGTCATCAACTGACTTTTGGATCTTGTTCCGTATGAAGGGTAGTGAGACACCTTTGCAGTAGATGGCAGTGTCGTCTGCGAAGAGGGAGAGTTGAACACCTTTCGACGGGATGGGAATGTCGTTGGTGAACAGGATGTACAGCAAAGGAGCAAGTACTGAGCCCTGAGGGACACCAGCCTTGATAGTTCGCTGTGAGGATAGCGTGCCTTCGTGTCTAAAACGAAAGGTACGATGCTTCAAATAGGAGGCCACGAGACGAACTAGACGATCGGGGAGACCTATTTTGTAGAGCTTGTAGATGAGGCCTGTGTGCCAGACTCTATCAAAAGCTTTGGCTATATCGAAGAAGACCGCGATGGTTTTATGACGTCGAGGATAGAAACCGCTGAGGATATATTCCACAATGCGGTGAACTTGTTGGGGACATGAGTGTTTGGCTCGGAAGCCGAATTGGTGGGGAATGATGAGAGGGTTACCGTCTGTGGGAAACAGATAGCGCCTCATCCGTGTTTGGATGACTCTTTCGAAGAGCTTGCCCATTGCCTTGTGGAGGCTAATGGGGCGATGGCTGGAGGGGAGGTTGAGAGGCTTGCCTGGCTTGGGAATTCCAATCACAGTTGCCTCTTTCCACGTAGTGGGAAAATAACTAAGGTTGAAGCAGGCGTTGAAGATAATAGATAGAAAGGTTAAAACCTGCTCGGGAAAGTGTTTAAGGGCTTGGTTGGAGATGCCATCCGCGCCCGGAGCCTTTTTAGGCTTAAGTCCTTTGATGAGGGATGAAATCTCATCATTGGACACAGAGATAGGTTCGGAGGCGGTAGGGGGTGAGTTCCGGCGGCGGACCTCATCCTCTACTGCCTGGACGTGTGAGGGGTCGACAGGTTGAGAACTAGGGGAGCATTGATCGGCAATGCTATCCGCAAAGCACTCAGCCTTCTCCTCGTCCTCGAAGGCAACCGTGCCGTCGGGACGGGAGAGAGGGGGAGTGTGGGTGATAGCGTCTATGCGGAGGGCTTTAGCCATCTGATAGTACGCTGTGTGAGATGGAGTGATATTCTCCATGAGCTTACTCTTTTCGAGATCTTGAAATTCAGAGAGGCGGAAGCGGAGTTTTCGTTGAAGACGATTGGCCGCGCGCCTATATTCGGGGGTGGGATATTTTGCTGCTCTCCGGAAAGCAGCTTTTTTGGCTTTTAATAGGTTGCTAATATGTAGGGGAAGCCCACTATTGTTAGCAACCGGGACGACCCTTTCGTTCTCCTTAAGGGAGGATTTAATAAGGGTGGAGAGTGAGTCGACCGCGGTGTCGATTTTTTCGGGACTGTCTAAGTCCGACGGAATGGAGATGGTAGAATCCTGTGAGTCCAGAGCTTTAGCTAGGGACTCCTTGAATCCCTTCCAATTAGTGAAGGTTTTTGTGTGTATTGGGGGAGGTGGCTGATGGCCAAGAATGAGGGAAACCGGTCTGTGATCTGATCCTAGATCGTCTAGTGTCTCGATTGCTCTGAGGTTGAGAGAAACTCCTTGGAGTAACGCAAAATCTAACACATCGGGAGAGTGATCGATGTTATCGGGAAAGTGAGTAACACCGAGAGGACTATGGACAGTGATATCAAGAGACTGCGTGATATCGAGCAGTATCTTGCCACTAGGGGACGTAGTGTGGCATTTCCATTCAGTATGCTTGGAGTTAAAATCTCCAAACATAATGACTGAATTGCCCAAGGATAAAATGGCTTCAAAATCTTTTTTGAGGGGATAGGTTCCTGAAGGGATGTAACAGGAGGCTATGAGGATGGACTGATGCCCAGTCATAGCTAGCTTGCATACCGTGGCTTCCATATTGGTAAGCTGCGGAGTAGAAATGGGCGAGCAATGAAGTGTCTTCTTGTAATAGATGGCCGTTCCGCCGCCTCGGCGGTCGGGTCTGTCATTACGAAGAAGAGAGAAGTTTCTAATAGAAAGGCCTCTAGTGTCCTTAGCTTTAAGATTAGTTTCCTGAAGGAGGAGGAAATCGACTTCGCGATTTCGAAGAAAGAGCTTTAGCTCTGGGAGGTTATTTCGCAAGCCGCGAATATTGAATGATACAAGCGATAAACCCTTAGGTTTGATACGACCGTGGGATCTTGGTAGGTTAATATTATTATCAGCCATTGAAGTTAAGTTAATTAAGTTAACTTAACTTACAACAGAGCAAGCAGAAGATTATTATGTTCCGCAAGAGCGATGAGACGCTCTTGGGGGGACTTCGCCGCGCGCAGTTTGCGTGAGATTACTGTAATCTCCCTAACATCTATAATCCTAATCGCGGAATATAGTGTGTTGTAGTCATCAATTGTGGGCTCTGCCTCGTGTGCGTACGAGGTTGTCCGCGGAGGGTCTGCCTTTTTGGGCCCCCAGGGAAAGACTGGAGGCTGCATTGGCTTTGAGAAGCCCGGAGGGGGCCGAATTATGCCCTGAGGGGGCCTAGGGGGACCCTGAGGGGGCCTAGGGGGACCCTGAGGGGGCCTGGGGGATAATTGATCAATACTGTGTCCTATAATAAAGTACAAATCCTATGTGTTGGTGGCGTAAGCGAATCCACTACCGCCATGTTAGCTCAGGGTCCGCTGTAAAATTCACAGTAGCGAGTAGCCCGAGTTCGCTCCCCGCCAACACCAACTAAATTGTTAATTGCAGATTTATCACGTGCTCAGTTTTAAAAGAAACTATCGTGAGGAAACTTACATGTCCGTGAAATAATAAAAAAAAAACTATATAATACGTGTGTGAAATTTGCCAACACGCAATGGGGCAGCGCAGCGTACATTTCTTTGCCCTAAACCCTCTTAGAAATAAGAAGAGGCCTGTGCCCAGCAGTGAGACGTAATATATAGGCTGTAACTTTACTCTATCGCCTCATGACTGTCACAATAGGCGATAGAGGTGAAACTAAAATAGGAAATTGGCATCAGCATCTTCCCGATTACAGTTCATAATAAAAAAAGTATTAAAAAAATAATCGTACTAGATGACTTTTTTTACAGTCTGGAAAAACATAGGCTGTAACATGTGAACATGACCTATGGCACCAATATTATACAAAATATAACAACAAACATTTTGAATTAAACGTTTGAAAAAAAATTTGAACAATTATTTAGGCCTTTGCCCTTGATCCTGCGAAGTGACATGGTCAAAGATGCCTACTAAATTTATTGTTTTCTTGCCGTTCGTAAAATAGGGTGGATATGATTCGAATTGCTGTAGATTTTAATTAATTTATACATTTAATTAAAAAAAATTGTTATTATTTGTAAAAAATAAACAGTGCCGTATGTTTCGACTCCGTTCACATGTTAGACCCTATTTTTTTCCAGTCGGTACAAAAGGTCATCCAGTATAATTATTAAACGATTACCACCCTACTCGCTACATATACTCGCTATATATGAGGCAATCTGTATGGAAGGCCTGTGTTCAACAGTTGAGTTTTGATACGCTATAATAAAGCTTTACGCTATAATAAAGCAATAAAATATTCCAAAAATATTAAATGATATCAGTTTTTGCTTTTTGCTTATAAGCGTGTCCATGCAAGTTATGTAACCGTGTGGTGACGACGTAATATGATCCCATTACCCCATTCCGTAACGAGGGTGTGCCGTAAAAGTCAACTATGGGAAATGCCAGACAATCTGACAAAATGGCATTCGAAGAATGGAGGTATCCATTCTTCGGCCTTTGAAGATCTTTCTCATTAGGTCTCTCACAAACCATCTCGGTTATAGCGGACGTAAAATATACAGACATAAGGATTAAGACAAAATCTCTTCAATGAGAGAGACTAATGGCCAGCAATTAAATTCTAACGGCCGATAAAGAAGCAGATGAATAAGATGCAATTATGTATACATAGCGATATTTATTTTATTGCATCTTATCAATTTTGTCCACTTTCTAAATCCTTACAACAAAAGTTCAGTATAATAAATATGAGAACACATAAAACATAAGCTGCATTTGTAAATCAGTTATTTATTTTGTTATTAATCTTCCCTTACTTGTATAAATATTAATATAGTGCAAATATTTTTCTAGGACGTTACGATTTAGGTAAAAAATTTAATCGATCATTATCGATTTGCTAAAGTTAACGCAAAAGCTTTTACCAATTCGCTTTTGCTATTTCAAGCAGGTTAATAAAAATTAACCATATCCGAGAAACGACAATTTACACATCGTTAACTCAAAAAACTCAGATATATAAATGTTTTCTAAGGGATGTTTTTGGTAAAAAAATGAGTAATTTAATTAGCTATCAGCGCGGACGATATTTGCTAGAAATGTAAAAATATTTTTTATTAATTTACATAATTGGCGTGAACCGAGAAGCAGGCTTAAAGTAACTACATAGATATAATTAAACAACAGCTCTCGAGGCGGTATGTGCTAATGTGTAATAATCTTCATCATTTAGTAATATCATCATTTAATATTTATCTTCAATCAATCATCGGCCAGTCTTCAACCGTTCGCTGTCGCTTTACCATGCTTTCGAACCTTTACATAACTTACCATAGGTTGTGATAGTAGTTGAGTTAATTCATTGTCATCATTACAATCCTACAGCGGACCGGCCTGATCAGTTGGGCTATGTTGATTTATTTGATTCTTCTGCAGATATCTTCATATCGATAATGCTTCATATGGACTGGTACTACAAAATGCTTGCTATATCGTTGGAGCCAGTGAATAGACGTGCTATAAGATTTATTTGTAACATTAAAATAGTTGAAACTATTTTTTCAGCTGTAAACACAGGCGCAAAATTGCCAGGCTCTCCGTATTCTATTTGATTTTTTTGGGAGTGTGCGCAGGAATTACATACCTACATTTCTACCTCCCCTTTCCACTATCGAACAACCAGGCGGCCGGCGAGTTTTCAGCTGTTTTTTGTCAATGTTCCATACGAACTAAACGATTTCCTTTATCTCTCGTAATACCTACAGCAAAGGTGTTAAATAATTTGCCCGCGTCTGTGTTTCTGTCCGATTACAATCTGGATGTCTTCAAGGCCACAGTGAATAGGTTTTTGTTACGGTTATCATTTACCAAGAGATTGGATTTTAGTGAAACACTGACTTATTATAAGTAATAAATATATCTCAATAAGTCGTTGTGTGAGTGAAAAACGAACAGTCCACCTGATGGTAAATAGCTAAGTTTAGTATAACGAGCTTGTACCATATTTAAGAAAGAAGGCTACAGACAGAGTAATTAGACTTAGAGTCATAGTGTCATTCGAAATTCCGTTCAGAGTTGAAGCAACAACGCAATGATTGTGGGGATAAGTGGCCGATAATTACGTTTGCACACACGTACACAAGCAATTGAGTAATGTTTGCAAGTAAATGGCGTTTTCCTCAAAAAATTGGGAAATTGTAATAGTAGACATAGTCATAGAATTAATATTTAGGTTGCGTTTAGAATTATTTATTAACTATTTGCATAGAGAGAAATGTAAAAGTACTTTTATTTGTTAACTAATGTTTTATTTAAATTATTTATATACGTAATGTCTTGTGATATAATATATATTCATAAATCTATTACGTTATAATATTAATCTATTAGAAGTGATATATTTATATTATACAGTATTATATATTTATATAAATATAATATATTTTATTGAATAGGCGTTTTGTATTAAAACGAAATAAAATTCGGAAGGAGAAAAGTTTTTCAAATAAAACATGAACTTAAAAATATTTATTAAATATCTATAAAATAAATAAAAATAAATTTACTTAAGCAATAAATAAAAATAAAAACCTACTTATGCGTAAATATTGTTGGTATTTTTATTTGCGAAATAAAAATACAACAATAATAGTCCCATATTGGTAGCATGTAATTACAATAATAAGAAAATATGTCAAATTTACGATTTATTATTTTGTTTTGATGAATGTTTTTTTTTACAAAAATATGAGGTGCTGGGTAGTATTGTCCCGAGAAGTGAAATTTAAAAAAAAATTCATGGTTATGTGATGAGTTGTGACACCACAGTAAGTAATTTTTTTTTGCAAAATTGCGCGAGCTCTTCACACGACTACGTGGACTCGAGTAATGATGCGCCGAAAGTCGTAAGTAGCCTTAAAAGCTAACTTGAAATGGCTTCACTTTGGGTGCGCTTACTGCGGTTCTAAGCCTACTAATTCTATGGCCACAGATATAGTCTGAGGACTAATAATAAAATAAGGTAAGAATTCCACAATAATAATGAATACAGACTGAACTACTTTCAGCTTAGGCTGTCTAGCCTCAACCCTCAACAGATCCATTATAGTGTGCCAATATGTTGCAAGCTCAGGCGTGAAATGTACTTTTCGATAACTCTCATAGTCCGATAGGACGACAATCGGAGACGACTGGAGAGAGATCAGGCGCTGGATTAACGTCTTTTCGTGCTTTTCGAGGCACGGGAATGAAACACCGCCATCTTATTGATTCGAGGCTTGTGTGTGTTTGAGTAGGTCCTTGTATAGTTTAGATCACAATTGGACCCGGCAGGTGGCGCTGTTGTCGAGATCCAGCAATCACACGCGCGAAGACGGGGTTAACCTCTAAGTCTACGTATAAAAATCAATTGCTGTCAGTTAATCTCGCTATACTTCGAAACTTGCTCGACCGGTTCTGACGAAATTTTGTGTCTGTGTTTTAGTGCCTGCATGGTTTTGATTTACAGTTGGACCCGATAGGTGGCTCTATTGTCGAGACCCAAAAGCCACCTCTGTGTCTGTGAGTTTGCTGGGGCGGATCGCTAATTAAAGATTCAAATCAACGTTTCAGTTACCATGCAAGCAATGTATTTGATGTTGCAACACAGAGAGAGAAAGAAAGATGAATTTTAACTGATATCGATACTGTAATAATTTTAACCTAATAAAAATTCTGAATGAATGTTTATTTCCTTATGCGAAAACTCACTAACATAGCCTTTACAACCGAAACACAACAACGGACGGACTGGTGACTGAGCCGTTCAATTCAGACAATAATATGGTACCTCCACATACCAACTTCTGGTAAAAGAGGAACGCTTACTACCTAGTGATTTTACAGCCTGTCAGTCTATATGAAATAAACAAGCAACGCTGCAAAATATAAGTTTAGCTATTATTTATTTTTTTAGTTTTGATAAGCCAGTACTTGACCACAATCCCACCTGGTGGTAAGTGATGATGCAGCTTCAGATGGTAAATCGCACTGTCTTAGCGTAACAAAAGCCTATTCACTCTTGCCTTGAAGACGCCCGGATTGTATTCGCACGGAAAGATAGACGGCGGGAAGTTGTTCCACTCATTTACTGTATCTACATCAAAAAGGTCGAATTAAACCGTTGGGTTCTAATGCGCGGGATTTCGGTAACAAAGTGGTGAAGACCCGCAGATCGCCTGGTTGTCCATTGGTGGAAAGAAGAGGGAGGAATTAGAGCGTGCAATTCCTGCGCACACTCTCCGAAATGCTTCCTATAGAATACCGAGGGGCTGGCTATTCTGCGCCTGTGCTCGAGGCTGACAAGGTTGTTTTCAACCAAATCAAGGTCAGCAATGAGTCCCTTAGGACGTCTCTGCACTGAGTCCATCGCTGCCAAGTGGCATTTTGGAGCATCAGCCCATATATGACAGCAGTACTCCACGCACGAATGGATTTGCGCTTTATATCAGGTAAGAAGCTGCCCTGGCGTGAAGTACCGCCGCGCCCTTGCAAGAACAACAAGTTTCCTTGCGGCTACTTTGGCTTCGGACTCAATGAATAATAAATATAGTTGAGGTTCGGAGAAAATTCAACCCTAACAACTAAAGGCGTTAAGTGTACTCCAAGGATACATTCCGGAAAGTAGGATCCAGGGTGAGTGAGCTCATTTTAGCGGTGAAAAGAAACGCTTGTGTTTTGGAGGCGTTGAATCTCACGAGATTGTCATCGCTCTATATCTCACTCTCAACCATAGCCTCTCTTTCGGACTAGATTTGATCCCGACTGGCCCGGGTACTTGCTTGATATCTCTCCATAACTGTGCTATCGTCTGCATAGCCATAGATACCGGGCATAAGCAAATCATTATATGCAGTAGGAAGAAAGTTGTGGAGAGGAACGGACCCTTGAGTAAAACCGGCGTCCGTCGCCACAGGATCGGATGAGCAGCCATCGACGACGACCCGGGGAGACCGTTCACTCAGAAAGCCCTTTACCCATTCAAACAGACCAGGTGATAAGCCGTACGCTGGAAGCTTGACCCAAAAGGCTAGCGTGTCAAAGTCTGTGAAAGGACTTCGAGACGTCAAGGGAAACAGCAAGTGCTTCCCCACTATTCTCGAGTGTATCGCCAGATGTGTGTGTGGTACACGCTAGAAGGTGCTTAGCTGACCGATTTCGACGAAACTCGTATTGGCGGTCAAAAAGGAGGTCATTTTGTTCTAGGTATGCCATTAAGCGGGCGTTCAATATACGCTCCATAATATTGCAGAGTATGGAGGTAATTGAAATTGGCCGATAGTTCGCAGGGTCGGCACGGCTACCTTTTTAAGGTACAGGCTGCACATTGGCCAGCTTCCAAGCTTTCGGCATTATTCCAGTACTGAATGAGAGGCTGAACAAGCGCGTCAACACAGGAGACAACTCAGTTGCATAGACCTTTAGAACACAATCAGGTGCACTAGCTGCGGTCACGTGTAAACTTCGCAAGGTTTTAAAAACCCCCTTGTTGGTGATACGGACCTCTGACATAGAGGTACCGCAGTGAGGTTATTGAGCTGGTTCGCTGTTGCTACTCTCCAGATGAGAATTGCAAGCAAAAAGAGAAGCAAATAAATCCGCTTTCTCCTTAGGAGCATGCGCCAGTGAGCCATCTGATTTTACCAGCGGAGGCAGTGTAGACCGAGAGAAGTTTGTCTCGACAGCTTTGGCGAGAGACCAAAAAGCTCTACTGCCAAATGGTTTGACAGAGAGTTTTGTACCGATGCGTTTAATGCGGTTGAAACTGGCTTGGCGTAACGTTGTTTTGCAAGACTTGGCGGCTTGGTTAAAGGCTGTCTTCTTAAGGCCAACATCCGGAGCTTTGCGGTCTCGAGCATCAACCACCAGTACGCCATATCTTGTGCCTTTCAGCACGAGTGCACTCAGCGTTGAACCATAATAACAAGTAAAGTAGTTAAATCCTGTCCGTTGATTTCCCAACACTGATAACTTACGTGGATAATATTTTTATAAGTATCTACTGTGACAGATATAAATGTTTCACAGTATATTCAATTGATTCAGTATATATGATGACGATGTTCTAGCCGATCTCGACCACAACAAATATAGGTAAGTTTTCTTCCGCGTACAACCACTCTGTGGAATAGTTTACCACCGGCGATTCTTCCGGGCCGATACGACCTGGGGACCTTCAAGAAAAGAGCTTACTCCTTTCTAAAGGGCCGGCAACGCACCTGCAATTCCCCCGGCTGTTGCGACTGATCATGGGCGGCGGTAGAAACTTAACATAAGGCGAGCCGCATGCTCGTTTGCCCCCTCTTCTATAAAAAAAAGTAGCGAGTGACCGCGCCGCGTGATAACAAACCTGCGACTAATTATCATTATTGCTATGATTAATATTTTAAAATATTATTATTATTGTTTTTATTGATATTACCATAGTTATTTATTATTATTGAAAGGTGAATTGGAAACATTTGTTTGTTCATTCAGAAGTGCATTGTAGGAGGACGACACAAGATGCTGCGAAGTATGTGGCATAACATTACGCAAAAGCCAACAGTTTTGTCTTTGTACAAATTGAGATAGGAAATACTAGAGTCAAATATACCCTGGCAATCGAGTCACATGACCAATATTAACGAGAGATAGCCTTAGAAATACGAAAAAGAAATTATTTAATACAAAACAAAATTATAAATTATTTATAATCAATCCAATAAATATTGAAAAAGGATTTAGTGGCAGCAAAACGAAAGCTGCAACACGTTTTCTGCGGTGGAGTATCTGTTTCTCTAATGCTGATATCAAGTTCGATTCGCGGACACACGTGCGGCTAACTAACGAGAACCGGTCCTTAAGATGAAATGTGCATTTAAATACAGAACATATGCGTGGGGCGTCACATCACGTTGTTCGCAACATGTAACGATGTCCAGCTCCTTGATTACAACGTTTGCATATTTAATGGTACGAAACTTACCTGGAGCTTTAAAAAGTTGAAATAAACCTTTTGAGTAATAATTAATTAAAAATATATAGGTTCATTAGCATTTTCAAACACAATGAATTGTCTAACAAGTCACTTTACATGCCTTGTATACTTATTTATTATATTTTATTTTAGTTTTCCTAACTCGTGCGTGCAGTTCTATTGCGCCCAATACTTTCCCCAATGCCTTGTAAAGTCCAAAGTGCCTACAAGCAGGAAAACGGTCCCTAACCACATTTATCAAGCCTAGTAGACTCGACTCCACGGTTTCCAATTATATTAAATACAGGCGACACATACATTTGCCACTTTAGCTCTTTATCTCTGACAGCTAGGTCGATTGACCTTGTTCTACATAAAAATTTAAAAGAAGTTATTACGAACTTCATAATATAGATTATGATCAACGGGCGGATAATATCAACAACTAAACACTTTACACTATTCGGAACTGAGAAATGAGCATCAGGGGCAGCCAGGGGCAGTAGAACAGTACATGTCGCATATATAAGTGTCTGAATGATGACCACATAACATTTGTGCCATTTTCTGTACAGACTATCACTTCGTGACATCCACGCGCGTTGAAAGTTTTATGTAAATAGTATCCACCATATATCATCGAAGCTTGTGACTTTATGAGATAACTGTTTCAAGTTTTGAGAAAAAAAATTAACGTAATATCTTACTTCCAAACACGTTAAGTCCGTCAATGTGCAATGTTGGGTACTTGACTCTTTTTGACTATATTTCGGGGGACTATTTTTGCCTTTTACCTCCAAATCCTTTCATTTGCAGCGTTCAGACTATTATTTTATTTAAATACTAGCTGTTCCCCGTGACCTCGCCCGCGTATAATTTAATGTTATAATTTTTTTGCGCGAAACCCTAATTATTTTTCTAAAATAAAAGTAGCTTAAGTTACTTCTTATAACATCAGCTATCTGCCAGTGAAATTTCCGACAAAATCGGTACAGCCATTTCGCAGATTAGCCAGAACAAACAGACAGACAGACAGAAGACAGACAAAAATTTTAAAAATTGTGTTTTTGTTACAAGTACCGTATATACTTTAATATTATGCACTTAGTAAAATACTGCTATTTTGACATTACAAACGGACACTTCAATTTTATTTATCTGTATAGATAACGCACCGATATATTTTTTCGATGTACCACGATGAAGTTTGAACATAATTTCATAACACTGACAATAAACTTTTTGTACCGTTCAAAAAATGTTTTTTACAAATCGAAAGTATTTCCAGGAAGCAGCGGTTATATCAGTTAATGTTGATATTCATGCCCTAACAGTAATCACAGCTAAATTTTGGAGTAAAGATGAAAACAGTGCCTTTTAAATTAAGCTTTTGAGTTCCACGTTTTTTTTATTTTAGCAAAATAAAACATAACATTGTGCTTGTGTGAAACAATTTGAGTAATATGCGTGACTTATGAATACTTGGATCAGTAAGTCGATAGATGAAATATGGTGCTAACCGTACGGTGCTTTAGGGTAATAGAGAGAGGAGACTTATGTACAGCTATGAACTAATAATGAGTTATTTATAGAATAAAATATAATGTTAATGTCCTCCAGACCAAATTTCGGTCACGGTAGTCATTATCAACGAAGACCAGCCTAGCCATCAGCGCAGGACACTCTCTATTCCCTTTCTCTTATAGTCCAGTGATAGATCAGGAGCAAATCCACAGAAATTTAAACAATGTTATTTAGATTTCTGTGAGTAGGACCAGCGGCTGTAGGGCAGCGGTTCCGATGCATGGGAGTGAAATCCCCCGAATTCCTGACTGCGGGCTGCTACTGGACGAAACTCCGGGACCACATGATCAGCCATGGATGTTTCACAGCCTGTAATTGTACTGGCTCCATACATCGTTTCGACTCGAACACAGCCATACAGGCACTACTTCCTCCTTCGGAAAAAATTGGGTAAGAGCGTTGTACCCTTCCAGACGAGCTACCAGGTAGAAAGTAACTCTAGTTAGTAAAAGCTAAAAATAGTTAATAATAATAGTTATAATTTTCGCATTGATAACAATAATTAAGACTTCTTGGTGGGTGAGGACATAAGATGATCCGTCACCGTATTTTACAGTGTGGGTGTCACATATTATAAATCGAAATAGTTTTTTGTTTAATGTCATTTAGACCTTCTCATGGGAAAAGTAACAAACATTTATTTGATAATTTACGATATTAATAAAAAGAATAAAAAGTAATATATTGCGTTTTTTAAATATGTAAGTATTTACTGGACAAATTGCAAGTACTTAAATTTAAAATTTATTTTAATTAAATCATCATCATCATCATCATTACAGCCTTTCACAAGTCCACTGCTGAACATAGGCCTCCCCCAAGTAATGCCACAAAGCACGGTCCTGAGCCACCTGCATCCATCGACTTCCTGCATGTCTTACCAGGTCGTCACTCCATCTAGTGGGGGGTCGCCCTACACTACGCCTACCGGTACGAGGCTGCCACTCGAGAACCTTTCTTCCCCATCGGTTATCGGTTCTTCGAGCTATATGGCCGGCCCATTGCCACTTCAGCTTACTAATCCGTTGGGCTATGTCGGTCACTCTGGTTTTACTGCGGATATCCTCATTTCTGAGTCTATCACGCAGAGAAACTCCGAGCATAGCCCTCTCCATAGCTCGCTGAGCGACCTTAAGCGTCCTCATACGGCCAGCAGTGAAGGACCACGTCTCAGATCCATAAGTCATCACTGGCAACACGCACTGGTTGTACAATCTAGTTTTTAGAGATTGAGGTATACCTGACGAAAAGATATGTCGTAATTTCCCGAACGCTGCCCAGCCGAGTTGAATCCGTCGATTGACCTCTCGGTCGAAGTTGGACTTACCTAGTCGGACTATTTGTCCCAGGTAAACGTACTCGTCAACAACTTCGAGCATAGTGCTCCCAACAACTACCGGCATAGGTGTGACATGGACATTGAACATGATCTTTGTTTTGTCCATGTTCATCTTAAGACCTATCCGTTGGGAGGCACTATTGAGGTCATTGAGCATAGTGCTTAAGTCCTCCAGCGATTCTGCCATAAGGACTATATCGTCGGCAAATCGAAGGTGAGTGATGTACTCGCCATTGATGTCAATACCGTATCCTTTCCAGTCCAGTAGCTTGAAAACGTCTTCCAATGCAGCGGTGAAGAGTTTCGGGGATATAACGTCACCCTGTCTTACACCTCTCTGCAGTTGGATAGGTTTCGAGCTCTGGTTCTGTACTCGGATAGCCATCGTAGCCCTACTGTACAAACACTTCAGCACTTCGATATACCGACAGTCAACTTGGCACCGCTGAAGGGACTGTAGCACCGCCCAAATTTCGACGGAATCAAAGGCTTTCTCATAGTCCACATACGCCAGGCAAAGTGGCAGATTGTACTCTTCAGTCTTCTGTACAATCTGCCGCAGGGTATGTATGTGGTCTATGGTACTGAAGCCTTTTCGGAAACCGGCTTGTTCGGGAGGCTGGAAGTCGTCAAGTCTGCGTGCGAGACGATTCGTAATGACTCTCGAAAACAGCACGTAGACGCGGCTCAGAAGGGAAATCGGTCTGTAGTTCTTTAAGAGAGCGTTGTCGCCTTTCTTAAAGAACAAGACCACCGCACTTCTGCTCCACGCCTCTGGAGTAGTGCCACCATGGAGGACGGAATTGAAGAGCTTCTGAAGGACTACAAGTACCGGTGTTCCACCCGCGTTCAGAAGCTCCGCTGTAATTCCATCCTCGCCTGGGGCCCTGCCGTTTTTAAGGTGCTGGAGAGCCATTCTAATCTCGCTTAGACTGACGTCCGGGATATCATCGGAATAGTGTCGGATAAGACTTGCTCTTGGATCGTTACTCACACTTGCGTGTGGCTCCAACGATGATGTGTACAGCTGCCCATAGAACCTCTCAATCTCACTCAAAATCTCAGGTGTCCCGGAAACGATGTTGCCACACTCAGTCTTCAGCTTTGACAGTTGGCTCTTTCTGGCAGACAGATCTCTGGCAAAGACTTTGGAGCCCTGGTTCCGCTCGATCGCTTCTTTAATACGAGAAGTATTAAAGTTGCGTAAGTCTCGCCGCATGCATTTGGAGATCTGTCTGTTCAGTTGCCTGTATGCTGTCAAATCTGTTGACGATTGCAGCCTCATCTCCCGTCTAACAGCCATGAGATTAAGAGTGTGATCGGAGAGTTTTTGTGTTCTTCTGCGGCGGGTCTTGCAGAACTTAGCTCCGACCGCATGGACAGTTTCCACGAGCTTGTCGTTCATATCGTCCACTGCATTGCAATCTTCTAGGCACTGGAAGCGGTTACGTAACTCGAGCTGAAAGGTTTCGGGATTCTGGATTAGAGCACGAGGGGGACGGAGCGTTGACTTCATTAGACGAGACCTCTCCAACTTAACGTTTAGGTTCAGTGTGCCTCTAACCATTCGGTGATCGCTGCCAGTTTTCACCCTTGCGATCACTGAGACATCACTGAACAGTTGGCGTCTGGTCGTCATAATGAAGTCAATTTAATTAAATACGTTAATATATTCGAATGGTGACGGTGTAAAGTAGCCAGTACAGCGACATCGCACCATCCCGCGATAAGCTTACACTCATTTGTCATTCGATTCGACCGTATGCGTCGTGTAAATTCTCTCCCAGCCAAGATAAACGATGCTCCGATATTGTGGTGACGATCAGATTTTAACATTACATTTTTAACCTGCCTTTTTCTTTTTCTGCTTAACTTGCACTTAATCTGCCCGTGAATAAAAATCAAGTTTAAAAGTTTGGTAAGTAGGTATTATAGTATATTTATATTTATTCATATCTATGTACTTCTGTCCTCTTTAGTTTTTTAATGCTTGCTATACGTGTTAATTGGGCAGTTGACACCACCATTAAAAATAAATACAACGTATATTTTAAACTTACGACCTTACAGTAACAACAAAGTGTTGCTCTTTGTTTATCATTATAGAGATTTCCCATTTAAAATTATAAAACTTTAGATTTTTAACATTTATAAATATTTAAGTATAATAATTATTTGACTATAAAAATTATGAAGTCGTTATGGTATCAATGAATTTCTATGGAAATGTTTGTTTAAGTTGTCTTGAAAGTTAGTTCAATTAAATAAAGTATCATTACCCAAAACAAAAGTCATGTTATTTTAACAATTTTTATGTACAGCTTAGCACAGGCCTATTCGTGCGCAGGCAGTAGGCTGGGATCATTACTACTGTTACGAGCTTGAGGTTCGTGACCATAAAAATTGCCGATAAAATTACCTAAATTAACACTTTAATTTACTTTACACAAATTGAAACCTAAAACACTAATAATTAAACACACTAATTCACTTAATTCCGCTCCGAAGCTTCGCTCGTATCGCCAATTCAATACTGCCTCGATCGCATCTTGCAGCACCTATTTATTTAAATTAGCAAAGAAGCATCCCGAACATTCAAGCAAATGCGCGCAAAGGGACGAGTGTGCGAGTGCAGATTTTCCAGAAACTTAGTTCTTCGGATGGCGCTGTCGGTTGAGAGATTTGTGATGTCATTCTCTGCAAAGCTCCCCTCGCTCTCGTTCCTGACACTAGATGGCGCTAGTTGACTTATTCACGCAACACTGCCCCCTCCTAAGACATGCTCGTCCCGAGCATTATCGGTCCCATAATAACGCGCCAAGCGATCCACATGGACGACCTTAGGCGTCCCTGTTGCGCCTTTCTATATCCGGTAGGTCACATCGTTGATCCTGGTTACAATCCGGTACGGGCCATCCCATTTAGCTTGAAGCTTAGGAGATTTCCCTTTGGTGCGGACCGGATTGTGCAACCACACTAATGAACCTTCGTTGAACCCTTTATTGTTCATTTTGCGGTCGTACCGGGTTTTCATTTTCTCAGACATTTGCTGGCCTGATTGTCGGACGTGCTCATAAATGTCATTCATTTTGTTCCGCAAGTCATTTGCATAATCGGTTATACTGCGTGGGGCATCAGGTGGTATCCCGGTGATCAGGTATGCAGGCAGCCGTAATTCTCTTCCAAAGTTTGCAAAAGCTGGTGTCACTGCTGTACTTTCGTGAACAGAACTTCGATATGACAACAAAAACGGTTGTATGTGCTTGTCCCAATCTCGTTGCCGATTGTCTACAACTTTTGCTAGGTACCTCTCCAATGTCTGATTAAATCGTTCCACCATTCCATCATATTGCGGGTGATAAGAAGTCGTTCTTGTTTTATGAGTACCCATAATTCGGCAAGTTTCCTGGAATATTTGAGACTCAAAATTCCTTCCTTGATCGCTGTGAATCTCTAAAGGTACTCCAAAACGACAGAAGACTTCATGAACTAGTTTATCGGCAACTGTTGAAGCTTCTTGATTTGGAATGGTGGAGACTTCTGGCCACTTAGTGAAGTAATCCATCACAACCATGAAATACTTGTTACCGCTTTCACTCTCCGGAAACGGCCCCGCCACGTCAACGGCTATTCTCTCCCATGGTGCACCAACATTGTACAACTTCAATGCACCTCTACTACGAGTCTGAGGTCCCTTTACAGCCGCACAACTTGTACATTTGCGACACCAGTCCTCGACATCGTTTCGACAGTGGACCCAGTAAAACCGTTCTCGGATCTTCAGTAGAGTTCGTTTAACTCCCAGATGCCTCCTGAATAATCATTATGGTACAGCTGTAGAACATCCCGTACTTTAGCTTTAGGGACAACCATTTGTAAATGACAGCTGTCTCCCCGAACATTTTCCCATTTACGGCACAGAACTCCATCCTGAAGCAGCAAGCTGTCCCACTGGGCCCAATAGCTTTTAGTGGTCGAACTCATCGCTGAGACGTCGCTACACTTGGGCTTGGGAGCACTGGCCTTCATCCATTCCAGGATCGGCTTGATGTCCGGATCTTCCTGCTGTGCACGTTGTAAGCTGTCCTTCCACTCGTTGCTGAGGTGGTCTGCCCTGAGCATCCTCACGGATACCACTTCCTTACTCTCTTGCCTAGTACAATGTTTGCAATCTTCAGGACTAGGTCTTCTTGACAATGCATCTGCGTTGCCATGAGATTTCCCGTTGCGATATTCGATCTCAAAGTTGTATTCCTGCAGTAGTTTAATCCACCTCGCAACTTGTCCTTCTGGATTTTTAAACTTCAATAGCCATTTTAGTGCAGCATGGTCAGTTCGTAAGTGAAATTTTCGCCCCAGAAGATATTTGCTAAAATGCTGCAACGACTTTACCACAGCTAGCAATTCGCGTCTTGTGACACAGTAGTTCCTTTCCGGTTTTGACAACGACTTGCTGAAGTACGCTATCACGACCTCTTGGTTACCATTACGTTGAGACAACACACCGCCAAGTCCTATATCACTTGCGTCTGTGTCAACTATAAATTCTTTGCTTGCATCAGGGTATCCCAAAATAGAAGTTTTGCACAGACGGTCCTTGAGCTCCTGGAATGCAATATTACAACTTTCATCCCAGCAGAAATGTCGCTTCTCCTCGGTTAGCTTATGCAGAGGTTTGGCTATATCTGCAAAGTTCTTCACAAAACGTCGGTAATAGGAGCACAAACCCTCAAATGCTCTAACCTGCGTCTTGTCTTTTGGAACCGGCCAATCCTTTACAGCTGCGATTTTCTCTGGATCCGTGCGGATACCTTCTTCCGACACTACATACCCCAAAAAGTTGACTTGCCGTTTGAATAGTGAACATTTCTTCGGACTCAACTTGAGGTTGGCACTCTTAATCTTCATGAGCACGCGTTGCAAGTTTTGAAGGTGTTCCTCAAACGTACGGCCCACGATGATGATGTCATCCAAGTAGACCAGACAGGCATCGCCAATTAGCCCGGTAAGTACAAGTTTCATCAGCCTTTCAAACGTTGCTGGAGCATTGCACAACCCAAACGGCATTACTTTAAATTGCCACATACCCTTTCCCGTCGAGAACGTAGTTTTCTCCTTGTCCTTAGGGTCAATTTCAACTTGCCAGTAGCCACTTTTTAGGTCCAGCGTGCTAAACCACTTTACTCCTGTAAGCATGTCCAGCGTGTCGTTAAATCTTGGCAAAGGATAGCTATCCTTCTTAGTAACGTCGTTCAGACGGCGGTAGTCAACACAAAACCGCATGCTGCCATCCTTTTTCTTTACCAGTACCACGGGTGAACACCATGGACTAGATGAAGGTTCAATAACACCATCCTTCACCATTCCCTCAATCATGGTTTCCACTTCCTTTTCACGTGCAATCTTCTTGGCCGCTGACGGATAGGCAATTCTTCACCTGTGTTTATTTTGTGTTGAACTAAACCGGTCTTTCCTATGTCGGCATCGTTTGATGAGAATACATCGGCGTACTCGAGTAACAACTTCTTCGCCTTGACCAATTCGTTCGGAGACAGAACACTGCGACAGTCTTCCAAAAGTGTGGTCACTCTCGTTTCTGAATCCTTGCTGGGGGTCCCACTCGATATACATTGGCACTGACGTAACCAATCCACTTCCTCACAAGTACCAACCAGTGTGCCTTTTTCTATAATCTGTTCCCGGTCGCCAAGGTTCAGCACACATACTCCTGAGATGTCAGCGGTCCTGACCAAGGTTCGAGCTACTTTCCATGGAAGGTCATTGTTTACCCTTTCCACAAGTGCGCAACGGTGAGCTTGCCCAGCGTCTGCTGGGCACTCGTTTCCGATCTCGGCGGAAGAACAATCTTCTTGATGCTGTACACGTGCCCTGGTACCACCTTCCATAAAAAGTTCCTCCTGTCCACATTTCAAAACACCTTGCTTAACGTCGATCTCACAACAATTATTCCTCATAAAGTCTAGGCCTAGGATGCAGTCGTCCATTATATCAGCTACGATGACATTATGCAGGTAGATCACGTTGCCTAGCTTCAACTCCATCTCCTTCTCTCCACGGACGGGTATACGCTGACCGGTGGCTGTTACCAAATTAATGCGTTCTCGGTTGTATGCGGAGTCCCCAAGGAACTGACTTATAAGTTGGGAACTAACAACCGTACGAGTGGCTCCAGTGTCTATGGTCAGTTTACACGGAATTCCATTGACCTCGCCCTTGATGATTAGACTGTTCCCATCATGGGTTTGTGAGATCGAGATCCTTGGGGCTCTTTTAACATCAGCTAGCACCCGCCCCGCAGTTCTGGCTTTTACTCGTTTCCCTGCTGCTGCAGGGCGGTGCTGTTGGCCGCACTACCCTCCTGAGGTCGTTCACCTTCCCTTTCTAGGGTTCGCTTAGGGCAGCTGGATCGAAGATGGCCCTCTTCCCCACAGCCATAGCACCTAGGGCTGTATCCTCTGTTGCGGTCGCGAACTGTAGCTGCTGCAACCTCCCTGATGCGATGGGAACGATGATCCTGCCGCACGGCTTCAACCTCCAGTGCATGGGCCAAGGCGTTCTTAAGCGTGTCGTGGTGCCCGAGCCTCACAGCAGCTCTGACTTCAAGGTCGCGGATGTCGTCGATGAATGTCTGAACCAGGTTCCCTTCAATGAGCGCAGGTACAGACTGGTATGCTTTTTGGACCATCTTCTCCATCTCAAGGGCCCACTGCTGCAGGTTCTCGTTGCTGCGCTGCACGCGATCTTTAATCTGCGCACGAAAGACGTGTTCCAGATGAGCGTCGCCATATCTCGCTTCCAAGGCCTCAAGAAGCTGCTCATAGGTCACTTTCTTACCGAGAGCTTCAAACACAGTTAAGGCTTGGTCGCGCAGGCCTAGGGTGAGTGCATTCATGGCTTGGCTTTTATTTCAGCCGTTCGCCTCCATGACGGCCTCGAACTGGATTTTGTAGGTCGACCAGGAAGAGGTCCCGTCAAACGGCGGCACTTTGAATCCACGTAGCGAAGGTGCTGCAGCTACTACGGGAGCTGTAGTTCCATCCCCAAGTTTGAGGTCGTTTAGCGTTTTCTTCACGTCAGCCATCACGTTGTTAACCCGATTGTTCACATGGTTGATTCGAGTTTCATGTTCTACGATTCGGGTTTCAGCTTCCGACAGGCGGTTGTCGTGTTGAGCAACCCTATCCTTCACGTCCCTTATCTCTTTCCCAAAGGTAGCGTGAAGGTCCTTCATGAGGAGCATCTGCTCTTCCGATCGACAAGCCTGTTCCGCCTGCTGATCTTCCAACCGACGGGCCTGTTCCTCCTGTCGGCGGGCCTGTTCCTCTTGTCCGCTCTGCAGCTACTCTTTCAACTGACGGACCTGTTTCTCCTGTCGGCGAGCCTGTTCCTCCTGTCGGCGAGCCTGCTCCTCCTGTCGGCGAGCCTGCTCCTCCTGTCGGCGAGCCTGCTCCTGCAGCATCACCATCAGAGCACCTAAGTCAGGTGCTGCAGATGTAGGAGCTACCGACGGGTCTGCAGCCGGTGGCTGGCCCTCCGACGTCTGCGGCGTTGCACCACCAAATCTTCGTTGGTCCGTCTCCTGCTGGCGTTGACTTCGGGTACGGACACCCTCCGTTTCCTCCTTAGGTAAAATCGGCATTATTTTATCCCACTTCTGACACCAATTGTTACGAGCTTGAGGTTCGTGACAATAAAAATTGCCGATAAAATTACCTAAATTAACACTTTAATTTACTTTACACAAATTAAAACTTAAAACACTAATAATTAAACACACTAATTCACTTAATTCCGCTCCGAAGCTTCGCTCGTATCGCCAATTCAATACTGCCTCGATCGCAACTTGCAGCGCCTATTTATTTAAATTAGCAAAGAAGCATCCCGAACATTCAAGCAAATGCGCGCAAAGGGACGAGTGTGCGAGTGCAGACTTTCCAGAAACTTAGTTCTTCGGATGGCGCTGTCGGTTGAGAGATTTGTGATGTCATTCTCTGCAACGCTCCCGTTCCTGACACTAGATGGCGCTAGTTGACTTATTCACGCAACACTACGTAATTTCGCATACAATAATCACGCTGAACAGCAAGATGAGTGTAGAGCCAATAAAAAACCTAGCCATGCTACTGATCCCCACCATTAGTTTATGATAGATTGTATTTTCCATCTTTCAGTGGTAAGACTAATCAATCGTCCGTCAATCAGCACCGCGTTAAAAAATTATTATTTATTTCCAAGTTTTATACTTACTTTTACTATATTTATTTTGACAGCCTCGTTAGGTATGTGGTATTAACGCGACTGCTGAACATGAGGTCCCGGGTTCTAATGCCGTGGTGAGCCAATATCCATTTTCCTGTGAAGAAACTCTAAGTAGCAACATGGAGTCAGGAAGTTGGTGGTGTTCAACTCCCTTAAATCGTCGGACTGCGGTCACATTGGACTTCGAAAGAGCACTAGTGCTTGCGTGCACACTCGTGCACTTCCTGTCCTGCGCAGTTGGATGGACGGAACGGAGACTCCGTTGAAGCTAGCTGCTATGACAGAAATTAGATCGGGAGAATATTATTATTGCTATTATTTTTAAAATAGTGTAACGATTGAGGACAATACTTTAGCAATCATCAATTCAGCCTGTTTTTTTGTCAAATACATCTCTCAAACCGAAACGGATTTCTAATAACGCTACCTTTTGGAGATAAAATTACTTTAAAAAGAAGCAGCTTCCTCAACATTATTTCAGTATGCATAAATAAGAGTAATCAATGAAATAAACAAAAATGTTACGATTTTATGACCGAAACAAACAAATATATAAGATATATAAAAACTTTATTACATATTTATATTTACTGTATTTCTCGTAATGGCAGTATAAGGGGATGATCCTTTTTCGTTCCCTTTTTTTTAAAGGCGCTTACAGGTTATGCTATAAAACTTTATGGTTAGTATATTCCATCACATTCATCCCAGGAGTAAAATACCCAGACTAACATACGAAGAGCAGCGTCAAAAGCGATCAACCTGGAACGTAATTCAATGACACAAATGCAGTGACTCGGTGCATCACAGTACAGTCAGACCCCGAAAACCTAAATTCGGTGTCATTAAACACAAATGTTCTATCTAGATTTTGATGATAGGACCGCAGGCTGGCCGTGTTCACCATAAACGTCGTTTACTATCAACAATTGTTTTATATATAGGCTGGTAATAAAATAAATCCCTAAAATCAATTTTACTTTACAGTTCACAAGGTCGCACAATAATGGAACTCACGTATAAGGCTAAAGTCATAAATCATATCTCAAGCTCAAGTAAAGAATTACATGCACGAAACCGCAAGCCTGGACACTCTAGATTTCGAAATGTAGGAAATTAATGGAAGGATACTATCGCTCCTTAATCATACAAGAGAGAGATTAATGGTTTTTATTCATAATAGCAATCAATTCGTAACTTGTTTGTTTGTACTCTGTACAACTCGCTTTTCTTCGTCTGGTGTTCTTTTCTACTTATTATTGTCTCTGATTTCAACATTTAGCATACATAACTAAGAAAGTTTATTTTATTTAATATAACACTAATAAAAGCCGTGAACATGATGAAGACATGTCTGAAAAGAATGCCGCAAGAAGATCATTTATGTCAATTACGTTCATTTTCTGACGGCGTGCGGACGGGGATGAAATCAGCCAATCGCATTTTGCAACGCTGGAAACACTCAAACATAATTAAATACTTAACTGTGGTATAAAAACCAAACCAATAATCATTTAAAATTTAACAATTTATTGTGATTTATTATCTCTTTAACAAGATTCCGGCAGTGGATAAATCTATGTTCGGCTATCAAACAGAGGTTAATCTACTCGTGGTAGAGCCAGCATCAAAGGATCAGCTCGTAATACCAGTGCAACATATTGTTGCTATGTTACTTAAGCTGAATAAGAACGGCCTACACAGAATATGTTATCCCTTAAGGGTGGCAACTCGTCCGCATTTTAATTCTTAATATCAATGTATGAAGTAGATTTCTATATGCTACAATATCAGTTTACCATCAGATGGACTGTGTGTTCTTGTCACTCTCATTTCTTTAAAATGTTGAAGTTTGTACGCTGTGTGTACGCCAGTACTTTCCAGATAGTCGTGATGGAAATGCACTGCAGAACAGGAGTGTTCTTGAACAGAGAAAAAACGTATGAGCAAGTTTTGACCTTATGAGTCCATCAGCCACCAACCGTACATTCGAGTACACGCTCGGATGACAGAGGCAATACAATACGAATGAAATCACTAAAGCACGTTGCGACGGATCGATGCCGGAGGTTAGTCACGGTTCACTGGTGAAGGTATCAATCACGATGTTGTTGCCAATATTATGTATTACAACAGTTTCTAATTAAGGTGAAAAGTCTTTTCTAAATTCTTTAATTTTAATTTCATATTTAAATACATAAAATTACACTATTAATATGAATTTAAGTAAATTAAACAAAGTAAAATAAAAACAATTTATATGCATACGTGCAAAGTAATACAAATATATTGTATTAATTATCATAGTATACGATAAAATATAATATCAAACATCCAATCAAAATAAGTAAGAAATTTACTCGTAATTGAATACCTCGAATAATTTTGCTGTGCTTTTGTAACTTTGAACGCCTAAAAACCTAAAAACGAAAGCCGACGGACTACTCTCGCCTGAAATTAAATAATAATAATAATTAACAACCGCAACCCAATCAGATGAGAAAACTATATAAATACCTCATAATAATTAAATTAAATAATGCAGATCGATCGATCGATGGATGCAGGTGGCTCAGGACCGTGCTTTGCGGCATACCTTGGGGAGGCCTATGTTTAGCAGTAGGCTTATGAGAGACTGCAATAATGATGATGATGATGAAATAAAAATTAAACTTACAGCCTATATACGTCCCACTACTGGGCACAAGTCTCCTCTCATTCCTGAGAGAGTTTTAGGGCAAGGAAGTGTCCGCCGCGCTGCCCAAATGCGTGTTGGCGAACTACACATGTCTTCGATTGTTTCAATATTTTTTTATCTTTTGCCTCAGACATGAGGTTTCCTCACGATGTTTTCCTTCACCGCCGAGCATTTGGTAAATCAGCACTTAAAATTGCAATTAACAATTTCATTGGTGAACTACCGTGAAATTTACAGCGAGAGCTAACCCTCTGAGCTACGACGACTCATGTTATGTTGAACATTTTTTTAAAGTAAAGTCACATGACGATATTTACTCTATAACAATGGAGTCGAACAGAGAAAATCACTTAACACGCACATCGTTAACTGTTGTAGCAATACAAAACAATTGAACTATAGTAAATTAAGATCGAGATGCAACAGACAGACTGAATCTTTGCATTCATAAATTGGACATGAATTTGCTCTTGAGCACGTGGGTGCAAGAATTTAAAATGTAAATCGAATAAAACATTACCTTAAAAATAAAAACAAAAAAAACATAAAGGTTGCTCCAGCCGAGATCTTCCTATTGTTCATTTATCGAAAGCTTAAGGCATTTTACATGTCTTGACTGCATTGAACTTCTAAAGCTGCTGAGTAGAGAACGTGTACAAGATAAATAATACTTGCATCCTTTACTTAAAAAAATGTTTATTTTATCGTTATATATAAAACGACGTGATCGTTTATATAATTAATTTTAACAGTGCTACCAGTTTTTTTTCGTGAAAGTATGTATGTATATGTAGTAAGTAAAAAATGTATGTAACGTGTAAACGACAAACAAATTTAATAACTTAACGAGAATAACAAATACCTCTGTGCTGTCCGGTGCATGTTCAAATCTCGAATGAAAAAAGCTGTTTTTATATACCATACAAATGATATTTCCAGATCTGAATGACTGCATATGTACAATTTATGTATGTAAAACCGCTCCACAGCCGGGCTAGCATGAGCGGGGGGCAATATATCCCGGTGAAAGGATACAATTTTTATCCCTTGCTTAATTTTATCCACCCAGCGAGCATGGACAAGAGACAAAAATTATATCCCCCGATTATATCCACTGACAAGAGATAAAATTATCTTATCTCTACAGTATATCCCCGTTCGACATAACGAGTAGACATATATCTCCCCGTCCGTAGCATGAGGCCAAGGGAAAGAGAAAAAATTATCCCTTTTTGACATCCTCTTTCGCGGACGTGGGTTTAAGTTTATCTTCAAACCATTTTAATACAAAAAAGATGTCTCGAGCCTATTGCAACTACATTTTCGTGTCAGAAATTGAAAAACAAGAAAGAAAATTACACCAGCGATCGATACGTGGTCAGAATACTCAATCTATTGGAATTCTCCGACAACGAATTTCTACGCCGGTTTCGGATGTTCAAAGATTGTTTTGTATTTGTGTAAAGAACTCTATGAGGCTTTAAAGCCTATTAATTCTGTGGATGGACTACCAGTGCATATTGAAGTAAGCATCTATTACAACCACCTTGTCCAAAAACATCGTATATTTGCAATCAATACATGTGGCTTATCTTAATATTTTTTCTATGTAGGTAGTTTACATCTTTCAGTCTCTTGGCAGATGGTAGTTATCTACTAGAGAGGTACGATTCAAGACCATGGCATGGCTGTTGTTCAAACAACAAATAATCAGCAAATACTTGACCTAAATTACTGGGGCCATCATTAGAATGTGTGGAGCAATATACTTTAATTAGCCTCTTGTAAATACAAGTTTAAAGACTATACGTAATATTAGGAATACAAATAACACAATACCCATGATTATAAAATTATTTATTCCTTGTTTTGTTTGAAATCATTAAATTTTTATTCTTCATGCTTCATCATTTTCAATCAAAATTAAATCTTTGTGACTTAGAGTAGACATCAATATAATAAACAAAAGGTAAAAGAAAATATAAGTTAATGTAAATCTACTTAATCTTAAAAGAAGTTTATAGCTAGTATAGTTTATAGCTTTATACTATCGTACAAAGATGTTTTATAAAACATCTTTGCTATCGTATATTATCTATGCGCGGGGATAAGTTTATCTACTGTCGATATTATAACCACCATAGGCCCATGCTCGCAGGATGGATAAAGCTTTGACATAGGGATAAGACAATTTTATCCCTTGTCAGTGGATATAATCGGTGGATAAAATTTTTATCCCTGCTCATGCTAGCCCGGCTGTACAGAGAATATTCCTAGTGTAGAGGGATAAATACGTACGGCAGCTTCGTACCGGTAGGCGAAGTGTAGGGCGACCCCCCACTAGATGGAGTGACGACCTGGTAAGACATGCAGCAAGTCGATGGATGCACGTGGCTCAGGACCGTGCTTTGTAGTGTGCTCAGGGCTGTAATGATGATGATGATGATGATGACTGTAGTGAGTGAAGCTAATAATTATGATTGCTTTACAAAGAAATGAAGGCTTAAAATTTTATCTTACATTGTGCTATAAAATATTCTAACAGGATTATACTTCAGATATTATCGACTTGCATGGCAAATGGTAGTTTACATCCGACTTCCTCTAGAATATCCTTTGTAGTTTTGTAGCTGGAATTGCGATCGTGCATGGCCTTACACGATACTTAAGAATGTGCGTCTGTGAAAACTTTCTTTACATTTTTTTAAATAAATAAGATTTATCACGTTTCTTTTTGCACACATCGATCGTGAAACGGAGATGTAGTGCTCTATTGGCAATTGGAACCAAATTGAAATATAGCGATCCACTCAACTTAAATCACTTCCACCTGCCATATACACCACTTATAAAAAAATACACCAATATTAAAAGGAGATTTCAGTTACTTATTTCTGACGTAATTAAAAGATTTTTTTTTATATTTCGATTATTAATTAAAAAAGTTAATTGAAAATAATTTCACGTGGACTTCAGTTAATCGGTATGGATGTGAACAAGATATCCTTCGATAAACTGAACTTATAACTTTGGTTGTTTTATTACCTTTAGATTTTAATCCCTAGGAAGCCTTTTGAATTTTACTATTTGTAAACCGTCCCGTTCATTAATATTTGACAAGTTTTTACGGTAACATAATACGGATCACCGGTATCAAGCAGTCAAGAAAAGTTTCTCGTTAATTAAACAGATTTTTTTTTGGAGCTGTGTTTATACGTGTTTCGGTAAATAAAAGTAAATTGATTATTCAAAACATTACATGAGAGCTCGGCGAGGTAACTATAACTATTTACCTCTAAATATTTGGGTTATAGTAATTTAACTACAATTATTTATATATATATATATATATATATATATATATATATATATATATATATATATATATATATATATATATATATATATATATATATATAATCGGCATCTCCGAAAAGGCTCTAACAATTTTCATAAAATTTAGTGTCCAGGGAGTTTCGGGGGCAATAATTCGATCTAGCTGGGATTTATTTTTAGAAAATGTTTTTGTCCGTCTTTTCAGGCAATGAAAATCTGATAAAATATAGGAAGGTAATTTTTGACACTGTGATAATGATCGTAATAGCTCAAGTGGATATCGAGCACCGGTGAAATCTTAAAGCCTTGGTTCGAGTCCCGTCTTCGTTCCGATTTTTCCCTTTTTTTTTAAAAGTTACCTTCTTTTGTGAGAAAATCTAATATTTCGAGACCTTTCTTTTAGTATTTTTAAAAATACGAAAATTTTAATTACACTAATTGCACTCATGATTTTTTATTCAAATAACCAGTTCAGTTTTTTCTATTATGTCAATAAGATCAAAAAATATTATTCATCAGTATGTAATTTGTATCTAAATGTAATTTGAAAATAAAAACCGAACAAAGCTCGGTCATTCGGGTACTGATATTAATACATAAAACAATGTCTCAGTTGTTTTCTTTTTTAAATTTTTTGCCCATTTTAATTCTTTAATTGGTTCGATTTATTTACATTTTGGGCCAAATTAGGAGTACCCTTAACAGACGAGTTTGTATGCGTATGTATGGACGTGGAGAAGGCGAGAGAGGTGTGTCAGGATCGTGCCAAATGGAAGTATGTAGTCTCTGCCTACCCCTCAGGATGACTGGCGTGAGTGTTTATGTTATATGCTATTTATATTTAATTGAATTATTATTATTCTAAAATATAAGTAATACTGCAGAAAGAAACATTTACCTTTACATTTTTGAACTACTACTACTACTTCCCCGCTATGAAATTTGTCAAATATTCCACTTCCTTTTTATTTTTACAAGTAAGTGGCGCCGCTCTGGTGGAAGAAAAAGTCGTGGATCGTCGGTATTACATTTTAACCTCTTTAATATAATGAATTTCCACAAAGTAACGCCTGATTCTATTTATTATTTTAAAATATTTTGTAAATATCAAAATATAAAAGTTACTTCGAGACACAAGAAAATTGGAGAACGTTTTTCTAGTGATAAAAGAAAATTAACGATCATCTAAACACGTCAGCACAATATGACAGGTCGAACGTGATCCTCGCTTTTCATTTTCCTATGGTTTTAATGGAACGTGTTTGCGGCCACTTCTCGAAACGTCCAATGTAAAACAAATACGATTGAAAACGCGCAAAAATGTGTCATCTGTGAATCAAACTAATTGGTGATGGACTAAACTAATCATCATCATCTTTCTCTCAAAACCAAAGCTGGACATGGGTTTCTCCCGTAGAGAGGATACGCATAAATCACACTTGGCAGCGGGATTAGCAATCACTGTAACAGACTTTATTAATTGAAAAAAAAAATTTAGATGTCCATGGGCCACGGCATCCTCATACAATCAGGTTGACTGTGAGCTCACCATTCTTCTATAAAGAAAAAGTTACGTCTTGCACCTTTAATGCTGCTGCCCATCGCTTATTGCAGATAAGCTTACTTTTACTTACTTTACTACTAGCGCAAATAGACAGGAAATCTGTCGTAAGCCATAAGATATCTTTGACTTATCCCATAGTCACCTGTTTCGTTTTACCCACGGGATGAAGTAGGGTGATAAATTACTTGTACATGAAATATAACTTGAGTATACAAGCAAGCGATGCATATGTATAATCAAAATAATTTCTTATAAATCTTTCATACATACAATAAAATCATCCTAAATAAATAAATAATAATTTAATAATTAAATAACTATCAAGCAAATTTCACGGTATCGGTAGGCGAAGAGTAGGCTGACCTCCCACTGGATGGAGTGATGATCACCAGGTAAGACATGCAGGAAGTTGATGGATGCAGGTGGCTCAGGACCGTGCTTTGTGACATTCCTTGGCGAAGTTTATGTTCAGCAAAGGACTTGCGAAGGGCTGTAATGAATGATGATGAGCAAATAGAGCTAATATACCTTTTTATAGCATTGGCTGACAAAGGAGCACACAACCCACCTAATGGCAAGTGGATGCTGTGGCCCATAGACATACACATTTATCCTCAATTGATAATCAAAATACAAATGAGTTGTCACCCCTGAGGACTAAGATGGAATGCCTCGATTCAAATATAAAGGATCTCCGGCTCTCTGCACACATCATACGAAACACAACAGCATTACGCTGCTATTTTACGCTAGTATTCTGTGAGAGAGAGGTCCTTCCCCGGTGGAGCTGACCCATACGTGCTGCAACTATAATATAGCTGCAGCGTGGCTCTACCACGCTTAAAAAAGTAGATGTAGGTTCTATTTAAACACAATACTCACTGGCTGAATTATTATTATCTGTTTAATGTTGGCTGCGAATATTCATGGTCTTCAGTTGCCACTTCAGTTTTATGAAAAAAATTGTGAGGTAATTCAAAAAAATATATCATACTAAATAATTATTTTGGATTCTTCTTCTGAAGGAAAAGGGGTATTAAAAAATAGCGGATCACATTTTAAACTTGATTATATTATTTCTTCAGTCACACAGTTATACACATATGAAGATAATATAACATTTTATAGCAGATTGGTGTAATAGCCTGGACAGAGCATACTATATAAAAACATATAACTGTTAAGAGATGTAGTAAACCACACGTCACTACTATCCACAGTTCCAACGGGTTGTCAACGGTTCCGCCACGTCACCGTCTATCAAAATATCAGAAACAGAAGCCTTTTCTTTAAATATAGCTTATAAACAATACTTATTAAAAGTTACTCTTATGTTTAAATTACCACTGGTTCGGAAAAAACATCTGTCCTAGAAAGAAACATCAAGAAACTCAGCGGGATCTTTTTTGATAAAAATAATACTTAGAAAATCGAAATATGATTGTGGCATCGTAAGTGAGAATGAGTTTAAAAGCAATAAATAATTTAATAGATCCTTTGGAGACGGCCTGTTATAGAATGCAAATATATATACTACGTACTACTACTATAGACTTTGAGGATTCCGTGTAATCCTAAAAGCCATCTCTCACATTTCCCTAGCGATAGGAGCACATAACGCACTGACTGACGCACATCGCTTCTAGTGCAAATCACTCGCAAATCTATCGCAAGATGCAATACAGGTCGTAGCGATAAGAATAAATACAAAAGAATCCCTTTGTCGTATTTCCTTAGTTTCAAGGCACTCCCCTTGTTGCCTCAGCCAGTATCGGAATCCTCGGCGTCGACATATCGAGTGACGCGCAGTTTCGTGGTCACTTGGGTGAGAAAGCCAAATTGCCCTCTAAAAACCTTAGCGTGCTCAGCAGAGCCGGACAATATTTCATGCCGGCACTGCCGCCTATTGTTCCCATCTCTGGGCTGGGGCTCCCCAGTGCCAGCTCCTTCCACTTGACCGCATCCAGCGCAGAGCGGCTCGAACCGTCGACGACCGAGTGCTTTCCGATCGGCTCGATTCACTGGAGCTGCAAAGAGATGTTGCATCTCTTTACATTTTCTTTCGCATATACCACGGGGAGTGCTCTGAGGTATTGTTCGGATTAATCCCAGCTGACAAATTTCGTGAACGCACTACGCGGCGAACGTCCCGATACCATCTGCACCATCTGGATGCTTGGCGGTCTACCACTGTACATTTCGCAAAGAGTTTTCTTCCACCTACGACCTTTCCGTGGCATAGCTTACCACCGGCGATTTTTCGGACCGATACGACATAGGAACCTTTAAGAAAAGAGCTTACTCCTTTCTAAAGGGCCGGCAACGCACCTGCAATTCCCCTGGTGTTGCGGTTGATCATGGGCAGCGGTAGTCACTTAAACATCAGATGAGCCGTATGCTCGTTTGCCCCGTCTTCTATAAAAAAAGGCGTCTATCGTACGGACATCGACCCCTACAATCCAATCATATTGTTATTCCCGTGAACTGTGGTTACTAAAGATGTTACATTAAAGATAGTACAAACGCTCGATAGCAGCACACTAATAAGACACTAATAACTAAATATCAATGTATAATACTAGTAAAACCAATGCAATAAGACATACAGTCGAATACACTTGTACCTAAAAAAATGTATAGAAGATTTTATAGAAGGCATACGAACATGCGGTTAACCTAACACTACAGTGGCGGTAATCACTTACCATAAGGTATTTCTTTCCGGACATGTCGTTCGTGGGAGCCGACTCCCCAAAAATTCGTGCAAGGAAAGAAACTTTTTTATAGAACAGAGTGACAAACGAGCAAACAGTCCACCTGATGGTAAGTGGTTGCTGTGGCCTATAGACATCTAGATCTATCCTCAGATACGAATCAAAACGCACATGCTGTTCACCCGTGAGGACTAAGATGGAATGCCTCGTTTCCAGCAAAAAGGGTCTCCGGTTCTCGGCACTCACCATAAGAAACACAGCAGAATTAAGCTGCTATTTTACGCTGTTACTCAGTGAGAGCGTGGTCCTTCCCCGGTCGAGCCGACCCATTCGTGCTTCAACTCATCATTCTCTAAACCATTTCCCATTATCTGGGGTCGGCGCAGTAAACCTTCTTGTTCCATTCCTCTCTATCAGCCGTCATTTCCATACTTACTCCTTTCATTCTCATATCACTCTTCACACAGTCGATCCATCTTTTATTCGGCCTTCCTCTGCCCGTGTGTCCCTCCACATTCATATTCAACACTCGTTTTGTGACATGACTTCCATCCCTCCGCATCACATGCCCAAACCATGCCAATCTGCTTCCTCTCACCTTTTCTACCACTGGCGCTACTTTCAGGCTTCCTCTTATATACTCATTCCTTATCTTATCCATCCTTGTCACACCACACATCCATCGTAACATTCTCATTTCATTCGCATGCAGTCTATTTTCATCCTTCTTCTTGACGGCCCAGCATTCACTTCCATACATGACGACAGGTCGGATGATCGATTTGTAAATTTTCCCCTTCAGCCTTATTGGCATTCGGGGATCGCACGTTGTGGCTGTGACCTGTCGCCATTTCATCCACCCTGCGTTAATCCTATGCTGCACAGCTCTATCTATTCCGCCGTCGGCTTGAATGAGGGAACCAAGGTACTTGAAATCTGAGCAGGTAGGCAGTATAGCGCCATCCAACGACATGGGTACAGGACTGGAAAGACCGCCGAAATCACAGCACAGATATTCGGTTTTGGATCTGCTGATCTTCAAGCCAACACTTTCCAGCCTCTGTTGCCACCCCGTCAGTCTGCTCTGTACCTCGATGCCTTCTTCCCATTCGTGCTTCAACTATACTACTAATATAGCTGTAGCATAGCTCTACCACTTATAAAAACTTCTGATCAATCTCACAATAGTGGACCAGCAAATTTCCAGATGCGCGTTAATGAAAATTGATGGCAGGTATTAATCCGAACAATTGCTCTGAACAATCCCCATGTTAAATGTGAAGAAAATGCGTAGGGATGCAACATCTCTTCGCAGTACCATTTAGTGAAGCTGGTCATCAATGGTGCGGTCAAGTGGAAGGAGCTGACACTGGGATAACATGGCCCATAGATAAGAACAGCATTCCATGAGATTGTGAGCACCTTGTAGAGCCATTCAACGACACCACACAACAAACCATTTCGTAATTTCTAAAACTATATAAAGCACGCTGCTTGCGTGAATGAGAATGTCACTCCTAGCTATAATAAGATACTTGAAAGCAAACTCGGTATTTCTTAGAGTTTTGATTACTTATATAAATCACTCTCGACTGTGCGGAGCATCGAATGAGAATAGTTATATTTCATCGCTTCATTCTTCAGATATAATATTAACAACGTAGTTCCCTTATTCTACAAGGCTAAGTCGCACCTTCAAAGATTTTTACTCTACCCACATCAAAACAATTGCCCCTTCTCACAAACGTCTCTCGCCGTCCGAGCGTACTGCCTCATTCCTTTTTCGTGCGAGGCAGAGTGCACACCCTATTTAATTATCTTAGAATAGTAAAATATTGACACGCAGTGCTGCAGACAAAATTGGTTATTATCAAAAGAAAATCAAAAAACTGGAAGAACAAGAACGAAAGCAACATAAACTAGTCATTGTTTACTCCGATTCTTTTGAGGAAGAAGAAAATTTTGGTAAGTGTTACCGTTAAGTAATTCGATTCTAGTGCCTGATTGATCATTAAAAATATACGTTAAGACTAAAAACCCTAGCGTTGATCGTGAATCAACACGAATACAAATTTACCTGGGGACTGGCCGAGAGTCAGTACGAAGGTATCCTAGCCGGGGGGCTAGCCGAGAGTTAGCACGAAGGCTATTTAAACTTAAATACTCATGTACAAATATGTTAAAGCGTCAGTTTTAAGTTTAAAGTTGTGTTAATTTTATCACAATTTTTTGTTATATACCTCCGAAATATACACTTTATTTTCTGTTGTAAATAACGAAACTAAGTACAGTAATAAGGCCTAAAATGATGACACCATGGTAACATCCATTCTCTCCGAGGAGAATTCTCTGTTGACAATTGAAGATAAAGCGGAAGAAACAATTCCTACATTAGACCCTGAACTATTGTCAGCTTTGGGTGATACGGATAGTGATGAGCAAATATACGGTGAAAATGTCCACCAGGATCTTGCCCACCGTTGGCTTCCTCTTCTACGTAAGGGTCTTACTAAGGAAATAAGCCAAAATTTGTTAAAAGAGTACTTAATTCCCGAATATTGCAAGCTTTTGAGAGCACCTACGCTAAATCCCGAGATTGCAGCGGCACTTACCGATGCAGCCCGAAATAGGAACAAGAAAATAGAGGTCGATAAACAAAGACTGGGCTTGGGTATTACTACCGTTAATAGAGCTATGTCTTTACTTCTCATCGGAAACAATAAAGTTCAAGCGATAAAAATTTTATCTGATGCTTGCCGTACTATCCAACCTCCATCACTCTGAGACCCAAAACCAGAATTAAATTGGTGACACCCGGATTAGGTAAGTGTTTTCTTAAAGTCATTCATGAGAGTGAAAAAGATGAAACTCTTTTTGGCATTGAGCTTCCTGAAAAGATTAAGGCGTCGAAAGCCATCGAAAAACAAGGTTTCAAACATCACAGATAACAAATTCGTCTTCAAGAGACAATCGTTACCAGGGAAGCTGGCGAGGTCCTTCTCGCTCACAGAACAGGGGGGAGGGCCCAAGGAAGTTGTCATGGAAGACCCGCAGGGATCAACCCTCTCAGGTGTATCCACAAACGAGGTCTTGGAGTAACAACAAAGCTTACAGTGCTCCAGTTAGCTGTAAAACAGGTACATTCGGGAAGATTACAATATTTTTATGACTGTTGGCTTAAATTAACAAAAAATAAAATTATTTTAAGATGGATTCGGGACGGATTTACAATACCATTTAATATACAAATTACTCAATGTAGATTACATCATTCAACTTAGTCATCAAAAGATAAACAATACATTTCTGTAGCTATTAGTAATTTATTACAGAAGCATTATCAAAGTGTTATCGGTTAAAGAACAAGTTCATATCCTCAGTTTTCTTAGCGCCAAAACCTAACGGAGATAAAAGATTTATTCTGAATTTAAAGTCCCTTAATAAGTTCATTGCAAATCTCACTTTAAAATGGAGGATTAGAGAACGGCCTCAAAGTTAACCTCGTAATGGTTACATGGCTACCATTGACCTACGGGAGGCTTACTTACTAGTGTCTATTAAGTCATCACAAATTTTTAAGATTTGAATTTGAAAATGAAAATTTAGTTAAAACCGTTTATGAATTAAATGCCATGTCGTATGGCCTGTCCGTTGCTCCTAGAATATTTAGTAAGATAATTAAAGAGGTAATAACCAACTTAAGAAGCAGGGGATATAAGTCTGTCATATATCTTGACGACATTCTTAGTATAGGTAAAGACTACAATGAATGTTTAGACAACGTTAACGTGACTGTGCATCTTTTACAATGTTGTTTTGTTATTAATTATAATAGGTCCTGTCTAGGCCAGCACATATCTTGCAAATATTTGGGATTTATTTTTGATTCCACGGAACTTTCTATAAGTCTACTCATAGATAAACAAAATCATATAGCTCAATAAGTACAAAGGTTCTCTTTCTTAACTAGTTGTTCGACCAAAGATTTAGCTCATTTAATAGGTGTTTTCACGGCCGCTTGTCCTGCGGTAAAATATTGCGCTTCAAAAATATAAGACGTATAATAAAAATATTCAACTTTCAAAACATATCTTACCAGATTTACAATAGTGAAAAAAGATATGTATTTTTAACCAAAAATTCGTTTAGTATAACTAAATTTAATTATGAGATATTTACAGACGCGTGCGACAGGTTGGGGTGCTTTTTGTAATAATATTCGTGTTGGCGGAGGATGGACATACAATGAACTCGACTATCATGTTATCAATTTTCTAGAATTACTAGCCATATTTCTAGGTATTAAATGTTTTCTTAGGTATATGTCGGATTGTAATATTTTGCGCGTAGATAATACAATAGCTATAAGTTATATCAATCGAATGGGAGGAATCCAATTCCCCCATTTGAACGAGTTATCTCAATCAATATGGTAATGGTGCGAGAAGCGAAACATTTGGCCACACGCATCTTAAATAAATAGTAAAGAAAATGTAGAAGCAGACCAAGAATCAAGGATACTAAACCTAGATACAGGATGGGAGCTAAGTGATAACGCTTATAAAGAGATCATACAAAAATGGGGGAACCAGATATAGATCTTTTCGCTTCTCGTGCCAATGTTAAATGCATGACCTATGTGTCTTGGAGACCGGATCTAGACGCCTTATTAGTAGATGCTTTCACTATTGATTGGAGATACAAATATTTCTATGCGTTTCCACCTTTTTCTTTAAATACTTAAATCTAATCAAATGTCTGAAAAAAAAATCATAAGCGATAAAGCCGAAGGCATTTTGGTCTCTCTTTATTGGCCATCCCAACCTTGGTACGAAATGTTAAATTACTTAGGTACTCAGATCAGATATAATGTTTTTCAAACCTCAGAGAGATCTCTTACGGTCTTCTTCCAGAATTCCTCATCACCTGCACAAGCAACTTACTCTGGGTGCAGCGATGCTCTCAGTAGTAAGAAGAGGTACTCCATCACCCACTCTTCACGTGATGATGGCATCGCTTTCGAAGAATACAATACTTCAGTATAGCGTCTCGTATAAGCTGTGGTGGCAATTTTGTCATAAAAATAATTTAGATCCTTACGCAAATTCTATACCGTCAATGTTCGCTCAATAACCACAGGTCAGCCTTATCATTAATTCTAGGAGACTGCTTAGGTTCTAAATACCAAATAAAAAATTTCTTAAAGGGCGCATTCATGTTAAGACCAGCCCTTTCAAAATATACTGTTACTTGGGATCCAAAACTTATATTAAATCATATTCGAGATTGGGTTCCCAATGAAACACTTTCAATTGAAAAAACTCACAAAAAAAAATTTGCAGTATTAATGGCATTATGCACAACACACTGAGCTCAAACATTATCTTTAATAAAGATAGACAATATTAAGATACGTTCAGATTTTAGAATCAGTATCACTGATATAATTAAAACATCTGCAGCGGGACATCAGCTACCGCTTCTAATTTTGCCTTATTTTATTAAAATTAAAAATATTTGTCCAGCCACGGAAATAAAAGATTATTAAGAGATTACAAATAAAATCAGACTCGCAGATTGTCGGTACTTATTGCTAACCTACAGGCGGCCACACAAGGCGGCCACTGCTCAATCTATCATTAGCTGGATTAAGAACGTGTTAGCGGAGAGCGGCGTGGACTTGACTGTGTTTAGTGCACACAGCACGCGCCATGCTTTCACCTCGGCTGCTAGGTCCGCTGGAATCTCTCTAGATACGATAAAAAAAAACAGCTGGTTGGTCGTCAGTATCAGAGACCTTTGCAAAATTTTATCATCGCATAATTATTGACGAAGTTTGCGAGAACTGTCCTCCTAAATAATTAAATTTGATTTATTAAATAAGACAGACAAGTGAATAATTGTACGTTATTTTGTTACAATCGAACTAATAAATAATATTATTTATGATTTTTCTCTTAACGTTCAAAGTACACATAAGTAACCCAATAAGCAAAACTTTAACCTCTAAACATCTACGTTGTTAATATTATATCTGAAGAATGAAGCGATGAAATATAATATATGATCAAACGAACTTCTCCAAGTGAAGTTCAATCAGTATTATATGAATCGCTTCATTCGAAGATATAATTTCCCTCCCACCCATAACCCATAAAAAGTTTTGCCTAAAATAATATCTCTAAAAGAATGAGGCAGTACGCTCGGACGGCGAGAGACGTTAGTGAGAAGGGGCAATTGTTTTGATGTGGGTAGAGTAAAAATCTTTAAAGGTGCGACTTAGCCTTGTAGAATAAGGGAACTACGTTGTTAATATTATATCTTCGAATGAAGCGATTCATATAATACTGATCGAACTTCACTTGGAGAAGTTCGTTTGATCATATTTATAAAATATAATTTAACGATGCATTCCAGAGAAAGCCATGTAATAAAATAAATTTTTATGGAAGCTTTGCATACGAAAAAAATATAATTTTCACCAAAGCAAAGAACATCACGTGAATAGATCAAACCAATTTGTTTTAAATATAAAGTAATTTTAGGTTCGATAATTAATTATCCACATATTTATTTTTTTCATTTATTGTTATACTAGATGTACCTTTATTAACTAGGTACTAAATATACAAAAAATATAAATGTTCGTTTATTTAAAATCCTTAATCTCCGAGAATTCTTCACCGATACCTTTGAAATTTTGACACTACGTTTTATGCGAATACACTCGCGTTTTTATATATATTTTTTAAAAAACTTTCCGAGACAACGAGCATTGTATTAAATAGGAAACATATGTCTTCCAGCATTTTACCACATTTTTGATAAATCACTTTCTTGTTTATCTGTCTGTCGCTCCGGGTGCAATTTATTATTTGATTTTAAAGTAATTTCCAGTTGAACTGTAAATTTGAAATTTTGAATATAGCTCAAATTCTGATGACAATGCAAGAATGCGATAAAACGTTGTAAAAAATAAAGAATAAAAACTTTAAAAAATTTCACTTGTTTTTACTTTTTACAACGATAAAGGCCTCATTCATAGATGACTTAGTATACAGAAATCATTGATCACATTCTGCTGTTGAATCAATTACGATATAAGTGCTGATTTATTACTTATAGGGTTGTGAAGGAAACATAATGAGATGTAATTTCTTTGAAATTTAATCTTTGAAATCAAGAACATGTTGTGAAGTTCGCCTCAATACATTTAGACAGTACAGCGGACTCTTTGGTGGTCAAAATCCTGTCATACACAAAATAACGCCTCTACACAGCGGTGAAATGCATATTGTTTATAAGGCTACCTTAGTTTTTCGTTTACATGCATATAAAAAGCATAATATTCATTTTATACTTATGAAATTTTAATGCAATTTAAAGCGTATGATTCACAGATACCTGCAAATTAAATTTACGATTCGGAACTTAACATTTGGTCATAAAAATCGCTACAAAGTTTTCATCGACTTAACATGTTCACAATAACGAAAGAAAATATTATCATAATTAGTACGTGAATATAAAACACTTATATATTTTTTCAAGCTGTTTATTGGTCAAGTTTTTTAGGGTTCCGTATCCAAAGGGTAACCAACGGAACCCTATTACTAAGCCTCCGCTGTCCGTCCGTCCATACGTCCGAGATCCGTAATAGGTAGACAGTTAAAATTTTCACAGAATGTGTTTTTCTGTTGCCACAATAACAACAACTAATAAAAGTAAAAATAAATTAAAAATTAAAGGGAGCCCCCAACCAGCAACGTGTTTTACGATAGTATGGAACCCATGTGCGTGTTCGACTCGCACTGGCCGGTTATTTTTACTTTGAACTCCGCTGCACTGCTTTGGTATATGTTCTACAATGATGTTCCATTTAACCAACGGGCACATATTGAATTTAACACTAAAATTTAGTTTTTTTTGTATTTCTCTAGTCTAGATCATTACATTACAAAGTTATACATATAATTATATATTACAGTACAATGACTTACTTAAAACGTTTCGTTGAAATAATTGAAATAGCATACAAAAGAACAGACTATTAAAAATGTTCATATTTTAAATTTAATCTTGATTAAGCAGACTTTAAAATTTTAATGTATCAAAAATTAATATTATAGAAATTGAACACCAATTCCATAATATTTTATAAATAACACAGTCAATGTTGTATAGTAAGTTATCGCATAATACTGATCTGCCGTCAATAGAGACTCGAAGCGGGCAATGTCTGGAAACAATGTTAGGATTCTTAGATTTGTATATAACCTAAGGTAGGCAGACTAGAGTTCACAATAAACCGGGAACCTCTTGCATGTAAATCAACTCGAATTTACATGCAAGAAGCGAAGCAGATAATAATAACTGCTATTGGATTAATAATAACAATGGCAAAATACTGTTGATCCATTTGCATACTGTAACAGTTTACTAGAAGTTGACTTCCTCGTTCAATGAATTTATTTATTTACCCCGAAATCTTCATTTTAAGAGCACTTGATTAATAAGCACTTTAAAACAATTGTCATCAGCAAGTTCGATTCGAACCTATTCCCTAAACTACGAGTTCATAAAAAAGTGAAATTATTATCAATTCAGATATTTATAGTTTTTAGTAAAATGCGCTCAATAAGAGAGATAGGAAACGATTGTAGCTAATGGCATATCAGGCTTTAACGAACAATAAATATGTATAAAATACAAACAACAGTTTAACATAAAATTTTGTCTAATTAATTAAGTTAGTACCTAATTATGATTTGAATATATTTATTGTTAGAAATTGTAACCAAAACCTCTACCGAATAAATATTGCGGAGATATTTTATACGGAAAAACAACAAGGCAAATTAATGTCGAATTTATCTGAGATAGGCGCTTTACGAGAAACATCCAGTTCTGGCCCAGTCTGAAAACAGTTACTCTGGTACACGATTTAGCTTCATGCTTCCGGGAACATTCTAACCGTATTTTCTTGCAATAGTATATTTTTTTTAAACGGTTTATTGGAGTGAAATATATTTAGTTTGTTTTTGTAACATTAAATAACAAAACATAGTTTATCTAATTTTGTCACTTATTATTATTATTTTATAGAATAAGGGTGACAAATGAGGTCACAGTCCTGATGACTAAGCTAAAATGTCTGATTACCAGTAAAAAGGGACTCCGGTTTTATACACTGACTGTAAAGAGCAGCATTAAGTTGCTATTTTACGCTTGTACTCTGTGGAAGCATGGTCATTCCCCTATCGTGCCGACCCATTCGCTTGATCACGTTAAATATTATGGCACCTCATGGTGGTGTTTTACTTTGTTTATAAGTTCACCTTATTGTTTGACAGACGAGGTTCTGACCATCGACTGACGGCAAAAATCCAACAAAATATATTGAAATGAAATTCCTCAGATGATGAGCACAAATACACAGTTTTACCACATGTAGTGCAACGTAATAGCACCAGTGTTTTAGCTCTACCACCACCTATCAGCCTGCTTAATGTGGAAGTAATCAAACTTTGCCACAGTGCACTTTTCAAAAGCTAATAATGTGGTAATTTTATAGCTACCTTACGAGAAGAAAATAAATATAATTATCGCTTAAAGACCCATAAGAAAATATTTCATGTAGTTATAATGACACGCAGACAGAAGATGGGCTTCTTGCATTTATTCGGGTTCATTTTCAGACTCAAAAATTTCAATCATATTTTGAGAAGAGAAAGTTCCTACTAATAATTGTTTTTCTATTTGTGTTCGAACTTAGAATGTCATAATCGGCGATAATCTTACATTAAAATAAATTATTTATTTTATACCATACTATTGACCGTGTGTGACGGTTTAAGAGTATTTATTTACTATATCGCACGTGGGTGGTGTAAAAGGCGACTAAGGGCCTGCCTAATAACAATAATAAAATTGAAAAAAACTGCGGTTACCAATACGCCTGCCAAGCGAGGTAAGTATGGCAAATGGGGGATATTTGCAAATTTGATATGAGGCAATTAATGGGAAGGCCTATTCAGCAGTAAACTTTGATAGGCTATAATAAATACCATACTATATGTTTTAATATTAAGTTTATGTGCGATTTCAAAAATATTACTTCTAAGATCAGGTAAATTAAAAACTATTTGATTTTAAAACGTTTTTATTTTATGGCAAAGTACAGCAGCGAGAGCATGAGTTAGCCGAGGATGCAGTCGCAGTGCAGTGCGATCAACTCGAGCCCGTTGTACATACCTTACGCACTCCACCACCATCGTCGTGTTGCACGACTCCTGGTAATACAAAAATGTGATACGGTTACACAACATTTGTAACAAACGTGATATAAATAATAATTACAAATAAACATACAGATTTTTACTGTATTGTGCTTAAATGTTAAGAAAACAATGTACGAGTAAATTTATTTCAAAAATTTATATATATATTTTTATTTCAAGCAAATCAATCAATAAAATAATCCGCATTGATGAAAATAAATTAACCTTCTACTCTCTGGTAGAGTTTTAATTAGAAGCATTTTTTATTTTTACTTCTAATTTGACATAATTGAAAACTCAATAAATATACAATATTAGTGGTTTTTTAAAAAGATTTAACAAATACAATACAAAGTAATAATGTCAAATATTACCATAATAATACAAAGCAAATTATTTGTTAAATCGACCATTTACGTACCTTATAATGATTGAGCTGCACTTCGCTGAATGGGGCCGACCATCCGGCAAAACCTGCCATTCCAAGGTTTGTTAAAGGGTAGTGATTAAATGCAGTTAATACCCTTCTTGTTAGCATCATACTTTTACTATAATAACCAATGCGACTCACTAACGCTGAGCGAATAATATTTTGTGATAATTTGGGGATAGGAATTTTCCTTTAACCCTTAATTCCGTATTTGTTTAAATTTTCTTTTTCTAAATTATCTAAATCAGTCATACTTAAACTATTAGAATCATCTTCTCATTCTATTTTTTCTACATCCATATTGATCGCTTCGTTAATTCGTAAATTATCTCGTTTGACATAGATCTTACTCTTGTTAGAACAATTTTTAAAGAATTTATATTTATGCACTCCTTGCATAAAATCAAAAAAGAAAACATTTTGAACTAACATTGCTGAATATTCTTTTGGATTCCAACCATATTTTCTTAAACGTCTCAGCAATTCTGATAAATTAAAAGCTATTTTTGGCAGCAGTATTTCATCTACATAGCAATCATTATAAGTTATTAAATGATCCCTTCTTCTTTGCCATAGGGATCTTTCAAATCTATATTTAATAGGAACGTGAAGTAATCTAACATACCCTTGATCTTTATATCTTAATAGGACATTTTTGGTCCCCTCGGTTATTTCGTCGATGTATACGTCAATAAGGTCAACGCCCAGTATCTTGTTGGTTTCAATCCATTCTATTAGATTCTGCGCTATATTTTTATTGAAATTCATATCTTTAACGCATATTGTAAATGTTCGTTTGTATTCGGTTAATTTCCTTGTGAGTTTTACCAGGATCTTCGCAGGGTTTGCATTACCAGGATCTTCGCAGGGCTCCGTAACGATAGACACTACAGACAGGTCATATAGACTATCTGTTAATGGACAGGAAAGTAAAAGTGGTGTCTCCACTGTACTTTAAGCAGGATCCCACTCATGCCACCACATTTCCAAAGGTTTTGCTGTAACCACTTCAATTGAGTTTTCACTAGAGTTAAAAGGACGTGTTTGACAATATAATGGTTCCCCCGCTGAAATATTTCGACCTGCAAATAAAATGAAAAGTAAAATTATTTTAAATTTTTCGATTATTTTTATTTTTAGCTTCTTCTTCAAAGTATTAAAAGACATGTAAAGACAAAGAAATTTCGTATAGTAAGTGTAGAAAACAGGAGACCCTTTTTACTGGTAATGAGGCATTTTATCTAAGTCCTCTGGGGTAACAACGCATCTAATAATATCGGACATACGTAGTGACTATGGACCACAACATTTACTTATCATCAGGTGGACTGTGTGCTTGTTTGTATTTATTTGAAAATAGACGTTTAAATAATTAATATGGGTAAACAATTATCGTATACTAACACCGAACAACAAATTACACACGAGGTAACGCTGCGACATGGTTACTTACAGTAGCTTAATAATAAGCTTCTGTCAAATATAAAAGAAATACGTCATCACAACGTCTAGCTACGGTCGAAGCTATTTCTATCGTGTATTGGCTTCCACCACTAGCAACATAATTTTCATTTGTTAAATTGAACAACTAAATATTCAAGTAAATCTCCTTAGCATAATTTATACTGAAGCTGTCTTCACGGTAAGTCCGTTTAGTAAGTATGTATAATGAACAAAAAAACGGAAACACTCGAGGCGGCGGCACGTGCTCCAACTTAAACATATCTTTATCAGTAATTAAATCACGTGCATGAAAGACACTCGGTGGTTTTTTTGAGTACGAATTGTTTTATTTTGTGAAAAAAAAAACATAAAGTTACAGCAATAAGGATTTAATACATTTATTGTTGACCATAATATTAAAAATATTAATATGAAGGTACCCATACATTTATTCATCATTCATTACTGCCTTTAAAAATCCACTGCTGATTAGGCTGAATTCCACTATCAGTGCGGAGCCAGAGATTAGATCCGCCGCTAGGGTTGGGAAAGCGGGTCCCTCCGAGCGCTCGTTTTTTTCTAGCACCATGACCTCTGCCTTTCAGACTCAGGGGGTCCGTTACGCAGGTGGAGCTAAAGGCCGAGGAAGTGGGCGCGCCTTGTGTTCTTGGTGTGCCTTGCCTGAAGGAGAATGGGAAGGAGAAATCCTTCCCCGAGGATAATCTGCCAAGGAGTGATCGGCGCTGGTACGAGTAAGGTCGCAAATGTATGCAGAAGCGTTCCCGTGGCCCTGCCAATATGCTGCGAAGATGGAACACGATGGGATTTTAGTCGGTGCGAGTCCGACATAACCCGTCTTTGCTCCCGCGAGGTGGGTATGCGTAGGCATTTCCCCAAGTAAAAAATGCCATTCCTTATAGGCCTAATATGGTGGGCAATCGCTGTTTCTTTATTATTTTGAGGTGTCACTAGGAAGATGCTGCCCCATCTCCTTTTTCATCTCCCTCCGTCGCCTCTTACGACACCGATAGAATTATATGGTTTAGAGGATTCTCTAAATCCACCACTACATGGCCGTATTTTTGCATGCAAAGTAATTTTAATAGCATTAAAAATTCTTTAAACGTTCATTACAAGACGAGCCACGTGTCATTAAGAACGTCTACTAACCATATAAAAACTCTTTTATTACAAACTCATATACACTTCGCTACGCATCATTGTCAATATGGTAAAAAAATCCACACTTTACTATCATACATTTCTGTTATATTATCGTGAAATTTAAAATAACGCGATTATTTTATTAAGAAATAAAAGATTTCGAGTGATTTTAAATATCTGCAATATTATAAATTTTGTAAATAAAATATTATATTACAATTTCTTGGATGCGTTTGTTACAGAGAGCACGAGGGATCTGTGACAGCAAACACCTGGCCGCCGAGCTTCAGCACGTCAAGCAAGTTCTGCACGACAACAAGCTTCGGGTCCCGCGCCTACGTCACAGTGACCGAGTGAAGCCGGCCACAGTCGAGCGTGTGCCTGCTGTACTACCATATGTCAGAGGTGTCACAGACAAGATTGGCTATATCTTGAAGCGAGCTTCTATTAGAACATTCTACAAGCCGCCGAAGAAGATTAGTCAGTTACTACCATCCGTCAAGTGTCATAATCCTCTACAAGATGCAGGAGTGTACAAGCTTGATTGTGAATGTGGTCTCTCTTATATAGGACAAACCAAAAGATCAATTAGGACCCGCGTAAAAGAACATATAGCTGATGTGAAGCATCAACGTTCCGGGAAGTCTGCAGTTTGTGATCATATCCTAAACGGCCCCAACCATTACATCAGATTTGATAGACCACAAATCCTCGCGAAAGAACACCGATTCCTACCAAGGATGATACGTGAGGCTATTGAAATTAAAAAACATCCTAATTTCAATAGAGAAGGAGGCTGGGTACTACCACCTGCTTGGGATCCTATATTCAATAAAATTAAAACTAAACCCAAGCATACCACTGCAAGACCTCAAGACATAGTCAGTTCATTTTGCATAGATCGGACCATAAACAATAGTTAAAAAAGCTGAAGGTACTCCGGGTATAACAATGACATCGGGACGTCAGTCATCTCAGTCCCACGTGACCATGGGTGCTGGAAAGCGCCCGAAACATCGGGAATTAAAAATAAAAAGTAAAAATAAACGCGATAAAATCCGTAAAAGTAGTTTTAATCATAACCCATGCAATTGTTTATGTGATAATCATGATCATCATTAGTAATGTGTATCAGTAACAATCGGAGGTAAGCTTGAATGCAGTATCAGCGACACCCGGACGAACATAATCCATGCAATTGTTAATGCGATAGTCATGATCATCATTAGTAATGTGTATCAGTAACGATCGGAGGTAAGCTTGAATGCAGTATCAGCGACACCCGGGCGAACATAACCCATGCAATTGTTTATGCGATAATCATGATCATCATTAGTAATGTGTATCAGTAACGATCGGAGGTAACCTTGAATGCAGTATCAGCGACACCCGGACGAACATAACCCATGCAATTGTTTATGCGATAATCATGATCATCATTAGTAATGTGTATCAGTAACGATCGGAGGTAAGCTTGAATGCAGTATCAGCGACACCCGGACGAACATAACCCATGCAATTGTTTATGCGATAATCATGATCATCATTAGTAATGTGTATCAGTAACGATCGGAGGTAAGCTTGAATGCAGTATCAGCGACACCCGGACGAACATAACCCATGCAATTGTTTATGCGATAATCATGATCATCATTAGTAATGTGTATCAGTAACGATCGGAGGTAAGCTTGAATGCAGTATCAGCGACACCCGGACGAACATAACCCAAGCAATTGTTTATGCGATAATCATGATCATCATTAGTAATGTGTATCAGTAACGATCGGAGGTAAGCTTGAATGCAGTATCAGCGACACCCGGACGAACATAACCCATGCAATTGTTTATGCGATAATCATGATCATCATTAGTAATGTGTATCAGTAACGATCGGAGGTAAGCTTGAATGCAGTATCAGCGACACCCGGGCGAACATAACGCAAGCAATTGTTTATGCGATAATCATGATCATCATTAGTAATGTGTATCAGTAACGATCGGAGGTAAGCTTGAATGCAGTATCAGCGACACCCGGACGAACATAACCCATGCAATTGTTTATGCGATAATCATGATCATCATTAGTAATGTGTATCAGTAACGATCGGAGGTAAGCTTGAGTGCAGTATCAGCGACACCCGGACGAACATAACCCAAGCAATTGTTTATGCGATAATCATGATCATCATTAGTAATGTGTATCAGTAACGATCGGAGGTAAGCTTGAATGCAGTATCAGCGACACCCGGACGAATATAACTCACGCAATTGTTTATGCGATAATCATGATCATCATTAGTAATGTGTATCAGTAACGATCGGAGGTAAGCTTGAATGCGGTATCAGCGACACCCGGACGAACATAACCCATGCAATTGTTTGTGCGATAATCATGATCATCATTAGTAATGTGTATCAGTAACGATCGGAGGTAAGCTTGAATGCAGTATCAGCGACACCCGGACGAACATAACCCATGCAATTGTTTATGCGATAATCATGATCATCATTAGTAATGTGTATCAGTAACGATCGGAGGTAAACTTGAATGCAGTATCAGCGACACCCGGACGAACATAACCCAAGCAATTGTTTATGCGGTAATCATGATCATCATTAGTAATGTGTATCAGTAACGATCGGAGGTAAGCTTGAATGCAGTATCAGCGACACCCGGACGAACATAACCCATGCAATTGTTTATGCGATAATCATGATCATCATTAGTAATGTGTATCAGTAACGATCGGAGGTAACCTTGAATGCAGTATCAGCGACACCCGGACGAACATAACCCATGCAATTGTTTATGCGATAATCATGATCATCATTAGTAATGTGTATCAGTAACGATCGGAGGTAAGCTTGAATGCAGTATCAGCGACACCCGGACGAACATAACCCATGCAATTGTTTATGCGATAATCATGATCATCATTAGTAATGTGTATCAGTAACGATCGGAGGTAAGCTTGAATGCAGTATCAGCGACACCCGGGCGAACATAACGCAAGCAATTGTTTATGCGATAATCATGATCATCATTAGTAATGTGTATCAGTAACGATCGGAGGTAAGCTTGAATGCAGTATCAGCGACACCCGGACGAACATAACCCATGCAATTGTTTATGCGATAATCATGATCATCATTAGTAATGTGTATCAGTAACGATCGGAGGTAAGCTTGAGTGCAGTATCAGCGACACCCGGACGAACATAACCCATGCAATTGTTTATGCGATAATCATGATCATCATTAGTAATGTGTATCAGTAACGATCGGAGGTAAGCTTGAATGCAGTATCAGCAACACCCGGACGAACATAACCCATGCAATTGTTTATGCGATAATCATGATCATCATTAGTAATGTGTATCAGTAACGATCGGAGGTAAGCTTGAATGCAGTATCAGCGACACCCGGACGAACATAACCCATGCAATTGTTTATGCGATAATCATGATCATCATTAGTAATGTGTATCAGTAACGATCGGAGGTAAGCTTGAATGCAGTATCAGCGACACCCGGACGAACATAACCCATGCAATTGTTTATGCGATAATCATGATCATCATTAGTAATGTGTATCAGTAACGATCGGAGGTAAACTTGAATGCAGTATCAGCGACACCCGGACGAACATAACCCAAGCAATTGTTTATGCGGTAATCATGATCATCATTAGTAATGTGTATCAGTAACGATCGGAGGTAAGCTTGAATGCAGTATCAGCGACACCCGGACGAACATAACCCATGCAATTGTTTATGCGATAATCATGATCATCATTAGTAATGTGTATCAGTAACGATCGGAGGTAAGCTTGAATGCAGTATCAGCAACACCCGGACGAACATAACCCATGCAATTTTTTATGCGATAATCATGATCATCATTAGTAATGTGTATCAGTAACGATCGGAGGTAACCTTGAATGCAGTATCAGCGACACCCGGACGAACATAACCCATGCAATTGTTTATGCGATAATCATGATCATCATTACAGCCTTTCACAGGACCACTGCTGATCATAGGCGGTAATATTTAAAGTAAATAAGATATAATAAGATTTTTTTGTAGAATGAGGAAGAAAGGACAAGAAGCACACGGTCCACCTGATGGTAAGTGTATGCTTAGGATTAAGATGGAGTGTGTCCTTTTTTAGTAAAAGGGTCACCGTTTCTCTACACTCACCATAAGAAACACTGTTGCATTGAGCTGTTATTCTACGCTGGTATTTTGTGAAAGCTTCGTCCTTCCCCATTCGAGCATATCCATAATATAGTTGCAGCGTGTTTTTTTTGTTTTTGCGCCCGAAGCAATTAAAGGGCTACCCTATACGTAGGGAGGCGGAAAATGCATTACGCATACCACGATAGCCGGTCTATCGTGGTTATGAGGGACTCACTGTCCTACCGGGGACCCTAAGTGATACCCTCTAAAAACCACCTTTGGGGACAGGCAACTGGCTGATTAAGCTGTATTGTGCCTTATCATGAGCGACCCTCTTTTGGGAAAAGAGGGCGCAGGCGGCTAAGAGCCGCTGAGGGAGTGCCTACGAAGGCAAAATAATATTAGTTAATATAATAATAATTAATTTAATTAGAACTGGCCTGAGCCGCCAGGAGGCAGTTCAGGTCGTTTGACAGTTTATTAGGCGGGTCCGAGAGAGAGTTTCTCGGCCTGCGGACACGATAGTGAGAGGGGAGTGGGGCTGCATAAGTAGCTGCCTCACGAATTAATTGATTTGGGTGCGACTCTGAGGCTTTGAAGAAGTTCTCAGAGAGTTTTTTAAGGAATTGTTGAATTGTTGGGAGCTCTAAGTCCCGATGAAGGTCGGCATTATGGACGTACCAAGGTGCGTTCGCAGCTCGACGACAGAAAAGGTTTTGAACTATTTGGAGTTCATTAATAATTTTGGGGTTTGCGTGGGCAAAGACGGGGCCCGCGTAGGACATGACTGGTCGTATACAGACCTTATAAAGGGTACGCTTGTTTCGAAGGGACATTTTACTGTGTCTGCCCAACATACTGTTGAGCCTACTCAGATAAAACCGTGCGTGACGTTTGACGTGGGGCCTAAAAGTGAGCCCTGTGTCTAGAGTAGTTGCAGCGTGGCTCTACCACGTTATTTATAGTACGGTGTTACTTCGTTATTTATTATTGTATATTACTACGTTCGAAAAATAATTCTTTAGAAGAGGAATGTTACTCGTTCGTTGCTTTCTGTCTAAAATTACGAATGTGTTTATTTATTGTAACTTTTTACCTTAAATAAGATGATAAAGTAATGTAATTAATGATTTCCTAAATATATAAATAATTGAATTAAATAAATCTAATTAGTAAAATTAATTGTATTAATTGATGCAAATTTAGTTAATTAGGTTAAATATATTGATAAGATTAATCAAAAAATGAAAAAAAAAACGTTCGTTCGTTCACAAGTTTGCATTTATTTGATTTCTTTTGGTAATTTGTCGAAAAATAACACTAGTTGTTTAAAAGAAGGTTTTTGTAATTTACCCAATTAGCGTTTCATTTGTTAAAAAAATGTTTTATTCCAACCGTTCAAAAATTTACAAGTTTTTATTTTCTCATTTTACCTACTCTATTGCAACACAACAATAAATATTGTTTTAGAGATTCCTGGTGGTTGGGTAAACAATTGGCGTTGACAAGAAACCATTCAATAGTGGTAGTGCCAATCGATTAGCAAAATAACATCTTATTTATTGAATCGTCACCATTATTAACGTCCGTAAGCTCTCGAATTGCGGACAAGAAGTTAGGGAAATTGATCCTAACCATAAGGTTCTACAGACATATTTTTTAATTAAAATAAAAGCAATACGTCTAATTTGTACAATAATTACAATGTAATTATGAACACAACACATAGGTGCAACACGTGCGCACACATGTATTTATAATCAGAAATCAGATTACGACGAAGTAAAAAATAAACGTGCATGAAATATGACTGCAACGGACGGTTACATTACGAAGGACACTATCATTATAATAATCGAAATACTTGCGGTTGTAATCATCATGAGCACTGGTTTTGTAGCAACTACGAGATATGAAATTGGTGCACTATAAGGTAGCAGAGGTTCAGAAGTTTAAAAAAAAGTAATTTTTAAAATTGGTATTATTTTCTTTATAGTGTATTATACTCGTTTTCATGACGCAAAGGTCGTTAAATCATTTCAATGCCCTGGAACCCGGGAAATTTTTGTTATAAAATCGTTTTAGAATCTGGTTGTGTTGTAATTCTGTCTGTGTCTTTGACACCCCACCACAGTCTATCTCCGATGTACCTGATTTGCTAATACGCGTTTTTCTATTGATTTTGAACACTAGCGTAAAATAGCAGCATAATGATGTATTTCGTGTGGTGAATGACAAGCACTAGTGACCGTTTTACTGGTAACGAAGCATTTCATCTAAATCCTCAAGGATATCTAAATATTAATTCACTCAATGCATCAGCATTTTATTCTTTATTCACGAATAGATATTTAAGTGCCTACATTCAGTAACATCCTTTTTACTATAAGATGGGCTGTGTTAGTTCGCACGAACAACTATAAGTAATTGAAAATTTTTTTGCAAATAAATAAATAAAAGATTATTTTTAAATAGTATAAATATGCACATCTACTTTTTTAATTATTAATCGTGTAGTCGTGGCCCACAAAAAACTACTTACACAATAATATTTTTCCTAATTAATCTCTACAGTAAAATTACCTTGAATAAACATTAATCCAATACTGAATGAGGGCTTATACCTTAGAAGTATTTGTCAAAAGTATCACGCTTAGTAGGCGCAGATCGCATTATTCTAGGCATTTAGTTCTAGCTAATTTTGAAACAAAAATTAGGCAAACTGTGGTAATATCTACCAAGTCCACGTCTTTTCACACATCATCATCATCATTACATTTTTATACGTGGTAGAGCCGTGCTGCAGTTATATTAGTAGTATAGTTGTAGCACGAATGGGTCGGTTTGACCGGGAAAGTACTACGCTCTCACAGAATACTAACTACAATAATTACTCGTAATGTCTTTATAATCTTCCTAAAAAACGTAAAATTTATTGGGTTAAATCCAATCTATCCATTACAACCCATAAGTTCACTGATGAACATTGGCCTTAATCATATATTCCCTCAGGGTGGATTTTGCTACAGTTGCCATGCTCTGCCAGGAAGATGCTACTGCCGTACTCCTGTTTCATTTTTCCTCTGTGACCTCTTACGACACCTTCGGGACAGTACGGGGTAGTGGATATTCATTCACCGCCACTACACGGTAAAGTTTAAATGCCTCAAACAAATTATTTATGCATATAATATTGGTCAATTGGAATAATTAAGATTGAGGATGATTAAACACATTTATGATAATTTACATAATTTGCTAATTTGCATATTAAAAAAATTAATTTTAGTAGTTTGAGTATTAAAAGTAAAAAATAAGAATGCAAATTGCATATAAAACTAGCCTATAATAACAAATGAACGGATGTGTACTACAGCATTTACAGTTTTACGACACAAAATTACGAACAACAATCAACTATGCGTCAATAAAGATGAACGTACAAATCCTTTGATAGTCGACATCAAGCCCCGTGGAATAATAACATATAGTTATATACTGATAAGAGAATCAGTAGAACAAAAAATATTTTTGAATTTTTGTCCGACTATGTTTACCCGTGTCTGAAAGCTTTGATTTTTTTAATAGTTAAGTTGACTTTTACTCTAAACATTTTGATTTTCGACTTCGATTTTGAGAACAAACCTTTCCATCTTTTGTTTAAAGTGACAATGTAACAACATTGATCCCGTGTTAAAAGCTATTACAACGACCATTTCTTGTTTTCAAATTACCTGTTTTTAATGTAAATTTATGTATGACCACAAAATTAAAATCAAATTCTACTTGAAACTCATTTTCGCTGAGATAATGTCGTGGCCACTAAGAAATTAAATAAATTAAATCAGACTGTAAAAAAGTATATTTTAAATAAAACTGCAAGGTAAATATTTTTTTTAAATACTACAGATAAATTAGTTAACTTTTCCATTTAATGACAACAAGAGATATCATTAACCAATTTTGAAAAAGAGTTTCACAAATCTGTAATCATCTTATAAATTATAAATAATATGCGTCACAAACTTTAATAATGGTAACACTAAGAAAAAATGTAAAAGAATGTTACATTCATATACTATTTTGCTGATTGTACTGGGCAGAATAATGAGTTCTTCCGTGGAATTTAACTTTTATATGTGACAGAATAAACTACCAGCTAAAATAATAATAGGTGTAGTCCTTAACAGGGTTCGGATAATTTAAAAATTACAAATTAAAAATGGGCATGCCAGGGAGTCGGTCTCATCCTGTCAGAAAGAATGGGTCAATGTGTGAAAGAGTATGAATGTGTAAGCCCGAGACTGCTATGGTTACGAATGAAAGTGGGCTTAAAGAAGCTGTTCCTGCTAGGGGTGTACGCCCCAGACATGTCTAAGCCCACTTACATCCGAGAGCAGTTTTGGGACATGGTAAGGATGGTGTTGACAAAATGTAAGGAAAATGAAAATATTATTATGTTAGGAGACTTTAATGGAAGGGTTGGGGTGAAGAGGTCTGGTTATGAAAGGATATTGGGAACGTTTGGTGATGAAAGTATAAATGAGAATGGTGAAGACCTCCTCACCATATGTGCGGAAAAGAATCTTTTTGTGACGAATACTTTTTTTCGTCATAAAAAGATTCACATGTATACATGGGAAAGAGGTGATGATAGAAGCATGATAGATTTCGTAATTGTGGATGAAAGAATGAGGAGCGCAGTCGTAGATGTTTACCGGGGGTCCAACGTAGGGACGGATCATTACTTGGTCTTATGTCGAATTAATGGTCTTTTCAAGCGTTGGCGGCATCGGACATCTGTGTCTACCACTGCGTTACAGCGTATAAGAATAGAGAAGTTACAAGATGAAGATGTGAAAGAGAAGTATAAATGTAGACTGAGAGAAAATGTTAGATGTTTGAATGAGTTGTGTATGAATGATTTAGACTTGAATACTGTGTGGGATAATATTAAGAAAGGTTTGGTGGATACCGCCACCGAAGTATGTGGTGTAAGTAAGAGAACAAATGAAAGGAAAAGTAATACGCTATGGTGGGATGATGAGGTACGGGTGGAAGTTGAATCAAAGAAGAAAGCATGGTTAGATTTACTAGCAACCAAAGCTGGTAATTCTTCTGGTATGAATGATGAGATTGAAAGAAAAAAGGCAGAATTTAGACGTCTAAATAAGAGAGTAAAAGAAGTAGTTGAAAGGAAAAAGAAAGAAAGAACGGATAAGAATGACAGAAGGATATCTGATAATTTCCAGGCTAACATAAAAATGTTCTGGAAACTCGTAAGAACTGCCAGGGGAAATACAAAACAGCCTATAATAAATGCTATAAGAGACGAGAATGGATGTATTCTGAATGATGAAGTTTCGAATTTAAACAGATGGAAGGAATACTTTGAAAGCGTATTTATGAGTGAAGAGTCGTCTGAATTAAATGAACTAGAAATTCCGAAAGAAGTGGAAATGGGTATGGAGATAAGTGTAGATGAAATAATGAAAGCAATGAAAAGCATGAAAGCAGGTAAGGCAGCTGGATATGATAGAGTATCACTCGAGATGCTAAGGGCTGGAGAGGCGGTGGTGGCAGGCCTGCTGTACACCTTGTTTAATTTATGTTGGGAATTAAAACGGGTACCGGATGACTGGTGTAAAGCAGTTATAGTACCAATATATAAAGGAAAAGGGTCACAGCAGGAATGCAAAAACTACCGCGGTATCAGCTTGCTTAGTATTGTGGGTAAACTGTATGCTAAGGTGTTAATTGAAAGAGTTATGAAAGAAACTGATGGAAAAATTTGGGATGTGCAAGCGGGTTTTAGAAAGGGAATGGGGTGTACAGATCAAGTCTTTTCCATGCGCATGATTGCGGAGAAGTTTTTGGCCAAAAACCAGAAAGTTTTTTGTGCATTCGTGGACTTGGAAAAGGCTTATGACAGAGTGGACAGGAATGTGTTATGGCAAACACTGAACTCATATGGGTTGAGCGCTGGTTTGATACAGGCATTAAGGTCTCTTTATAGGGACTCTAGTGCTTGTGTCAGGATCAATGGGGTCTACTCGGACTGGTTTGGCATCCAAAAAGGTGTCAGACAGGGCTGTGTAGCTTCCCCTTGGCTGTTCAACCTATTTATGGACCGGTGTTTGCAAACTTTGAAAGATGAAGAATGTGGGTTAAGAATGGGCGAGTTAACCGTCAAATGCCTTTTGTATGCCGATGATCAAGTCATACTTGCGTCATCGGCGGCTGAGTTGCAAATGATGGTTACAATAATGAACTGGGAATTAAAAGAAAGGGGAATGAAAGTGAACGCATGTAAGACGAAAGTGATGGTTTTTGAAAGAGAAGAAAGCAAAACGGTATGTGAAATAAGAATAGAAGGAGAGTTAATTGAGCAAGTGGATGAGTTTGTGTATTTGGGATGTGTATTTAGCAGGGATGGTAGATATGATAGGGATATAGAACGACGAGTAAATGCAGGAAATAGAGTGAATGGGGCACTACACTCTATTATGAAGAACCAGAATATGTCAAAACAGGCACGTATGGTAATTCATAATGCTGTGTTAGTCCCTACTTTAATGTATGGTAGTGAAAGCTGGGTGTGGCAGAAGAAGCACGAAAGTAGAATAAATGCTGTAGAAATGCGGTCTTTAAGGAATATGCTAGGGTTGAATCTGAATGACAGGGTGAGAAATTGCGTGATAAGAGATAAATGTGGTATGCAAGATGATGTTGTGACCAGGATTAAGAAAGGAATGCTTCGGTGGTTTGGTCATGTGGAAAGAATGAATGAGGAAAGAGTGACAAAGCAAATTTATATGGCAGATGTGAACGGCCGAGTCGGGAAGGGACGCCCTAGGAAAAAGTTTATCGACCAAATTGGCGATATTTTGAAAATGGGCCACGTTAAAAGTACCCTTAACCGACGAGCATGTATGCGTAGATATATGGATGTAAAAGAGGCGAAAGAGGTATGTCAGGATCGTGCCAAATGGAAGTCCGTAGTCTCTGCCTATCCCTCTGGGTGACAGGCGTGAGTGTTTATAAAAAAAAAAAAATATTTATAAAAATTACACTTCTGTGTTTTGTGTGATGAGTAACAAGTACTGATAATTCAATTTCGAGAAAAAAATCTAATTATATGAACACCTTTGTTTATTTTTTGTACAGGGATGGATAAAAACGTTTATTTTCCTATCACTAACTTTTTATTTTCTTATTTTAAACATTATACTACGTAAGACCCTGCCCCGGATCTAAGAGGGGCAAACCGGGGCACATGCCCCGGGCGGCAATATAATATGGATTTAAAAAAAATTGCTCCACAAAGCGTTCAATATCCAACACACATTGTTCTATCAATTATTCACTTGATGTTAAAACGTCCAGTTGGTTTTTGAACACATCCTAAGGGTTCATACCGAAATGTGCTCCCAGCAGTAAGTACAATAGATTGTTAGCAACATCTTATTTCGGAAATTTTAATTTAACTGTTTACGATCCTACCTTCAAATACCATCTAGACCACGTAAAAAAAGAAGAGGTATGCTGTTTGTCGAAAACAACACAATCGAAATACCATTATCAATGACATCAAGGAAGCCAACTATTTCACCATCATGTTTGACTTCGAACCTAATGTATCTCACACGGAACAAATGAGCCGGGTGATTCAATTTATAAAAAATAACGGAATCTGGACGTGAAATAAAGGAAAGCTTTATTGATTTTTTTAAAGTTGATGGAAAGACTGGAGAATAAATTATACAGCGAATTCTATACAAACTGGAAGCTGATGGATTGAATGTGCAAAATTATAACAAGTTATCTAAAACGCTGGAGAGAGGAGGCGCCACTATGAATTTTTTGCCCCGGTTCAAAAATATCGTAGATCCGGGGCTGGTAAGACCGTGCAGTATAAAGACTATAATAAACTGTAATAACACACATAATACAAATAACACAAAAAACTATTTCACAAGAGTCAAATGCAACACTTACATAATAATTCTATTCTATTGTAATAATCATATATAATCAAATCACGGACTGATCTTAACATCGTAATAGTGAGGTTCAAACTGTCAATTTACCTACACAAGGTTAATGTTCACCTAAATCATTTTTTCTCACGTTAATGTATCTGAATTATAGACTACTATAATCGATTTAGTATGTGCGTACATCGCTTCACCTTTATAATTATTAACGTATTGAATAAATATAAAATGAGGTATCATGATTTTTGTATGGTATAAAACTTTACTTCACTGCTAGCCGTATGGCAATACCACCGAAAAAGTAGAGCCACGCTGTTGTGTATTAATGCCTGTAGCCATTGATTAATATATATTAGGTACACTAGATCAGTAATAACAGCGCCAAAGCGTTGTCACTGCACATATGGTCACAGCCATATGCCTAGCTAACGTCAGTTCAGTGTTCAATGTGACGCCGACAGAGTTGAGCCGCGATAAAAAATGGGTAAATGCGTAGTAAAAGAATGCTATTCAAGGTCTCAAAAACGTAATAAATCCAGTGGAATCACTTTCAACGCATAATTTTTAGTTCTTGTTTTCATATAAACGTAAAAAACCTCAAATAATTAAATAAAATTATCGAATATTGCGATTTAGATTAAATGTTGCTACTTTTACGCATTTTTGATTATCCTACATTAATGGGAGACTATATAATTAATGGAGTAAGTTAATTTGTTACCTCACATTTTAAATATTTTGGAAATTATAATAAAAACTACGTTTTAACTTTTATACAAAATAATTCATTATTCTTATTTAAGTTTATTAATGAATTATCTATGAAATATATTTTATTACCTACTTATTTTATATTAATAATTGTATATTAATGATGATATCATATAAATTTTATATTAGTTATATTTTATTACCTATTTTATATTGTTTGATTTTTTAGTACAATTAAAATACTTTAAAAATATGTTTTATTTCATCATTATGTTTACTTCTATTAATCTGATAAGCTTTGTATCCTTTTTTCCTAAGGGGACGCAATAAAGATTTTAAAATAAAATATATTTTTAAGCTATTGCATAGCTTCTATCGCGGGCCTTGAGCGCGGGGACCGAATCCAGAAATTTATTCCGTAACGAAAAAACCTCACGCTCCCCACTCCGACGGGCACGGAGGTGTGGCTTGAAGGCCGTGCATTGTCTAACAATGGTCTAACGTCGTTTCTTTTCGGCAGTCTTCGACACGTTGTTTGTGTATAAAGTGTTTTGAATATGAATGAACAAAGTGCATTTATTATTAATGAAGAAAGTCACGAAAAAATAGTGAAAGAAAATGAGTGAGTACTCTTTATACATACATTTTATTATTATCACAAATGCATATTATTTCTACTCACTCATGGTCAATTATTTATTTATTTATTTCGGAACATTGTAAATGTAAACCTTATATTAAATCAGTTCCTATTTTATCATTAATCCTAATCTTAGTTCTTAACCTTAATCTTAGTTAATTATTTATTAATCTTAGAAATCCCTGCCTAATTAATAATTAGCCATATTACAAAAATGAAATAAACTTTGTATTCTCCTAGTAAACATCTGGATAGGAGTCCGTAAATTAAATAAAAAAATAATGTTTTTGATTCAACATTCATTAACCTCAAGTATTTTTTATTACAATTAAAGGGTATTTGTTTTCAACAATCATATTAAACCAACTTTTCTTATCCATCTAGTCATATTTAAAATTTACCAGAGTCAGGTTATGGTGCAAAAACACCAAAGATCTGCCGAAGTTCGGATTCGGTTTAAATCACATTCTATATATATATATATATATATATACATATCACAATATTGATTCTACGTCCTTTCATTTCGCATTATTGTAGCGTCCACCACTTGTAAGCAATTTTAATACATTATGACTGCGAATATTGGTCCATTAAACAATTTCAAAGATAGTATTTAACTCATTTCTTTGAAAATTTACCATATATCGATATACAAATATTCGTATATTGTCAGACGGAGGGAAACCAATCAGGACTCCCTTCCATATTACAAATTATCCAGAATCCCCGTAATATACGTAGTTTTTAATTCATTCTCCTGCTTAAGGTGACACTAGTCGACATTATTTCCATAGAAATTTCGGAGGGGTTTTACTCCGCTGTTTGACAGTGTACATCAACAGTACATACAAGTGACAGTTAAACATGATTTCGTTTTGTCTTATTATTAATTTTGTCCGTATGGAAACAGAATAGTAAAATAAATAGTCATTAAAAAGTTACGAGCTATCAAAGATTCGTTTTTATTGCCAATTTTAACACAACTTTGGGCGTAAATTAGTAATAAAAGCAGTGTAAAATTTCCAAGACGAAGTCGGTACCGACACAGCTCAATTATCTAAGAATTCAATAAATTTTATTTGTAATTGATTTATGCAGTGGTTTTTTCATAAAACCCCTTCTTCCAAAGGCTTTTTCGTATTTTTTTACGCGCGCGTGTTTATATGAATTATCGTGCATTTCACTGAATAATGTTTCCCCCGGTGCGGTGCGGGAGGACGCCACTTACACACACATGCATGCGCGGTGACGCGCGCTTATCCTAGTTTTATTCGAATCAGTCAGCTGCGGCCTGTGACGTTCGTATGACTATAGCTATACCTGCGCTCTAAATTACTACGCTACATTGACCCCTGCTTGAACTTTGGATTTCGATACTACTCTGTTTGGCATAGCAATTGATATTATTGAAAGGGATGATGCGTTTTGGACGGCAGACAAAATTTTAAAATTAGATAGCTTTTATCAGAAATGTGTTTTGCCGGAGCTGATAGATCCCCGTTACCCTCGCAAACTACAATTTAGAGATCGAATGTAAATCAAATTGATATAAGCACAGACAAAAATAGCGGAATATAAATAAAATTTGGAAAAAAAAAACGATCTCAAAATTTTATTAATGTTCCGCTAATTTTATCTGTACTTACTTACGTCAATTTGATTTACATTCGATTATAATTATATTGTCAGACGTGCAGGTTTCCTCAATATGTTTTCCTTCAACGCCGAGCACGTGGTAAATCAGCACAATTGCAATTAACAATTTCATTGGTGCCGGCGGAGATCGAACTCGGGTCTGCATATCTGAGAAATTAAAAAAATATGTATTTCGAAGACATGTGAAGTTCGTCAACACGCATTGAGGCAGCGTGGCGAACATTTCCTTGCCTTAAAACCCTCTCAGAAATTAGAGGAGGCCTGTTCCCAGCAGTGGGACGTATATTGGCTGTAACTTTACTTTTTCTACTTTTATAAATATATTATTTTACCGACGAAAATTTTAAAGAAAAATAAAAAATAAGCAACCGACAACCTCCTAGGTCCCTAGGTGACTTGCGAGATGTCAGTGTAACAAAACAAAACGGCCCAGAAAAACAGACTTTACAACTGATAGCTAAATCAGCACGCAACAATTCCATTGGTGCCAGTGGGGATCGAACCCGGGTTGCTCCCGTACTGTGATACCTATAACGAGCGCTAACCATGTGAGCAACCACGGCTCTCAACGACATCGTTCCGTTCGTGTACAGCGCTGAAGATAGCAGAGTAAAAAATTAGAGATTGTGGTGTTTGAAATTTGTCATCTATGAGAGTGAATTTTATCTGTGTACTCTGTAACAAATAACTATATAGAAAAAAATGTAAAAATGACATTTCGCCATTTTTGTTTGTGTACTGGTTAGGAACTCGATCAAAAATTTGATAATTTTTCTGTTTTTATACGTTATTTCTAAAAAAATGTGAAAATGACTATTCGCCATTTTTGTTTGTGTACTGGTTAGGAACTCGATCAAAAATTTGATAATATCTCCGTTTTTATACGTTATTTCTAATGTTATTTTACATCAAATTAATTGTGAAGATATTTTCTTTAGGAATTATGTATCATTACGACGATTCAAAAACGTATACATATAATAATTTACCTCGAAATTCACTATACGCGATTATCGTTTATTGATTATATGTTGTTTAAAAAGTATTCTTATCAGTTTTTTTGTGTTAAATGGATGCTAAATATAAAAGAATACTTCAGTATTGATAGCAATTTATTAACGAAATATCTGTTGAGATGTGTCTAGAAATTATTAATACTTATTTTTATTTATTTGTTAAAATAATAAATAAATAAAAATAAGTATACATTTATCTATATTGAGTACTAGTTGTTCCCCGCGATCTCGCCCGCGTGGAATATGACTTTCATGGGTTTTAATTTTTTTGCGCGGAACCCTAATTCTTTTTCTAAAACAAAAGTAGCTCAAATTATTCCTTATATCATCAGCTATCTGCCAGTGAAAGTCGCGTCAAAATAGATCCAGCTGTTTCGGAGATTAGCTGGAACAAACAGACAGACAGACAGACAGACAGACAGACAGACAGATAAAATTTTTAAAAATTGTGTTTTTCTTACTAGTACTTTCATATGCATTTAATAAAAAGCTGTTGTTTTGACATTACCAACAGACACTTCAATTTTATTTATTTGTAGATATAGATATAAGATATTATTCATATTGGTGTCATTTTAAAGGGAATATCATGTACTATTATAATAATAAAATAATTATCTCCAGTAAATATTATACTTTTCTTGTAAAACTCGAAATAAAAAATAAATACGATTTATTTTTATATTCCCATATGCTTTATTTTTATCCTTTATTTTGTATTTGACCAATTTTCTTTTAATAAAATTCAATTCTGAATTCGTTGAGATTTTTGAGAATATTTTTATTTGAATGTTAGGTAGGTACCTATATTAGTTTTTCAGTAGTAATCGTTTTTGTTGCGACAGTCTCGCGCGGTCGTAAAAAAAAGTTACTGCGCGGACAGGTGGGACGAGAATCACTTGCGCGGCGCTTGAAGGCCGTGCATTGTCTAACGTCGTTTCTTTTCGGCAGTCTTCGACACGGTGTTTGTGTGCGTGCAACTAGACGTATTGTACGACTCTACGAAGCTCCCACGAATCGAGACGAGCTGCTCCGAAATCGGACGAATACATAAGCAGCTGTTTATGAGAAAGTATATAGGTGTATAGGTATTTATGTACAACAGTGACTAACTGTACTTGTAAAATTTGTGTATAAAGTGTTTTGAATATGAATGGACAAAGTGCATTTATTATTTATTTATTTAATAAAAGAAAAAAAATTGTTTTCTTATCGGTCACCACGCTCAAAAAGTGTAACTTAATTAATATCAAAGAAAAAGAAATACTGCATAAATAAAATAAATAAATAATTATAATTGCATAAGTTGATACAAAATGCTATGCAATAGCTTTACCGCGGCAGTCCCCGAGTGCCACACGTCTTTTTTTTTAATATAAAAACAATTAACTGCAGCATTAAAAAAAACTCATTTTTTGTGTATTTTAGGTAAAATTTCATATAGTAAGCCACACCAACCCACCATTGCATGTTTGTGTGTCTATCTTTATCTCATCTCGCGAACGAAAATAGCGACGATATTGTTTTCGCAACTTGTGTAAGTGAGATAGATATACGAGTATGTTTATTTAAAATTGTTATTAGTTTCAAAACCACGTCATCGCGTTTGGATAGTGGTTATACTTTTTTCGACGTGCGGTAATGTGGTTTGCTCCTCTAGTGTTGTATAACTCAATGCCTGTAGCCGAATGGGTGCGCACAACGCACATAATACTACCTTAAATAAGAAGTATGATGCTGCTGTATTTCATACGCTGATTGTCCTGAGCAACCTGTATCCATCACTTCCTGCATGTATTTACAGGTCGTCACTATATCAAGTGGGAGGACGCCCTACTCTTTGCCTGCCGGTAAGAGACTGCTAGTCGAGAACCGTTCTTCCTTATATACCCCTCACGGCGAAAGGTTATGAACTTTATAATATTAAATTATTTCTTTGTCAGCTTTTATAGGACTACCTTATAAATATCTATTTACAAGAAAGCGTCAACTGGCTTAAATAAATTAAAAACATACTTAGAACTTACTACTCTAGGCCGGCAGGTTGCTATGTTAACATAAAAATTATATCCTCTATCTAGTAATGCTAATCAAGATCACTGGTAATCTCATCAAAGTCAAAATCTAGCTAGGAGGTTTTAATTTTGGTAATTCTCAATCGATATATCGACATTTGCCGGTCGCTTTTGTCAATTGACTGATAATTAAATTGAGATACTCGTAATTAGAGTGCACAGCGTGATGTTAGGCTTGCGTTCGGAGAATAACTTATCTTGACAGTTCTGTGACGCAGTAGCTCAGTAATGGGTTGCAGCACTAAGAGAGCCACAGGTTCCGAGTCCCAACAAGTATTTATTTGTTGCGGTTTATTATGTATGTATATGTGAATTTTATGTATATCAATTGCACAGAACATAATTAACCCACATACTACGGGAAGAAATCCTAGTGTGCAAGTACCGGTTAAAAAATGATATTGCTTACAGCATGTGGGTATGCTTTGAGGAGAATTTTCCTTAATAGTCACTTCGCACCTTTGACGTTACTCCCCGATGCCGGTATGGTTATTTTTCAACCGGTTAGAAAAAGAGAGAAAGAGATGATAATATCATCACCCATCCGAAGTTATAAGATCTGTCCGACATTTCTCATTGAGCAAAACGTAGGGCGAGGCGACGATAATAAAATGAAAATGTTTATCCAGTATCCACTTCGTAGTGATTAAATAAGTCAAGATTTACAAAAATGGGTTTAATGCAGTCGGCCATTAAAATGAATGAGATAAATATATTCATATATGGAGCAAAGGAAATGAGTCGACAGATTAAGTCACTAATCATAAACAAATCATACATAATATGAACAATGTTTGATTAAGGCTCGTACATACTGATATATAATATTGTTCACCCATGGACGCTTATTACGAGCCCCGCGGTAAGAAATTGATTAATGGTTTCCTTTACATCTCCACCACGGTTTTTTAATGTTTATCTTTATAAGGAATTTTTAGCAAAAAATGAAAACTTATTTTTAGGTTATTGTGTTTTTTTCTCTAAAAGCAAAGGTGAGAAGCGAGCACACAGTCCACCTGGCCTCAAGATTAAGCCACAATAATACGTAAAGCGTGACTATACCACGTACATTGTATTAAAAATTTGCTAACATTTTAAATCGCAAAAATCTGTTTTTTTTTTAATTTATTATAAATATTCACAATAAAATTTGTAAAACAAATGATTAGGTTTATATCGCGTAAATATTTTATGGTGATTACATAACATCATAATATTGTGGTGTACTGATAACTGATAATTAACAGAACAGACAGGCGGATGGTTAAAAATAATGGCCAATGTGTATATCCTGCGTTAATAGCAATATCTAGTTTCATAAATATATTTTTTACAAAAACTTACACCAAACTTTAATTTAAATAAATATAGGTATGTTCAATTAGGTGGCAGGTTAGGATAAACTGTGGTGAGGAAATAATTTTCATTAAACATATTTTTAATAAGAGAAATGTCGTATATAGATTTACATCATAATAATTATACATTAACTAATTTCAAATGTGCTCACAATATCCATTCACATTTCATACGTCCATTCAATATTTCCAATTTTGAATACATTCAGACTTCACTTATCAAGAAGCTTTATCTAAAAATATCTATCTACAACTATCTGGAAACAGGAAGTATCACTGCATACCAAGTAGCAGTAACAATAGATCCTATTTTCCTTTCGATATGTCTTCTCGAGTATATCTTGTTATATTCGAATTGTTAACAAGACACAAATGTTTGCAAAAAAGTGTGAAAGTAAAAGGGAACACTATGAACCGTGAGTTTGAGATCATTTTCCTTCGGGTTTGCGTTCACCAATATAATGAACACAGAGCATAAAAACCAGGTGAAATCAGGCATTTCTTTCAAAAATATTCGCATCTCATTGCGAACAATAAGCGCTCACAGAATTAGATATTTTGCACTTTTAGTTCTGTTATTCGTCGCCAGTCTGGAAATTTTAAATTTGACATAATATAAAAAATGGCCATATCGTCATATATCTGGGCTTTTGCTCTTAAAACTAATTTTTTCATGAACTTATAACAGCCTATCAAAATTCTACTGCTGAACGTAGACCCCCCCCCATTGATAATCTCAAGGGGGGGGGGGAGGAGGATATAGCCATAATTATCTGTTGCTAAAAAAATGTTGTTGTCAGGGAGTCGCTGCTACCCACCTTCTGTTCCATATTTTCCTCTGTCGCCTCTTACGTTACGTAAAGGATGATATGAGGTAGTAGTGTTCTATTACGCCACAACTACATGACAATGAGACTCGTAACAAAAGCCACAAAGTAATTTCCTGAGGATCTATCCACTACCTGTGGGCTTCATCGGGTCATCACTTTATATAGTTGAGGATCGCCCAATACTGCGCTTTTTATCATGAAGCTGCCACTTGAGAAACTTTTCCCCCATCCGTCGTAGGTTCTTCGAGCTATATGTCCTACTAATTGCTAATTTTGCTTACTTAATTTTTAAAATGTATTTCACATGATACATCCTTCCGATATTTTTTGCACAGTCGATCAAAAATCAGTTTTTTTCATTGGTGTTCGTGTATTACGATATTTAAATTTCGTGCATTACGATATCCCAAATCTCCTGTACTGTCATGACTCTTGGACAAAAAAAATGTTAAGGAAAAGATCTTTGCCAACCACTCTCTATCTGATTTGACTTAGGATCTACACAATATTCACACAGATAAACGGACCACATTGTGTACTATATTAAATTATTTTTATCGTACAGATACTAGCTAAAGGCTAGAATAGGAATTGAAAAATTTTACATCATATATTCGAATCCGCCCTTCGATTCGGTGTTGCCGTGAATCATCTAGCCTCAGATTTCGTTCTATAATTTATCTATTGGTTGAGGTAGATGATTTACGACAAGAATGTCGTAAAACAGGAACATTTTAATGTTTATTACGAGTTGCCAGTTTTAATTAAACCCTAAAATTATAATATTATCATGTTTATTGTCAATAATGACAAATTTTTTTTTTAGAAATATTAAACTAAAATGAAAACTTACCTCCCAGCGCGCTACAAGAACGGAATGCAATAGATCAGCTGGCAGCGTAGCAACATTACGTCCCTACCGACTAATCATTCTAAATGCTTTCGGACAAGGAAATCTAGATCCTAAATCCAGTTCTTGCTCATGTAATCTTCCGTGCTATGTGATGTAACTGCGGTCTCAAAATAATGGTGAAACCAAAATTATTTCTATGAGGGAAAATTACGTGTACTCGATGTGTAAGTATATTTTGTAAAACACAATCGGACATTTAAAAATAAGTAAATTTAAAGGAACTAATACCTTTTCGGTGGTGAATGAAAACATCGTTAGAAAACCTACACGTCCAAAAATGGTTATTAGTAAAAATGTGTTAACGGTAGCTTTTAGTAACGAGTACTATTCGCTTGACTTCGATTCTCACCTTTTTACTGAAATCAAATAAATAAACTATTTTTTTTTTGTTTCCTGTGCTCACATTCGGGTGCTACTAAAATGCATTCACACTCTCCTGAAGCACTAATACAATGTAAGGCCGTAGGAAGTAAAGTACGCGAATGCGCATTAGAGCAGCTAACCCATCTGAGAAATGAGAATAGATCTGCGCTCAGCGTGAGACGTAAATAATTTTTATTTGAGGTGTTTATTGGCCCCAATACTAGAACATAATTTGACAGATTCTCTTTCTAGAAAAGCGATAGATCAGGGGATAACTACCTACTACACTACCTTCCTACTACTATAATAACCTTCCAGGCCGAATTTCGATCACCGCGGCCAGTCTCAATATACAGTGTGAGGAAACCCAGATGAACTCTCTATTCCCTGACTCTCATAATCTAATAATCCGATTATGATATGAAAAATTATGATATGACAGTCCAAAATGACCCGGATGGAGGTCGCAGATCCATGTTTTGCGTGTTTTTCCAGGTGAGGATGAAACACCTACAACTTTTTTCCCGATACCATCCACACCATCTGGATGCTTGGCGATCCAACACTGTACGTTTCACTAGGAGTTTTCTTCCGCGTACGACCTCTCTGTGGAATAGTTTACCACCGGCGATTTTCCCGGACCGATACGACCTGGGTACCTTCAAGAAAAGCGTTTACTCCTTTCTAATGAGCCGGTAACGCACCTGCAATTCCCCTGGTAGTGCGGATGTTCATGGACGGCGGTAGTCACTAAACATCAGGTGAACCGTATGCTCGCTTGCCCTCTCTTCTATAAAAAAAACTTCCTCCTTCCGGTCTTCTTGACAGAAAACACCAACAACAGATTTTAATTTACCATACGTACCTGTATTACAGCAGCCAGTTTCCGTCGAAATACTTTTTAAATAACAATAATTAGAATTTTATTTGAATTAATATCCATGACAATATTTTAACAATAACAATTGAGTTTGCAAAAGATCTGTGTGTTACAAGTATTTTGTTTATAAATTTTAAACTCAAATCTTAAAAATATGACTTTTCCAAAAGTATCAGTGAGCTGAAGTGGCAACGGTCCAACCATACAGCCGATGCCACAGCCGCAGTATGCCGCAATGCAACTTTACCACATATATTGTAAAGAAATACCAAGGATGACAAACGATTCTCCTGATGAAATAAAAATCGAACTATTTATTACGAAACACAGCAGTATTATGGAAGACCTTCTTTATATTCAGACTTCTGTACTTAGTTATTCCATTGTCACTCGTCTCGTAAGAAATACATTTTGTCCCATCACCCAATTTCATCCTAAGATTTTTATAAGAGGCGGCTATGAAATGCACCAAAGTTACAACCTATATATGTCTCAACGATATGCTGAGGGATTTTCTCATTTCTGAGAGGGTTTTAGGACAAGGAAGTGTACGATGCACTGCCCCAAGGCGTGTTAAGGAACTTCACATATCTTAGAAAATTCTTTTTCTTATTTCTCTCAGATATGCCGGAACTGAGACAGAAAAAACTCACGATGTTTACTTTCACCGCCGAGTACGTAGTAAATCAGCACTTAAATTACAATTAACAATTTCATTGGTGCCGGCGGGGATCGAACCCGGGTTTCTCGCGTACTAAAAATACTACAGCAAGCGCTTAGTCCCTGAGTAACCACGGCTCTGGTGCTAAGTGTTCGCTGTATTGTTACTTTATGTCTTGATATTTCATGGTATTAAGAAATGCCCTAATATTATAAAATATTAAGACTAGCAACAGCGTGCAGCGTAAATTAAAAAACTTCTTCTGGTACCACGGCTACCCACCTAACTGCCAAACGTGTCATATATGGTAAATGGTCCAACCAGAGGCATTCATGTCTAGCAGAGGACTTTCACCACCTTATGAATTATACACAGACCTTAACAGATTTTACAGTAGATACTTTTTTATGGAATTTGGATGACGAACGGGCATACAGTCCAAATGATAGGTAAGGGCATACTGTGGCCCAGAGACATCTACATATATCTTCGATTAAGAATCAAAATGCGGATGCGTTGTCATCCTTGAGGACTAAGATGGAATGCCTTATCTCCAGTAAAAAGCGTCTCAGATTCTCCACACTCACCATACGAAACACAGCCGCATTAAGCTGCTATTTTACGCTGATATTTTATGAGAGCGTAGTCCTCCAAAGTCAAGGCGAATCGCTAATCTATATATACAAAATCAATCGCTGTCCGTTGGTCTCGCTTAAACTCAAAACGGCTCGACATATTTTGGTGAAATAATTTGTGTGTGTTTGAACGGCTCCTCGGATGATTTATTTCCACATTTGGACACGGTAGGTGGCGCTGTTATCAAGATCCAAAAATCACCCGTGCGAAACCGGGCCATGTCGCTAGTATTACATATAAGCTCAAATTTAAGCTTTGTTATAAACAATTTTTTTAACATTACGAGCTATCTACCGCTCCTGTTAGACTGCCGTAAAATAGATTAAGTACAGGTTAAGGGAACGTCACTATGTTTATATACATTACAGCCTACAGAAGTTCACTGCTGAACATGAAGCTCCTCATAGACTGCCTCACAGGGGAGATTTTGCCACACTTGGCAAGCGGATTGGCAACCACATTTTTTCATTATTTTAAGTTGTTTAAACTAAGTCTATAATATTTATGGAATAATATTCAAAGTATATGTCGCCAGTTTATGGTAAAATCAGATTTTTCATCAAAAACCTGGGCATTTAATTCAAAACCGAAAGAAGTAAAAATTATGACTTAATCTTTATCATTAACCTGAAAAAATCCTGTTTTTTGATCTTAAACCTGAACTTGTTTAGGTTTAAGATAAAATTTAAGCTTAGGTTAAGTTAGTTTAGGTTATCTAATTGTTTTATTTATTTAAGGAAATAGCAATCGACATTTATTTTTAAACTATAGATGTGATAGCATAAAGTAGTAATCATGTCTTATTTCTTTTCTTGATCGAAAGCCTAGGTTTTGTCATAAGCCTGCATCTTAATTAGCAACTACCGATACAGCCCCGCCATGCCACGGGTGAATTCTTGATGCTGATTATTATCAGGATCAAGAATTCACCCGTGGCACCTACCGGGTCCAATTGTAAATATAAACCATCTAGGGACCCATTCAAACATACAAAAAATTTCATTAAAATCGGTTGGATGATTTCAAAGTCTATAACAGACATAGGTAGATACATTTTTATGTTTTATATTTATACCAATATTCGATACTTGCCACGTGGTGAAGGCATAAGAGAATCCTTTATCCCTTTTCCTCCTATGGGTGTCGTAAAAGGCAAGAATATCTTACGGACATGTAACTTTATCGTATTTCTACCTCCAGAATCACCAAATTGAAACCAAGGCTTCCAATATAAGGCGGTAAAATATAACCATTTTGCATTAAGTATCCAGACCGGCAGCGGACAGCATCGTGAAAGCTGCAAGACGTCTGGTACTATCACCGCGTTCATCAATCGTCCTGCAATTGATACTCTATTCAGCATGTTTATACAATTATAAAGCGATACAACTGTCTTTACTTAGAAAATAATAGTCAGCGTAGCAGCCATCCCGATGTAGACGTGTAGGTGATGTACGTGTGACATTTTACTTGACGTACCGTGTTGAAATGCGCATTTTATCAAAGCGACTGCATCTCGTTCGTTACTCGCCGCACCACGCTAACATTCCGAGTATTGAATCCACAATAAGCGTTAGACAAACAAAGAAATTGCATCGTTTTTTTTGTGTTAAGTTTTAATACGAATTTTTTTTTTGCTATAAAATGAATCACTAATATTAAACAAACAATATAGTGATTAAAAATGTGTAATTTTTAAACGTGTATTTGAAACAAGTCTGGCAATGGAAAGTGAGTTTTCCTTTCTATCTGCGCATACAAAATGTATTCCAAATTTTTATAAATATGTGTAAATAAACTTTGCTCACGGGTTTAGTGCCCGAACGTCGCACAAGTAGGTAACCTCGTATTTGTACTCTAGCGTGATTGAGTGATAACTATTCAAATCCAAACAAACAAAATTGTATTTTTATAATATTATCACTTAAATTTATAAAATATTTGAAACTGCTAGTACTAAAGTGCAAAACGTTCGTCGATTATCCTTTACAGGTTGGATATACCACAATAAAAATTTATTAAATTAATAATTGTAGGTAAATTTTTATATAAGTTGCGCGACTACTTCAAGTATTTTTATGTTTTAATGTGGCCTGATCAAGATGATAATGGTAAAAATAATTACCGTTCTTTAATTAATTTACTTAAAATGACGTTAGTAATTCCATTAAAGACTGAAACCTCCTTCAAATTTATATTAAATTGAGTGAATTTAGAGCCGTGGTAGCTCAGATGGTTAGCGCTCGCTGTAAATATAACGCGAGAAACCCGGGTTCGATCCCCGCCGGCACCAATGAAATTGTTAATTGCAATTTTAAGTGCTGATATACCACGTGCTCGGCGGTGAAGGAAAACATCGTGAGGAAAACTGCACGTCTGAGGAATAAGAAAAAAAAATATTTCGAAGACATGTGAAATTCGCCAACACGCATTAGGGCAGCGCGGTGGACACTTCCTTGCCCTAAAACCCTCTCAGAAATGAGGGGAGGCCTGTGCCCAGCAGTGTGACGTATATAGGCTGTAACTTTACTTTTTTTTACTTTACTTGAATGAATTTTCAATATATTTCGAAATTATTTTTCAACTGTTAACTCGTTAGTCCTTATTATTAAATTCATTTTTTTAAGTTGATACTAAAGCCTACGCAGATGTGCTGTCACCCCTGAGGGCTATGATGGAATGCCTCGTTAGTAGTAAAATAGGTCTCCGTTTCTTTACACTTACAATACATAGATCGACGAGTGGGAGAAGCGCAAAAAGTTCAAAATGTCTTTTCTTATAGAATAAGAGTGACAAAGAAGCAAACAGTCCATCTCATGGCATGTGCATGCTGTGGCCATTAGACATTAAGCATCTAACTTCGATTAAAAATCAAAATGCAGATTAGTTGTCAAGCCACGTTTCGAGTACGAAAGAGAGCAGTATTAAGACGTTTCACCTAGCAAACAACCTTGAGCGTTCGGTCCTATACAATCCACGCGCTCTCGCTACAATATATCGCGTAAAAAAATACGCCCAAATTTTTGGAATAATTTCAATTAAAAAAGAAATGCGAACTTAAGAAATTAAATAAAACGTAGATAAAATAGATTTTTAAATTATCTATCCATTAGTGTAATCCTCAAATGATTCGAGTGTTGTTGCCTTTAGCAACAGATGCATGTTATCGGTAACACATAAAAACAAATTAGAACGTGGAATGTGATGATAGGATATCGAACATTAATAACGTGCTTTTAGCTATAGCTTATTTCTCATAACTAATGAGATAATAGTCTCTGAAAAACGTACTTTTGAAAGGTTTTGGTCGGGGTACCTCCTTAAGTTGTTATTTTAGTATAGTTCTTCCCCGATCTAGCCGACCCATTCGTGCTATAACTATATTAAAGCTGCATATATCTCCCATCTATAAAATACGACTACGTCTACGTTTTACAGTAAACGTCTCGTAGTCTGATCACCATACCACTTGCCAAGAGAAGCGATATCAAATACACCTAACAACATAAACGTGTTGATCGTCTTATCTTATTTTTATACGTCAATTTTAATACATAAAATAGGTTTAAGTATCCTATTAATTTCAATGGATCTAGTTACAAAAACACTATAGTAAAAATTATCCTTATCCTATAATTAGATTATTCGTCGCAAAAAAAAGATCGTCAGCTATAATAGTAATGGCAATTAAGATAATAATACGCGGCGACGATACTAAATGAGTCAATCGAGCTTTTATTTATTTACTATGATATTTTTTTTTAATTCACATGTGGTTATAAAATTGAGCAGTAAAATAACCTTGTTGCTTATATCGATTTTAAGTTACTAATTTAAGATTTAACTATTTGTGACAAAATTGGACGGGGTTGTTTATTATAACAAATATAATTTATTTAATTTCATATTGTTGTCCCCCAGACCAAAGTTCGCTCACGACGTTCGGTCCTATAGCGGGATAGGATTTATAGTTACAGAATACCAGCGTCAAATAGCAGCTTAATGCTGCTGTGTTTCGTATGGTGAGTGTTGAGAACCGGAGACCCTTTTTACTGGAAAAGAGGCATTCTATCTTAGTCCTCAAGGCTGACAACGCATCTTCATTTTGATTCGTAAAAAAGTGCACACCTTGACTACTTCTATTTCCTTCAACTATCTTTCAATAGGCCTGCTGGAAGAAATTTCTTTATGAAATAAGCTGTGCCTTTGTACATAATTTTGTTTTTACTATTTTCCTATCAAAGTATGTGTGTACATAAACTGTTAAATGAATAAATAAATAAATAATAAATAGTCATTGATGATTATTTTAAAAATCTAGAGAGAATTTAAAAATCTAAATAAGAGAGCGCTACCTAATTAATTATATACTGCTTTATTGGTCTAGTTGTCGTAGTGGTGATGGCTGATCATGTGGTGTCGGTTTCGGATCCCGGGTCAGGCCAAAAATAACATATACATAAACACTCACGCCTGTCACCCAGAGGGGTAGGCAGAGACTACAGACTTCCATATGGCACGATCCTGACACACCTCTCTCGCCTCCTTCACATCCATACACATACGCATGCATGCTCGTCGGTTAAGGGTACTCCTAATTTGGCCCGTTTTCAATAAATCGCCAATTTGGTCGATAAATTTTCGCCTAGGACGTCCCTTTCCGACTCTGCCATTCACTTCTGCAACATAAATTTTCTTTGTCACTCTTTCCTCATCCATTCTTTCCACATGACCAAACCACCGAAGCATTCCTTTCTTAATCCTGGTCACAACATCATCTTGCAAACCACACTCTTCTCTCATCACACAATTTTTCACCCTGTCATTCAGATTCAGCCCTAACATACTCCTTAACGACCGCATTTCTACTGCATTTATTCTACTCTCGTGCTTCTTCTGCCATACCCAACTTTCACTACCGTACGTTAAAGTAGGGACCAACACAGCATTGTGAATTGCCATACGTGCCTTTTTTGACACATTTTGACTCTTCACAATAGAGTGCAGGGCCCCATTTACTCTGTTTCCTGCGTTCACTCGTCGTTCTATATCCTTATCATATCTCCCATCCCTGCTAAATACGCACCCCAAATATACAAACTCATCTACTTGCTCGATCAACTCCCCTTCTATTCTTATTTCACATATCGTTTTACTTTCATCTCTTTCAAAAACCATAATTTTCGTCTTACTTGTGTTCACTTTCATACCCCTTTCTTTTAATGATCTGTTCATTAATGTAACCATCATTTGCAATTCAGCCACCGACGATGCAAGAATAACTTGATCATCGGCGTACAAAAGGCATTTGATGGTTAACTCACCCATTCTTAATCCGCATTCTTCAACTTTCAAATTTTGCAAACAACTGTCCATAAATAGGTTGAACAACCACGGGGAAGCCACACAGCCCTGTCTGACACCTTTATGGATGCCAAACCAGTCCGAGTAGACCCCCTTGATCCTAACACAAGCAATAGAGTCCCTATAAAGAGATTCCAATGCCTGTAACAAGCCAGCGCTCAACCCAAATGAGTTCAGTGTTTGCCATAGCAAATTCCTATCCACTCTGTCATAGGCCTTCTCCAAGTCCATGAACGCACAAAAAACCTTTTGGTTTTTGGCCAAAAACTTCTCCGCGATCATGCGCATGGAGAAGACTTGATCTGTACATCCCATTCCCTTTCTAAATCCCGCTTGCACATCCCAAATTTTTCCATCGGTTTCTTTCATGACCCTTTCAATTAGTACCTTGGCATACAGTTTTCCCACGATGCTAAGAAGGCTGATACCGCGGTAGTTTTTACAGTCCTGCTGCGACCCCTTTCCCTTATATACTGGGACTATCACGGCTTTGCACCAGTCTCCCGGTACCCGTTTCAGTTCCCAGCATAAATTAAACAAGGTGTGCAGCAGGCCTGCCACCACTTCCTTTCCAGCCCTTAGCATTTCGAGTGAAACTCTATCATATCCGGCAGCCTTACCTGCTTTCATGCTTTTCATTGCTTTCATTATTTCATCTATACTTATCTCGCTACCTCCTTCCTCTTCTTTCGGAGTTCCTATTTCATTCAGTTCATACGTTGTCTCCTCACTCATAAACATGCTTTCAAAATATTCCTTCCATCTCTTTAAACTCAAAACTTCATCATTCAGAATGTAGCCATTCTCATCTCTTATAGCATTCATTATAGGCTGTTTTGAACATCCCCTGGCAGTTCTTATGAGTTTCCAGAACATTTTAATATTTGCCTGGAAGTTATCCGATATTCTTCTATCATTTTTATCCGTTCTTTCTTGCTTTTTCCTTTCAACTACTTCTTTTACTCTTTTATTTAGATGTCTAAAGACTGCCTTTTTTCTTTCAAAATCATCATTCGTACCGCTAGAATTACCAGCCTTAGTTGCTAGTAAATCTAGCCATGCTCTCTTCTTTGCTTCAACTTCCGTACGTATCTCATCATCCCACCATAACGTATTATTTTTCCTTTCATTCTTTCTTTTACTAACACCACATACTTCGGTAGCTGCATCTACTAAACCTTTCTTAACATTTTGCCATACATTCTCCAAGTCTAACTCATTCATACATAATTCATCCAAACCACTTACGTTTTCTTTCAGTCTACATTTAAACTTGTTTTTCTCACCTTCATCTTGTAATCTTTCTGTTCTAATACGCTGTAACGCAGTGGTAGACACAGATGACCTATGGCGCCACCGCCTGAATAGACCATTAATTCGGCATAAAACCAAAAAATGATCCGTTCCTACGTTTGACCTCCGGTAAACCCTTGTATCCACCACTGCGCCCCTCAATCTTTCATCCACAATTATGAAATCTATCATGCTTCTATCATCACCTCTTTCCCAAGTGTACATGTGAATCCTCTTGTGGCGAAAGAAAGTGTTCGTCACAAAAAGATTCTTTTCCATACATACAGTGAGGAGGCTTTCACCATTCTCATTTATACTTTCATCACCAAACGTTCCAAATATCCTTTCATAACCAAGCCTCCTCACCCCAACTCTTCCATTAAAATCTCCTAGCATAACAACATTTTCATTTCCCTTACATTTCATCAATACCATCCTTACCATTTCCCAAAACTGCTCTCGGATATGAGTGGGCTTAGACATGTCTGGGGCTTAGACCCCTAGCACAAACAACTTCTTTAAGCCCACTTTCAATCGTATCCATAGCAGTCTTGGGCTTACACATTCATACTCTTTCACACATTGCACCATTCTTTCTGATAGGATGATACCTACTCCCTGGCATGCCCGCTCGAGCTCGTCTACACCAGACCAGTATGCGGTATACATGTCATGTGTAGTGACATCCTTCCCCTTCCGTTTCGTCTCATTTACACATAACAAATCTATTCCTCTATCATACATCAACTCGCATACTTCATCCATTTTATCATTCATTGCTCCACATACATTCAACGTAGCCAGACGGGCCTCTGCAATCCACTTTTCGCCCCTCCGGGAGACAGAACGTGACGGGTGGCGAGCCTCGTCGCCGGTTTTCCCCCCGGAGATTCTTCGCACCCCTGCCCCATTAAAGGGGCGCCGGGAACTCGGGGCCATTTCTTTAATTTGATTCCTCATGGTGCGAATAGGGTGGTATATTTAACGCCGCTACCACGGCGAGGAGCCGAGTCAAAAATAAGTGATTGGTTTTTCTGCAAGGAAATTCATAGTAGCAGCCCGTAATCAGTTAGTTGGAGGTACTTCTCCCTCATACCTCGGAAAGCGTGGAAAGCCGTTGGTTCTGATATCGTCTCATCGAACTACGATAGTGTGGGAATAGTGAGTGCACCTGCGTTTGCGCACTCGCGCACTATTTTATTTTTACAGGAAAAAGGTGACAAGTGAGCACACAGTCCACCTGATGGTAAGTGGTTACAGTGGCCCATAGACATCTCCATCCATCCTCGTTTACGAATCAAAATGAAGATGCGTTGTCAGCCTTGAGGACTAAGATAGAATGCCTCTTTTCCAGTAAAAAGGGTCTCCGGTTCTCAACACTCACCATACGAAACACAGCAGCATTAAGCTGCTATTTGACGCTGGTATTCTGTAACTATAAATCCTATCCCGCTATAGGACCGAACGTCGTGAGCGAACTTTGGTCTGGGGGACAACAATATGAAATTAAATAAATTATATTTGTTATAATAAACAACCCCGTCCAATTTTATCACAAATAGTTAAATCTTAAATTAGTAACTTAAAATCAATATAAGCAACAAGGTTATTTTACTGCTCAATTTTATAACCACATGTGAATTAAAAAAAAATATCATAGTAAATAAATAAAAGCTCGATTGACTCATTTTGTATCGTCACCGCGTATTATTATCTTAATTGCCATTACTATTATAGCTGACGATCTTTTTTTTGCGACGAATAATCTAATTATAGGATAAGGATAATTTTTACTATAGTGTTTTTGTAACTAGATCCATTGAAATTAATAGGATACTTAAACCTATTTTATGTATTAAAATTGACGTATAAAAATAAGATAAGACGATCAACACGTTTATGTTGTTAGGTGTATTTGATATCGCTTCTCTTGGCAAGTGGTATGGTGATCAGACTACGAGACGTTTACTGTAAAACGTAGACGTAGTCGTATTTTATAAATGGGAGATATATGCAGCTTTAATATAGTTATAGCACGAATGGGTCGGCTAGATCGGGGAAGAACTATACTAAAATAACAACTTAAGGAGGTACCCCGACCAAAACCTTTCAAAAGTACGTTTTTCAGAGACTATTATCTCATTAGTTATGAGAAATAAGCTATAGCTAAAAGCACGTTATTAATGTTCGATATCCTATCATCACATTCCACGTTCTAATTTGTTTTTATGTGTTACCGATAACATGCATCTGTTGCTAAAGGCAACAACACTCGAATCATTTGAGGATTACACTAATGGATAGATAATTTAAAAATCTATTTTATCTACGTTTTATTTAATTTCTTAAGTTCGCATTTCTTTTTTAATTGAAATTATTCCAAAAATTTGGGCGTATTTTTTTACGCGATATATTGTAGCGAGAGCGCGTGGATTGTATAGGACCGAACGCTCAAGGTTGTTTGCTAGGTGAAACGTCTTAATACTGCTCTCTTTCGTACTCGAAACGTGGCTTGACAACTAATCTGCATTTTGATTTTTAATCGAAGTTAGATGCTTAATGTCTAATGGCCACAGCATGCACATGCCATGAGATGGACTGTTTGCTTCTTTGTCACTCTTATTCTATAAGAAAAGACATTTTGAACTTTTTGCGCTTCTCCCACTCGTCGATCTATGTATTGTAAGTGTAAAGAAACGGAGACCTATTTTACTACTAACGAGGCATTCCATCATAGCCCTCAGGGGTGACAGCACATCTGCGTAGGCTTTAGTATCAACTTAAAAAAATGAATTTAATAATAAGGACTAACGAGTTAACAGTTGAAAAATAATTTCGAAATATATTGAAAATTCATTCAAGTAAAGTAAAAAAAAGTAAAGTTACAGCCTATATACGTCACACTGCTGGGCACAGGCCTCCCCTCATTTCTGAGAGGGTTTTAGGGCAAGGAAGTGTCCACCGCGCTGCCCTAATGCGTGTTGGCGAATTTCACATGTCTTCGAAATATTTTTTTTTCTTATTCCTCAGACGTGCAGTTTTCCTCACGATGTTTTCCTTCACCGCCGAGCACGTGGTATATCAGCACTTAAAATTGCAATTAACAATTTCATTGGTGCCGGCGGGGATCGAACCCGGGTTTCTCGCGTTATATTTACAGCGAGCGCTAACCATCTGATCTACCACGGCTCTAAATTCACTCAATTTAATATAAATTTGAAGGAGGTTTCAGTCTTTAATGGAATTACTAACGTCATTTTAAGTAAATTAATTAAAGAACGGTAATTATTTTTACCATTATCATCTTGATCAGGCCACATTAAAACATAAAAATACTTGAAGTAGTCGCGCAACTTATATAAAAATTTACCTACAATTATTAATTTAATAAATTTTTATTGTGGTATATCCAACCTGTAAAGGATAATCGACGAACGTTTTGCACTTTAGTACTAGCAGTTTCAAATATTTTATAAATTTAAGTGATAATATTATAAAAATACAATTTTGTTTGTTTGGATTTGAATAGTTATCACTCAATCACGCTAGAGTACAAATACGAGGTTACCTACTTGTGCGACGTTCGGGCACTAAACCCGTGAGCAAAGTTTATTTACACATATTTATAAAAATTTGGAATACATTTTGTAAGCGCAGATAGAAAGGAAAACTCACTTTCCATTGCCAGACTTGTTTCAAATACACGTTTAAAAATTACACATTTTAATCACTATATTGTTTGTTTAATATTAGTGATTCATTTTATAGCAAAAAAAAATTCGTATTAAAACTTAACACAAAAAAAACGATGCAATTTCTTTGTTTGTCTAACGCTTATTGTGGATTCAATACTCGGAATGTTAGCGTGGTGCGGCGAGTAACGAACGAGATGCAGTCGCTTTGATAAAATGCGCTTTCAACACGGTACGTCAAGTAAAATGTCACACGTACATCACCTACACGTCTACATCGGGATGGCTGCTACGCTGACTATTATTTTCTAAGTAAAGACAGTTGTATCGCTTTATAATTGTATAAACATGCTGAATAGAGTATCAATTGCAGGACGATTGATGAACGCGGTGATAGTACCAGACGTCTTGCAGCTTTCACGATGCTGTCCGCTGCCGGTCTGGATACTTAATGCAAAATGGTTATATTTTACCGCCTTATATTGGAAGCCTTGGTTTCAATTTGGTGATTCTGGAGGTAGAAATACGATAAAGTTACATGTCCGTAAGATATTCTTGCCTTTTACGACACCCATAGGAGGAAAAGGGATAAAGGATTCTCTTATGCCTTCACCACGTGGCAAGTATCGAATATTGGTATAAATATAAAACATAAAAATGTATCTACCTATGTCTGTTATAGACTTTGAAATCATCCAACCGATTTTAATGAAATTTTTTGTATGTTTGAATGGGTCCCTAGATGGTTTATATTTACAATTGGACCCGGTAGGTGCCACGGGTGAATTCTTGATCCTGATAATAATCAGCATCAAGAATTCACCCGTGGCATGGCGGGGCTGTATCGGTAGTTGCTAATTAAGATGCAGGCTTATGACAAAACCTAGGCTTTCGATCAAGAAAAGAAATAAGACATGATTACTACTTTATGCTATCACATCTATAGTTTAAAAATAAATGTCGATTGCTATTTCCTTAAATAAATAAAACAATTAGATAACCTAAACTAACTTAACCTAAGCTTAAATTTTATCTTAAACCTAAACAAGTTCAGGTTTAAGATCAAAAAACAGGATTTTTTCAGGTTAATGATAAAGATTAAGTCATAATTTTTACTTCTTTCGGTTTTGAATTAAATGCCCAGGTTTTTGATGAAAAATCTGATTTTACCATAATCTGGCGACATATACTTTGAATATTATTCCATAAATATTATAGACTTAGTTTAAACAACTTAAAATAATGAAAAAATGTGGTTGCCAATCCGCTTGCCAAGTGTGGCAAAATCTCCCCTGTGAGGCAGTCTATGAGGAGCTTCATGTTCAGCAGTGAACTTCTGTAGGCTGTAATGTATATAAACATAGTGACGTTCCCTTAACCTGTACTTAATCTATTTTACGGCAGTCTAACAGGAGCGGTAGATAGCTCGTAATGTTAAAAAAATTGTTTATAACAAAGCTTAAATTTGAGCTTATATGTAATACTAGCGACTGTTTTATTTATTTAAGGAAATAGCAATCGACATTTATTTTTAAACTATAGATGTGATAGCATAAAATAGTAATCATGTCTTATTTTTTTTCTTGATCAAAAGCCTAGGTTTTGTCATAAGCTTGCATCTTAATTAGCAACTACCGATACAGCCCCGCCATGCCACGGGTGAATTCTTGATTCTGATTATTATCAGGATCAAGAATTCACCCGTGGCACCTACCGGGTCCAAATGTAAATATAAACCATCTAGGGACCCATTCAAACATACAAAAAATTTCATTAAAATCGGTCTTCTGCGGCGAGTCTTGCAGAACTTAGCTCCGCCCGCATGGACAGTTTCCACGAGCTTGTCATTCATATCGTCCACTGCATTGCAATCTTCTAGGCACTGAAAGCGGTTACGTAACTCGAGCTGAAAAGTCTCGGGATTCTGGATTAGAGCACGAGGGGGACGGAGCGTTGGCTTCATTAGACGAGATCTCTCCAACTTAACGTTTAGGTTCAGTGTTCCTCTAACCGTTCGGTGATCGCTGCCGGTGTTCACCCTTGCGATCACTGAGACATCACTGAACAGTGGGCGTCTGGTCGTCATAATGAAGTCAATCTCATTTTTTGTCGAACCGTCAGGGCTCGACTAGGCCCACTTCCTGTGGGGCCGCTTCTGGAAGAAAGAGTTCGTCATAAAGAGTCCCTCTTTCTCCATAAAGTCAGCCAGCTGTTGGCCCCTACGGTTCTGTTGCCCGACTCCAAATTTCCCTAACTTCAGCTCACCGCCTTCTCTTGTTGGCCTAGTTTTGCGTTGAAGTATCCCATCAACACCGTGCAGTGGGTTTGGAGGAATGTATGGCTCCAGAAATATCCTCATACATTAACTCCTCTTCCTCATCGGGATGTGCCGAGGTTGGTGCGTAGACCTGTATGACCTTCAGCAAATACCGTTTGGTGATTCTGAGTATCAGGAACGTGACCCTCGTCGACACATCATCATCATCATCATCATCATCATTACAGCCTTTCACAAGTCCACTGCTGAACATAGGCCTCCCCCAAGTAATGCCACAAAGCACGGTCCTGAGCCACCTGCATCCATCGACTTCCTGCATGTCTTACCAGGTCGTCACTCCATCTAGTGGGGGGTCGCCCTACACTACGCCTACCGGTACGAGGCTGCCACTCGAGAACCTTTCTTCCCCATCGGTTATCGGTTCTTCGAGCTATATGGCCGGCCCATTGCCACTTCAGCTTACTAATCCGTTGGGCTATGTCGGTCACTCTGGTTTTACTGCGGATATCCTCATTTCTGACTCTATCACGCAGAGAAACTCCGAGCATAGCCCTCTCCATAGCTCGCTGAGCGACCTTAAGCGTCCTCATACGGCCAGCAGTGAAGGACCACGTCTCAGATCCATAAGTCATCACTGGCAACACGCACTGGTTGTACAATCTAGTTTTTAGAGATTGAGGTATACCTGACGAAAAGATATGTCGTAATTTCCCGAACGCTGCCCAGCCGAGTTGAATCCGTCGATTGACCTCTCGGTCGAAGTTGGACTTACCTAGTCGGACTATTTGTCCCAGGTAAACGTACTCGTCAACAACTTCGAGCATAGTGCTCCCAACAACTACCGGCATAGGTGTGACATGGACATTGAACATGATCTTTGTTTTGTCCATGTTCATCTTAAGACCTATCCGTTGGGAGGCACTATTGAGGTCATTGAGCATAGTGCTTAAGTCCTCCAGCGATTCTGCCATAAGGACTATATCGTCGGCAAATCGAAGGTGAGTGATGTACTCGCCATTGATGTCAATACCGTATCCTTTCCAGTCCAGTAGCTTGAAAACGTCTTCCAATGCAGCGGTGAAGAGTTTCGGGGATATAACGTCACCCTGTCTTACACCTCTCTGCAGTTGGATAGGTTTCGAGCTCTGGTTCTGTACTCGGATAGCCATCGTAGCCCTACTGTACAAACACTTCAGCACTTCGATATACCGACAGTCAACTTGGCACCGCTGAAGGGACTGTAGCACCGCCCAAATTTCGACGGAATCAAAGGCTTTCTCATAGTCCACATACGCCAGGCAAAGTGGCAGATTGTACTCTTCAGTCTTCTGTACAATCTGCCGCAGGGTATGTATGTGGTCTATGGTACTGAAGCCTTTTCGGAAACCGGCTTGTTCGGGAGGCTGGAAGTCGTCAAGTCTGCGTGCGAGACGATTCGTAATGACTCTCGAAAACAGCACGTAGACGCGGCTCAGAAGGGAAATCGGTCTGTAGTTCTTTAAGAGAGCGTTGTCGCCTTTCTTAAAGAACAAGACCACCGCACTTCTGCTCCACGCCTCTGGAGTAGTGCCACCATGGAGGACGGAATTGAAGAGCTTCTGAAGGACTACAAGTACCGGTGTTCCACCCGCTTTCAGAAGCTCCGCTGTAATTCCATCCTCGCCTGGGGCCCTGCCGTTTTTAAGGTGCTGGAGAGCCATTCTAATCTCGCTTAGACTGACGTCCGGGATATCATCGGAATAGTGTCGGATAAGACTTGCTCTTGGATCGTTACTCACACTTGCGTGTGGCTCCAACGATGATGTGTACAGCTGCCCATAGAACCTCTCAATCTCACTCAAAATCTCAGGTGTCCCGGAAACGATGTTGCCACACTCAGTCTTCAGCTTTGACAGTTGGCTCTTTCTGGCAGACAGATCTCTGGCAAAGACTTTGGAGCCCTGGTTCCGCTCGATCGCTTCTTTAATACGAGAAGTATTAAAGTTGCGTAAGTCTCGCCGCATGCATTTGGAGATCTGTCTGTTCAGTTGCCTGTATGCTGTCAAATCTGTTGACGATTGCAGCCTCATCTCCCGTCTAACAGCCATGAGATTAAGAGTGTGATCGGAGAGTTTTTGTGTTCTTCTGCGGCGGGTCTTGCAGAACTTAGCTCCGACCGCATGGACAGTTTCCACGAGCTTGTCGTTCATATCGTCCACTGCATTGCAATCTTCTAGGCACTGGAAGCGGTTACGTAACTCGAGCTGAAAGGTTTCGGGATTCTGGATTAGAGCACGAGGGGGACGGAGCGTTGACTTCATTAGACGAGACCTCTCCAACTTAACGTTTAGGTTCAGTGTGCCTCTAACCATTCGGTGATCGCTGCCAGTTTTCACCCTTGCGATCACTGAGACATCACTGAACAGTTGGCGTCTGGTCGTCATAATGAAGTCAATCTCATTTTTTGTCGAACCGTCGGGGCTCGACCAGGTCCACTTCCTGTGGGGCCGCTTCTGGAAGAAAGAGTTCATCATAAAGAGTCCCTCTTTCTCCATAAAGTCGGCCAGCTGCTGGCCCCTTCGGTTCCGTTGCCCTACTCCAAATTTCCCTACCTTCAGCTCACCGCTTTCTCTTGTGCCTAGTTTTGCGTTGAAGTCTCCCATCAACACCGTGTAGTGAGTTTTGGAGGAATGTATGGCTCTGGAAATATCCTCATACATTTCCTCCACCTCCTCATCGGGGTGTGCCGAGGTTGGTGCGTAAACCTGAATGACCTTCAGCGAATACCGTTTGGTGATTCTGAGTATCAGGTACGCGACCCTCGTCGACACACTCCCAATCTTTACAACGTTGTTGACGAGAGACTTGTGGACGATAAATCCGACACCTCCTTGGGACAGATGGTCGCCCTCCCGGTGATAGAACAAGTTGCCGGACTCGAGGATTGCCGTGTCCTCCCCCTCTCTTCGGACCTCGGATAATCCAATAATATGCCAGCGCAACTTGTCTACCTCTTCTTCCAGCTCCAGTATCTTCTCGTCAGTCCTCAGGGTGCGTGCGTTATATGTTGCCAGGTCGAGTCGTCGTAGGTGGCAACCGAACCTCCACCGGAGATTCTTAGCACCCCCTGCCCCGCCGTTACCATGGTCGCCACCGTAGCCAGGAATAGCGGGGCCGCCGGGGACTGGGGGCCGTCTTTTTGTGTATTTGTTCATTGGGGGGTATTTGCCGTAGTTGCCACGCTTGGCGAGCGGGTTGGCAACCGCAGTTTTTTTATTACGTCACAGTTGTCATCAGGAAGATGCTGCTGCCCATCTCCTGCCTGTCTCCCTCTGTCGCCTCTTACGACACCCACGGGAAGATATGGGGTAGTGGATATTCTTAACCGCCACTACACGGCGTCTCTCCCAGACTCGTCGTTTGGTGATTACGTGGTGGCTCGACGTACCGTTTGGTGATTCTGAGTATCAGGTACGCGACCCTCGTCGACACACTCCCAGTCTTTACAACGTTGTTGACGAGAGACTTGTGGACGATAAATCCGACACCCCCTTGGGACAGATGGTCGCCCTCCCGGTGATAGAACAAGTTGCCGGACTCGAGGATTACCGCGTCATCCCCCTCTCTTCGGAACTCAGATAATCCAATAACATGCCAGCGCAACTTGTCTACCTCTTCTTCCAGCTCCAGTATCTTCTCGTCAGTCCTCAGGGTGCGTGCGTTATACGTTGCCAGGTCGAGTCGTCATAGGTGGCAACCGAACCTCCACCGGAGATTTTTAGCACCCCCTGCCCCGCCGTTACCATGGTCGCCAGCGCAGCCAGGAATAGTGGGGCCGCTGGGGACTGAGGGCCATTTATCTCTATTAGATCTAAAGATCTAATAATATTTTATACGAATGACTTGGAGATTTTATGTAAAATAAAAAATTTATGAAATAAATTCTCTAACTAAAAGTGAAGGGAAAAATAAATTCTCTAACTAAAAGTGATCCCGCAAAAGCATGGAGATTTCTTAAAACTGTTGGTGTTGGTAAGTCACGAACGCTTTTTAGTGGAGATATGGACTTAAATATTCTTAACCAACATTTTTCTTGCCTCCTTGGATGCCTGCTTGAATGGAATTACAGCGGAGCTTCTGAAAGCGGGTGGAACACCGGTACTTGAAGTCCTTCAGAAGCTCTTCAATTCCATCCTCCATGGTGGCACTACTCCGGAGGCGTGGAGCAGAAGTGCGGTGGTCTTGTCTTTAAGAAGGGCGACAACGCTCTTTTGAAGAACTACAGACCGATTTCCCTTCTGAACCGCGTCTACGTGCTGTTTTCGAGAGTCATTACGAATCGTCTCGCACGCAGACTCGACGAATTTCAGCCTCCCGAACAAGCCGGTTTCTGAAAAGGCTTCAGTACCATAGACCACATACATACCCTGCGGCAGATTGTACAGAAGACCGAAGAGTACAATCTGCCACTTTGCCTGGCGTATGTGTAAATTTGGGCGGTGCTACAGTCCCTTCAGTGGTGCCAAGTTGACTGTCGGTATATCGAAGTGCTGAAGTGTTTGTACAGTAGGGCTACGATGGCTATCCGAGTACAGAACCAGAGTTCGAAACCTATCCAACTGCAGAGAGGTGTAAGACAGGTATCCCCGAAACTCTTCACCGCTGCGTTGGAAGACGTTTTCAAGCTACTGCACTGGAAGGGATACGGTATTAACATCAATGACGAGTACATCACTCACCTTTGATTTACCGACGATATAGTCCTTATGGCAGAATCGCTGGAGGACCTTAGCACTATGCTCAATGACCTCAATGGTGTCCCCCAACGGATAGGTCTTAAGATGAACATGGACAAAACAAAGATCATGTTTAATGTCCATGTCAAATCTATGCCGGTGGCTGTTGGGAGCACTATGCTCGAAGTTGTTGACGAGTACGTTTACCTGGTACAAATAGTCTGACTGGGTAAGTCCAACTTCGACCGAAAGGTCAATCGACGGATTCAACTCGGCTGGGCAGCGTGCAGAAAATTACGACACATCTTCTCGTCAGGTATACCACAATCTCTGAAAACTAAAGTGTACAACCAGTGCGTGTTGCCAGTGATGACTTACGGATCTGAGACGTGGTCCTTCACTGCTGGCCGTATGAGGACGCTCAAGGTCACTCAGGGAGCTATGGACAGGGCCATGCTCGAAATTTTTCTGCGTGATAGACTCAGAAATAAGGATATCCGCAGTAAAACCAGAGTGACCGACATATCCCAACGGATTTGTAAGCTGAAGTGGCAATGGGCCGGCCATATAGCTCGAAGAACCGATAACCGATGAGGAAGAATGGTTCTCGAGTGGCAGCCTTGTACTGGTGGGCGTAGTGTAGGGCGACCCCCCATTAGATGGAGTGACGACCTGGTAAGGCATGCAGGAAGTCGATGGATGCAGGTGGCTCAGGAGCGTGCTTTGTGGCATACCTTGGGGGAGGCCTATGTTCAGCAGTGGACTTGTGAAGGGCTGTAATTATGATGATGATGATGAGATCCTTAGATTACCCCTGGTATTTCTCTCTGTCTATTCGTGAAGTTTCATCACAATTGGTTCAGCAAATTCGGAAGATTAGTCCGATCAGACAGACAGACATAAACTTTACAAGTGTTTGTTCATGTTTAAATGACTTGCAAATAACCACCCGAGCTCAGAAAAGGCAGTTGTTTTGATATAACATTACACACTTTTATTTTATTTAGATTGACTTATTAAATTATTAAGATTGAGAGCTTAAATTAAGTTATTAAATGTTGGGTTAACTGGTGGGCTCATGCTTCCATTTCATCATTATTAATCAAGCATAGATTTAAGCGTCTATGGGCTACTATGCGGTAGAATGTGCACTTGTTTATCACTATTCTATAAAACCTGGTTTGAGTAAAGCAACTCTAGTAGCCATGATAATCAGTTAATGAATATAAAAACACCGGTTGCTAAAGATTACTTACATATATCAGCGGTCAATGAAACACAATTTTTAATTAATATTGAAAGTGATGATGTTGAAATTGCTGGAAAGTTCAATGGCGAAATTATAGGTGATCGAAGAGTATACATAAGTCACAATTACGGAAATCAATAAAATAATTACCTTGTTTTATTGTTATTCCTAACCTAAAAATAAAATAAAAGAATAATGAGCAGATTTAAATATAAAAAAATTTGCCTAATTATGATAACTTATATATGTTTCTACAAAAAAAATTGTTTAAAAAATAAATAAATAATGAAATGTCGCATCTGAATATTAAGCTATTAAGTACTGGTACTAGAGACGACATTGCATTCAGCTACTCTGTTCCACTCAACTGCGGTGCATACACCGCACTTAAACCAATCACTCACTAGGTGCTTGTAGAGTTGTCACGTGTTGTGTATATTTAAAAAAAATCTTTTGATAAAAATATGCCGTCGTGTGTACTTAGATATTACACAAATAATTCACGAAATGTGAATAAAAACCAACGAATTACTTTCATCAGTTAATAAGATACTTACTTAATCAATAAAAAAATACTACAGATTATTAATAAAACAAATTATTCCTAAGACGCCATCTCGTGTCATGGAATATAGATTATGTTCAGATGCGACATTTCTGTGGATACTAAACAATAGGACGAACATATTATCATACACATTTTTTGGTAGAAACGTATAAAAGTTGTCATAATTAGGCAATTTTTTATATTTAAATCTGCTCATTATTCCTTTATTTTATCCTTAGGTTTCCACATCAAAGTCAAAGTGGAATTAATTCGTCCATGTTTAACTCAGGCGCGCCCAGCATTTATGAACATTCCTTATTCTAATTTAAATAAATATATTTTTAATTTAAATGTTATGTTAATAATTTTTGTTAAACATACATTTAGATGTTTTTTTATATTTGGCATAGATAACTTTTAAAATATTCAGATAAAAATATCATTACAATGTAATTGTGATATAATATTATGTAATATTATATTAAATAAGCAAATATGATCTACAAAATAAATGACAAAATTTAAATATTTTTCTCGATAAAATTTACCTATTTAACAATACCATTTACATACATAGGTTTACATACCGTAGGTAATACATCCGTATTACCTACGGATCACTCTACCTATGTTTGTCCTATGCTAAAAAAACCAACCGCGCGAACACGGAGTAGCGCACATTTTTTGTTTGAGATAGCTGTTCTAGTACGTAAGTACACATTACTTTAATGCATCTGAACAAATTAATTTCATAATCTATATTCCATGACACGAAATGGCGTCTTAGGAATAATTTGTTTTATTATTAATCTATAATACTTTTTTATTGATCTTATCTTATTAACCGATGAAAAGTAATTCCTTGGTTTTTACTGGCATTTCTTGAATTATTTGTGCAATATCTAAGTACACACGACGGCATATATTTATCAAGAGATATTTTTAAATCAACACAACACGTTACAACTGTAAGAGCGCCTAGCGCATAGTGAGTGACTGAAAGTGCGGTGTAAGCACAGCAGTTGAATGGAACAGAGTAGCTGAATGCAGTGTCGCCTCAAGTACGTAGTACATAATAGCTCAATGTACACAATAAAAAAAATATTGACTAGTTGTTATTATTGTTACGATTCGTCGGTTTAGACAGGCATAGGTCTCATATCATACAGCCGAGGTTGACATGTATTTTATTCAGAAATCTCTTCTAAATATTATACTAATGCATTTTTTAAGAATCCCCTCTATGCTTTAATTACCCTATACAAACATATATGAAATTATATTGACTAGTTGTTGTTGTTACGATTTGACAATTAGGCGTTTTATATCATACAGCATAGTATTTTTTTAAACTGGAATTTATTTAATTCCGGACTTCCTGCAGTAGTATTACCGAAAAAAATTTTTCAGGATTTTAAACTCTATATTTTTATATATGTTGCATTTGTAGACGCAAGAAAAAAAGTCAACTAAAACTTGCTTGGGTGTTCGCCATTGTCGTTTAAAGATAAAAGTTTGGAAACTAGTTCTTCCGTAATAAATGTGGGTGACATTTACAAACACAGATAACACCCCAATAGATTCCGCAGACAGGGCCACACATGCGCGCAACACATACTTGCTGTAGCTAGCATATGAAGTGACGCTAAGAATCACGATATCATTATCGACCAAAATGTGACCCGTAGGCACGTCCGAGTTTTTGAAAATTTAAAAATAATTTTGTCATCAAAATACATTACAAATGGCTTCCTATGCAGTGAAATAGTGTGGCAAGTCGGCTAAGATATCCAGTTATCAAAAAGATAGCATAATATTTCATCGGTAAGTAAATTCTATTCTTATCACGTTAACCTATTTCAAATGCACCGGAGTTCAACTTACACCGGAATATAATGTTGCAAAGTGATATCAATTGAGCACCCGTTGATGTCTTTTTGAAATGTCCCTTTCACTCATTACGTAAATCAAAATAGTTGTTTTTGTCTAACGACAGCACATGTATCGATAGTGTCGTGATTTGTAATTCGATATTTGTTTGGTCATCGTTTACTTTTTTTATAGTCATTATTTTATACATATATTGGCGTATAATTGTGGTATCTATATGTTATAGGTTTCCTAAATGCCCCGAAAGGAAAAGTGGATCAGGGCTACTCGTCGGTGGTTTCCCACCAAAAATATTGTGCTATGTTCAAGATACTTCACAGAAGACAATCTTCATATTATGAAAAACCGTAGAAGTCTGTTGAATTCCGCTATACCAACTCTATACTTGCCTGTTTTAGTATGGACCTTTACATTTTTTTTAAAGTATAATACCAATATTGATTACACAATAAGTAACAGCATTAAGTGGTTGATTGAAACGAGATATTCTAATATTTAGGCGAATGTTACACGTAGAAATTAAATTATTTTTAACGGATTTATAAACCATAAAACAAGTGAAAGTTATAATGCGATTATTGTTATTCTAGTGTTACATGAATTTCAGTAATATCCTATTATTATTATTAAGTACATCTAAATTTGAAACACTTAGCGTATGGTTTTTTTAATTAATAATACTACTTTTAGGTACAACACTTGGCAAAATACCTGTCACCACCGAAAGGACATACCTGAGCACTCACAAAGGATTCACACCATTTTGTTAGTGAGATAATAGACCTACATCTCGCTGACAATGAAACTATGGTCAGTTTTGGTGTGCAGTCACTATTCACATGCCTATCTATTGAAGACTGCTTCTCAATTGTAACTAGGAAGCTACAAGAAAACAACATGCCTGCAGAATATGCAGTACTACTCGAACACTGCTTCATATCTGGCTATCTATTGCAGAAGGAAGAGTTTTTCAAGCAAGTTGATGGTGTGAAGATGGGCTCACCTGTATTTCCTATAGTCATCGACATATATCATGGAGGAATTTGAGGAGAAACCCTTCCTACTGCTCCTATAAATCCAAGATTCTAATAGCGGTACGTAGACGACACTTTCACAATTTTACCATCTGACAAAGCAACTGCATTTTTAGACCACCTTAACTACATAAACTTTAAAATATAAATCACGATGGAGTTAGAAGCAAATAATACTTTAGCTTTCCTAGATGTTTCAGTCATCCGAAATACTGATAACACTATTGGTCATACTATGTATAGGAAAAAGGCCTATACCAACCGATATTTAAATGGTGAATCTCACCATTATTCTTCATAGTTTGCCACTGTGGGTAAATATTTGTTTCAGAGAGCACAAGGGATCTGTAACAGAGTATATCTGGCCGCCGAGCTTCAGCACATGTCAAGCACGTATTGGGAGACAACAAGCTTTGGGTCCCAAGCCTACATCACAGCGACCGAGTGAAGCCGGCCACAATCGGTGGATGGGTGCTGCTATCTGCTTGGGATCCTGTAATTAACAAAATCTATCCAAACCCAAGCATACCATTGCAAGACTTCAAGATACTGTAAGCTTGTTTTATGTTGATCAATATTCGAAAACTAAAAACTAAACTAAAACTAGTTAAAGATAGCCGGGCTAACTATGATATTGAGACGTCAAACATCTCAGCCCCCCACCCGTGACCATAAGTTAATTAAACGCGATAAAATCCATATAAATATATAGTTTTATTCAATGTGTAGTGTTCGCGTAAATTTAAGAAATCATTAGATTACATGTACAAATATATATATATATATATATATATATATATATATATATATATATATATATATATATATATATATATATATATATCAACGTCCCAATCCTGCCCCATCAACTATGGTTCGGAGCATTCTAAGTTCAACCTTGAATTATCCAATCGCAGCGTATTTGACACGTCCCCCGTAACTCGAAATTTGGTGAAATCGAAACAGAACAAACATTCCACGATGCAGTATCTATTAGGGTAGTAATCCGTGCTTACAAACAAGTGCTCTAGTAAGCCTTAAGTGACGTTTAGAAACTAGAGCTCCAGTTAGCATTGTAGGTGAAGTTTTGAAACTATTGCTCTAGTTAGCATTGTAGATGAAGTTTGAAAACTAGTGTTCTAGTAAGCGTTGTAGGTGAAGTTTGAAAACTAGTGATCCAGTAAGCTTTTTAGGTAAAGTTTGGAAACTAGTGCTCCAGTAAGCAGTGTAGGTGAAATTTGGAAACTAGTGCTCTAATAAACATTGTAGGTGAAGTTTGGAAACGACATGGACATAACAAAAGTCATGTTTAAAATCCATGCGACATCTATACCGGTAGTTGTTGGGAGTATTACGTTTGAAGATACTACTAGGACACATAATGCGACTAAGTAAGTCCGATTCCAACCGAGAGGTCAATCGAAGAATTCAACTCGGCTGGGTAGCGTTCGGGAGGTTGCGACACATCTTCTCGTCAGGCATACCGCAAAACTTCAAAACAAGATTGTACAACCAGTGTGACCTGGCCTTTCACTGCTGGCTGTATGAGGAAGCTCAAGATACCGCTCAACGAACTACGGAGCGACTTTTCCCTGCGTGGTAGACTTAAAAATGAGGGTTAGTAAGCTTAACAGATAACGAGCCGGCAATATAGCTAGAAAAACCGAAAACCGATGAAAAGAAAGGTTCTCTAGCGGCGCGGCAGCCTCGTAACAGTACGCGAAGTGTAGGGTGGCCCTATACTAGATGGAGTGACGACCTGGTAAGACATGCAAGAAGTTGAGGAATGCAGGTGGTTCAGGGCCGCGCTTTGTGGCATTCTTGTGATGGACTGTAGTTAATGAATTAATTATTTGAAATAAGCTACAACCAAAAAATTACACCGACAAGATAACATTTTTAGTGTAGTTTTGGTTTCACGACATCCTGTTACCCACTACAGCTCCTACCTGTTACCTACAAACAGAAACCAGAAACGACAAAAAGCACCGGATCACTCCGTGAGGTGGTTTGGTTTTCAACAATTATTTATCTGCGATATTAAATCTGGTACCTATTTAAAATGATCAATTATCTGAATCCTAGTCTGAGATAACACTAATTTAAGCATTATGTAGGTAGATACATATTTAAGAGGATTTTATTCGACTTAAAATATTTATAAAGCGGAAGGATTTCGATTGTACAGTATCTATCCTGTTAACTGCCGCCTCTGCATCGAGGCTACAAACGGTTGTTGACCCAGGAACAGCAAGGATACTAAGGTCACTAACTGCAATACTGCGGCTCAATTCACACGCTGAATCACTTCGCTCATAGTTTGCAATATAAAAACTTCGTTTGAGTTTAATGTGAGAAAATAAAATACCAACGTCTGCCTTACTATATTTTGACAATTATTTACATCAAAAGCGAAAATCATTTTATCTATGTAAGCTTTCAATTTTAGTATTCAAAAACACAAAAGTCTTAATAAAATGATGATGAATATTCTATTAATTTTAGGAAAAAGCACCACCTAGTAATATCAGTTTGTGGACTTAATATATAATTTAATTTGTTTTCATTGTACATAATTATTTAAAAAAAATCACGCTGGTTTTCTCGTTTGCAGAAGTTTAAAACGAACAAACACAAATGACTATCAATAAGTACCTATTACCTATTGAATGTCATTTATATATTTTTATGTTTTTTTTTTGTTTAGTGTTTCTTATATACTGTTAACAAATTTACCGAAATAAATGCATTATGTATTTATTTCTTTATTTATTGCATTGAAGTAATATGTACTTACGTACTAGAAAAACTATTACAAACAAAAAATGTGCGCTATTCTGTATTCGCGCGGTTGGTTTTTTATCATAGAATAAACATAGGTGGAATGATCAGTTGGTAATAATAGATTGTATTGTTAAATAGGTAAAGGTTTATCGAGTATAATTTTTAAATTTTGTCATTTATTTTGTATATTATATTTGATTATTTAATATAATATTACACAATATTATATAACAATTACATTTTAATGATATTTTTATCTAAATATTTTAAAAGGTTACTATGTCAAATATAAAAAAAACATCTAAATGTATGTTTAACAAAACTTATTAATATAACATTTAAATTACAAATATAAGAGTAGTTCATAAATGCTGGGCACGCGAGATTTAAAAATGGATGGATTTATTTAACTTCGACTTTGATGTGGAAACCTAACAATAAAATAAAAGAACAATGAGCAGATTTAAATATAAAAAATAAGCCTAATTATAATATATGTTTCCACAAAAATGTGCATAATAATATTTTTGTCCTATACTGAGTACCCACAGAAAAGTCACATCTGATCAAATGAATAATCTATGTTCCATGACACGAGATGGCGTCTTAGGAACAATTTGTTTTATTATTAATTTATAATACTTTTTTATCGATTAAGTATCTTATTAACCGATTAAAAGTTATTCCTTGGTATTTGCTAACATGACTTGAATTATTTGTGCATTATCTAAAAACACACCAAGGCAAATTTTGTCGAGAATGTTTTTAAACATAATTAATCGACACGTGTCAACTCACTAGTGCCTAGCGAGTAACTGAGTTAAGTGCGGCGGTAACGCTGCAAACCGCAATTGAATGGTACAGCGTAACTAAATGCAATGTCGCCTCCTTCTAGTACGTAGTACATAACAACTCAATGATTTATTCCAATCTCTTTAATGCAAATTATGCTGTACCATTCTATCAAAATATTCTTGAAATAAAGAGTACTATTTTATCTAAATTTATTTAAATAATGAGTAGAGAAAGAACGAAACGAACGAAGAAAGAAACGGGAAGAAAGATAAACAACCAACAACCTTAAAAACCACAACGCTAGAACTTGTATTGGAGTAAATACTTGAAGTCATGTGGACCACAGACACCTGCATCTATCATTGATTGGGAATCAAAAGTTGTCTATGGGAACTAAGATAGATTACTTCGTTACACGTCACTAACCATACAAAACACAACACAGCAGTTCTATGCTTCTAATATAGACACTGAATAATTAATCATATTAAATAACTAGCTTTTAAAACGGCTTCGTCTGCCTAGAACTCAAATAAAAACCTCGAGATCTATTTCATTCAAGATCAATTTTTTGCTACTATTTCGAAAGCTTGCCTATAGCTTTCGAAATAATATAGGAAAATATTTTAAAAAGAAGAAGATACATATTATTGTTACCTAAAAAACTTATCGTCTTATTCTTTAGTCATAGTTTTCTTGTAGAAAATACTAAAGTAAAAGGAAATTGCAAATCAGAAGAGTTTTCTCAAAACATTTACATATATTTTTATGATTACGCGATAACCATTAAAAACTGTTTGTTTTACAATTTTTTTTAATTTTTTAAGAAGTCTTCTATTTTAATGACTAAAATATAGACTGGATCACTTCATACAATCTATGTCTATGTGACAGTGTATGTTGGTTAATGATTTCTTGTAGCTTAAATGGTATGCTATTCAGATTTTAAAATTCCAGATATATTTAGATTTGTTTTACTGTAGGAGTGTCATAAGCTAATTTTTATAGTATACTAGCGATGTACCCCGACTTCGCACGGGTAATATTTTACAACAGCCCCACCTAACTTGTTTTTCTTTTATAACATTGCGTGACAAACGAGCACACAGATCACCTGAGTAAATGGATGCTGTGACCCATAGACATCCACATTTATCCCCAATAAGAAATCAAAATGCAAATGCGTTGTCACACCTGAGGACTAAGATGGAATGCCTCTATGGTAATGGTTTTCTACACTCACCATATGAAACATAGTAGCATTACGCTGCTACTTTACGCTGGTATTCTGTGAGAGCGTGGTCTTCCCCGCTCGAGCCAACCCATTCAATAATATGTTTAGTAATAATATAATGTAGCTGCAGCGTGGCTCCACAACGTAAAATGGTAAGACCTATTCTAACTATATCTATAACTTTCGCAGATGTGCAAGCATCACATGATAAAGTTTTACCGCAATCTGATGATCGCTATCGGTAGCGCATGAAATACGAACAAGCAAACATATTTTATATATTGGATAATATAGTATTTAATAATAATAATTCACTGTCTAAATTATTCAATAGTGACACGGAAGTCCCTTTTTCTCTTTAGAGTGGGGGATTCAACAGATTCTCACCTCACCTTCATTCTTCAGCCTTCGTTCTTTTTCAAGCGAAACTATTATAGCTTATTTTAGTGATTACTACTACTATTCCATAAATGATAAATAAGTAAAACAAGTACATGTGTCAATCCAAATAACATAAATGAAAATTAGTTCGAAGTTTCTCCAGGTAACAACAATCGCAGGTGCAAATTATATCAATGTATATTGCGGTCTATGGTTAAGCGTTGTACTATTACGTTAGCATTGTATATAAAAGTAATAAAAAAATCAAAGCTAAATTTTGTTAAATATATGTCTGAAATAAATATATAAAACAGAAATGTATATTATTCCAGAGCTTAATAAGTACAAAACAAATGAGAACGTGATCTTCGCTGCGGGTTATTGCTTCTCTAACGCGGATGGTGCGCTCAGAACACGAAGCAACACTCGCACAACTGCGAAACGAGATGTTCACATTCAGATATAATGTGCAATTCAATTTGAAGAACAAGTCTCAGTACAATATTTTTTAACGTAAACTTCACATGCTTTGCACTAAACGCATTTTAGAATATAAATATATACACATCAAAAACGTTTGTGATCACGAGCAAAAGCTGACATGTTTTTTAAATTTTACTTTATCAAGAAAAATTGTTTACGTTATATCTTTTTTTTTAAATAGAAATATACTGTTTGAAATCAAAAAATAATACTATTTTTATTTTTTGATAATAAAAATTGAGTTATTCAATCCTAATGTAGTGTAGTAATAAAGAAAATTGATGAAAAGCAAAAGATTGTTAAACCAAACTTATACAACATTTTACTCGTATTAATATACAGAAGGTTTTTATTTATCACCATCTATCTTCATCACATCCTTGTTCTCTAAGATAATGGAGTCCATTATTAACAGCCAGCTCATGCGGTACGTAGAAGAGTACCAGCTTATTAGTTACTGCCTGCTTATGGTTTGCGTCGAGATCGCTCAGCTGGTGATCTTCTTGTTTATCTAATACTCCAATGGGCGCAGGCGATTGAGTTCAAGGTGGAGGCTTTGGCGGTTAATTTGGACATAACGAAGCCCTTCAATCGGATTTGACAAAAAGCGCTTCTCTCAAAGCTTCCATCCCATAGGCTTCCTGAGATATTGTGCGCTGTTTTTTCTGCATGTCAATGATATGTTGCAAACTGATAACATTCATTGCTATGCGGATGACAGCACTGATGATGCATTATACACCGGCCGTGCCAATATTTCTCGGGAAAACGTCAACGAGTACAGGGACAAACTTGTGTCTGAAGTCAAGACATTGTTGACAAAGTTTCGAATTGGGGACTACTAAATTTAGTCTAGTTCAATCCCCAGAAGAAGAATAACGTACAGTTTCGTGGTCCCTTAATAGAGAATGCCAAACTGGTCTCTAAAAAGTTCGGCGTGCTGAGAGAGCTGGACAGAATTTCGTACCGGCACACATCTTGCAACTTTATAAGGCCCAGGTTCGGTCTCACATGGAAAATTCCCATCTCTGGGCTGGGGCTCCTCAGTGCCAACTCCATTCATTTGATCGCATACAGCGCTCAAATGAAAGCGCGTTGTTCAAACAGTCTGCGACCGAGTACTTTCTGATCTACTTGACTCACTGGTGCTGCGAATAAATGTTGCACCTCTTTGTTTATTCTATCGTGTTTACCACGGGGAGTGCTCAGAGGAATTATTAGGACTAATTACAGCCGCTCTATTTCACCATCACACATCGCGACAGAATTCGAGAAACCATCCTTAATACCCGGATGATTGGCGGTCCACTACTGTGCGATTTATAAGAAGTTTCCTTCCTCGCACAACTTACTTGTGGAATCGACTACCACAAGCGATTTTTCAAGACAGATACGACGAAGAGACCTTCACGAAAAGAACCTACCCTTTTTAAAGACCGGCAACGCATCTGCATTCTCCTGGTGTTGCAGTTGTTCTTTGGCGGCGGTATTCACTTACCATCAGCTGAGCCGCATGCGTGTTTGCCCCCTCTTAAATAAGAAAATTGAATACAGTATAAATCCTCATCTGCCTTATTCGGAGATCCTCCTGGGAATGCTGAGGATCAAGTTATTTAACATTTCTTGCAGTAACCTGTCCCATTTTTGAATAGCTTCCCTGATCTCTGGCACTATCTAGGATGGTGGCTGACGGTTCCAAACAGCCACTTAAGAGCATCCCATGCGTAATTGGGTTTAAGTCAGGCAAGCTGGCAAGCCAGTCTAACCTTGTGATGTCTTATTCTCGGAGAGCAACACAGACTCGCTAAGCTCGATATGCAGGCACATTACGATGATAATGGCAACAATTCGTACCGGTCGATGAACCGGTACAAATTGTTGCCATTTCTTACTCGGATTGGTCTGACAATTCCATTAATAGCAACTGTTTTGTACCTATCTTCCGTCATGAAGCCTCGATACGGGATCAAAGATGTTCTAGCTTCAATCATAATTCAACCCCAAAAGGACAACAGGTTCTGGTGGCCTTTATGAGTCTCTTCACAACTTACTGGCTAGTTTACAGTACCAGGTCACAGAATAAATAATGGTACTAGGTACAGAAGTTGCACTCCTTTGATGTCGACTGCTTACCGACGTTTAATAGCCTACATAATTATTGTTAATCAGATAAATCGCACACGCAAGCTAAATAAAACTTTATCGCTGCGCGCTAGTGTCCATATTACTTTGCATCTTTTTTGTCACAGCGGACTTTCCGTGGTTATTAAGGAACTTCAATAGAAAGTAAAAAAATATATTGCGAAATGTTAATTATGTTACTTAGGTGAAGTACTAACTAATACTCTGACTATGATTGATTATATATACCATACTTTCGCCCATATGTGAGTTCTGCGATGCCTAACGCATGCAAATTGCAACGTCATTCGTCGGTAATCATAACGCTTGGGAGAAATAGGTAGATAGAAGGAAGGCGAAGATGGGCGCGCTCCGCTCGTACCTGGTTACCGCCTGCGTCACGTGCCGAGACCACACTCTGTGTGCGGTGGCCGTGGAGGGGGTGTAGGCTTCTACTTCAAAAAGGGAATCAATGCCCGAACAATATCTACTCCTCACCACAACTGTGTAGAAGAGATGTGGCTAGCCCTGCATATAAACTCAAAAAAAAAATTGTGATAGGCACGGCTTACCGCCCACCATGGCTTAGCGTTGAATTATTTCTTGATGCTATAACTGACAGCCTTAGCACATTTTCGCACATTTATGTTCTGATTTTGGGTGATTTTAATATTAATTTAATTGACACAGAAGATGTGAAGACCAAGCGTTTTATGGAATTTATAAATTATTTTAATATTAAACAATTAATAGATAAGCCAACACATTTTATCGAAACTAGTCAAACTCTAATAGATGTTATCTGTACTGATGCGCCAATACGAAATATCACAATTGATCATATAGCTGACTTAGGTAATCATGCCTTTCTTACGTGCGAGTTACATTTTAAAATAGACAAAATACTACCTCGGACGCTAGTATATCGCCCCCTAAATGATATCCTACTTGATTATTTTGAACGAGACCTCCAGATAATTCCATGGGATGTGATCAGTTGTACCGATAATGTCAATGAAATGGTACACTTATTTAATCGCTATATCCTAAATTTATTTGACTTGCATTCACCTATTAAAACAGTTATACTTAAGGATCGCCCTTGCCCCTGGATAACCAAAACCATAAAATTAATGATGAGCTTACGCGATGAAGCACGCAACAAATATCGATGTTCGCAGTCGCCCAGTCATAAAAATTATTATAAACAATTAAAACATCAAGTAAATGTCGCACTATACCACGAGAAAAAAGCATATTACAAAGTGTTCATTAATAATAATATCAGCAATCCAAAGAAGCTATGGTCAAATTTGAAGGCGTACTTGTTACCACCGAAAAACGAATACGACCTACCGCCACATTTATTGGATCCTGATACAATTAATTTACATTTTTCAAATATACCAGGTTCCTATAACGTAACTATATCGGATCTTACATATTTTGAATTTAATAGATTTACATCTAAAACTTTTTTGCTGAAACCGGTATCTCAAGATATTACTTTGAATATAATTAAAAAACTAAAATCTAATGCACTGGGAGTTGATGGTATTAACCTAGATATGTTATTAATGACCCTCCCACAAAGTCTTGAAACTGTTACCGCTTTGATTAACCTATCGATAACTACAAGTACATTCCCTGACATCTGGAAACTAGCCTTAATACGTCCTCTTCCAAAAAATGCTAATCCTGCTGCCGTGACAGACTTACGGCCCATAAGTTTGCTACCCTGTATATCTAAATATTAGAAAAAGTTGTGTATCAACAATTAATTTCATATCTAGAAAATAATGCTATACTGCCTGATCTTCAATCGGGTTTCAGAAAGGGACGAAGTTCTGCTACTGCCCTATCTGATGTAGTAGGTAATATATTGGAGGCCCAAGATACAGGTCAGGGGACTATACTCGTCCTATTAGATTATTCTAGGGCTTTTGATACCATAAATACATCTTTACTTTTGTCCAAAATGTCGTTTTACGGATTTGACCCCAGGAATATAAAATGGTTTCACAGTTACCTTAGTGGACGTTCACAGCAAATTACAATTCAATTAAATGGTCAAAACTGTGTATCTTCTCCGCAGCGGATCACGCGTGGTGTTCCTCAAGGATCGATTTTGGGTCCCGTACTTTTCGCGTTATATACATCAGACATTAGTAATTGTTTCCAATATTGTAAATATCACTTATTTGCAGATGACACACAGCTTTATAAGTCTTTTAAGCCTAGTCATACTACAGAAGCTATTAATGAACTCAATGAGGATTTGGATAAAGTAGTAAAGTGGTCAGAAAGAAACTGTTTAGTGTTGAATCCATCAAAGACAAAGTTTTTAATTTGCGGAACGAAACAAATTTGTCCCAACACTGTATATAAAAGGCACGGTATTAGAAAGAGTCGATATGGCACGTAATCTAGGAATCATAATTAGCCCTGATCTCAGATTTCAAGATTATATCAATAACATTGTCAAGAACTGTTTTTATAGGTTAAAAATCCTGTACAGAATGCGTGAACACTTAAGTATAGAATTACGAAAAAGACTATCGGACACCCTAGTACTATTAAAATTTAATTATGCTGATACGGTTTATGGGCCTTGTTTACTGTCACGTACCGCACACCTTATTCAACGGGTCCAAAATGCTTGTGCAGGGATTTGCTTGGATGTACCACCAAGAGGTCACGTAAGCCCATTTCTTGACGACAATAATATCCTTAAAATGGCTGCCAGACGCAAACTTCACTTAGCTTGTGCACTTTTTGGCGTCATAAAGACAAAAAACCCAAAGTATCTTTTTAGTAAGTTAGACTGGTCTCGCGAGCATGGCAAGTATCTCACCCGCGCTTCATCCTATAATAGGCTCAGTAATCCGCGACATTATTTTTCAGCATTTCGAGGTTGTTATAAGTACGCAGCCTCCCATTGTTGGAATAATCTACCTCCTCCACTGCGTGACCTAAACACATTACACGTTTAGAAAGCACTTAAAATATCTCCTAATAAACGAACAGAAGGGCATACAATAAATAGGAGTATTGTTAAAGAGGTTAGACGTTAGCTACTGATATTCTGTTTACATATTACTTATTATGCTATTACATTATATTATTATTTCAAAAAGTCAATTAAACGTATGTATCTATGTATATGTATTTATGTATGTATGTGTAGGTATATTGTGTGTATATATATATATATATATATATATATATATATATATATATATATATATATATATATATATATATATATAATATACACTGTTAAATTAAATTATTGCACTTACTAATGTTCCCGTCACGTCTCACGTAGCGTTCAGCAACTTACGTTCAGCACAACTATACAATACGTATTTTCCATTTTGTTATTAACATTCATCAGTTGTTATTATCATATGTATCTACTACTACTCGCTTAATGTCAACACTTTCGGCACGGTCTCCGTAGGACCGTATGGGGCCGACTGAAAATCAGCGTCGCTATCCCGCGGCTTATGCTGAGGCGGTCCCTTCCGCCACTTCATCTGTTTCGATTATTAATTTTATCCTCTACTTTTTTTTTGTTTATAAATTTCTTGTGTTTTTTATTTCGTTTATTTTATTCTTATTCGTCTTCATTTTGTTTATTAATTTGTATTGTAATCTGAAGTGTCGGAATAAATGTCTTTATGTCTTTATGTCTTTATAGTGTAAACAACAAATAAACCTGAAATACGATTTCTAACAGAAATGTGATCTATTCTATTTAGTTAAAAATCTTGTTAGTATACAAAGTTTTAATTTCAGTATTTTGTGTTATTATAACTCCAAAATATTTTAATTACAAAAGACAAGTATAGGTATGTAAGTAAATACTTGGATAGTGAAGTAAAATTTAACTAATTTTTGTAATGAAGTACTTAGGTATTTCTTCTGTAGACCAAATGATTACTTAATTCTTTTTGCTGTGAGTACCTATCTAACAAAAAACTTAAATAAATTCACCTTTCATAACTTCCTTCTAAAATTCTTCGGTAAACCTTTTGTTGGTCATTTCATTTAGTATCCATCTAATTAACAGTTATGGTATAGGAACGACGTTTTATATATATATATATATATATATATATATATATATATATATATATATTCTTTAGGGTCCCACATATATGCAATAAATGAAACCATATACTTGTTATCGCCTTTGCTGACGATATACAAAAAATGAACGTAATCGGTCCAGTAATTAGGTCAAAAAGTAGAGTTTTAATTTTAAGCAAATTTGAACACTCTATAGAATTGGGTCACTAAGTCAATGATTCAATGAACTTGAATGAACCCTTGAACATTAAAAAGCGACGTTGCCACGCAGTGCAAACTATTGGTATTGCGACATATCGAGAGCGGTGTCTTTTGTCGGCGTGCCACCCGCGTGCAACGTTGTCACTCTTCCAAGGGGTCAAGGTACGTTGTCTAAACAGAGTGTTCACTTTTACTGAATTTATTTTAATATTTATTTTGTTTGAAAATTTCACTTTTTTATTTTACGGGTTTTAATTTAATATTTAATTTTTCTACACTTCTACGGACTAGTATTACTTGTGGTTTCCTTTATTGCATATATGTAGGACCCATTCTGTATATATATATATATATATATATATATATATATATATATATATATATATATATATATATATATATATATATATATATATATATATAATCATTAAAACTTTTACAACTACTTTTACCTACAATTAAATATACTAAACACTAAACAAAAACTATTTCAACAAGTATTTACATAAAACTATTTACGTAAACAGCGTTAAAAAACTCTAACATTCAATTGCGTCCAACGCGCTAGCCCTGACTGCGTTATTTCTCCCAGGCGCGTCGCGATTTTAGGCCTGACCAGGTGTAGTACTCCATTTACATTAAGTACACTAACTTTGTGAGAAACGAGCCTATTATAGAGGTCATGTTAAAAACTTGAGTTACAGGTCACCAGCCCCCACTCGCGGATAGATTTATATTTAACCACTTGTTTTATTAATCCAGTAATACAGAGTAAAAGATCATCAAATATATCATGAGAGTTATAAAAAGCTATATTGTAAGGCGAATTGTAGAACCCATTCGCTGGATTCAATAGATACGTTGAATAAAACTAAATTTACGGATTTTATGGCGTTTATTTAACTGATTTTACTTATTTTTAATTCCCGACGTTTCCGGTGCTTTACAGCACCCATGGTCACGGGTGGGGGGGACTGAGATGTTTGACGCCTCAATGTTATAGTTAGCCCGGCTATCTTCAGTTTTTTAATATTAATTTTTCGGTCCAATTTACGCAAAATGAGCTTAGATTATCTTGAAGTCTTGCAGTGGTATGCTTGGGTTTGGGTATAATTTTGTTAATTATAGGATTCCAAGCAGATGGCAGCACCCATCCATCCTCTCTATTGAAATAAGGATGTTTTTTAATTTCAATAGCCACGCGTATCATCCTTGGTAGGAATCGGTGTTCTTTTGCGAGGATTTGTGGTTTATTAAATCTGATGTAATGGTGGGGACGATCTTGAACATGATCACAGACTGCAGACTTCCCGGAGCGTCGGTGCTTCACCTCAGCTATATGTTTTTTCACGCGGGTTTTTATGGATCTTTTTGTTTGACCTATGTAAGACTGACCACATTCACAATCTAATATGTACACTCCTGCATCTTGTAGAGGGATATTACACTTGACGGACGGTAAAAATTGACTAATCTTCTTCGGCGGTTTGTAGTATGTTTTAATGGAAGCTCGTTTCAAGATGTAGCCAAACACGCTCGACTGTGGCCGGCTTCACTCGGTCACTGTGACGTAGTCACGGGACACGAAGCTTGTTGTCTTGCAATACTTGCTCGACGTGCTCAAGCTCGGCGGCCAGATGTTTTCTGTCACAGATCCATCGTGCTCTCTGAAACAAAGATTTACCCACGGTAGCTAAATGTGAAGGATGATGGTGAGATTCAGCATCTAAATATAGATTGGTATGGGTCTTTTTCCTATACACAGTACGTTCAATAGTGTTATTGGGATTTCGAATGACTAAAACATCTAGGAAAGCTAAAGAATTATTTGCCTCTAACTCCATATTGAATTGTATTTTAGAGTTTATAGAGTTACGGTGGTCTAAAAATGCAGTTACTTTGTCAGATGGTAAAATTGTGAAAGTGTCGTCTACGTACCACTTATAGAGTCTTGGGTAAGAAGGGCTTTCTCTTCGAAGTCCTCCATGAATATGTCGGCGACTATGGGAGATACAGGTGAGCCCATCGCCACACCATCTACATGCTTGTAGAACTCTTCCTTCCTCAATAGATAGCCAGATGTGAGGCAGTGTTTGAGTAATACTGCATATTCAGCAAGCATGCTATTATCTTATTGCTTGAATATGCCCAAACCCAAGCATACCACTGCAAGACTTCAAGATACTGTAAGCTCATTTTGCGTAAATCGGACCGAAAAATTAATATAAAAAAACTGAAGGTAGCCAGGCTAACTATGACATTAGGACGTCAAACATCTCAACCCCCCCGTGACCATGGGTGCTGTAAAGCACCCAAATCGTCGGGAAGTGAAAATAAGTAAAATCAGTAAAATAAACGCGATAAAATCCGTAAATTTATTCAATGTGTAGTGTTCGCGTAAAGTTAAGAAATCATCAATGGATACGTGTTAAAGCGTGCATGTCTAGGTTTACATGTATTTGCGCGTTTTCGTGTGCGCGTGTTATATTGGTCTGCGTGCGTGTGTGTGTGTGTGTGTGTGTGTGTGTGTGTGTGTGTGTGTGTGTTTTGTTGTTTCAATCCTGATGCTGGAGTATCATTAAGCCCCAGCCCTGAGATGGCAACAGAATTCCATTTGCGGCTGAACCTGCGCCTTGTAAAGTTGCAGGCAAAGTACTGTCTCGCTCTGCTAAGCACGTCAAGCTTTTAAGAGGCTTATTTGTCCTTCTCTTCCAAGTGACCACGAAACTGCACGTCACTCGATATGTCGACAATAAAGGAACACTGTAAGACACTAGTTTGTTTTAAAATCTAAAATAAGTATTGTAGAGTTTTATACGTTGTAAAGCCATGCTGTAGCTTTATTGTAGTTGTAGCACGAATGGGTTGCTCCACCGAGGTAGGACCACGCTCTCACAGAATACTAGCGTAAAATAACAGCGTTATGCTGCTGTTTTACGCTAGTATTCGTTTCGTATAGTGAGTATAGACAACCGGAGACCCTTTTTACAAGAATCGAGGCATTCCATCTTATGATATCAATGCACGTCTAAAAAGAGGGACTGGTATTACTTCCACCTAAAAGATCTATTGTGATCGCTGCTAAATCCTTATCCCTGCAGTACAGTTCCAAGAACGCGAGCTGCATTTTCTTGCTGAATTTAGGCTTGGCAATAATGAAGCAAACTCTTGTCACCAGCGGCTACGAAAAGTCCTTTAGGAATTGCACTGTACGTAGACCCCACGGAGGCAATCTCTGCGGCCAATGGCACAAATTTTCAATCACCTCTGACGCTACAGAGGCTCTAAACGAGGTATCCCTGAGATTAGAATTCGCCAAAGTGTCTACGAGCAATACATCCCACACAAGAGCTTTGCCTCTCTCTCAAGGGACCAAAGTCATACTTTCAAATCTCTTGGCAATATCTGTAAATATTTCACGAGGCTATAAAACCGAGGAAACGTTTATAGAGACAAGAGACCTTCGAATAACATAGTTCAGGGTACTAACCTCAGAGGTGACAACGCATTTGCATTTTGATTCTTAATTGAGGATCTCTATGGGCTACAGCATTCACTTACCATCACGTGGACTGTGTGCTCGTTTGTCACCTAATGCTATTAAAAAATAATGAGTTCATAAACATCATCATTCTCGTAATCAGCCTTACCGCGTCGGAGACCAAATTGATTGGGTGAAAAAAAATTGATTGATTGAGACTGACAGCTACGCTCTCATGGTCAGTAATTGATGATTCAAATACTAAACAGGTAGCTTCCAGATTTAATCATAAAATGATCCAGGCATGTCCGTCAATGGGTGGGTACAGTGTAGCCAGGTAGAATGACTTGCTAGTACCTTTAAATATTCATGCCAGTATATAGTTATTTCATATCTTTTAATTATATTCAATGTACAAAGATGATATCATTACAGTTGTTTGATGTTGTATAGATTATTATATTATTTAGTAGCTTCGCATATACATAGGTCCGTAGTCTCTGCTTACCGCTCTGGGTGACAGGCGTAAGAGTTTATGTTATTATGTTTCAATACATTCCTAATAGAAACCCGCAGATGTTGAGTAACAGATGAAAAAATATTTATAAAATTAGCTCATCACATTATACTTAACATTTTTAAACATAACTCTTAAATTATCATAGACTACTTATTAAATCAATACGTCAATGAGTAGCTTCTCGTATTTCATTATGAAAGAAACGATCAGTATCTTTCTAACTAATGATGCGTTGCTGCTTGAACTAGCAACAGCAGGCACTGAAAGTTGACCCTATTAAGTAAATTGCAGTGCTTTATTTCTTTGCTAGAAAACATATACGACTGTTAATTAATTTTTAGAATTTTATATAGTGCCTATACATCGTAGCCGACTAAAAAAGGAGGTGGTTCTCAATTTTAATGAAAGTTTTCTTTACTATTTAACAATATCTTCGCCTGTTGTAAACCGATTTAAATTATTAATTCCATTCATTTATTACACCCTATCAAAAGTTCACTGCTGAAGATAGACCTCCTCCAAAGATTGCCTCATAGCGGGAGCCATCTGACACTCTCACGACACCCGCGGGACGATATGAGGTAGTTGGGTTTCTTACGCCATTACGGCCTCTACACAACAATATATTAACTAATATAATTGACTAATATTATGTTTGAGACCTTTATTTCTATTATTTAACATTTTTTATTACGAAGATTGCCCACCGCCACTACACAGCAGTTTTTCATCTTTTATTAAATAGGTTACGTCATTGGTGGGCCCTTATTTTTTATTGGATAACGGTGACAAACGAGCACACAATTCACATGATGGCAAATAGTTACTAGGCTGCACTAAAAGTATCGGGAATGGAATATTTCCACTGTTCCTGTCATATTAAAATCTTTTTAATTAAAAACTCCTTGGTTTTAAAAATCGAATACCATTTATTTATTTAAAAAAAGATTCTCGGTCTTGTCACAAGCTTTTGTCAAACTTGTTTAGTCGTTGAGAAAATGGAATTGACTCGAGAAAATTCAAGAGCGATGATTTATTATGACTTTCGAAGTGGTTTAACACAAAAACAGAGTGTTGACCGGATGATTTCTGCATTTGGTGATGAAGCCCCATCCAAAACCACAATTTATCGCTGGTTTGCTGAATTTCAACGTGGACGTGTCAAACTCAGTGATGATCCCCGTCAAGGTCGTCCAAAAACTGCAGTCACCCAAGAAAACGTTGATGCTGTGCACAAGCTGATTGAGGAAGATCGACATGTGACATACCGCGAAATTCAGGCAACTTTAGACATTGGCATGAGTCAAATTCAAATAATCTTGCATGGACAATTAGGTGTAAAAAAGTTGTTTTCCCGATGGATACCGCATTCGCTCTGTGAAGAGCAAAAAGTGGTTCACGTTACTTGGTGCGTCAGCACTCTCGAAAGATTCCACGCAGGATCCTCAAATGCTGTATACAACCCGAAACAAAAAACCAGTCACGAGTTTGGGTGTTCGAAAATGAGTTAAAGCCAATAAAAATTGTTCGTTCACGGAGTGTTGCAAAAAAAAATGGTAGCCACGTCTCCAAAACCGGCCATGTTACGACTATTCCTCTTGAGAGACAAAGAACGGTTAATGCAGAATGGTATGCTAGCATTTGTTTGCCACAGGTCGTTTCTGAACTCCGTAAAGAGAACTGCAACCTCCGCATTATCCTCCATCACGACAATGCGAGTTCTCACACAGCACAAAGAACAAAAGAGTTTTTAGAGCAAGAAAACATAGAATTATTAGACCATCCGCCGTACAGCCCCGACCAAAGCCCTAATGATTTTTATACTTTCACTAAAATAAAGAATAAATTGCGTGGACAGAGATTTTCATCGCCTAAAGAAGCTGTGGACGCCTACAAAACGGCCATTTTGGAGACCCCAACTTCCGAATGGAATGGTTGCTTCAATGATGGGTTCCATCGTATGGAAAAATGTGTCAAATTTCGCGGAGAATACTTCGAAAAGCAATAAATACATTTTTAAATAGTAATGTTGTGTCACTTCCTTGATTGCCGAAATTATCAGTGCCGCCCTCGTACTGTGACCCATAGACAACTACATCTATACTGGATTACGAACTAAAATGCTGATGCGTTATCACCACCGAGGACTTACCAGTAAAAAGAGTCTCCAGTTCACTACACTCACGTAACACGCCAACGTTGAGCTGCTAATTTACGCTTGTACGAGTATTCTGTGAGAGTGTGGTCCTTTCCCAGTCGAGTTGACCCATTCGTGCTACAACTATACTACATACATAGCAGCAGCATGGCTCTATCACTTATATACTTATAATATTTACCTTATCACTCGAAAATATAAAAAAATTAAATTTAAACCATAATTTTCACAAATACAATATCTGTGAAAAACGTCTGAACATTTACAAAGTTTCATTTATTGCCTAATTTGATTGCAATGCTGACGTAACTTTAATCCAGGTTTAAATAACTATTCGAAACAAATATTTACATTAGAAAATGTTCTGTTTCTGATATGTGTATTCATTACATTTACGGTTCTAGTCATTATTCAAATGTTTTAGACATTTCCTTAGTAAATATGTATGTATTACGAAAAGGATTTCTGGAAATGTGGGTACCATTTTTCCTTAAACCTCTTATGCTAAATATTTTAGAAGTGGATGAACTCGCATTCATGCAACTGCAATGTGTTCACTGAGCACGAGCCGCGTGTGGGCGATGCGTAAATAAATGAAACAGAATTTGACGTCTCCGCCCATTTATACATTAGTTTACTTTTATTGTTAAAAAAAATATGCTACGCTTCACTAGTGTAAAGGCACTGCCCGAATCAAACTCTAGTTTTTATTTTCAAGAAGAAATATGATGAAACGCATAGAAATCAATCTCTCTCCGATCGATTTGGGTTGCTGCCCCATCAAACTACAAGAGTGTTTTTTTATAATGATTTCTTATATTTACTCGAACAATACACATTAATAAAACTATTTGTGCTGATTTTATCGCGTTTAATTAACGTATTTTTAATTCCAAACATTTCGGGTGCTTTACAGCAGACTATGGGAGTCACGGTGGGGACTGATTTGACATCCCAATGTCATAGTTAAACCGGCTACCTTCAGTTTTTAATATTAATTTTTGGTCCAATCTACGCAGATTTTTGCAGTGGTATGCTTGAGTTTGGATTTAATTTTGTTAATTATAGTATCCCAAGCAGATGGCAGCAGTAGCTACATCCATCTTTTCTGTTGAAATTAGGATGTTTTTTTTTTAATTTCAATAGTGTCGCGTCATCATTGGTAGGAATCGGTGTTATTTTGCGAGAATTTATTGTTTATGAAATCTAATGTAATGGTAGGGACGATCTTGAACATGTTCATAGATTGCAGACTTCTCGCAGCATCGGTGCTTGACGTCAGCTACGTGTTTTTTCTCGCGGGTGTTTTGGTGATAAAATCCGTATAAATAGTTTAATTTAATGTGTTTCTTTAATCGAATATAAAATTATTTTATTATTATATTCCGAGACATGGTAATCATAAGCAGTCGCAGTGCATCATCATCATCATCATCATTACAGCCCTTCACAAGTTCACTGCTGAACATAGGCCTCCCCCAAGTAATGCCACAAAGCACGATACTGAGCCACCTGCATCCTTTTCGACTTCCTGCATGTCTTACCAGGTCGTCACTCCATCTAGTGGGGGGGTCGCCCTACACTACGCCTACCGGTACGATGCTGCCATTCGAGAACCTTTCTTCCCCATCGGTTATCGGTTCTTCGAGCTATATGGCCGGCTCATTTATTTATTTATTTTATTTATTTATTTGATTATTTTGCATATTTTTCACTTCAGCTTACTAAACCCTTGGGCTATGTCGTTTACTCTGGTTTTACTGCGGATATCCTCATTTCTGAGTCCATCACGCAGAGAGACTCCGAGCATAGCCCTCTCCATAGCTCGCTGAGCGACCTTGAGCGTCCTCATACGGCCAGCAGTGAAGGACCACGTCTCAGATCCGTAAGTCATCACTTGCAACACGCACTGGTTGTACACTTTAGTTTTCAGAGATTGAGGTATAACTGACGAGAAGATGTGTCGTAATTTCCCGAACGCTGCCCAGCCGAGTTGAATCCGTCGATTGACCTCTCGGTCGAAGTTGGACTTACCTAGTCGGACTAATGGTCCCAGGTAAATCTGATCTCTTAGTTATATCTCTCTCTCTCTCTGTTTCTCTCTGATCGAGATATATGTTTTCTCCATGTTCATCTTAAAACCTATCCGTTGGGAGACACCATTGAGGTCATTGAGCGTAGTGCTAAGGTCCTCCAGCGATTCTGCCATAAGGACTATATCGTCGGCAAATCGAAGGTGAGTGATGTACTTGCCATTCATGTCAATACCATATCCTTTCCAGTCCAGTACCTTCAAAACGTCTTCCAACGCAGCGCTCAAGAGTTTCGGGGATATAACGTCACCCCGTCTTACACCTCTCTGCAGTTGGATAAGTTTCGAACTCTGGTTCTGTACTTGGATAGCCATCGTAGCCCTACTGTACAAATACTTCAGCACTTCGATATACCGACAGTCAACTTGGCACCGCTGAAGGGACTGTAGTACCGCCTAAGTTTCGATGGAATCAAAGGCTTTCACATAGTCCACATATGCCAGGCAAAGTTGCAGATTGTACTCTTCGGCCTTCTGTACAATCCGTCGCAGGGTACGTATGTGATCTATGGTACCGAAGCCTTTTCGGAAACCGGTTTGTTCGGGAGGCTGGAAGTCGTCGAGTCTGCGTGCGAGACGATTCGTAATGACTCTCGAAAACAGCACGTAGCCGCGACTTAGAACGCCTCCGGAGTAGTGCCACCATGGAGGACGAAATTGAAGAGCCTCTTAAGGACTTCAAGTACCGGTGTTCCACCCGCTCCCAGAAGCTCCGCTGTAATTCCATCCTCGCTTGGGACCCTGCCGTTTTTAAGGTGCTGGAGAGTCACTCTAATCTCGCTCAGACTGACGTCCGGGATATCATCGGAATAGTGTCGGATAAGATTTGCTCTTGGATCGTTACTCACACTTGCGTGTGGTTTCTACGAGAATATGTTCAGCTGTCCGTAGATGCTCCAATGATGATGTGTACAGCTGCTCATAGAACCTCTCACCATCTTACTCAAAATCTCAGGTGTCCCGGAAACGATGCTGCCACACTCAGTCTTCAGCTTTGACAGTTGGCTGTTTCTGGCAGAAAGATCTCTGGCAAAGACTTTGGAGCCCTGGTTCCGCTCGATCGTTTCTTTAATACGAGCAGTATTAAAGTTGCGTAAGTCTCGCCGCATGTATTTGGAGATGCAGCCTCATGTCCCGTCTACCAGCCATGAGATTAAGAGTGTGATCGGAGAGTTTTTGTGTTCTTCAGCGGCGGGTCCTGTAGAACTTAGCTCCGACCGCATGGACAGTTTCCACGAGCTTGTCATTCATATCATCCACTGCATTGCAATCTTGTAGGCACTGAAAGTGGTTACGTAACTCGAGCTAAAAGGTTGCTGCTGGCCCCTTCGGTTCCGTTGCCCTACTCCGTATTTCCTTAACTTTAGCTTACTGTTTTCTCTTGTGCCTAGTTTTGCGTTGAAGTCTACCATTAACAACGTGTCACAGACTGTTATAGCTGTTGAGAAAACGCACGTATTTGTGTCGCCATCTGCACTTACCCTTGTATTTGTGCAATTTGGACGTAACTGTCACCCAGATTACATTTTACACGCCTTTATGCATGTTTATGTAGACAAGGCGATAAAATGCAATACACTTACATAGTAATTTCAGGTTAATTCGACGTTTATTTAAATTCAATACGAAAACTTAAAAGCGTCAAGCATTGGTCTTTACGAAATGGTTTTGTAAATATCTGAAAGAAATGGTTTCTCAAGTGGTCATGTATAGTAAATTGCACGCATTATAAGCCGTCTGTACATTTAACCAATCAAGAACTTCATAAAAGCCCATTCGCTAAGCAAACCAGATCTCAATATTTATCGAGTCATCACTACTTAAAAATCAATTACCATAGCTTCACAGCGGACGAAGAAGCGATCAAGCTGTAGACTTGTTATACGTCACCAACGCTTATTAACTTATCGACTACGCTAAATCTTATGTTAATGAGACCGATTTTTGTGAGTTGGCAAACTTGATTAAATCCTAGTGGCCACTTAACACATATATTGAAGGTTCAGTAACTTGAAGTAAGACATTCATAGACTTTCAAATCGCGTGTAAACTTTAAATTGCGATAAACTTCATTAACGAAACAAGAGATAAGATAGAAACAAGGATAAATTCATAAAATATACTTTTTTTTTAGAAGAGGGGGCAAACGTGCATGCGGCTCACCTGATGTTAAGTGACTACCGCCGACCATGATCAACCGCAACACCAGGGGAATTGCAGGTGCGTTGCCGGCCCTTTAGAAAGGAGTAAGCTCTTTTCTTGAAGGTCGTATCGATCCGGAAAAATCGTTGGTGGTAAACTATTCCACAGAGAGGTTGCACGCGGAAGAAAATTCCTCTTGAAACGTACAGTGGTGGACCGCCAAGCATCCAGATGGTGTGGATGGTATCGGGACGTTTGCCGCGTAGTACGTTCACGAAATTTGGCGGCTGGGATTAATCCGAACAATTCCTCAGAGCACTCTCTATGGTATATACTAAAGAAAATGCAAAGAGATGCAACATCTCTTCGCAGTGCCAGAGAATTGAGCCGATCGGGAAGCACTCGGTCGTCGACAATTCGAGCCACTCTGCGCTGGATGCGGTCAAGTGGAAGGATCTGGTACTGGCGAGCCCCAGCCCAGAGATGGGAACAGTTTTCCATGTGCGGCCGAACCTGCGCCTTGTAAAGTTGCAGGCGGTGTGCCGGCATGAATTACTGTTCCGCTTTGCTGAGCACGCCAAGCTTTTTAGAGGCCAATTAGGCCTTCTTTTCCAAGTGACCACGAAACTGCACGTCACTCGATATGTCAACGCCGAGGATTCTGATACTGGTTGAGGCTACAAGGGGAGTGCCTTGAAACTGAGGAGATACGACAAAGGGGTTCTTTTTAGCGGTTAATGCGCAAACTTGTGTCTTCTGGGGGTTAAACTGGACTATATTTAGTCGCCCTCAATCCGAGACTCTGTTCAGCAAAGACTCGACTTCAGACACAAGTTTGTCTCGCCACTCGGAGACGTTTTCCCGAGAAATATTGTTTCTGCCGGTGTAAAGAGCATCACCAGTGCTGTCATCTTTGCAACATATCATTGATATGCGGAAGAAACAGCGTTGGCGACAACACGCAGCCTTGTGTAACACCACTATTAATAGGCCTGCAATTGGATCTTGCACCGTCTACAACGACCTTGATGCTCTGATCTGCAATGAAGCTGTTGATCCAATCGCACAATTTATCGGGAAGCCCATTGGAAGGGAGCTTCGAAAGAAGCGCTTTGTGCCAAACCTGATCGAAGGCCGTCGCAATGTCCAAACTAACGGCCAATGCCTCCCCCTTAGACTCTACTGCCTCCGCCCAACTGTGAGTTAGGTAGACCAGAAGATCACCAGCTGACCGACCGCGGCGAAAACCGTATTGGCGGCCACTAATCAGTTGGTGTTCCTCAAGGTCCTCCATTGTTTTGGAGAACAAGGAGGTGATGGCGATAGGCCGGTAGTTGGACTGGTCTGAGCGGTCGCCCTTTTTAGGGATCGGGTGGACGAAAGCCGTCTTCCATGATTTTGGGGCTACGCCTAGGGAGTAGGAGTACCGGAAAAGACGCGTTAAAACCGGCGTCAACTCTGGAGCATACTGCCCGCAAAAGAGCATTTCGCCACTTACACAATCATTTGGGGATCGCGATTTTTGGATTCCACTAGGTATGGCTTCAGCTTGTTGAAGCCTGCAGCTTGTGCCGTCCGAAGGGGTTCCTGCCCCGTCTTAGTTACCCACGTTTAAATAAGTAGAACCCACATAGGTGGCCCCAGTTGATCATTCTGAGTGGGCTTGGAGAATTTACATGTGAGTCAACTATCGCATATGAGATGAAGCCACCTAGAATGAGTTATTAGTATGAGTATTCGCCACTTGCTCTATTCTCCCCGACTTTGGTATGGACACACTGCTAGTACTGTGGTGTTTGGGAATCATAGTGGGTGAGGAGTGTCGTTATTACGAACACTGCTTTCCCTCCGTATTTCGAAACCTGGTCAGCTGTGGAACCAAAGACTAGATTCGCCGCCGGGGTCAAGAAGACTGGTACTTTCGAGTGCTCGTTTTTCGTCACCCTATTACCTTCGCGTAACGGACTCGAAAGGTTATGTGCCGCAGGTGGATTTGGCGTTGTTGAGAGTGCCACCTTTCCTAGGAAAGAATAGGAGAAGAGGTCTCGAGGAAGGGGCGCCTTGAGGCTGAGGTGGAGCTGCTGATGTGTGCGAAAGCTGTTCCGTAGCCCTGACGATATACGACAGAGGTGGAAAATCGTAAGATTTGAGTTCAGTCAAGAAGTGTGTAATAGTCAAACTTAAGGTATACTTTTATCTCATAAATCCCAATAAAGTAATTATTCTATTAATCGTTTACAAAAAAAAAAAAACAATTATCAAATTTGAATCCTTGTTGGATTGTATCGTATATGTACGACTGATCCTTAAAGATACTTTGAAGATGGATTGAAGATGGATTTTGTGACAGAATATTGCTTAAAAAAACTGTGCCACGATACATTGTAAATGTTCGATATCTACATTGTAAATGTTCTGAATTTGAATTTGACGTTTCAATTCGAGACCATAGTCAAGAAGTCGATTTTTATCGAATGAACGCTTCGACTTAGCGTTATGTCACCTTGTCTACCACTTTAATTTCGATATCGCTAAGACGAAATCGATTTCGAAATGGATTGGACACGGAGCGATTGCCAATTGTCTAGGTCCTCAGCTTTTAAACTTGAAAAACCACGTCGATCGCCTCCGGTCCGTTTAAAATCGGTTGATTCATTCGTGAGATATCGTTATCGAAAAATTTTGAAAAAATTGATTTCTTTAAATTACTCCGATATTTCATATCCAACGTCATAATTTGGTGAAGTTTGGAGCGCTTGGAATTTGAAGTTAGCGGGAAGTTCCAGGGATGGCCTGCAGGGTCAACCAATTTTTTTTTGTCGAACCTGCCCATTTGTTGTACTCCAACCATATACGTATAACTGCAGCGTGGCTCTACCAAGTAAAAAGTGCTAGCATATTATTGTATTATTTTGACACGTACATCAAAAACTGACGCAAGCTTAGCCGTAGTTTAAGACTGATATGCTTTTACTTTCGCCTTCAGTACGTCTATATCAACTTTCTTCTCCTGGCAGCCACAAAAATCATTTGTGAAATCATAATTTCTCAAAAGAAAGTGATTGATTTCGCAAGTCATTTGAGTCATTTTATCTTTACGACGAAATTTATTTTCAAAAAATACGTAATAATAATAATATAATATAAATATAGCGATATTGCAAAGCAACAAAACCCAAAAAAAAAAACAAATAGGTATGAACAACCGATTTAGAAAAAGGAATAACATAAAATAAAATTATTATCTCTATATGTAAAAATCAATTGCTCTCCGTTAGTCTTACTAAAACTCTAAGCGGGCTCGACCGATTCTGATGACTTTTTTTGTGTACGAGTGGGACCCTGGATAGTTTAAATTCTCAATCGGACCCGGTAGGTGGAGCTGTTATCGAGATCGAGATCTCCCGTGCAAAGATGGGACGGATCACTTACATACAATTAATATATAATATTTTATTGATTTAAGAAATCTGAGTCGACCCATAGCTACCAACTCAAAATTCCCAACAAAACATTAATATCAGCAACGACCAAACCTCTACGTAATTGATTCGTAATTTTTATAAATTAAACTCTTACTTTCGATGAAAAAAATATTTTAAAAGATATTTTGTTTCACTGATTGCTCATTCGGTATAAATTAAATTTGAAACCGATCATTATTACCATGTTGAACAAGTTCTTGGGAAACTACAAAGAAAAGAATAGCTCTCCTCTTAGGATAAAAATGTTCCCATGAATGCGAAATCGTGACTTGCTGCATCCAAAGCGAAATGGCCTATTCGTTTAACTTAGGTCTAAGCGGCCATTGTTTCCAAACCTATCCGTTTAGCTATTGAGAATTCGATGACCTCAATCGATAATATGGTGTTCGAGTCAAGTACGTCGTGATAAAGACTACGTATAAAAATAAAGACTATGACGTACGTCGTAATAAAAGTTTGAAATTTCTAATCAGCTTCAAAACATACTGTTTTCCTTTTTTATAACTCTCGCAACTCATTATAACTAACACTTGGCTGCAGAGATGACCATTGCCTACAGTAACCACTAACTAGCAGATGGTGGACATTGACTGACATTGATTGATATTACTAGCGTAAGAACCGGGCCGACCGAACAACGAAAACGGACCAGTGCGCTGGCCCTAAAATTACAGTTTAGGGCCAACGCGAATCGGTCGACAGTGGTGCGCGCGCAGGAATGATTTGCCTGTCATAAATTGTCTAGTTGCGTGGTAAAAGGATGCAAAAATTACGATACAAAGATTAAAAAGGAACATGGGATATCGTATCATCGGTAAATAACCTTATATTAATTTTGTTGCAATTAAATTATTATATAAACGCATTTTTAAAGTTTTATTTTACAGTTAGTTTAGTTACATTACCAAGATTAGGCCGGGGTTGGATTCAGATCCTCAAAAATATTGTACAAAGACAATAAAATTATACTATTGTTAAAAAATTATATTATCACGTTTGACGTTTTATATTTTCCCATGTGCCAGGATTTTGGCGTCACGGGTCTAGTTTATCCATACGTTTCGTATTTTGACGGTTTTATTTTTATTACTGTTTTATTTTTGTCTAAAAAACTAAGTGTAAATTAAATTTTGAATATTTGTACCTAATATATTTTATATTCAATAAGGGTAAAACGAAAATAGTACAAAAGAAACCATATCTGCTTAACTGAATACGAAAATCTGATTCATAAAATATTTTGAAATTCTGTTTTCAAACCGATTGCTTCTGGAGCATAGAGTATTTATCGTGGTAGCTCCTCATTATAGTTGTATCAAGGATTCAGCATAAAAACATCGATCGAGCACCAATTGACCAGTACGGGAGCAATACAGAAATTCTCGATACCGTAGTGTTAATATAAAAAAGTAAAATGACCTAATAATAATACAAGTCATCTTTTAGGTAAAATATTGGTATTTTCGCTTAATATTATTACGATACTATATTGTACAAATTATGAAATAATGGTACAATTAAGATGATTATACTACGAAATCCGACCCTGGTTACGTCGTGTCGTGACGTTTGTATTACGAGAGATGGGCTCCTTTTTTATGAAAAAGTTATGAGTAAAATATTTAGATGGGCCTATCATTCCTTTTGAAATCATTGATGGTGGTGGACTGCAAATTAGTTTCACTCTTCAGTATCACAAGAAAGATTTAAAATCTATAATATTACATAAAAGAGGCTGGGTGCAACCAGTCTACCCATACTGCCAACTTCCCATTTGAAACACGACAATGCCGATTCAGTAATATGTATACGAATACTATTGAAAAATTATGATTTTTAATATTAATAAATTAATATAACAAAAAAACTATATATCAATATTTGATAAAAACCTAATATAATGTGCATAATATCATGAAATCACAACTACAACTACTTTTTGAAAATTTGTATTTAATTTTTTATTTATTTATGGCCACTCACTACATAAGTACCGGAGAATATTTAAAATATGTTTGCAGATTTTGCTTACACACGACTTAGTACGAATCTCGCTTATAGATTACCAAAAGACAAAACAGTAGAGCATATTAAATTTGTTTTTATTTCTTTAATTATGGCCACCCACGATATTGGTACCAGAGAACATTTAAAATATATTTACAGATTTTGCTTACATACGAATAAGTACAAATCTCTCTTACAGATAACCAAAAGACAAAACAGTAGAGCATATTAAATATAAAAACAAAGTTTTATATATCAAATATATCTAGAGTGTAAGTAAATCCACCGCACTGTACTTGCGTGTACACACATACACCGCGTTGGGCTTCCCATCTCTTTAAAATATTTTTAATTTCTCAGACATGTAGGTTTCTCACAATGTTTTTCTTCACCGCAAAGTACGTAGTGAATCAGCACTTAAAATGCAATTAACATTTGATGTATGCAGTTGGGGAACGAACCCGGGTTGCTGGCGTTCTGTGAAATAACGGCGAACGTTTAATCCCTGGGCTACCATGGCTCCCTGAGTTATCATAGCTCTTGGAATATGAAGTTATCATAAAATAATAACGTTGAGAAAAACGGCCATAAATCTTTAATAATGTAACCGAGTTCCATAACGGAGCACATGCTTTGTAAATTATATTTTGTTGCTTAAATTATCACTGCGGGTTGCAACAAATTCAAAATTATAAGGGCCTATAAAAAGAAAATGTTGTAATTATTAATAATAAAACATAACTCTTAAGTATTATGTAATTTCTTATTTACAATTCATAAACATAACTAATTTCTTTACTCTGGTATTTTTGACATATAGACAAAAAACAACACCAGAAACGCAGATTTTCCGGTGTTGTTTTTCATCAACAGCTAGCACGTGCAAAATTAACAATTTAAAGTGAAACTATCAATATAAATAGTGCCAGTTGCAATCATACACGGGTTGCCCGCATAATATGCAATTTTAAAAACAAAACTACTACCACAAAATTTCAAATAAAGCGTTTGCCCAGCTGGTACGATGTAAACGACTCTACATATGCAAATTGAACTGATTGTTTTATAATAAATCAAATCTCCAGCTTATATATTTCCCACTCCTGGGTAAAGACCTCTCTCTCAAGTCTCTTATCCGTGAGAGGATTTAAGGGCAAGACGAAGAGTATATAAATCACTACGCTTAGGGCAAGCAACTGTCCACCGCTTTGCCCCAATTTGCGGCGTTCTAAATTTTAAAAATTCAGCGTACTTTAAACATAAATATGTAATGATAAAAAAATATACAAAAAAGATTATATCAAAAAGGAGGATAAAGATAAAAAGAATTTAAAAAATTAATTTTTAACTTCCAAATAACATATATTAAACTTTATTAATTGAAAGTAAAATGGAAATCTCTTTTCAAAAATTTTCTAGTCCACTAAAATAATCACTATGAAAAAATGAAATATTTTTTTCAATATTGTCCATCGCCATCCTAGTCATCATCATCATTAACCCCTTTTCAAAATGCACTGCTGTACATAGGCCTCCTTAAAGAAGCGCCACAAAACATGGTCCTTAGCCACCTGCATATATTTTGTTTCTGCATGTCTTATCAGGTCGTCACTACTATCAGTCGAGGGGTGCCACTTCACTTACCGATACGAGATTGCCACTCGAAAACCTTTTCCCCCATCGGTCGTCTGATCTTGGCTTATCTATATGGCCGGCCCATTACCACATCAGCTTATTGATCCATTAAGCTATGTCACTGACCAGGGCGGATCGTCACTACGAATTCTATCACGCATAGAAACTCTGAGCATAGCCCGCTCCATAGCTGGCGAGAAACCTTAAGCTTCCTCACAACGCTGGCATAAAAGGATATAGATGTAATCACTGGCAACATGCACTGGCGATTGTTTGGATGTTTTTCTTACGTGGTATAGCCACGCTTGAGCTATATCTTAGTTGTAACACGAATGGGTCGGTTCGACTGGGACAGTACTACGCTCTCACAAAATACTAGCGTAAAATATGGAATAGTAGTCTACTTACCATCAGATGGATACTCGTTTGTCACCCAACGCTATATAAAAAAAATGTAGCCCATCCGAGTTGAACCCATTGACTGACCTGTCGTTCGTAATTATTATTTTATTGAATTCTACGTATGACTGGCATGATATTATTCTGTTTTTTTGTATGTATACTTAAAATAATTATCGATTAACTTAATACTCTTGTGTTTTTTATATCTATATAAAGTCTGCATGTCGTTATTATAAAATAATAATGCATTATTTTTTGCTGCATCAGATTTTATGCTCTAACACTAAATTCCCCCCGTCCAACATGAAATACAGTAATGACCATAGAACTTACCTGCAACAGTCATATTTTAACATATTGTAACAGCCTTGGAAATTCATTACACGTAAATAAATTGTGGTCGACTTTAAGCCTCGAGCATGAGTACATAAGAAGTTCTGTTCAAAAGCAGCTGTGTATTACTATATATTATGCATTAGAGAATGTTCTTCTTTTATGTGTAAAATATTTAAAAGTAAATTTAAATTTATTACGACCCTCAGCCATCAAATTAGATATTTACTATTATTATGCCCTTGAGTTGCAAAGGCGTCGATTTCATAGAATCTGAAAAATATGGATTCTGTCAATTCTGTAATATTGCAGTAAGTAATAACGTCCGCAATTGTACTGGCAGTAAAGAATAACGTCATGAGGGAATATGCATCACTGATAAACAATGCCTGCAACTTTATAAAGTGCAGGTTCCGCCTCACATGGAATAGTGTTCCCATCTCTGGGCTCGGTCTCACTAGTGCCAGTTCCTTCCATTTGATTGCATTCAGTGCAGAGTTGTTCGACCGAGCTTTTTAAGACTCACTGGCACTGCGAAGAGATGTTGCATCTCTTTGCGTATTTTATCGCAACTATCGCGGGAAGTGCTCTGACGAATTGTCCGGACTAATCCCGGCCGCTTAGTTGCAATCACGACGAAACTGGCAACACCATCCATACCATCGGGATGAATGGCGGTCCACAACTATGCGATTTACAAGAAGTTTTCTTCCTCGCACAACTTCCTCGTTGAATTGACTACCACCAGCGACTTTTCTGGACCGATACGATATAAGGGCCTCCAATAAAAGAGCCTACTCTTTAAAAGGCCGACAAATCACAGGCAATTCACCTGGTGTTACAGTATTTACGATTTCTGATCATTTGCCCCCTCTTCTATAAAAAAAAAATCGAAGAAGCAGTACTGTTTCCTTTTTCGAAATGAAAACGCTGTTATTTTTTTATTAAAGTATTAAGTTATGATGATGATGATGATGAATTTACTTCAAACGGTTAATGATGGTGTTGTAATGATGTCGATTGGTCGAAATTGGCGTTTTGTACGGCAAGAATATGAAATCAATTTTCTTTTGTAAAATATATTTAATTAATCAAAGTATGCATCGATGTTATCTATGCACTTTTATCATCTCAGAGGTAGTTCATATCCCTTTACTAAAACTACTATGGGGTGAGCATCAATAAACTCTTTGAAGACAGTTTGGACTACCGCATCCGAGTTGATTTTTTCCTTGTAAGAAAGTAAGAAAAGGTAATATGTTGGAGCAAGGTCCAGAGAATACGGTGGATGTTGCAGATATTCCAATTGTAGCTCATCTAACTTAGTGGTTGTTTGTTGTGCAGTCTTGCGTTGTCGTGAAGCAGCCGTGGCCTAGAGCGATTGACCAATCTCGGTTGTTTAGCAGCTAGTTCTTCCTTCATGGTTTACAGTTGCTGACAATAGATATCTGCCATAATCGATTAGCTAGATTTTATAAAGCTGTAGTGAATGACACCGGCGCTAGTCCACCAAACACTCACAAGTAACTTTTTTGAGTCAATTTTCGTTTAGGGCGGGATTTGGCTGGGTATGCAGGGTTCAGCCATTGCGACGAGCGCTTCCGATTATCGTACAGTATCCACTTTTCGTTACAAGTAATGATTCGATTTAAAATCTCCTCATTTTTGTATCGGTTGAGCAAAGTAACACAGCAGTCGACGCGTGTTTGCAAGTTCGATTCACTCAATTCATGAGGTAACCATCCTTCAAGTTTTTTTTTTAATTTCGCGATTTGCTTCAAGTGAATTAATACATTGAATAAAACTATTATTTACGGATTTTATCGCGTTTAATTACATCAATTTATTTTTATTATTATCCCGACGTTTCGGGTGCTTTACAGCGCCCATGGTCACGGGGGGGACTGAGATGTTTGACGTCCCAATGTCATAGTTAGTCCGGCTACCTTCAGTTTTTTAATATTAATTTTTGGTCCGATTTACGCAAAACGAGCTTATAGTATCATGAAGTCTTGCAGTGGTATGCTTGGGTTTGGGTTTAATTTTGTTAATTATAGGATCTCAAGCAGATGGTAGCACCCAACCATCTTCTCTATTGAAATTTGGATGTTTTTTAATTTCAATAGCCTCGCGTATCATCCTTGGTAGGAATCTGTGTTCTTTTGCGAGAATTTGTGGTTTATCAAATCTAATGTAATAGTGGGGACGATCTTGAACATGTTCGCAGACTGCAGACTTCCCGGAGCATCGGTGTTTCACATCAGCTATATGTTCCTTCACGCGGGTTTTTATAGATCTCTTTGTTTGACCTATGTAAGAGAGACCACATTCACAATCTAGCTTGTACACACCTGCATCTTGTAGAGGAATATTACATTTGATGGATGGTAAAAATTGACTAATCTTCTTCAGCGGCTTGTAGTATGTCTTAATGGACGCTCGCTTCAAGATGTAGCCAATCTTGTCCGTGACTCCTCTAACATATGGTAGTAGAGCAGGCGCGCGCTCGACTGTGGCCGGCTTCACTCGTTCACTGTGACGTAGGCGCGGGACGCGAAGCTTGTTGTCTTGCAATACTTGCTTGACATGCTGAAGCTCCGCAGCCAGATGTTTTCTGTCACAGATCCCTCGTGCTCTCTGAAACAAAGATTTACCCACGGTAGCTAACTGTGAAGGATGATGGTGAAATTCACCATTTAGATATCGGTTGGTATGGGTCTTTTTCCTATACACAGTGTGATCAATAGTGTTATCAGGATTTCGGATGACTAAAACATCTAGGAAAGCTAAAGAATTATTTGCCTCTAACTCCATTGTGAATTGTATTTTAGAGTTTATTTTTTTTATAGAAGAGGGGGCAAACGAGCATGCGGCTCACCTGATGTTAAGTGACTACCGCCGCCCATGATCAACCGCAACACCAGGAGAATTGCGGGTGCGTTGCCGGCCCTTTAGAAAGGAGTAAGCTCTTTTCTTGAAGGTTCCCAGGTCGTATCGGTCCGGAAAAATCGCCGGTGGTAAACTATTCCACAGAGAGGTTGTTCGTGGAAGAAAACTCCTTGTGAAACGTACAGTGGTGGACCGCCAAGCATTCAGATGGTGTGGATGGTATCGGGACGTTTGCCGTGTAGTGCGTTCACGAAATTTGGCGGCTGGGATTAATCCGAACAATTCCTCAGAGCATTCCCCGTGATAGATGCGATAAAATACGCAAAGCCGCCGATCGGAAAGCACTCGGTCGTCGACGATTCGAGCTGCTCTGCGCTGGATGCGGTCAAGTGGTTTACGTGGTAGAGCCATTTTTACGTGGTAGAGCCATGCTGCAGTTATATTAGTTGTATAGTTGTAGCACGAATGGGTCGGCTCGACCGGGGAAGGACCACGCTCTCACAGAACACCAGCGTGAAATAGTAGCTTAATGCTGCTGTATTTCGTATGGTGAGTGTAGAGAACTGGAGACCCTGTTTACTGGAGACGAGACATTCCATCTTAGTCCTCACGGGTGACAACGCATCTGCATTTTGATTCGTAATCGAGGATAAATGTAGATGTCTGTGGGCCACAGCAACCACTTACCATCAGGTGGACTGTGTGCTCGTTTGTCACCCTATCCTATAAAAAAAAAAAAAGTGGAAGGAGCTGGTACTGGGGAGCCCCAGCCCAGAGATGAGAACAGTATTCCATGTGCGGCCGAACCTGCGCCTTGTAAAGTTGCAGGCGGTGTGCCGGCATGAAATACTGTCCCGCTCTGCTGAGCACGCCAAGCTTTTTAGAGGCCAATTTGGCCTTCCCTTCCAAGTGACCACGAAACTGCACGTCACTCGATATGTCGACGCCGAGGATTCCGATACTGGCTGAGGCAACAAGGGGAGTGCCTTGAAACTGAGAGGATACGACAAAGGGGTTCTTTTTGGTGGTTAACGCGCAAACTTGTGTCTTCTGGGGGTTAAACTGGACTAGATGCAGTATGGGCCGGTGAGACGTCCTCCCTGTGCAGAAATGGAAGAGATGGCTGACAGAAATTCCCCTGGACAGCCTTGGCGAGAGACCAGAATGCACGGGTTCCAGAAGGAAGGCGAACTAGTTTCTCGCCAATTCTGCCTATGTGCTCTGACTTTGCCTTGGCAATGACTCTTTTGAAGGACCTAGAGGCGGAATTATACTTCTTTTTTAGAGCGCTGGTGTTTACATACCGGGACGCTGATGCATCAACCCAGGCTTGGTAGCAATCCTGCTTATAGCACGATGCTATTTTACAGGATCGACCAAACCATGGCTGAGATTTGCCTCCAATGGGCACCACAGAGAAAGGAATAAAAAGTTCCATACCCTGAAGTACCACATCAGTAACAGAATCCGCAACAACGCTGGGATCATCCGGCGAGAAGCAAACCCGCCCCCAAGGGTAGGATGCAAAGAAAGACCGCATCCCATCCCAATCGGCTGACCTATAGTGCCAAACATGGCGGCAGCCTGCAGAATGCAACCGCGATTTCAGCGTGAGTGGCACAACACTCCGGACCAGACAATGGTCTGATGAGCCTAAAGGGGCGTCGACGGAAATCTGATATCCGTCCGGGTGAGAGGTCAGCAGAAGGTCCAACAGGGAAGGTGCATGATGCTCCACATCTGTAATCCGCGTAGGCGAAGTAACCAGTTGTGTCAGACCATATGCCAAGGCAAAATCATGAACAGATCTCCCCGCACGATCGGTTAAACGTGAACCAAGCCATTCGGCGTGATGGGCGTTAAAGTCGCCGTTTATGGAGTTAAGGTGGTCTAAAAATGCAGTTACTTTATCAGATGGTAAAATTGTGAAAGTGTCGTCTACGTACCGCTTGTAGAACCTTGGATTTACAGGAGCAGTAAGAAGGGCTTTCTCCTCAAAGTCCTCCATGAATATATCGGCGACTATGGGAGACACAGGTGAGCCCATCGCCACACCATCTACTTGCTTGTAGAACTCCTCCTTCCACAATAGATAGCCAGATGTGAGGCAATGTTCAAGTAGTATTGCATATTCTTGAGGCATGTTATTTTCTTCTAGCTTCCTAGTTACAATTGAGATGCAGTCCACAATAGGTAGGCATGTAAATAGTGACTGAACATCAAAACTGACCATAGTTTCATTGTTAGCGAGATGTAGGTCTTTTATCTCACTCACAAAATGGTATGAATCCTTTGTGTGTGCTCTGGTATGTCCTCTCAGTGGTGATAGTATTTTTGCTAAGTATTGTGCCAGCTTATAAGTTGGTGAATCGATCTGGCTCACTATGGGACGTAGTGGAGCGTTTGGTTTGTGTATCTTCGGTAACCCATACAACCTTGGTGGTTTGGCACATGATGGTATTAGCGAATTCACGTCGAGATTTAATTTTTCGGAGTATTTCTTTATTAAATCGCTAGTTGTTTTAAGCGTGTTAGTTGTAGGGTCTGTTTTGACCTTTTTATATGTACTTTCGTCCGATAAAAGTTGTTGTATTTTAAAATTATATTCCGACGCGTCCATTACCACCGTAGCATTTCCTTTATCCGCGCGGAGAATCGTGAGTTCTGGTCAGTTCCGTAAGTTATTTAGCGCTATAAATTCGTCTTTGGGAAGGTTTGGTTTCGGCACTGAACTACGACGTAACAAGGACGAAATATCTTGACGTATGGCCTCCAAATCTTCCTTACCGATATTATTCTTAAACAGACAATCCTCAACACTGCAGATCATTTCTTCGTACGGGATTTTTCGCGGAGTTAATGCGAAGTTCATTCCCTTCGCTAATACTTTCATTGTCGGTTCGTCCAGTGTATGTTTTGACAAATTATAGACAGTGCGTTGTTTATAGTTTGTGTCTATAGTCAACGGTTGTTTATTGTTCTGGCGTTGACTTGGATGTTTGGCATTTGATTTGATCGTAAATTTTTGGTATTTTTCTATTTGTTTATTTTTGCATTCATTGTATTTTGATGTTTCTCGTTTGTTTAAAGTTTCGATGCAATTATTAAAACCAAATGTCGTTAAAATTGTCTTTAGTTCACTGGACAAATTTTCTATGGTGTTGTTTATGAAATGTAAATCGAACCGTTTCTGCTGAATCACCGTCCGTAACAACTTTTTACTTGCCTGATTTAAGATCTTAGCGCTTCCTCGAATGCCCTTCTTTGTCGATATTTTGACACACGTAGGAATGAGATTATGGTCTCTGCATCTCTTCAAGAAATTTAAAGATGTTATATATCTTGCGCGCTTGGTTTTAAGATCTTCTAATCGGCGAATTTTATTTGCTATTACCAGTCCGTACTGGTTCACATAATGATTTCTTAAATTTTAAGATTAATACAGTTTTATTACTTACACCGAAGCCTGCGGCTATCTCTGAAGTGCTTTGTGATGGATCCGCTTCCACAATAGCCTTTGATTCTTCATTTTCCACTTTGGTCTCCGGCCATCCACGGGGTTGGTTCTGAAGGTGAAATTTACAGAACGAAATCGTTAAAATCAAAAACGTACCGTGCTTTCTTTTTCGACACCAGCACCGTACACATCAACAATCCTTCGAGCCGTTTCTGCATCACTGGTGCCACGGCAGAACTCGTACTCACAAATACACCGATATTTCATGTTTTCAATTACGTGGTAATAAGCGACGCCAAAGAAAAAAAATAATGAGGAAAAAACAAATGAATAACTAGTTTCAAAATTTAAATGTACCAGCTAAATGAATTTATAAATTTGACTTTGGAATTCTTAACCAAAGAGAAGATATTTCAGATCAAAGTGGTCAGTACGACAAACCGCTAATTTCATATGTAAAGACCCAATATAATAGTGCTCCAAACGTAAGCACATGAGGATGTAACTAATGCGATTGGAATAAACTTACAATCAACTCCAGACGTATATAATCACCACGTTTGTAAACTCTGAAGGGAAACTACTTTTTAATACTTTTGCCTAACTCGTCACTCGGTTGATTGTCTTTTAACGTTCATTGCCATGCCACAGACTAACCCTCATAAGCAATATTATCTTTAAAACAATTTTTGTACTGTTGATTATAGAATTTAAGTATGTTTGATAATTCTGACCACAGATAACTTAGACTTTTCTATTAGTTGTATTATAGATCTGGCCTTACCTTCGATAGTATAAAAGTTATGCACCTTCTACAAGTATAAAATTACTTTAAAAACACCTTTTACAAGATAATAAATATCTTCGTACATGTCCTATACAAGGCCTTTCACTTTTCTGTTTCAGTTTTTGATTGTTTTTGTATAGTTTTTTTTTGTTTCTGTTTACCTCCTGAATACTCTGATAACGCTTATCAAAATGATGACAAACAACAAACACCGAGATCTCTCTGCAAGACACCAGCCTTCATTTATCAGGTAAGGGCCTAAAGATCTGAACACATTTAACAAATATTATTCTTAAGTAGCATTCCCATAACGGTTTGAGAAAACTATAACATAGATAATGCCCAATGATTGATATCGCTTAAAACACCAAACAGCTATATTACATTTTATAGCAAAATCGCAATATATGTAAGTAAGAAGAGTATATGCTTAAATTCTTATTATTATTTAATAATAATTCTTGTGAAACGGAAAACAGTTGCAATAAAAGTAAAACAATTTACAAATGCGCGGCTTTGTGGAGGCGTCAATTCTTACATCACGTCTCCACGCACCACCCACTCGCGACTCGTGCTCACTGAACACGGTGTAGTTCATTCTGTATGTAATGTACAACTCCTCCTTTTTTATTTTGTTAGCATTACAGAAGATAAATATCAAAAGGTTATTTATATCAACTGACTTGCCTTACGCAATCCAAGGTATATGTAATGATTTATAGAGTTTTTGTTGTTAAGCTTACATACTAAGGTTATTTTTATAACATTACGAGTTAGAGTGCAACAAGCGTTATTATATAAAAACAAGCAACCAAATTCAAACACCGTTTTTACCAATCTGCAGGTTGGATGATGGATTGTCACTTCTAGGGGCTTACATGGGTCGGATAATAGATGTGAACTACTACTACTGCCTGGAAAAATGTCTGTTGTTGAAAATTAAAAAGGTTTGGCTAAAGGAAATGCTAAAAACCTGACAGAACCATGACAGAACTGAAATGTTGTTAGCAATTAACATAGAATATTAGCGGTTAATAGTAGCATGATGCTGCTATGTTTTATGAAACGTTACAAGACGTTGTAAATGTAGAAAACCAGAGACTCTTTTTACTGGGAACGTGGCATTTTCCATCTATGTCCTGTGGGATGACAACGCGTCTACATTTTCACTCATATATTAATGTAAGTAATAAAAAAGATAGTTGTATATCGCTAATTCATTTATGTAGTTATACTTCGTAACGGCCGGGAAGTATATAGCAAATGAAATTATAACTAGCGTGAAAACGTATACTTTTCAGGGTATTATACAGCAGTAGATTTACGAGGCTTAGAATTAAAAAAAAACTCAAAAAAACTAAAAAGAATAAAATAATTTCCTCATAATATCTTCAGAATTCATATACACATAATACAGAAGGATAGGCACAGACTACGAACATCCATTTGGCACGATCCCAACACATTCTCTCTTGCTTCTTTTACATCCATACATGCTTATCGGTTTAAGGGTACTCCTAATCTGACCCAATTTTAAATATATCGCCAATTTGGTTGACAAATCTTCGTCTAGGGCGTCGCATCCCGACTCTACCGTTCACATCTGCAATATAAATTTGCCTGGTCATGCTTCCCCGCTCATTCTTTCTACATGACCAAACCACCGATACATTCCTTTCTTAATATTGATTACAACATCACGTTGCAAACCACACTGTTCTCTTATCACACAATTTCCCTTTTTTTACGTGGTAGAGCCGTGCTCCAGTTATATTGTGGTTGCAGCACGAATGGGTCGGCTCGACCGGGGTAGGACCACGCTCTCACAGAATACTAGCGTAAAATAGCAGCTTAATGCTGCTGTGTTTCGTTTGGTGAGTGTTGAAAACTGGAGACCCTATTTACTGGAAACGAGGCATTCCATCTTAACCCTCAGGGCTGGCAACGCATCTGAATTTTGATTCTTAATTGAAGATAAATGTAGATGTCTATGGGCCACAGCATCCACTTACTATCAGGTGGACTGTGTGCTCGTTTGTCACCATTATTCTATAAAAAAAACCCCTTTCATTCAGATTCAGCCTTCAGAAGTCATTGCTAAAGAGTAGTAGAAGATCGGCAGTTACGTTTTTTCAAATTCAAATGTTTTGACCCTTTTGAGTGATCTAAGGACTAATCCAAGCTCGAATGTTGTCTAAACAGTTACATTTAAAACTATCCCAATTTTTTCACCATTTGGTTTTGAATTTTTCTTCAATATCTTATATGTACAGCAAAACTTATATAATAGTAAAAGAACAGCTAAAATCGGTTCACAATTGATGAAGACATCGCGTAACATACGTACAAAAAAGAACATACAGTCGAATTGAGAACCTATGTTTTTCTTTTGAAGTTAACTAATACAAATAAAAGACTCAAGTTATTTTTTATTTAGAACTACACCCATTAAAATAATGCAAACATGGTAGCAGCTTATGTGTCAGTATAAATATGTTCATTAATTTTGCTGTCCACACTATTATGTAAAAATAAAGTTTTTAAAATGTTGTCAGAAACAAAATTTTGTTCGCGTAGTAAATCGTTATGTCAGTATAAAGACAGCCATAAATTAACGACGCGGGCATCGATACAACGATATCAGCTAATCACGTATCGCTGAGAATATACAATGCCCAATAAACTCGGCTATCTGATGCTATGTGCGAATCAAAACAAGAGCAGTGGCTAAATAAATGGTGTGCTTCGTATAAATTGTTTTATTGTAACTCTGTTATGCTGCTCACGCGTAATAAATAAGAAGCGTGCATCTTACGTCAGAGTTGTGTATAAGTTGTAAGATTAATTACTGAAATCGTAGGCATCATGTACTACGTGCGATGCGAGACAATTCACACAAGTTAGCACCACCGTATGAATTTATATATATATATATATATATATATATATATATATATATATATATATATATATATATATATATATATATATATATATATATGTGTGTGTGTGTGTGTGTGTGTGTGTGTTTTGTGCCCTGGTAGCTCAGATGGTTATCAGTCTTTGGAAGATGGATATCAGTCTTTGTGGTATATACATATAATAGACTGATATCATATATTATAAAAATTACACCAGGTTACAAAAATAAGTTTTTATGAATGGAGAGAAATTGTTATATTTACATTATATTTTTGACAGTTTAAACCACGGTTCGAATAAATCTATACTAGTCTATACTAATAATAATAATTTGTAATAATTTATACCGAATAGAGATGTAAATGTTATAGGCAAAATAGCAATATTTTGCCCATAAAATTCAATATTTTCCGTGCGCAGAGAAAACTATTGATAAAAATTATGTACTACAGGATTAAAAAGTATTCATTATTACCTACAAAAAAGTCCGCGGGGGAATATCTTACTATCATAGTTATTTTTTTATAGGATAGGGTGACAAACGAGCACACAGTCCACCTGATGGTAAGTGGTTGCTGTGGCCCATAGACATCTACATCTACCGTCGATTACAAATCAAAATGGAGATGCGCTGTCACCCGTGAGGACTAAGATGGAATGCCTCGTTTCCAGTAAAAAGGGTCTCCGGTTCTCTACACTCACCATAGGAAATACAGCAGCATTAAGCTACTATTTCACGCTGGTATTCTGTGAGAGCGTGGTCCTTCCCCGGTCGAGCCAACCCATTCGTGCTACAACTATACATCTAATACAATTGCAGCATGGCTCTACCACGTATAAAATAAAGTTAAGTCGCAATAGTAGCTTTTGTGTTCTAAAATTCAACTAGATACCCGGTAGAAACAAAAGTTGGTTACATTCGTACAATTCTTATTCATATAGGTAGTTTCTTCATCAATTGTATGTATCTAACAGTAAAATACTTTTTAAATTAATTCGAATCGGACATTTCACTTCGAAGTTATTTATGTATTATAAAAACCAATCGCCGTCTGTTAGTCTTGCTAACTCGAAGACGGCTTGAAGGATTTTGATAAAGTTTTTGTGTGCGTTTGAGTGAGTCTCTGGATGGTTTGGTTCGGTCCCGTATTTGGACCCGACAGGCGGTGCTGTTGTCGAGATACTGTAATCACCCTTGCGGAGCCGGGTCGGGTTTTATATTATAATATTTCAACTTTTTGTTTTGTTGTTGCGCATGGCTTTAAGATGTCTCGGTTTTCAGCTGTAAAGGACTATTTGGCACTTTGTGATCACTGGAAAGAAGAATTGCGTTACAGTCTCATTTTAAGATTTTGAGAAGTATCTTCGATTCCCCTGGTATTGCGTATGTTCACCGGTGACGGCGATCGCTTACCATCAGGTGCGCTGTATGCTCGTTTGACTCCTCTTGCATAAAAAAGTATGTGACAAAATGTGTCGTAATTTATAGATTGCTCAGCTGAGTTGGGTCCGTCGATTAACTTATTTGTCCAACCTGGACCTACTTACCTGATGATTTTTGTTCAAAGTGTTCCTAACTACTACTAGAATACATGTGCCAAAGTTGTTACATATAATCTTTGTATTTTCTATGTTTGCCTTAAAATACATTCTTCGGGAGGCACTGCTAAGACCATTGATCATAGTGCCAAGGTTCTTAAAAGATTGAGTCATAATGATTATATCACCAGCAAATCGAAAGTAAATTATGCACTCGTCTTTAATATTGCTACTATATGATTACCAGTCCTGTATCTTGAAAACGTGCCTTACACCTCTCTGCAGTTAGATAGGTTTCGCGTCCTGGTTCTGCATTAGGATATCCATCGTAGCCTTAAAACCCTTATATGAATACATGGTTGGTTGATAATAACCTCTGGAAATGAGGTGGTCGCTTCCAAGCTGTTTCTAAAATAAATTTTGTAAATTTTTTGTAACCATGTAACAATGTAAAATTAATTTTAAAAAGGTCCAGCAGATATGATTACATACATAAAAAAAGCAGAGTTGGCTTTTGTATGTATGTAATCATACATAAAGAAACCAACTCGATAGATAATACATACCTACCACAATTTGTTAACTAAGCCATATTATGTAAAAATTAAGGTTAGCTCGTGGAAAATGCTTTTAGCATTAAGTCCGTCTTTTGATCTTGTACAGTTTTTATAAGATTCTATAAATGAAAAATAAATAAATAATACTACTAACACCATTACAAAATTATTATGGTACACATGTTTAAATTTATTATTTAAATGCATTATTAAAATGCATTATTTAAATAAAAGAAGCCTATTGGATCCTACCTATCCGAATAGATGTAAACAAATTGTATTTAATCACACTAAAATGTACGTATCTTGCACTGATGATATAAAAATGATTTGTAATTCAGCACTTAGTTCTCAAGTGTTGTGACGAAGCATCTGCGACTCAGAACTCATTTATTGTGGCAGCACTGCAGGGCGCCGCTGTAAAAGCCTGCCATTAAAAGTGTTTATGACGCATCGGCTTTACCTTCGAGTAATTCATTATGTATATCTTCTTTCCCAAGCTTTCAACGAGTCAAGAAAAAGATAACGCGTTTCTAGAAAATAATATAAATGATGCAAATTTCCAGTTGCATTATTTAAGCGATCTGTGAACACTTCCTTTTTAAATGTCTTCTTATTTATATGACTATTTCTAGATTTGCCCACTTCTTGTGATTTCGTAACGTATAAAATTCAAAATTTAAATGATGAATACACCTAGGAAACTTAAATCTTAATCTAGTTTAATATTGGTATTTATGTATATTTAAATGTAAAGTATAATAAGCCCTGCTTTATAGTTAGTTCAGTTAGTATGCAAAGTTTCATGATCTAATTTAAAGTCATCATAAAAATAAACACTCACGCCTGTCACCCAGAGGGGTAGGCAGAGACTACGGACTTCCATTTGGCACGATCCTGACACACCTCTTTCGCCTCCTTCACATCCATATATCTACGCATACATGCTCGTCGGTTAAGGGTACTTCTAACGTGGCCCATTTTCAAAATATCGCCAATTTGGTCGATAAACTTTTTCCTAGGGCGTCCCTTCCCGACTCGGCCGTTCACATCTGCCATATAAATTTGCTTTGTCACTCTTTCCTCATTCATTCTTTCCACATGACCAAACCACCGAAGCATTCCTTTCTTAATCCTGGTCACAACATCATCTTGCATACCACATTTATCCCTTATCACGCAATTTCTCACCCTGTCATTCAGATTCAACCCTAGCATATTCCTTAAAGACCGCATTTCTACAGCATTTATTCTACTTTCGTGCTTCTTCTGCCACACCCAGCTTTCACTACCATACATTAAAGTAGGGACTAACACAGAATTATGAATCACCATACGTGCCTGTTTTGACACATTCTAGTTCTCCATAATAGAGTGTAGTGCCCCATTCACTCTATTCCCTGCATTTACTCGTCGTTCTATATCCCTATCATATCTAACATCCCTGCTAAATACACATCCCAAATACACAAACTCATCCACTTGCTCAATTAACTCTCCTTCTATTCTTATTTCACATACCGTTTTGCTTTCTTCTCTTTCAAAAACCATCACTTTCGTCTTACATGTGTTCACTTTCATTCCCCTTTCTTTTAATTCCCAGTTCATTAATGTAACCATCATTTGCAATTCAGACGCCGATGACGCAAATATGACTTGATCATCGGCATACAAAAGGCATTTGACGGTTAACTCGCCCATTCTTAAACCACATTCTTCATCTTTCAAAGTTTGCAAACACCGGTCCATAAATAGGTTGAACAGCCAAGGGGAAGCTACACAGCCCTGTCTGACACCTTTTTGGATGCCAAACCAGTCCGAGTAGACCCCATTGATCCTGACACAAGCACTAGAGTCCCTATAAAGAGACCTTAATGCCTGTATCAAATCAGCGCTCAACCCATATGAGTTCAGTGTTTGCCATAACACATTCCTGTCCACTCTGTCATAAGCCTTTTCCAAGTCCATGAATGCATAAAAACTTTCTGGTTTTTGGCCAAAAACTTCTCCGCAATCATGCGCATGGAAAAGACCTGATCTGTACACCCCATTCCCTTTCTAAAACCCGCTTGCACATCCCAAATTTTTCCATCAGTTTCTTTCATAACTCTTTCAATTAACACCTTAGCATACAGTTTACCCACAATACTAAGCAAGCTGATACCGCGGTAGTTTTTGCAGTCCTGCTGTGACCCTTTTCCTATAAATAATTTAAAGTATTTTAAGAATACCAACGGTTTATTGTTCGGTTTGGAGGTAACGTTGGATTTTTATTCTACATTTAGTCCTATTGTTAGGTAGTGGTCTCCTCTCATTTCTTAAGGAATAATGGAGCAATATAGAACGTAAGTTCACTGCAGTACTTCAGTGTGAATTGGAGGACTCCACTACATTACATTATAATTTCTCAGACTCGTATGTTTCCTCATTTCTTTCATTCCCTGATTCATTTCAGCGCTGCAGGTGGCGATCAAACTCGCAATGCCTACTTATTTTATAAATTGACACATAAAAAACTTCATTTTTATTTAAAATTAAAAGAAACTAACCCTCATAATTTTCATATAGAAAACGGAAGTGCGAAACGCTTAGTATAGAAACAACGAATACGCCTTTCATAATTTTATATTCCACGGTACCACAGACGGTGGCTGCTCTAACTCCCTACGTTTGCTAAATAAGTTGTTATTGTATATAGCAGATGTAATGTTATTAATCAGACCAGCGACGGGCATCAGCGTCAAAAAAGCAAGACGTTCCTACATTCGCTAAACCGCTTGCTATGTCAGTTACGTTACGTAATTCGATTACTAAATATATATATATATATATATATATATATATATATATATATATTACTGCCTCGTTGGTCTAGTGGTTGTAGTAGTGAGATTGCTGTGCGAGTGCTGATCATGAGGGTCCTGGGTTCGGTCCCGGGTCGAGCTAAAAAATCAATTATTGAGTTTTTCCGTTAATAAATTCTCAGTAGCTGCCCAGAATCAGGAAGTTGGCGGTGTCTCACCCCCGTGCCTCGGAAAGCACGTAAAGCCGTTGGTCCTGCACCTGTTCTCCTTCCGATCGTGTCGGTTTACCGTCCCATCGCATTTTGAGAGTGAGGGAATATAGAGTGCACCCGTGCTTGCGCATAAACTTGGGCACTTGTAATCCTTTCCTGCGCTGAAATTCTTCAGGCGGAGACTATTCAGTCTCCGTTGAGGCTGGCCGCCCAGACCGAAATTCCGTCCAAAATATGTATAAATCCCGTGACGGATATTAATTAAAATTGCATAAAAATTTTGGGTGCCTGATCTGATTCTAAAATTAAAAATTAATCAATCTCAAAAAAAATATAGCAAGGCCTAGATAGTTTGTTAGACGTGTCAGTTCGTTGTGCAGTTTGTAAAGAAGTGTTTTCATAAGTAGGTTGCAGACTACAGAAATTGACAAATCTCGTTCTTTTGACTGCGAGCTAGTCCAAAATCATTTAATTAATTCTTAATGGTCTACCTCGGTTTCAATTTCGTTAATCGTCATTAGTAACAAGAAAATTTTTCGTAATTTCCCGAACGCAGCCAAGCCAAAGTAGTAAAAAGTTCAAAGTCGAATTTACCTCATCGGACATTTTGTCTCAGGTACACATGTTCATCAACGACTTTGAACTAGTGTTCTCAACAACTACATGATTTTGTTTAGTCCACATACAACTTAAGACCTACCCGTTTGGGGACACTATTGTGTCACTACACCGAAGGTCGCTGAGCACTGTGGCGTCAGCAAATCGAATGTGAGTGATGTTGATCATCTTCTATTGTCTTTTTCACCCGGGTTCAATGATTCCAATATTCCATTCCAATTATTATATGGGCTAAACTTTTCAGCATGAGTAACATTCGAAATCCTCTCATTTGTGCATCTATTCGACAAAACTAAGGCTAGTTTCGACGCAATATTTTTCGAAATTTTTAGTAAAGCTTAAAATAGTAGCTGCTTCGTATGGTGAGTGTAGATAACCGGAGACCCCTTTTACTGGAAACGACGACATTCTATCTAAGTCCTCAGGAGTAACAACGCATCTGCATTTTGATCGAATTCGACTTCAACTTATAAGACGGCGGTATGATTTTATTTAAATTAACTGAGGTTTTGGAGACGCCATAAACCATTACCATTACGGTCTATAAAAAGTCTACTGCTGAACACAGTCTAACCTTTAGACTGTCTCAGAGGGGTACTCTCCACAGTTGTGAGGCTTGGCAGACGGGTTGCCTGCCGCAATTTTTTTTAACTCGTTATTAGGAAGACGTAGCTGCCCATCTCCTGGTTTGCTTCCTTCTGTCGTCTCTTACGCTGCTGCCCATCTCTTGGTTTGCTTTCTTCCGTCGTCTCTTACGCTGCTGCCCATCTCCTGTTTTGCTTCCTTCTGTCGTCTCTTACGCTGCTGCCCATCTTCTGGTTTGCTTCCTTCTGTCGTCTCTTACGACGCCACGGATCGATATGGGCTAGTGGATATTCTTACACCGCCACTACACAGCTCAAAGATAAAATCAAAATGGCGCCATAAAGCCATAAAGCTTCTTATTAATTTGTTTAGGATATATAGGATATAATAATCACTCAATCGAACGCTTTGATAAGTCACGAAAAACACACAGCATCCTGTTTAACCTCCCAAGTTTCAGAACCATTATTTGAAAAGTGCAACACCTGTCATTGTAATGTTTTTACCTTTGAATAAGCCATCAATTAGTCGATTCCACAATTTGCTTTTAGAATCGACTATCGCCACGGTTTTTTAAAAGGCCTACTTTTTTTAAAAAGGCCGGCAACGCACCTGCGATTCTCCTGTTATTGCAGTTGTTCGTGGGCGGCAAACGACACTTACCTACTACAATTTTTTCTCCCTCTTATAAAATTTTTTATATTCTGTCAGTTATTCAATATATATAATATATAAATAACAGTCAGTCAGTATAATAACAGTCAGTTATTTAAATATTTATAATATATTTAAATAACTGACAGAATTATATAACGATTTCTAAAGGATCTCGAAACAGTCCAATGCGATTGTCAATTTCTACGTAAATGACATTCATAGATGCGAACAATAATCGTATACTTTATGTACCTAATTAGATTGAATAACAATATTACAATTACAATACTACTAAATGGACCTCAAATGACAAAAAAAAATCAATAGAAGCGCCGTGCATTGACGTTCAATGATAGCAAATGACAATAGTTTTTTTTTTTTTTTTGCAAGAAATAGCATATTTGCGTTTGAAATCATAATATTATGAGTGACGCACGTACATCTGTTATACCTAGGCTGCACTAAAAGTATCAGGAATGGAATATTTCCACTGTTCCTGTCATATTAAAATCTTTTTAATTGAAAACTCCTTGGTTTTAAAAATCGAATACCATTTATTTGTTTAAAAAAAGATTATCGGTCTTGTCACAAGGTTTTGTCAAACTTGTTTAGTCGTTGAGAAAATGGAATTGACTCGAGAAAATTCAAGAGCGATGATTTATTATGACTTTCGAAGTGGTTTAACACAAAAACAGTGTGTTGACCGGATGATTTCTGTGTTTGTTGATGAAGCCCCATCCAAAACCACAATTTATCGCTAGTTTGCTGAATTTCCACGTGGATGTGTCAAGCTCAGTGATGATCCCCGTCAAGGTCGTCCAAAAACTGCAGTCACCCAAGAAAACGTTATGCTGTGCGTAAGCTGATTGAGGAAGATACCTCGAAATTCAAGCAATTTTAGACATTGGCATGAGTCAAATACAAATAATCTTGTATGAACAATTAGGTGTAAAAAGTTGTTTTCCCGATGGATACCGCATTCGTTCTGTGAAGAGCAAAAAGCGGCTCGCGCTACTTGGTGCGTCAGAACTCTCGAAAGATTCCACACAGGATCCTCAAATGCTGTATACAACATCGTATCAGGTGACGAATCCTGGATATACGCGTACGAACCCGAAACAAAAAACCAGTCACGAGTTTGGGTGTTCGAAAATGAGTTAAAGCCAAAAAAATTGTTGCAAAAAAAATGGTGGCCACGTTTGTCTGCAAAACCGGCCATGTTACGACTATTCCTCTTGAGGGACAAACAACGGTTAATGCAGAATGGTATGCTAGCATTTGTTTGCCACAGGTCGTTTCTGAACTTCGTAAAGAGAACTGCAACAACAGCATCATCCTCCATCACGACAATGCGAGTTCTCACACCGCACACAGAACAAAAGAGTTTTTACAGCAAGAAAACATATAATTATTAGACCATCCGCCGTACAGCCCCGACCTAAGGTCTTATGATTTCTATACTTTCCCTAAAATAAAGAATAAATTGCGGGGACAGAGATTTTCATCACCTGAAGAAGCTGTGGACGCCTACAAAACGGCCATTTTGGAGACCCCAACTTCCGAATGGAATGGTTGCTTCAATAATTGGTTCCATCGTATGGAAAAATGTGTCAAATTTCGCAGAGAATACTTCGAAACTTTTTAAATACTAATGTTGTGTCACTTCCTTGATTCCCGAAATTTTCAGTGCCGCCCTCGTATATTCTAAGTTCATGGGCGCAGGTGACTTCCATACAGAGTTCTTCAATCGACTAAGGGCAATCTAAGAGCTTAAAAGCTTAGCCAAACAAAATTTCATCTTTTAGAATTTGTTTTATAACATCCAGGTTATTTATAATACACATGTATTATAAATAACCTGGATGTTATAAAACGAGTACTCTAACCCATTAGCTTTACATTCTTGTTTTACTTTCATCACGACATGTCAATAGAAACAACTTTGATGATATGTATGCAATCATGGCGGCATCTACTGAGGCGAAACGACCCTGACTGACATCAGATGGACGGCTCTGCATTCGTTGATTTTCTCCTAACAATCATTACTCATCCGTCAATAAGATTGGATAAGGAGCATGTAATTCTATAAGGAATATAACTTGACTGTTAACCACTCAGTCAACAATATATTTATTATACATCTCTGAACGAAAGCAGCGAGGTGGAACTTTATAAATATAACTTGTTTTATATAATGTGCATACATTTTTTTACAGTACTGCAGGTTACAAGTATGTTCGTGTTTTGTACTTTTATATTGTTACTATCTAGCTCGGCTGACATTACTCTGCACTTTACGATAGGTTACGCGATGACTGTACTTTTTACATTTAAAATATAAAATTTATTAGAAACTCGAACACGCTTATAGAATCCATACTATTTATTTGACTTTTTGGCAATAAACCAACATAATTCACACACAGTTCACGGTCAGTCGCCGCGCAAAGTGGACACGTTCACTGCAGTTAACGCGTAAAGCTTTATTATCAACTAGTGCGTTACGTTCAAAATTGTGTTCCTAAAAATAGATCTTCAATATTGCTTATCTAAATAACCATGCAGTGTGCAATTTGCTAAGAAACTTTTAATGATTGTGTATCGTGCTATGGTTGTAAAAACCATCTCTGCTACGGCTGCGCTGGCCTGGAAGAAAAAAGCTATCGTAGATTCAATCAAGACAAAAAATCAGCATGGAGGTGTGCTCATTGCAAGAATACAAAAAATGAACCATCGATCAACGAAGTCATATTGAAAGAGATCCGCGACATTAAAAGTAGGGTTAACTCTATACCGGAATTGTTGGAAGATGTCAAGACCATCAAGTGCGAACTGGAGGAGCTAAAAGACGCTTGTAATGAAAACAACAAGCGATTGGACGAGTTTGACGCCAGAATTGCAACAATGGAGAAAAACGTATCAGAGATCAATCATATCAAGGACAAGCTTGCCATAACGCGCGTTGATTTTGATCGCATCCACCATGAAATCTTACTTAAGGAACAGTGGTCCCGGCTGAACAATATTGAGATCAAGGGTGTGCCTTTTAAAACCGGTGAGAACCTATTTCAGATTCATGAAGCTCTCTGCAAAGCCATCGGTTTCGACGTCCCCAAATAAAACATATGACGAAAACTTACTAGTTGACGAACTAAATCTTTTGGGTCTAAATCAATATAACGGCGTTGTGAACGCACATGGTAAAATTTTAGACTTAGTCCTGTGAAACTTTACTCAGGTAGTCTCCAACTGTTGTGACCCTCTTGTTCCCATTGATCTACACCACGGGGCACTCCTAATTGAATCTCATCTTCTTGATTTCATACCACTAAGGCCAGCCCCTCGCGATAGGTTTCTGTACAACAAAGGCGACTATACATCAATCAATGCCGAGCTGCTCAAAATTGATTGGGCTAGCGAGTTTCATTCAAGAACGCTAGATGAGTGCGTCGATTATTTCTACTCAACCTTCCATATTTTGAGAGATAAATTTATTCCATCCAAAACTATTGCTAAACATCAATACCCACGTTGGTACTCTCTAGCGTTAATTAAGGTGATCAAGGAGCAATATAAATATCATAAAAAATTTAAAATTTACAATAATCGCAGTGATTATGAGTCTATGAAATTACTTCGAGTTAGGGCAAAAACCTTAGAGAGTAAATGTTACACTGACTACCTAGCATCTGTTGAAAACTCTATTACTAAGAACCCTAAAAACTTCTGGAGTTTTACAAAATCGCGCTCGAATTCAAACGTTATGCCTAGTACTCTTTTTTATAACCATAAAGTAGTCAAAACTGGCAACAGTATTTGTGAAGCGTTCTCAGAACACTTTAGTTCTAACTTCTCGGATGATACTAGTACACAGCCTACCTCTGATCCTGCCCATATTGACTATCCACCTTCTATTGCGGATATCTCCAAAATCTACGTCAGTGAACAAACTGTCCTCAATCTCTTGCACAAACTTGACAAATGTAAATCTGCTGGTCCAGATCACCTACCGGCCGTATTTTTAATAAATTGTGCAAGGTCACTGGTAACGCCTGTAACTCTCCTATTTAATAAGTCTCTAACAGAATGTACTGTTCCTGCTATCTGGAAATCGGCCTTCATCACTCCAATACACAAAAAGGGCTCTAGAGATCAGGTTAATAACCACAGGCCTATTTCCAAGTTATGCATACTAAGTAAAGTCCTCGAAAAAATAGTGCACTCTCAATTATATTTAGCTATTAGACAATCACTTCACGACTTTCAGCATGGTTTCCTCCCCGGTAGATCCACTGTCACGAACCTTGCTCTACTCAATGACTTTCTAACTGATTCCATGGATAAAGGCCATCAAATTGATGTCATCTATACTGATTACAGTAAGGCCTTCGACCGGATTAACCATAGTCGCCTCCTATACAAGCTTAAATGTGTTGGCATAAGCGGAGATTTACTTCGCTGGCTTTCCTCGTATATAGAGAACAGAACACAAGCTGTAGTGGTAAATAATTACATTTCTAGCTGGGTTAAGATCCCTAGTGGTGTTCCCCAGGGCTCGCTACTGGCACCTTTACTCTTTGCTATTTTTGTCAATGATGTCAACAACTGTCTGTGTAGCTCTCGTCTATTATGTTTCGCAGATGATATGAAAATTTTTTCAAATATTTCTTCATTAAAAGACGCAGAAGCACTACAAAATGACTTGAGAAACTTACTTGATTATTGTACCTATAACCATCTCGATCTCAATCCTACAAAATGCTCAGTTGTTACATTTAGCCGTAAACCCAATAAATTGTTGTACGATTACCACATTCGAGGCCAATCGTTGTCCAGATATTGTTCCGTACGCGACTTGGGAGTTATACACGACTCGAAACTTCTGTTCGATAAACATATCGAAAATATCATTGGCCGGTCTGCCGGAGCCTTAGGGTTTGTGATGCGTAGCTCTAAAAACTTTAAACAAATTAAAACATTGAAAATTTTGTATTGTTGTTACGTAAGAAGTATCTTGGAATATGCATCACAGATATGGAACCCTCAATATAAAACCTATATATCTCGAATTGAACGTATCCAGATGAAATTCATTAAACACCTTTGCTACCGAGTAAATGACCACTACAACTCTAACCTCTACCATGATAAGTGTAGAAAGTTCCACCTCTTACCACTTGAGATGCGAAGGCAAATAGCAGATATTACCTTTCTACTTAAGATAGCTTCAAGCGAGATCGACTGTCCAGATCTACTTGAGAAGTTAAATATAAAAATTTCAAAAAATGTTAGACGAAAGGTCCCACTATCGTTACCCGCAGCAAAGACTAATTATAGGCAGAATAGTTATATGTACCGTGCGAGCAAGAATTTTAATATTGTATCCCAATTGTTTAACTTAGACCTATTCAACACTAGTATCATTTCGGCGAGACGAGTTCTGAGTAAGCCTTTTTTCGATTCCAGCTGATGATCTTTTTATTTTATTTTTTTTATTTTTTATATTTTTTGCTTTTGTTAATCTGTAATGTTTAGTTATTTAATGCACGATGTTATTTAGCTAAGCTTACGGTTGGTGCAACAGTGTCCTATTAGCTGTCGGTAACTCATCGCATGCAATTATTTATATAGTGCCACTATTTGCGAAAACCCATAAATGGTTTCCTATTGTTTAATTGTTTTCTACCTACTCTGTTTTTGTTAACCGAGGGATTTCCGATTAAATAAATAAATAAATAAATAATATTGTCCGTACGGATAAAGAATGGGCTTAGAAATGGCAGCTCATCGAGCCCGAGCGTCAACATGCAACAACACCAAAACCGAAAACCCGCTAAAAAGCACAGAACACTATTACTCCCATCGGAGTTAATAAGTAATGCCGTTATATTGTTCTGTTGATTATTACGGAAAAAATATTTCAAAAGAATTGTATGGTTACCCAAGTAGGTAAATAAATTTTAAAATTACATTTATAAGTCCTGGTAGGATCTATTGATGTGGCGTTATTTAGACGTAAGATAATCATTTACGATCTTTTATTTTATTTTATCAATATTTCTATATTAAAAAAATCTCTAATTTTTCGGATAAAATTTAGTCAGTATTACTTCTAGTATTACTCTTTATTTGTTCGTGAAGTTTAATGACAATCGATTCAGCCATTCCGTCCACACACACACACACACACACACACACACACACACACACACACACACACACACACACACACACACACACACACACACACACGCACGCACGCACGCACGCACGCACGCACGCATCACGCACGCACGCACGCAAACACACACACACTCACACACACACACACACACACACACACACAAGACTAAGTTGGAATGTCTCATTTCCAGTAAAAAGGGTGTCCGGTTCTCTACACTCACCATACGAAACACAGCAGCATTAAGCCACTATTTCACGCTGGTATTCTGTGAGAACGTGGTCCTTCCCCGGTCGAGCCGACCCATTCGTGCTACAACTATACTACCAACATAACTGCAGTATGGCTTTACCACGTACAAAACTAAAATTTTAAAAATGATTGCTCATGTCGCAATGGCGTGTAAGTATTTTGTACGAAAATATTAACAAACAAAATCAACAATAATTATGAAGAAAAACATCATTTGTTATCATTAATTCAAATGACAAGTTGGACTGAAGTTATAGAACGTACCGAGAAGGTGCATATCGCAACGTATTTTTTGCAGTCTTTACCAGCGTGGCGAATGTGAGTATGGATAGAGACAGTGTGCGATTAAGAGGTGCATAGGTGATGAGGAGAAGATGGGCAGCAACATCTTTATGATAACAGTAAGAAGTAATTAAAAAGATGCGGTTACCAACCCGCTCGCTAATCGTGGCAACCATGGCAGTATACACCCCGTGAGCAAAGACACAAATAAACGGCCCCAGTCCCCGGTGATGCTGCTATTCCTTGCTATGGTGGTGATATGGATAGAGAAACACCATTTTCAGTCCAATTCTACAATAATTGTACTTTCGTACAGGTATTGTGTATTGTGATTATGAGATATGTTGGTCCATAAATGTAGAATTTATTAACAATTTGACTGACAGCAACATCTATTGGATCCGAACCATGCAATGAACCATCATCTCGACAATACGTATATTGTGTGGATCGACAAAAAATATATTACGTGGATTGATTTCAATCGTTTAAGTCTTTCAGAAGTTACACGATCACTAAAAGACGCAAAAACGATTATGTACAATACTACAAGTTTTCCTGAAAGGCCATTTGTTTCTAAAATAAAAGTAGTAAGTTACTTCTATAACACCAGCCAGTTAGTTAAAATCCCTGCAAAATCGATCTAGCCATTTTGAATTAAAAATTGTTTTTTTGTTAAAGTACTGTATTTACAGTATATATGTATATGTATATGAAAGTACAGTACTGTACTTTCATATACATGTAGTAATTAATTTATTTTGACATTACAAACGTACACTTCAATTTTATTTTCTTGTATAGATAAAAATTCGTTTGTACATGTGATTTTAAATCAAATTAAGGCTTTTTTTTAAATTCATTTATTCATTTTAATCTAAGTCCACTGCTAAACATAGGCCTACAGGCTGCATCATAAAGGGGATATTAGCCACAGTTAACAACCTTAATTGTTGTTAGCACGTAGCTGTCCATCTTCTGATTTCCTTCCGTCACCTCTTACGACACCCACGATATGATTAAACGTTAGAAATTTTATTTAACTTCTTATAGAAGATATAGAATAATCACTTACGATCAGGTGAAACGAGCATGAGGTTACCTGATGGTGTGTGAGTGAGTACCGCCGCCCATGAACAGCTGCAACACCAGGTGCGTTGTCGACCTTTAAAAAAAGTGGGCTCTTTCTAGGTTGTGGGTGTTGACATTTGATTCCACAAGGAAGTTTTGCGAGAAAAAAGATTACGCACAGTGGTGAATCGCCAACCATCCAGATGCTATGGATAGATTCGCGAGTTTTGTCACGATGTCCGAAGATGAAAGGAGACGGGCGAAAGTTCATAGAAAGCTGGGCCTGATGTTACAGTAATGATTACTGCATTATATTATTTATATACCAATACCATTTTAAAAAAAACTAAAATATTTACAACTGCTTCATGGTAGAAAAAAATATAGGATGTTATTGATGTGTATGAAAACAATGTTATTGCTTACGTTAAGCTTACAATGTAATTCTTACAGCAAGCTCTCCCACTTTACACTTTAAGAAAATATTTATTAGACTTTATTGTAAACTAGACTAACATAATTTTATATACTGTAGGATATTCACACATAGAGGATTCAGACGTCGCCGTCCAACTAAATTCTAGAGGTTTGAAATAATTATAAAACAGCTGAGGGACTATGAAGTAAAAACACTTTTATTGACTTATTAATCGTGCACTTCATCATAAACAAATAATATATCGTCTAAAAACGGTGCATGCGGTATTAAATTATCTTGATGCTTTGCACAGCTTAGGTACCATATTATGGATATTACATGACAACAGCAACCTACAGTCCTTTTTCTTAGCAAGCAATTACAATAATATCAATTGATGGCCTCTCTACCATTATGATAACTGTCAACTAAAATATATGTAAAATATGTTTTTGAGCTTAATTGTGTCTCGATTTTATTCGGCCACTTAATAACCAGCTGGAATGGTTGGATATTGACAGTTGTCTTAGTAGGTTGCTAACCGTTTCTCGACACACTTCTATTTCATATCGCCCATCTTGTCGTATGTGTTCTCCATAATGGGACCTAGCGTACTTAATTTGATAAATACCTAAAGATATTTTTATTAAATCATTATGTGTGAGCTGGGGAAAATCATTTAAGTTATCCTTTTGTACATGTATTCTTGTAAAATCAGAAAAGAAACCGTCAGAATCCTTTACACATAGCTAGAGTCGTTAAAGATCGGAATATTATTGCAGCACACAAAAACAACAGAAAATATTCACTACCACCGTAAGATCAGAGCAAAACAAACGTAACAAATGATTTGATTGACGCTTGAGTTTTTGAACTAACGTTGACATTTCCGCTTTGTGGCCTGTATAAAACATTTATAATCGATTGTGAAATCGATTTATTAATCGGTTCAGTCAATTCATTTTACGACTTTTTAGAAACCTTGAAGTGTCACGAGGACCATTATTTAAATAATAAGTTTCCTAATTACCTAAAGAAGAAAACACTGAATTACTTTTTATTCTTTTTTTTTCTATTTTTGTATTAAAATCGATTAACTAACCTATTTAATCCGGCAGCATTGTTTAAAAATGAAAACAACGGAAGTCAGTATTATTTTTATTTAATATTCAATTTCTTTTCCCATGATAAAACTGCTTAATATTTCATTATTAACTACAAAAAAACTGTAAAAAAATATTGATAAATATTCCTCTTGTGTAACGGTTAGGCCCAAATTCGCCCGTCTCCTTTATCTGCTGGAATTACATTATTTCATTTTACATTATTCCTGAGGTTTTATTAATAAAAGAATTGTGTAATTTTTCTTATAAATCCGAAATCTTTTGTACTTACAAAAAGCTTTAAATACAAAAATTCAAAATTTAACAGAAAATAGGTGACGTTTTATTTTCGAAAGCCCTGTTTATCCTTTACATAGATGTATATATGTACACATATTCCTGTAGCATAATGGGTTTGTTTCTTGTTTCTTCGTACCACGGGGAATGATCTGAGGAATTGTTCGGATTAATCCCAGCCGCCAAATTTCATGAACGCACTACGCGGCAAACGTCCCGATACTATTCACACCATCTGATTGCTTAGCGGTCCATCACTGTACGTTTCACTAGGAGTTTACTTTTGCCGACCTCTTTGTGGAATAGTTTACCACCAACGATTTTTCCGGACCAATATGACCTAGGGACCTTTAAGAAAAGAGCTTACTCTTTTCTATAAGGCCGGCTATGCACCTGCAATTTCTTTGGTATTGCAGTTGTTCATAGGCGATGGTAGTCACTTAACATCAAGTGAAACGTGTGCTCGTTTGCCCCCTCTCCTTAAAAAAAGTTATCTTTAAATGAAATAAATATGTAATTATAGGTATTTTTTAACTAATATAATTTTGTTCTAGGGTAAAAAGTTTCTTTGACTCATATTTTTGTATTTAACTCTTGAAATATTTGGAAGCATTTAATAGTTACAGAATAATTAGCTGATGAACTTATTTGTTCCACGGTATGTTTAGCAATTTATAAAGAATCAAAACATTTCGTTTTGCTTGGACGACTAAGAATTTTATTCAACATGCTTCAGTATTTCTTCAAGAAACAAATTTGTCATTTATGATAACTAAATGCTTGAACATTGTTTCCTGTGCTTTATACACAAGAGTTGGATAATTGAGCTGCCACTCAAGATTAACGCGCGGCCTCGGATTGTCATAAAAAGCGTCGGTAAGTGCTGGTCTTGTCAAATTATCTCTGCTTTTTACATTATTCGTGCCACTTGTTAATTTAACTTATGCGATTTATTATCCCGCCTTTTATTTATCTTATATGTGAGATTTTTAACACTAGGTGATTTTTTCATACCATTCTGTATAACATATTATAATATTCTAACATTTCATAACAAAATCAATACATTATTTCAGTTTAAACGGTGCTTTCTCACTAACACCTGTTGTTCCACATGAATATCCTCGGTCATGTTCTCTTTGTTATTTTTATAGACGATATTAAATTACACATCCATAAAAATCATTTGCTGTCCGCTAGTCTCGCTAAAACTCAAAAACGACTCGACCGATTGAGATGAACTTTTTGTGTGTGTTTGGATGGGTCCCTGGATGATCTAAATGATTCACAAGTTAACCTCATAGATGGCGCTATTATCAAATCCAGAAACCATCCGTGCGAAGCTGGGGCGTATCGCTAATATATCATAAAAAACTGAATTTGAACTTTATGCGTAGGACCTAAAAGTATAAAAGAATTTCAAAACTTAGCAAGAGCAAAGAGCTTTACAAAATGATGAAAATATTTTGTGAATGGTACCAGAATAATAGAATGGAACTGAATGTGCAAAAATGTTATCATTTCAAACTCTCCCGAAAATACAATAAATTTCAAACTAGCTATAACATTGCAAAACAACCACTTACAAGGTTGAAGTGGTTCCTGATCTGGGCGTCCTTATATACAGTCAAACCTGGATAAGCGAGAGTTTAAGGGAGCACAATCTCATTCTCGCTTATATAGGTTTCTCACTAACCCGAGTTTCTCGCTAATGCCGGTACATGGGTAGCATTTCTCTCTTATAGAGGTACGCAGCAATAACAAGTCACAGCAAGTACGTTTATAGTAAATATATAATATGATAAAATTAGGTAAATAATATGCATAACATATATTATGTACATATATATTTTTAATAGTGTGTACATGTTACGTTCATTAGATTTCGACATATAAGTACTTTATAAGGGTAGGTATCAAGATTCTTACGAAAACAAAACAAAAATTCATGCACTATCTAATTTTATTTTATTTAGAACTTATCTACACTTAAAACAATCCGTCAGTTTCGTTTGGGTTTCTGTTTTTGTATTTTGAATGTTTTTTATTAACTCATAAATTTTGTCGAATATTGCTTGATCAACAACCGCTCCGTATTCAAAGTACTGATGGACCGTCTCCAACGCATTCATTCGATTGCATTGATATCCATTCGAAAATAATGCGATAAAATAACAACGTTATTTAGTTCCACGAAATGGAATGGGTACAACATTGACGAGAAAACAATACAAAAACAATGGTAGCAAGTTCCACGAAAGTTAAGAATGAGTCATAAAGCAGCAGATGTTAAATTTGCAATATTTTTTGTCCTTTGTTACTGTATGAGTGTATCCTTTATGTATGTTTGTATTTTTATTGTAGCTATAGTTCCTCCTAAATAATATAAAAAATAAAGCTGGACTGTCGCTTATAGAGGTATAGATTATTAACAGTCTCACTTACGGAGGTCCATGAGGGAAAAACCACTCTCTCTTACAGAGGTTTCTTTTTCTCGATAATAGAGGTTTTGGGAGCTTAAAATGACGAGTCCTGATTATTACTCTTTCTTATAGAGATTTCTCACTTATCCAGTTTTCACTTAGCCAGATTTGACTACATTCAAATGTGAATTTTGGGGAACATATTGATGCAGTAGAATTCTAAAGCCTGAAGATGCTTTTCCTTATGCTGCGAAACATAAAATAATTTAAATCAATCGTAACATTAACTTCCTTTTTCATTGGTTTGCTGTAATGTAGAACAATTTGTAATGTATAGTATCCCAGTTATCAAGACTATATTCAAAGATTGGAAAACATACAAAAAAGTTCATTCGCAAGCTCTCGTGTGTTGCTGGAGTGTATTGCACTATAAGTGGTTATGAGAAAAGACCCGATAATTTCTCTTTAAAATCATTACATGAGCATACAGACAAACTTAGACTGGTTTTTCTTTACAAGATCCTTAATGGTGCCATTGACTGCCCTGAATTACTTTCCCTAGGAATAAGAATATCTAGACCATCGACTCGACTGCACGCGTATGCCCCGTTACATATTTGTTAAAGGAAGAAGGAACATTTATTAACTTTCCAGTGGGAAGTTATTGTAATGGGTCTAATCTAATATCTCCACGTTTCAAGATCTTTAGAGTCGAATAGTAAGGTTTTTAAGAGGATGTCCGTGTGTGCACATGTACGTATGTATGTATGTTCGGATTCAATTTTGGCCTCGTGTATCTCGAGAACAAAGAGTGATATTGACATGGGACCAGTTTCATTTAACGCATAATTATGTAACTTAGACCTGATTAAATTTTGAGCAAAATCGGTCAATTAATTTTTTGTGCCGAATGAAAAATTGTATAAAATATTAAAACATATGATAGGTATTTTTTGTTCTTTCCACTGGGAAGTTAGTTCTGTGGACCTTTTGGGTCGCACCTTGGTTGATTTTTATGGTAAGAAATAAGAATAGCCCTATATCACTTATTATGTATATCTAAATCTTTGAGTACGCTCAAAGATCCAAATATAATAAATTTTTAAAAAGTTCAACATAAATATAGATATTTTTTCAAACGGTGTTATTCAATTCCAAGTGAATATTGAGAAGCAAAGCGGGTAATTTGGTAAAAATTCATTCTAAAGTGATAATGATAATTAAATAACTATATTTGATATTACTTTATTTTTTATGTAGGTCCTTTTAGCAAAATTTAAATGCTACACTCAATTTTTATTTCTCGTTGAAATAAAATAATTACGTTATTTTCATGTATCTCACTTATAATTGAAGTACATATATATAGTTTTATAACAAAAAGTAGCTGGAATTTTTCATATGTTATGTACTTAGTTGGTAAGTCAAAATAAAAAAAAAATCACTCTAGCCGCACAACAACCGACTGACGCAGGATATTTCTTGATGATTGATTTTTTACGTTTTTTTTTAGATTTTTTGTTTTGATTTAGATTGGCTAACCCTTTTACTATTTAAACCTTTCTGTAGATGGCCGCTTTCTTATACTTAGTTGTTAAATAGGCATCCCCTTTTTCTGTTTAATTACACTCTGTAAGACATTTCACCTTGTAACGTAAATTTTGTCATGTGTTCTGCATGCATAGACTAGAACCATAAGAAGCCAGTTACCATCATGTAGACTGACAGATTGTTTGTAATTCTAATATGAGAAAAGAGAAACTCTAGAAACATTGATTTCGTAGTGACGCGAAGAATAAATTAATATTTTAATTGTAATTATCATCATCATTGCTCCAAAAAAAATCTACTGGACCTCTCTCATGGAACGATCTGAATATTTTACATCTGACTACCTGGTGTGAGCTATACCGCACAATATATCGAATATCCTTCCCTTCACTCATAATATAGCGACACAAAAATTAAAAATATAGCATAAGCAATATATCACAAAATAAAAGGTGTTTCAAGATAACGTTCCTTCTATACTAAGAGCATTAAAATGTAAAATTTACGTTGTCGAAATTTTAAATTGACTACAGATCCACTTTAAATAAAAGCTGGTTTATATTTTATGATGATTATCACAACCCAAACATCCATCATCAAATTACAAAGCTATCATGTCTTGTGTAATTAACTATACATAATAGAAGAAGAAAAATGATTATTATTTCTTTTATAATCGACGAACAATTTTGCGGCCTTTTGTAATGGAATATTGGTTTCGTAATGTTTGCTCGTGGTGTAAACTCACTTTTGTCCTTATAATAACTTACTTCGTCAACAATATACTATACTATTAAACGAGCAATTCTTGTATATATATATATAATCGGGATCTCGGAAACGGCTCCAACGATTTTCATAAAATTTAGTGTCCAGGGAGTTTCGGGGATAATAAATCGATCTAGCTAGGATTTATTTTTCGAAAATTTCTTTTTGTCCGTGTTTTTAGGCAATGAAAAACTGCTACAATATCGTTAGAATAAGAAGGTAAATTTTGACAGATTGTCAATGATTATAAATAGCTTAATTGGTATAATGGTCGGTCACAGAATCTTAAAACCCCGGTTCGAGTCCAGACCGACCAACCGACTTTTTTAATTTTTTTTTTCATGTTCCTTTCTTTTTTGAGAAAATCTGTTTTTTCGAGCCCTTTTTTAGTATTTTTTAAAAACACGAAAATTTAAATTAAAATAATTGCACTCATGATTTTTTATTCAAATAACCAGTTCCGTTTTTTCTATTATATCGCTAAGATCAAAAAATATTATTTATATTTCATCAGTATGTAATTTGTATCTAAATATAATTTCCAAAACACACGAATTAAAAAAAATCGAGCGAAAAATACCGAGCAAAGCTCGGTCAACCAGGTACTACCTTTTTATTCAAGTACTGCTTGGGGTAAGAAAATACATGATTCCTTCAAAAAAGTATAGATCAACCAAGTTTTATGTTTATATAAAACTTTTCATCATTCATTCATTACACCTCCTCTTCAAAAGTCCACTATTGATTGCGGGCCTCCCCATAGATTGACATAGCAGCTAGAAGCATAGCTATTGCGAGTTGAGAAAATATATTGGAATTTATGCTTGAGATGTGAAGGCAAAGTCGGGTCATTCAATATTACCTTTGACGAATAAAAAGCTACTTCAGCTGTAAACGATATAAATGTGATCATACTTTCGTAAACTAATCATTAAACTTGTACCGTTATTAAGCATGCGTTCCAGCCTGCTAAGAAGTTCTCGGGAGAGATCTGGATAGCACATATCTGCATAATCGATAATGGATAATACGAGCACCTGCAGCAGAATTTACTTGAATTTTAAGGGGAGAGACTGGTTTAAACGAATATTCAGACGAGAGTGACTACAAACAGCGGTGACATTACAACAAATATCTTTAATTTGCTCTCACTAATTCAGATACCTACGCCTAGAAACTTCCACTCTAACAGTGGTAGAGCCATGCGGCAGCTTTGCTGTTGCACGTATGGGCCGGCTCAAACCGGGGTGGTACCACGACCTCACAGAATACCGGCGTGAAGTGGAAGTTCTGCTTCCGCGTTTCGTCGGTGAGTGCAGGTGGCCGGAGGCCCAAATCCCCCCCCCCCCCCCATCAACATGGTAGCGGAATTAAATAAAGATAGACTACCCCAGGAGGGTACCAGCACCCCTGGAGAATCCCTCGCTGAGCATCCACGACCATGTTTCTCCACTTCTGAGCGTGGGTGCTCAGGCTGCCCCGCGTATTCTGGGGGGGGCGAAATTCCGCTCAAGACTACAACTGCTCGGGGCAAACGGAGCAACAAGACCAAGGCGACCCCTGCCACGCTGTCCGTGAATTTCTGCAATATCAGGGGACTTCACTCTAACCTAAACGCCGTCCACTACCATCTCGAGACGGCGAGGCCGGCTCTGCTCTTTCTGACCGAGACGCAGGTGTCCTCTCCGGCTGATGTTTCGTATCTCTCCTACCCGGGGTACAAACTGGAACACTCCTTTGTGCCTCGGGCTGGAGTTTGCGTTTACGTCAGAGAGGACATCTGTTCTCGACGCCTCGGCAGACTTGAAGGTTCGGACCTGTCCATCCTTTGGCTACGCGTAGACAGCGACGACCATCCGCGCGTCTACGGGTGCCTCTATAGGTCCCACAGCGGTAATGCCGAAACAGACCGACTCTTCGACCACGTCCAAATGGCTGCAGATTCGTTGCTACAGCAGATCCCCTCTGCAGAGATCGTGATCCTCGGCGACTTTAACGCCCATCACGCCGAATGGCTCGGTTCACGTTTAACCGATCATGCGGGGAGATCTGTTCATGATTTTGCCTTGGCATATGGTCTGACACAACTGGTTACTTCGCCTACGCGGATTCCAGATGTGGAGGATCATGCACCTTCCCTGTTGGACCTTCTGCTGACCTCTCACCCGGACGGATATCAGATTTCCGTCGACGCCCCTTTAGGCTCCTCGGACCATTGTCTGGTCCGGAGTGTTGTGCCACTCACGCTGAAATCGCGGTTGCATTCTGCAGGCTGCCGCCGTGTTTGGCACTATAGGTCAGCCGATTGGGATGGGATGCGGTCTTTCTTTGCATCCTACCCTTGGGGGCGGGTTTGCTTCTCGCCGGATGATCCCAACGTTGTTGCGGATTCTGTTACTGATGTGGTACTTCAGGGTATGGAACTTTTTATTCCTTCCTCTGTGGTGCCCATTGGAGGCAAATCTCAGCCATGGTTTGGTCGCTCCTGTAAAATAGCATCATGCTATAAGCAGGAGTGCTACCAAGCCTGGGTTGATGCATCAGCGTCCCGGGATGTAAACACCAGCGCTCTAAAAAAGAAGTATAATTCCGCCTCTAGGTCCTTCAAAAGAGTCATTGCCAAGGCAAAGTCAGAGCACATAGGCAGAATTGGCGAGAGACTCGTTCGCCTTCCTTCTGGAACCCGTGCATTCTGGTCTCTCGCCAAGGCTGTCCAGGGGAATTTCTGTCAGCCATCTCTTCCATCTCTGCACAGGGAGGACGACTCACTGGCCCATACTGCAAAGGAGAAAGCCGATCTTCTAGGCTCCTTCTTTGCGTCTAACTCGACTCTCGATGACGGGGGGAGTACGCCGCCGACCATCCCGCGGTGTGAGTGCTCCATGCCGGAAGTGCAGTTCACACAGCGCTCGGTTCGCAAAGCACTCCTCTCCCTGGACATCCACAAGTCGAGTGGGCCTGACGGAATCCCCCCAATTGTGCTGAGGACGTGTGCTCCAGAGTTGGCACCGGTTTTAACGCGTCTTTTCCGGTACTCCTACTCCCTAGGCGTAGTCCCAAAATCATGGAAGACTGCTTTCGTCCACCCGATCCCTAAAAAAGGCGACCGCTCAGACCCGTCCAACTACCGGCCAATCGCCATCACCTCCTTGTTCTCCAAAACAATGGAGTCCATTGTAAACTGCCAGCTCATGAGGTACCTTGAGGATCACCAGCTGATTAGTGACCGCCAATACGGTTTTCGCCGTGGTCGGTCAGCTGGTGATCTTCTGGTCTACCTCACTCACAGATGGGCGGAGGCAGTAGAGTTCAAGGGGGAGGCATTGGCCGTTAGTTTGGACATTGCGAAGGCCTTCGATCGGGTTTGGCACAAAGCGCTTCTTTCGAAGCTCCCTTCCTATGGGCTTCCCGAGAAATTGTGCGATTGGATCACCAGCTTTCTTGCAGATCGGAGCATCAAGGTCGTTGTAGACGGTGCAAGCTCCGATTGCAAGCCTATTAATGCTGGTGTTCCACAGGGCTGCGTGCTATCGCCAACGCTGTTTCTTCTGCATATCAATGATATGTTGCATACCCGTAACATTCATTGCTATGCAGATGACAGCACTGGTGATGCTCTTTACACCGGCCGAGCCAATATTTCTCGGGAAAACGTCTCCGAGTGCCGGGACAAACTTGTGTCTGAAGTCGAGTCTTTGCTGAACAGAGTCTCGGATTGGGGACGACTAAATCTAGTCCAGTTTAACCCCCAGAAGACACAAGTTTGCGCGTTAACCGCTAAAAAGAACCCCTTTGTCGTATCCCCTCAGTTTCAAGGCACTCCCCTTGTTGCCTCAGCCAGTATCGGAATCCTCGGCGTCGACATATCGAGTGACGTGCAGTTTCGTGGTCACTTGGAAGGGAAGGCCAAATTGGCCTCTAAAAAGCTTGGCGTGCTCAGCAGAGCGGGGCAGTATTTCATGCCGGCACACCGCCTGCAACTTTACAAGGCGCAGGTTCGACCGCACATGGAATACTGTTCCCATCTCTGGGCTGGGGCTCCCCAGTACCAGCTCCTTCCACTTGACCGCATCCAGCGCAGAGCGGCTCGAATCGTCGACGACCGAGTGCTTTCCGATCGGCTCGATTCACTGGCGTTGCGAAGAGATGTTGCATCTCTTTGCGTATTTTATCGCATCTATCACGGGGAGTGCTCTGAGGAATTGTTCGGATTAATCCCAGCCGCCAAATTTCGTGAACGCACGACACGGCAAACGTCCCGATACCATCCACACCATCTGGATGCTTGGCGGTCCACCACTGTACGTTTCACAAGGAGCTTTCTTCCACGTACAACCTCTCTGTGGAATAGTTTATCACCGGCGATTTTTCCGGACCGATACGACCTGGGGACCTTCAAGAAAAGAGCTTACTCCTTTCTAAAGGGCCGGCAACGCACCCGCAATTCTCCTGGTGTTGCGGTTGATCATGGGCGGCGGTAGTCACTTAACATCAGGTGAGCCGCATGCTCGTTTGCCCCCTCTTCTATAAAAAAAAAAAAAAAAAAAAAAAAAAAAAAAAAAAAAAAAAAAACCTTACGCGGTTATTACACATCACCACAGAAAACATAATCGATATTACGTAATACGAGTACGTTCCATTATCATCATATCAACTTTACATTAGTTCAATTTTAAACTATTAAAATAAAGCAGAAATATAGATTACAATGAAATAAAATTACATTACTCCTGTTTTAAAACAACATATTAATCATTCGGATGAAATAAACCAGAATGTTTGAATTATACCTTCGCAATATTTTAATAATAGAGGCTGTCCAAAGAGTGAAGACATCGTCTCGTGAGGCTCGTGGCGCCAATCTCAATTATATACACCATAGGATGGCTACTGGTAAAGCAAATAATTATTACCCTCGATCCATCTGAAGCAATCGAAAAAGTGTTCATGGCTTGATGTGTTATCCATTCGTAAATACATTAATACTCGTAGTACTTGGATTACCGAGCTTTGCTCGGTAATTTTTTTTTGTAATCGTGTGTTTTGAAAATTATATTTAGATGCAAATTACATACTGATGAAATATGAATAATATTTTTTGATCTTATCATAATAGAATGAATGAACTGGTTATTTGAATAAAAAAATCATGAGTGCAATTAGTTTAATTTAAATTTTTGTGTTTAAAAAAATACTAAAAAGGTACGAAATAATAGATATTCTCACAAGAGAAGGGAACTTGAAAAAAAAGGAAAAAGTCGGACCGAAGACAGGTCCCGCACCAGGGTACTACGATTTAAGAATCGCCTGATATCCCATTTGAGCTATTATAATCATTACGGCATTTTCAAATTTTACCTTCTTATTTTAACGATATTGTAGCAGTATTTCATTGCCTGAAAACACGGATAAAACGACATTTTGTAAAAATGAATCCTAGCTAGATCGATTTATTGCCCCCGAAACCCCCTGGACACTAAATTTTATGAAAATCGTTGAAGCCGTTTCCGAGATTATGATTATATATATATATATATATATATATATATATATATATATATATATATATATATATATATATAATTGCTCGTTTAAAGGTATAGGATAATAATATGTTAGTATTGTATTTGATAATTCACAATCGCATAAGACGTGAGTGTGTTGCCAGTGATGACTTACGGATCTGAGACGTGGTCCTTCACTGCTGGCCGTATGAGGACGCTCAAGGTCGCTCAGCGAGCTATGGATAGGGCTATGCTCGGAGTAAAACCAGAGTGACCAATATAGCTCAACGGATTAGTAAGCTGAAGTGGCAATGGGCCGGCCATATAACTCGAAGAACCGATAACCGATGGGGAAGAAAGATTCTCGAGTGGCAGCCTGGTACTGGTAGGCGTAGTGTAGGGCGACTCCCCACTAGATGGAGTGACGACCTGGTAAGACATGCAGGAAGTCGATGGATGCAGATGGCTCGGGACTGTGCTTTGTGGCGTTACATGAGCGTTACTACGTTCAGCAGTGGACTTGTGAAGGGCTGTAATGATGATGATGATGATGATGATGAGAAGGCTTTTGATCGTGTTAAGCACGACGTTCTTATACACATTTTGAAGACCGTTGGCCTTGACACGAAAGACATACGCATAATCTAAAATAATAATAATAATAAATTTTATTGCCTCTAAAACACACAGTTACATTCACGTTAAAACAAAAGAACATTATAATTATTTGAGACAAAAGGAGACGGCTCAGCTTTGTCTGTAACGAGATACAGATCTCATACAGAGCTGTTTTTCAGCCGCTCCCTCCTCCCTGAGGTGTTGTGCGGGAGTCTAAAGTAGCAGGCTCCCCATTTACCTGACTTATACTTTTAAGCTATGTACAAAGTAATTAAATATTGTATCAATATAAAGTATTTTTTTAAATAAGTAAATATGGCCAACTGATTAACAACTACGAGATACGCTGACGACACTGTTCTTATTGTATCTTCAGAAAAAGGTCTTTAAAAAAATCTATACCGCATATTCGAGTGCAGCACAAGATCAGTACTTAATTTAAAGGTGTCTAAGACCAAAATTATGGTAGTTTCGAGAGCGCCAAAGCAGTGCAGTGTATGTATAGGACAAGATAGTATCGAACAAGTTCAGAAGTACCAGTATCTTGGATCTTGGGTAACTGATCCTTGGCAGTGACATGAAAATACGAGTTCGAATTGAAACTACAAGAGCCTCTTTCATGATTATGTGCAAAGTCCTTACTACAAGGAGACTATCAATCGAACTACGTACAAGACTCATGCAATGCTATATTTGGCCTGTCATACTATACGGATGCGAATCTTGGACTATGAAAGAAGATCTCCGTAAGAAACCAGAAGCACTTGAAATGTGGATGTATCGCCGTATGCTCCGAATAAGTTTGACAGACAAAGTTACCAACATTGAGGTCCTCAAGCAGATGAAAAGGAATAAGCCCCTACTTGTTAAAACCATCAAACAGAGAAAGGTTGCGTACCTTGGACACGTGCTAAGGCATGAACGTTACCAACTGCTGCAGACTATTATGATGGGCAAAGTAGCGGATAAAAGAGGTGTTGGTAGAAGGAAAATGTCATGGCTATGTAACATCCGGAAATGGACCGGGATAAAGAAAGTTGAAGATCTGTTCAGGCTAGCCCTGAACAAAAAAGAATTTAGAAGGATGACTGCCGACTTTCAGTAATGGAGAGGCACTTAAAGAAGAAGAAGTATTGTATTTGATAAAAAGTTTACTATTTTAACTTAATATTTGTTTTTTCTTAAAAATCTAAGCTTGACTCGAACTTGAAGCACGATTGTGACCCTTGTTGTCTAAATTGTTATCAGCAAGGGGGCTATCTATGAACACTCCACCTAGCGGGTACGGATTTTATGTTTATCTTTTTTGCACTATGCAAACATGTATATTGTAAATGAGTCATTTGGTTTATCAATGTGGCGTGGTTCTACCATGTAATAGTCATTTTCTATTCAGATCAGCCATGCAGTTACAGCACGAATGAGTGCGCGCTTGACGAATGCAGGACTAAACTCTAATAGAATACTGGCATAAAATAGTAGCTCAATATTGCTGTGTTTCGTATAGTGAATGTAAAGAACTGGAAACAGTAAAACGGGAACGTAGCATTTTAAATTTGTCTTCAAAGGTGAAAACACATCTACATTTTGATTCTTAATCGAGCATCCATCATGTGCCATCAGGTGGACTGTGTGTTCGTTTATTGCCACGCTTATTCTCTTATTATTTAGATTATTCTCTTATTCGCTTATTCTTAAGTGAAAGAATGACAGCTCCGTGGCGCAGTGGCTCAGCAATGAGTTACAACGCTAAGGGCCGCGGGTTCGAATCCCGCGCGGAAAAAGTATTTGTATGGCCTACAAATAATTGTTCCGGGTCTGGATGTTTGTCCTTGTGAAATTTATGTATGTAAACTGCCCCCACGATACAAGAGAAAATCCTTGGGTAACGTTTTTTAAATCAAAAAAATAAAGAATATTTCAATAACTTCACTACAGTGCTACTTATCTATACTAGGATTAGAATGACTATGAACGGTCTCTGTAATGGATTTCAAAGTTTTTTGACACTGTTTACGTAAATAGATATTTTGTTAATTCTTGTATAAGTGTATTTATTTCTTTTTTAGCATATTTATTTATAGGATGAAATAGTTGTATAATTATCAAATATTCAACATCAAAGGAGTGCAACTTCTATACATAATACTATGGCACGTGATACCCATCATTTAAAGGTCAAAAAACTTTCCTAGGTTGAGTGTAGTTTTATTTTTCATTTGTTGCAGGACGAGACAAAATGTAGACACTTACGCAATTTGATTTATTGTGTTAGAGTAGGTACTTAGTTTTGGGTAGGCATTGGATTGTAATTTTCATTTCTTATTGCGGTCATTTTTTGTTTATTTACAAAATAAAACACTTGCGTACAGTTTGCCCTTTTCGTTTCTTGGTTCTTTTGTGGGTCCGTTTATTTGTTTGTTTAATTGACCGACAAACTGAATGTTTTATTCAGATTAGTGTATTTCTAAGTCTTCGCGACAGTTTAATTTACAAAGAAATCATCATCACTACTTAGACTAGCAAAAGTACTCATTTCACACGAATGAAGTCGCGGGCACAGCTAGTATTAAATATCCTTCCTTGGTCGAGCCAACGTATTCGTGCTGGAGACATAATTAATACAGCCTTTTTTGTTTTTATTTTGTATCTTTACAGCTAAATGGTAACTAATTAATTGACTAAAACATTTGTAAGTATTTGATTGCGCTTAAATAGGAGATCACAATGTCTTTAGCAAAACTGTTCTACATTTATTTCGCATACTACTTACCTACCTAATAGGTACAAATTCCTGAATAAACAACAACAGTTATAAATTCTGGGTTCGAATTTTATACGGACGAACGAATTTAACACGCAATTGTATATACCTACCCATTATGTTACGGCATACAGCCGAATTGCAGATGTACCTAGGTTTAGCTGTTAGCAGTTTTTAACATTAACATTAAAATATTCACGAAACACTTTAGCGTAGAACTGTGAAATGTAACACATACTAATGACCGTCGACAATCATCATTAGCAAATTGAAGTTCACTGTTGAATATGAAAGTTTGGAATAATGTCGATTTTTTGACCTGCGTAACTAAGCACAGGGCTCCTCTCATTATTCAGAGGCTTTTAAGATAAGGAAGCGAAGACCACGCTGCCCGAATGTGTGATGGTGGATTTCACGCTTGGAATGTATTTTTTCATGCTGAACATTTTTCCTCTCGCTTTTCCGCAATATATGGGAGTTATTTCGTGAAAAGGGACAGAAGTCTCTAACAGGAAGCATGGACCAGATGAGATTATAGATGCTATACATCATATGCGACTACTGTAAGGCTCACTCGTTTTTTTTTAATTTATTTCTCATAGGTAGATTTCATAGCAAAGCAAGTGATAATTCAGCATTAAAGTATAAGTGCATAATATTTCAATTTGATTGTAAATCTGAATTCAAAATGTCAATCAAAGTGAATTTGACCAAAAGAAATCCGTACGAGTAGGTTATATTAATATATTCATAACTTAAATTGTAAAGAGTCCCTTAGAGAAAATTTTGAAAAAATAAACATAAGTAGGTATTAATTTTAGCATAGCAATATATTTATGAAAATTTAATGTATGTACATAAAAACATGAATGGCTTTAATAAGAATAAGGATGTTCACACTTTAAGCACTAGGAACAAACATAGGATTGTAATGCCAGTTAGTAGACTCCACAGTATAAAACATGAATGGCTTTAATAAGAATAAGGATGTTCACACTTTAAACACTAAGAACAAACATAGGCTTGTAATGCCAGTTACTAGACTCCACAGAATTAGTAATCATTCATGGGCCAATGTATACAAAAAAATTCCAGAAAATGTTCAAAGTTTGTCAATAAACAAGTTTAAATTTTTTTTCAAATAAATATTGTACAAAACGGGTTATTATATTATCAAGGAACACATGAATGAAAATAACTCCTGGGAATTAGGTGATCGCCACCATGTTGGTTCTATTAAAACTCATTTAAAAATTGTACAAACAAAATTATTGTAAAGTAAAATACGTTTAAAAAAAGTCCCGCTGGGTTTCTTGCTTGTCTTCCCAGGACAGAGGTAGTTGTATTTTTCGAACCAGTAATAAATAAAAAATGCAGTATTATGTAATAATTAATATTGAATTAAAAATCACTCTACCCTATTCTAGTCAGAATTATAATAATAATAATAATAATAATATAGGATTTTAGAATTTTATTTGTGCTGGCGGGGTTCGAACCCTGAAAAAAATGTATGAGAGCGCTAGCCGATGATTTACTAAGACTTTTTACGGTTATTGCGATTATTGTTATAACTCCGATAGATGTTTGTATTATTTGTTTTTTCAAAAATGTTAACCATCTCTTTATTTCGGATCGAGTCCGATCAGTACCGAAGACGAGGAGCGGCGGCAAAAGTGTGAAATTATTGGTATTGCGATACAGAATGATGAAAACATGAAATATTCATGAGCTTGTGGCGTGTTTGCTTAGTAATAACTTACAGCATTAAGGGCCGCGGGTTCGAATCCCGCACGGAACAATTGTTTGTATGGCATACAAAGAGCTATCAAGCCGATCAGAAAGAGTTCGGTCACTGACTATTCGAAACGCTCTGCGTTGTATGTGATCAAATGGAAGGAGCTGGCACTGGGAAGCTTCCGCCTAGAGAACAAAACACTACTATTCCATCTGAGGCCAAACCTTGTAAAGTTGCAGGCGGTGTGCCGGCATAAAATACTGTCCCGCTCTACGGAGCACGACAATCTTTTTAGAGGACAATTTGGCCTTCTCTTCCAAATGACCACAAAACTGCACCTCATCCGATTTGTCGACGCCGAGGATTCCGATACTGGCTAAGGCAACAAGGGGAGTGCCTCGAAACAGAGGAGATATGACAAAGGGCTTCTTTTTAGGATTGAACGCTCAAACTAGTGTCTTCTGGGGATTTAACTGGACTAAATTTAGTTGACCCCAATCTGATACTCGGTTCAACAAAATCTCGACTTCAGACACAACTTTGATCCGGTACTCGGCGACGTTTTTCCGAGAAATATTGGCGCGGCCGGTGTAAAAAGCTTCACCAGTACTGTCGTTCACATAGAAATGAATGTTACCGGTATGCAATATATTATTGATTTATAGAAGAAACAGTGTTGGGGAGAGCACACAGTCTTGTGCAACACCAGATTGCAGATCAGAGCATCAATAGGCTTGTAATGGGCATATGCACCATCTACTACGACCTTGTTGCTCTGATTTGCAAGAAAACTGGTTATCTAATTGCACAATTCCTCGGGAAGCCCATAAGAAGAAAGCTTCGAAAGAAGCTCTTTGTACCAAACCCGATCGAAGGCCTTCGCTATGTCCAAACTAATGGCCAAGGACTCTACTGCCTCCGCCCATCTATGAGTTAGGTAAGCCAGAAGATCACCAGCTGAGGTTTGGTACATTACTAAGCCACTGCGCGATGGAGCCGACTGAAAGTTCGTTTATCACTTCCATTTAAAAAAATAACCTCTCATAAACATCCCATAAAGTGAACCGACCCCGTTCACTCGGTGTCCTGTGTCATATGAGGACAATTTCTAACATTATATTGAGCTTCCACTGACGCACATCAAATAAAAACAGAATCCGGTCTTAGACATTCCTATCAGTCTATTTTTACCTTTATAGGTCGAACAACACAATGTAGATCGTGGAAATCTATCGTCTTGACCTGCCTGGTACCCAGCGAGTTGCTGCTGCAGAAGAAATAATTGTGGAAATATCATAAATTGATTATCGATAGTTATATTTTTTAATACCGACTAGGACAAGGAGCCTCGTATAATTATGGTTGAACTTCACTTAAGGTAAGTTCGTTTAACCATTTAATTATATTCATTGAATAATGATTTCTTAAATTTACGCGAACACTACACATTGAATAAAACTAAATTTACTGATTTTACTTATTTTTAATTCCCGACGTTTCATTCCCGACGTTTTTTCCCGAAATACAATGAATGCAAAAATAAACAAATAGAAAAATACCAAAAATTAACGATCAAATCAAATGCCAACCATCTAAGTCAACTTCAGAACGAAACACAACCGTTGACCACAGACGTAAACAACAAACAGCGCACGGTCTATAATCTGTCAATACATACACTGGACGAACCGACAATGAAGGTATTAGCGAAGGGAATTAACTTCGCATTAACACCACGAAAAATCCTGTACGAAGAAATTATCTGCAGTGTTGAGGATTGTCTGTTTAAGAAGTAAGGAAGATTTGGAGGCTATACGTCAAGATATTTCGTCCTTGTTACGTTATAGTGCAGTGCCGAAACCAAACCTTCCTAAAGACGAATTAATAATGCAATCCGCAATCTAATGAACGTTAGGGCAGCCCATAAATGAAAAAAAAACGTAATTTTTTATATTATATTAAAGCTTAGGTAATAATAATGTCCTCCAGACCGAATTTCGGTCGAAGCGGCCAGCCTTAACGGAGACTAGCCATTGGCGCAGGACAGGATTATAGTGCCCAAGTGTATGCGCAACCACAGGTGCACTCTCTATTCCCTCACACTCGTAATTCGATGGGACAGTAAATCGACACGACCGGGAGAGAGATCAGGCGCAGGACCAACGGCTTTACGTGCTTTCCGAGGCATGAGGATGAGACACCGCTAACTTCCTGAATCCAGGCAGTTACTGAGAATTTCTTGAGAGAAAAACTCAATAATTTTTTTTGGCCCGACACGGGATTCGAACCCAGGACCTCATGATCAGCAGACGCACTACTACAACCACTAGACCAAACGCTTAAACAACAAGCTTAGGTATAGGTGTTATGGTAAGCCTGAGATTAAAGGTAATATAATAATATTGCGATTGTCTCCATAGCTCTGTGACATTCATGATGAGTTTATGTTTATGTTTGCGTATTGTATGTTTTGTATGTATGTATGTTATGTTTGAGTATTTGGAAGCTGCATGTAATGAGCTATTAGAAAGTCAAAATTTTTGAAATGCCACCTTGTCACACTGTATTTACAAAACACCGAAATACTGACAACAGTTGGGAAGAAAAGATTCTCGAGAGGCAGACTTTTAATGCTGAACGCCAGCGCAATCTTGAGCGACACCTAATTAGTAGAAGTGACAATCAGATGAAACATGCTATGGGCCGTTGTAGCAGTGCATGAGGGGAGCTTATGTTAAATAGTGGGCTTAAAAGAAAAAACAATGAATGATAACCTGCAAGTAATCTTCGACTATAAAGAACAATAATCGCAAGTGCTTCGATAGTGGCGCCAGATTAATGGATATATGGTAAAACTATACTTATTATGGTCATAGGTTTTTAAACAAACAGTGTAAGAAAAATTCTTATGAGTTTATTAACGAAGTCGAAGTATTATTTCTTATTTATTTTATTCATTTGTTTTAAAAAAACGTCACCTCCACACTAGGACTTTCTCCTGTATCGTGGGGGCAGTTTACAAACATAAATTTCACAAGGACGAACATCCAGACCCGGAACAATTATTTGTAGGTCATACAAGTACTTGTTCTGTGCGGGATTCGAACCCGCGCCTCTTAGCGCTGCAGCTCATTGTTAAGTCAATGCGCAACGCCACAAAACAATTTAATAGATTATATGGCAAAGAATGTCGGCGTAATTCTTTGAGCCGGCCATGACCTCAAGTACCACAGAGGTCACAATTTGTAGTTTTTGTTGTTATCTGGACTGAACGAAGTCTTACGAACGAGGGATAAGTGAGAATTTTTTTTCGAGTGAGGCTTTAAAGTTTCTTGAAGGGTCTTGCTGGAACGTCCACGGCACATCCCGCTTTTGCTTTCTATTATCAGACGGTTCCGTACACATGATGGGCAAGGCAATCGCTGCTATTCTTTTCTTTTCTTCATTTATAATGTTATTTAACGATCACGGTGAATAGTATGTGTAAAATAAAACATTTATTAGGTACATTCGAATCGAATTTTAAATCAGAAAAGAAGGAACGTTTTAAATTGTAATATGTATTATTTACGGCTTTACTGTTTATATTGAGCATGGAATAATATCTGATATGTAATGAAGTTATTAAAATCAAAGTACCTGTTTTTACAGTCCCGATTCATACAATATGTTCAATATTGAGCGTATAATAATATAAAATATTGTGTAATGTCATTTTACGAATATTTTAATAAATAACATCGTCTTCAGTTTTATTAAGCAAATATATAATATTTATTAATACCTTTAGTTGTATTGAATAGCTACTATATGTTAATATGCTATCTGAAATGATTTAGGTAATTGAATACTTGACCCAGCTACTTTGTTTAAGATAAGATTTATTGAACTTGAAGCGACGCACACAGATTCGATGAGATATGGTGGGTTTTCAGTTGTTTTTTATGCCAATACGTCTATAGCATCGACTCAGTAGCAATGAAGGGTCCAATTATACACATAAATACCTCAATTCTGTTAAGTCTGCCCTTCAAAGATCAATCATGCATGTTCGGCCCTTTGTGCGAGCCGCTCTGGGTGGTACGCTAAGTTAAATATTTATTCAGTCCAGACCTCACAATGGCAGCGTATTTTAAAGTTGAATGTTATGTATGTTAATCTCTTAACAGGCTCATAAAATATATAGCCCAATAAAATTATTCTTTGCATATGGAAAGACTCAATCAGACTAAATCCTCACATTTCGTACGTAATCTATAAAAAATTAGATAAAAGAGACCCCTTTTACTGGAAACGAGGCATTCCATCTTAGTCCTCACGGGTGACAACGCATCTGCATTTTAATTCGTAATTGAGGATTGATGTAGATGACCATGGGCCGCAGAAACCATTTACCATCAGGTGGACTGTGTGCTCGTTTGTCACCATATCCTATAAAAAAAAATTGAACTATATGTACGTAAATACGGTACTTATAAAAAAACACATTTTTTCTAATTCTATCTGTTTGTTCCAGCTAATCCCCGAAATGGTTGGACCTATTTTTACGGGATTTTTACCGGCAGATAGCTGATACTATAGGAAGTAACTTAAACTTTTACTTTTTTAAAGAAAAAGATTTATTATAGAAAAATAAATTAGGGTTCCGCGCAAAAAAATCCTCATGAAATCCAATCGATATAAATTCCACGCGGATAAAATCACGGAGAACAGCTATTATACGCGAATCTGGAATATATAAAACCCAAGTACACAACTTTTTCTTTATTAGCCCGTAAATGTCCACCACTGGTCATGTGATTTCATTCTCTTAGAATTTGCTACAGTTGCCAAAAGCGAAAATGAAATTGTTATCATTGCCGGAAGGTATGAGAACTTTTTGGCATTTTCCATAGTATCGTCTTACAAAACAAACGAAATGAAATCGACTTCTGTACTTACTATACCCATGAAATAAAATATTTAGACTATCTAGATCCATATCTAGGCACAAAAAAGTAATTAGTGTAAAAAATTTTTTTCAGTATTTTTCCCACGGTACCTACACGTGACGTCACAGTGACTGAAATCACTAAGGTCTTTTGTCTTTTTCTTCATTATTATTATCATCATCCCATAGAAGTCCATGGCTGGACACGGACCGGTCTCATTGTGGTGATTAGCTTTCAATATGCCCATACTATGCTCGGCCAGCGAGTCGTACTCGTAATGCACCTACCATCACAAGCCTTTGTTATTTAAATCAGAAATTTTCGAATAGATAAACAATTATTCGTGGTCAGAAATTTCGTTTGTCAATATCACACATAGCATAAGAAAATTATAACGGAAGTTCCATTGTTTTTAAAATTGGAAGAGAGAATCTCATTTGACTTAACGACATAACAGGTACGTTTCAATTCCATTAACCATAAAATGAATTTGGTTTCAGGATATCATGTATCAATAATCGCTAAATTAACTATTCGATGAGAACTATTGTTCCATTATTGAATTCAAGCTTGTAATTGTAGACGTAGTATGTCTACGTTGAAACAGCAATGCTTTCTGCCTAGAACTAGATCATTTTCCAAGGTAAATCTAATCTAGCCCTAGTGCTGAGCCAGGAGAAGTTGTATACAACCTGTGTGCTAAATTTTAGGCAAAATCTATTTAACTGTTTTAAGTCTTCATAAATATTCACATGATTATATAATGGTCAAAACAGTGTCAACAATAAAAGGGAATGCGTTGTTTTAAAACGATCAATGTTACAATATATAAAATTTGCTTTTTATTTTAGCGGTGGTGGTTTGCAATCGTCAATTTACCGTGCTAGAGATGAATGCGTGTGATTTTATCGCGAGTATGTCGACGGAACGAACATTTTGTGCCGACACTTCATTTTTTATGATACGACACTTTAAAAAGATAAAGTATAGGGCTTATGCCGTCATTAAAGAATATTCTTAAAACTGATGTGGATGAATTTATCAGTATTATACGAAACATTTTAACATACATTATTTATTTTGTTCTAAAAGAGTCGCGCCAAGAATAAATCTGATTTCACCTATGAGATATAGCAAGTAAAAAACCTCCATAATATTATGGGTATGAATCTCAGAAGAGCTTCCTCGTAAATTTCATAGTATGCCAGCAAACCGAGTTTGATTTTCACTGAAATATAAACAAAAACATGAAAAAAAATAATAATATTAAAAGTAAGAGCTACAGTAGTGTTTTATTTATTCAGACTAATTAAAATAATTATGCTAGAACAACGTAATGGTTATTAAAAAGAATATTGGTAGTAAATGTAAGTTACATAATTGCATATAACTAAATATGGGATATTCAGCCCTTGCTGATTTTTTTTTAATATTTATGACATTTTCTGCGTATTTAATAAATACTCTTTGTATTTTCTCTTAAAATTGTTCTTATTTGTTATGACTCGTAATGGTGGTTGAAGATTATTCCAACATTTTGTGGCCATAAATTTGTAACTACCACGAAATGCTGATGTCCTATGTTGAGGTATGCAAAGTACTTTTGCACACTTTCGGATACCGTACATATGTTGATTTTGTCTCCACTGAAGCTTTTCATATAGGTATTCTGGTTTCTTTGTTTTTATCACTCCAAATAGCAGGGAGGCATAAAATAATTTGAGACGTTTCTGCATTTTAAGCATATTAGAGGCATTAAGGTAAGGTGTAACATGTGTTCGTCTTGGGATGTAAAAACAGTAACGAGCGCAAGCATTTTGTACCCTTTGAATTAAATTTTTTGATTTTTTGAATAGACTAGTTCCATACAAAGCTATACAATAATTTAGTTTAGACAGAACTAAGGTTTCACATAATTTAACGCGTAAGTCTACAGTGATAAACTGCCTGATTGAATATAAAACTTTCAATCGGAAAAAAACAAATTTTTACGACATTAATTATATGATTTTCAAACCTTAAATAACAGTCCCTAAAATAAAACAAGATTCTTTGAATGATTATAATAAATTATGGCTACTGTTTATTTTTAAATAGGCAATTCCAATACTTTATTGCATAAAATAGGTTCATTATAATATCCAGAAAATATGTTCCGCTATGACGGTAAATTTCATGGCACTTACCCTCAATGTTAGGCGTAAAATATAATTTAAGGTATTAGTAAAGGAAGTTTAAGTAGCTAAAGGAAAATAATTCACTAAAAGAAAAAAATGTATATTTATGGATTAGTAATAAGAATAAGACTTTCATAATTTTACTTTTGGTTACTAGATGGTGCTGGTGGTATTTGACATCACGATATGGTTTAACTAGTCTGTAATAAACTAATTGATAAGTTCTAACTATCTAACAACAACTTACCGTTTCATAAATCTATCAATTTTTGAGGGACTTGAATCTTAAATCTTTAAGTCCTAATATATTTGCAAAAGAGATGATAGATACATGCAAAAATTAATACCATAGGGCTGCCAAGTACGAGCGAGTGAGTATAGGAATAAACACCGGGGTTGAAAACCCAGGGTTTAAAAATTCTTGAAAGTATTTGTTAGTTTCAAATTTCAATTTCAATTTAGCATATGTGTATATACGCGAAAGACTAATTCGAGTCGGGTCACTTCATCATCACTTCGTAATTTTGATTGAGCATTTTTTTGTTAACGAATTGAAATCTTTCCTTCCTACTTTTTTGCATTCGGCTTTATTGTCTCTTTTGTCCACAAAATGATCCCACGCCAAACTTTTCTTAGAAGCTATACTTATCGATCTGTATGTACGTAGATCTATTTACTATTTCTCTATGATCTATTCACAAAAAACACAATGTACACACTATTATTTACAGTTTAATCGTCATTTCTAACTAATAAACACAATAATGTTCAGTTTTATTTATTTCCTTACTTAAACATTAATTAATATAAAAGTTTAAAAATTGTCTCTTAATTCAATAAACACGCGAAATAACTTTTTAAAAATTACGTTACGGTGCATTGGTTACGTAATCAGTCCACAATAACAACTGAATTTATAAAAATCGAAACAAAACTTTTGCTTCCTCAAATATAAACATAATTGTTATTACTTACAAAAGAGTAAAATATAAATAATAATGTTTTTTTTACTATAGATATAAGGATGAATGGTGCGAAATAGTCAAAAGATATTTTCTGAATACCATGTTTACGCAATTATGCTCCTTAATTTATTTCCTTTAAGTTAGCCTATTTGATTGACAAGTTCCCGAACAGATCGTATGGCATATGCATTAAGTACCTACGCAGATTTCGGTTCAAGTATTCGGTCTTCGTCGGAAATACTTGGGCTCGACAACCCACTACCTGCGCGCCCCGCGCTGCTTGCGACGCGACTTGTCCAGCCCTTTCAGTATTAAAATACTCAAGTATATTTTGCTACTCAAAGGTCCAGCCGCGGTGTCAAAAATTGAAACTACTTGCGTAGGAATTTGACCCGTATTCCATATTATCATCCTACTAAGATTAAGGAGCAAAGTCGTATAAATAAAAAGAATTTTTATTCATAAATACAATTGAGTTTCTTATTCCTATAAAGATATGGATCATTTTCCTATGCAAGTATTTTCATGTCTAGTATTCAAGTTCTTCGAGCATCTGGTTACAAGAGATACTGTTATACATGCAAGTATTTTTTGCTCGTACCGGGGCGCCTTACTTTCAAGTGAAAACCTGATTTTAAAACCTGGAAGCGAAAATACGTTTCATCACTAATTTGTAATATACATAAATACGACATGGGTCGCACATTCAAATACCAGCGCCTAAAACCAGAGCTCGAGAAACTTTCAAGTATTTTCTTTCTGCATCGGAAATTGAGCCCTAAGAATATATAAATAAGGAGTGCAATGGCATATGGCATTTGCGAAAATAGTAGACTTTCAAGGCTTGTTGGAAGAAAAATACTTGAATAGAACATTGATACGTAACTTAATATACATCTACAGAGAGGCAGAATCGCGTTTACAAAAAAATACTTACAATTCGTTAAAGTAAAATATACTTTGATAAAACATTGATCCGTAAGTGTCGAGAGAGAATATTCAAACACTTTGAAGTCTTGCGAGTATTTTGGGTCAACCCTTGGTCGGCTTACTTGCAAGTAAATACCTGGTATAAAAACCTAATCGCGTAAATACACACCTTCCCTAACTACGATGTAATATCCTAAATATAATTAGTACATAGTATAATAAAGTATCTTAGTAACATAATTAATAATTTACTTAATTCTACAATTAGAAAAATTATACGTGGTAGCAGTGTTACCACTTACCACATGAAAGTTTCAAACCACAGTGTCAGCAGACAAAAATCGAACACTTATAGTAAATCCAAATGTGCATGCCCTAAGCGCTCATGTTATACGTCAATTTTTAAAGTGTTTTAAATAAACACAAGTTTTCACTAATAACCTTATCTTCGTAGTTCAATTCGATTTTTTTTTGAAAAATGAATTAAAACTAAACAAAACAAAATTAAGCTGCCATTTACGTATTCCATGGCTTCCCACATGATAGATGAAGATATTAAAATAAAGATTGAGTTGAACAATTGATATTTTCAAAAGTTATCGTGTTTACCCCTCCATGCGAACTTGATAAATCTACCTCATTTAACTTTTTAAATTTTAATTTTTTAAATAGGTTCAACAATTATTTATTTTCTAACAACGTGCTAATGATTGTAAGATACGATTTTATGCGACAAAACGACGGATTCTTGATTTTTAGGTGCTAACGGATAATAGCTTATCTAGCATCTAAGCATCTAGATAGAGCTAGCTCAGGGCTCGCGGTCGAGTCAGATGAAGCTGTAAGAGTCGCATAACTAACAGCGCAAACATCTCGAAAATAGACGGTATAACCCATTGAGTTATATAATAAATCAATGGTATAACCTGTTAGCACCTCAAAATCAAGAATCCGACGTTTTGTGGCATAAAATCTCTACGCACTGACGCGGCGAATAGACGACTTTGATGTACTAGAACGGGTGAAGCAGATGAGTGGGGGACGAGTGGTCTCGCTTACTGCAGGGTACATACCCATAGAAATATTAAAAACAGACAAACTTTATTATTATATCTATGAATCTCGCCGATGTGCGACGTTCATTACATATAAATGCGTAATGGAGAAGATAACAAGGTTACAATATTAGACTTTTAAGTACGTAGGTAAAAAGTCTAGACCAAACACATAATTCTAGTTTTTATTTCACATCGATCGGAGCACTATTACCGAAGTTATAAGCGTGGAAAGTTTACGTACATTTCTAAAACCTCGCCCGTGCCCGTGAGTAGCGCGTGACGTCATTCGTTCCATGCGGCCGCGCCGCCATACCGTTCCAGCGTGCCGATCATACGTTTGTAGTAATATTTCGCGGGTGAGTTGTTTGCCCTCGTTCGCTCTGGTGTTTTTAAGTATTTAATGATGGAAGAAGGGTTTCAAAAGGGTCAATCTGACAACCTTCCAATAGTCCGTGACATGATGGTGGCGGAATATTTTCTAAGAAACAAAGATTTTGTCGCGGCTGAAATACGTGGAGTCAAAATGAAAAGGTAGGTATAAGAATAAGATAATATTTTTATAACCTAGGTACCCATTATTACATTAATACTTCTGGTTTTCATTTGCTAATGAAAAGAATAGGTTCAGCCTCTCGGTCTCGTCTGTGAGGTGGCTGATTTCAGCCAGTAAAAAATTAAAATTAAATTTATTTAAACACGCCATTAAGACCGTGACTATGTTCATTATGAACTTGGCTGTATGATATACGATACTACTAGTAACGTCTATAGAAAAAACAAAAAGAATCTTGTCATTGTCATTGAAGTTCCGTTGATTTCGTTGAATAAACGTGTGATAATTTTGCTTTTAAAATTGTGACTTACATAAACATCTTTTTTAAGTTTGAGGCGACCACCAACTAGTCTGTACTTCACGTAGTTTTCCATATCGTTTTCGACCTAGAACAAAATACAAACTTATTTAAAGTCTATAAAAAAAATAAGGAACCTCGTAATTTGTATTTAATGGAATACTTAATAGATGCAGCACAATATTTAATAGATGGTGTCATGTTCTATTATAATGTTTCTTGTTAAAAATAGATAGATAGATCCGCATGCGACGGGAACATTCGAGTAAATGTTTTGATTTTCTAAGTGCGCGTCGGATCGCTCGCACGAAGATGGAACTTGTGACGTCATCAACGATGTCGCACTCGGCCCGCGGCTTAGATCGAAAATGTTAATTTGCGCCTTTATATCTCGGTCAGTTTTGAAGATAGAAAAAATTTAAAAACACAGTTATTCTCATAATTTTTTGTAGATTTTTTTGGCATATAAAACAAAAAATGGTTATCTTCTCCATTGCGCTCTTCTGTGTATTATACGTTTGGCCCAGTGCGCCACTGTTCAGTTGCGAGGTACCACGGTGGTTGACGATTCGATTCCCGTCGCAAGCATATGTTTTTGTATTCGTAATTTTAAAATGTTTTTTAAAATATATCTATATATTTATTTTCTCATTTTGAAAATATTACGTACCAACATATTTTCGTATTGTTGTTTTTAAAATACGTAAATATTTTTTTCTTAATTTAAAAATAAATATTCAATTTTCTACAAAAATTATCGAGTAATTATGTAACATATACTTTAGACGAATAATAAATAATTCATAAATAAAATGGCTGGTGCAGAATGGTCAATTCTAAAAGTGGTCTATTCTCGAAACGGCTATTTGTCAAAAAAATTTGAATTTATAAAAACGTATAATTTTTTACTATAGATATGTACTTCTTCAGAATCAAGATCAAAATAATAAAAATAATATAAAAACATCCACCGAGCTTGATGGTTGATTATGGAGAAAACTATTATATACAGTAAGTTACAAAAAAGTGTAGTAATACCAAAGCCAGACATTGTATACATCGCTATGAAAAACTTTTGTTATGGTGTCAGCCCTAAAATCGAATAGAGAAACCAGTTCGACAAACAGAGTTCGGAGATTCAGTCGACGGTTCAATCAATAGCACATCGTCAATGATTTCTCTGTAATAAAAAACGAAATTTATTTTTTATTTAGTTACAAACAAAAAAAATCTAAGTCATGGCAATTACGGGGTATTCACGAATACTTAATTATCATAATTTGATTGTGATGTCCCAGGGTTTTCGTGCTCAGAATCTTTTTGTATTCTAAAATTGAAATAAGTTTTTAAATTAAAATACATATTTAGTTATTTTTATATCATGTTTTTTTTTTGAGAAAATGAATTCCAACAATTTGCATTTTTAATAATATGCATTTGGCATTTAGAAAATTTTATATGCGGGTTTATTCAATTTATATTGTCGGCATTGTGGTAATTTCTAGCGCCTAAGCCCACTTACTCATTTTGAGAAGTATCTAATTCTGAGTTGATAATTTAGAAATATTTCTGTAACACCATGTATGTAAAAGCTTGCTCATGAAAAGTTTTCTACGATCATTCATCTGCTGACGGATTGCACTCCAACCGTTTCTTTTTACTAAAAAAAAAACAATAAAATTGGATTATGTTTATATTAAAAATAAGAATATAAAAAAAATAATTTCTGAAAAATTACTACAAACAAGAAAATCGAGAAAAAGTCAATCAACAAAAATAGGGACTCATAATTATATGTGGGATTAGAACCAATACACATTGATGCAAGAAACTAGCTCAACGTACGGCTCTGCTAGACCAATCGAACTACTGACAGGGTGGTTAAAATTACGCATGTATAGATAATCTATATAACCAAAATAAGGTGTGCACAAAAATTTTAAAGATACTTACTTTACAAATTCCATTATGTGTTTTTGGTTCATCGAATAAGATTTCTTTATTGCCCTGCGTTTATTTTTTTTTGTTGCCCATTTTTATAATTGATTGTTTATTTTATAAAACTTATGTCTAAAACCGAAATCGCAAAAAGTTTAGACCAAATTATAGAACAATTAATTGTTTATTTACAAAACGTATCACTAGAACCGAAACCGAACAAAAACTTACACCAACAATACGACTTATAAAAACTAATCACAACATAAAATATACACAGCTTTCAACAACAAAACTGATGATTTTTGAGCGGTGAGCGAAACAGGTCTGTCTATCAGCACGCCTCAGCGGTCAGTGTCGTTCCGCGTAGAGATGAGACGTATTTACGCTACCAGGTTTTAAAACCAGGTTTTTGCTTCAAAGTACGGCGCCCTGGTACGGGCAAAAAATACTTGCAAGTATGAAAGTATGTGTTGTAAGTCAATGCTCGAAAAACTTGAACACAACACATGAAAATACTTGCATAGGAAAATGATCCATATCTTAATAGGAATAAGAAACTCAATCGTATTTGTGAATAAAAAATACTTTGAACTTCAAAGTATTTTTTTATTTATACGACTTTGCTCCTTGTTCATAGTAGGATAACATGGAATACGGGTCGTATTCCTATGCAAGTATTTCAAAGTATTTCCAAATTTTGACACCGAAAGCAACGCGGGGTTCGCTCGACGCGTTGGCGGGAGGGACTCGCAGAGAGTAGGTTGTCGAGCCCTAATTTCCGACGAAGGCCGAATGCTTGAACGGAAATCTGTGTAGGTACATTAAGTACCTACACAGATTCCGCACATGCCATCCGATCGGATCGGGAACTTGTCAATCAAATAAGCTAACTGAAACGAAACTAATTAAGGAGCATAATTGCCTAAACATGCTATTCATAAAATTTCTTTTGACTATTTTGCACCATTCACCCTTATATCTGTATACAAAAGAGACATTATTGCGTGTATTTTATTTATTCGTAAATAAGAGAATTATGTTTATGTTTGAGGAAGTAAAAGTTTTGTTTCGATTTTTTGTAAATTCAGTTGATATTGTAAACTGAGTACGTAACCTACTTACCGTGACCTAATTTTTAAAGTTATTTTGCGTGTTTATTGAATTTAGAGACAATTTTTAAAGTTTTATTAATTAATGTTTAAGTACGTAAATAAATAAAACTGAACATTATTGTGTTTATTAGTTGGAAATGACGATGTTTAAACTGTAAATAATAGTGTGTAAATAGTGTTTTTTGTGTATAGATCATAGGATCGGAAAGGATGACCCGTCTGGGGAGTCGTAAAGTAGAACAGTTATTGTTACTACAACAAAATAAAAAATAAATCAAGAAATTATAAAAAATAACAAAAAAATATACAAGAAAAACTAAAATAACAAAAAAAAAATACAAAATCATGTATGTATATAAAATGAAATCTTTTAACTACGCCTGCTAATACAAGTTTCTATTCTAGCTCATGTCAAAATACTGTAAAACCACAAAATATAATATATTCTTAAATATTATTTAGCAGACAGTCCTAAGCTTGTGATTTAAAAAGTAGGAAGGAAAGATTTCATTACGTTAACAAAAAATTAAAAAACGTTCAATCATAATACTCGTATTATAACTGTGGCCCGACTCGAACAAGTCATTCATATTATTATATTGACATTAACATTACGGCGCGAGCAAAACATACTTACAAGTATGAAAGTACATGTTGTAAGACAGATGCTCGAATAACTTGAACACTATACGTGAAAATACTTGCATTGGAAAATAATCCATATTTTAATAGAAATAAGAAACTCAATCGTATTTGCGAATAAAAAATACTTTGAACTTCAAAGTATTTTTTTTATTTATACGACTTTGCTTCGTATTCATAATAGGATAACATGCAATACGGGTCGAATTCCTATGCAAGTATTTTCAAATTTTGACACCGCGGCTGGACACGTCGCTCGCGTCAACAAATACTTTTAAGTATTTTTAGAACCTGGTTTTCGACCCTAGTATTTTTCCATACTCGTACTTAAAAGCCCTGGTATTAAATTTTGCAAGTATGTCTCATCTCTAGTTCCGCGTAGAAATGAAAGAGATTCAAAAAGACGCCAAGATGCCGCGATGTTTCGTTGGACTCGTTCGAGTTATTAATCGTTTAATATGTTACTACTTACAAATATCTTATTTTAATCGATAAATAAAAACAACAGTTCCTTTTATTATTATATATTACATCACTGTTATCAATTTGATCAATATTTGTTTATAAATAATTCAGTTACAATCGCCAGAATTTCATTTTTAATGGATTTTTTATGATTTTTTTTCTATCGAGGAAATTTACCGAAATGGTATTTTGAACACACATACACATATATTTTTAACAACAACATTAACATATATTTTTTGCAGCTCTAAAATGTATACATTTACCTAAAAAATATGTTTTCTGAAGCCTACTTTGACTATGTACAGCGCCTTAAGGCATGCAAAACTTTCCCTTTCGTTATTATAAAGTGATGTTGCTGTCATATTTTTTAAAATATTTATATATTTACTTTCGGCTGTGTTACTTGTTAAGTAAGTGGTAGTAGCTCAGGAGCTAAGTAGGCAAGGCAATGAAAATTCAATTAATCAAAAAAGAAAGTTCTTATTTACTACGTCCACAGCCGTGTAGGTAAACATCGTGACAAAATCTGCATGCCTCAGAAATAAAAAAAATTAGATCTATGAAAACCCTTTACGAAATAAGAACGGCATCATACGAGCTCGCACATTTAAGTTGTAACTTTAACTTTTATTTGCGTATTAGTGTGTGATGTTAGCGTTAAAGGATCTATTATATAAATATATAATAATCTAAGGATAGTTTGTCTAATAGTTAGGAACGAGTACCGGCCTGCTCCCATCTGTCAGATGTCGGTTTCGACAAGAAAGCTGGTAGGTATACTAGTGGTAGAATATTTTGTACGAAGCTATTCAAATTTATTAGACATCGAAGTTTTGTAGAATAGTTCTATTCGACGGCTTGACAGATTCACACGCGCAACAATTGTATCAGCCCTAACTCGTCCAAAATCGCTTATCAAATCCTCCAGTTCTACTCTATTCCGATGACTAGAACGACACAAGTCCATCACATTACACATCTACTTTTACCAACACAAATAAGAAAACGGATAACACGCATCGCGTGCACACCGTAAGACAGCATGCCTGGACGGTTCTCACATCTCATCGCCCAGAATATTACAAGTAAAGTCGTCAGAGTTGGGGTAGCTGTACACCCCTACTTGGACGGATAGGAGATAACTAAGTTGTAAACTGACTCGTATGTAGCATATGTATGTAAATATATGTATGTAGCATACCGACTCGTGTTATATTCTACCATAGATATCTATCGTTTAGTCACTAGATGAGTTGTCACAGTCATTATCAATCCCACTTTATAAAAAGCTAAGTTCAATGAAGCTGTAAAAATCAACTGGGTCAATCAACAAACCTTCACCACAGAAAATAGACGGCGATCCGATATCCAATAAATTTAATTTCATCATTATATTCAGAAAATTTCGTACAGAAAATCTTGTTTTCTGCGTTCGATGCACCTAAAATTTTATTTTATCTACCTGCTTAATATTGGCTTCAGCTTCAATCATATTCAGCGTTGGAATAGTAAGAACATATATCCATATTCTGATTAAGATCTGATTCGATATCCAAAAATTTGAGCAAACCGTGAAAAAATCACGACTTAAAAGTTGGCTGGTTTGCAAAACCAGATAATCAGAAACCTTCCACGTAAATTTTAAAATTCATAAAGTGGGTTATTTTATTTTATTTTAAAAGATTACTTTAAAAATACATCAGTGAATAATTATTAAAGGTTATCGCTGCATGCATTTTTAATAACATTATTACAAGAATTTTTCCGTGTAGTGGAAGATCCACTGAAAATAAAAAGCAATACTACCCTATATCACCACGTGGGTGTCGAAAAAAGCGAAGGGGGTAAATGAAACTGGACACAGTCAGCAGAATCTATCTGATAACAACGCGAAATAATAAAAACGTGGTTGGTAAGGCTGCCACGTGTGGCAACTATTCCCTATATTAATATATTATTTTGATTATCAATCAGTGAATGAAAAAAATGAGAATAAAATAAAAATCAGTGCTATTAAAAGACAAGTCTGGGGCTGGGGTTTTTTTTATACAATTTCAAATATTCAACTGGAATATTAACAAGAATCAAAGGTGACTTTATACTGACAATAACTAAAAGGTCTCAAATTATATGTATTTGCTAATATTGTATCCAAAAATCGATCAATATTTGATGAGATTAACCAAGCCAAGCAAGCTAGTATTTTATCAATCCTGCATTTTTAGAAACCCTGCTTACGAGTTTTTCAATATAACAGATTGATTTCAATGGAATTTGTTTTAAAATGCTTAGCTATGCTCGATGGCGCATGCAGGGGTCTTAGGATTCTTGTGACTCACTCATGTACTTTGTGCTAGTCTATCAGAAGGCTTTTCATCCAAAGTTAATTTGTGATAGACTATAAAGTAAATTAAGATAATCTTACTGAATATAAAAGTAAAATAGTTGAACTATTAAACTGTAGTTTTTAATTTGTAAAAGATGTCTTTTATTCTATAAATAACTTGTATCTGACGATTTTGAAACCAGCCCTTGCAAGTATATATTTTATTACATGACAACCAAATACGTATATCTGTAAAAAATATCGTTATCGTCAACTTATTTTGCAAATCTTCAAAAACATAACCATATAATTAAAGTTCATTAGTCACATATACTTTATCTTCAAGAGAGAATAGCTGAATAGATTTTTTCGAAATACGATAGTGAAAACCCCTATTCTAAACATAAAATACAAGTGGAATAATCAATCTACAATATTATTAATCGCCGCGTACTACTGACGAAGTAAGTTTCGACCTAATTAATGTATGAGCTTGCTAAGCTCCTTCAATGTCTCTCGTGAATTACTAATGAAAATTTAATTTATACAGGATTTAATACTGTCATCAAATTATTACTCGAGTAATACTTTTTAATAACAATGTACTAATTAAATAAAAATAATGATACGACTTAGAATTTCCTTTTTACACATGTACATACATGTAGAAATGCGGTCTTTAAGGAATATGCTAGGGTTGAATCTGAATGACAGGGTGAGAAATTGCGTGATAAGAGATAAATGTGGTATGCAAGATGATATTGTGATCAGGATTAAGAAAGGAATGCTTCGGTGGTTTGGTAACGTAGAAAGAATGAATGAGGAAAGAGTGACAAAGCAAATTTATATGGCAGATGTGAACGGCCGAGTCGGGAAGGGACCAAATTGGCGATATTTTGAAAATGGGCCACGTTAGAAGTACCCTTAACCGACGAGCATGTATGCGTAGATATATGGATGTAAAGGAGGCGAAAGAGGTATGTCAGGATCGTGCCAAATGGAAGTCCGTAGTCTCTGCCTACCCCTCTGAGTGACAGGCGTGAGTGTTTATGTATTATGTATGTACATATATAGTGTTTGTCAGAAACTTATTAAAATCACAAACAGGAAAATCAACTAAAATAAAGAAATAAATAAATAAATGTGGCTGTGTGAGAATATCCACTACGCCATATCATGCCACGGGTGTCATAAGAAGCGACAGAGGGAAACTGAAACTGAAGATTTATCATTTTCCTTACAACTGAATGAAAATAACAAACTGCGGTTGCCAACCTGCTCGCCAAGCGTGGCACACTATTACAAGTAAACTATAAGCCAATCTATGGGGGAGCCCTGTATTCAGCAGTGGACTTTTGAAAAGATGTAATAATAAAGCCCTAATAGCATTTAACATTAAAATTTAAGATAAAAGAATCTACTAACTATAAAATATCTCTTAGTTCGGCGTGCCTATTGGCAAAGGCCTTCTCCAACGATTTCCATTGTTGTCTATCTTGAGCAACCCTTCTCCAGTTTGGTCCTGCTGTAAGTTTTATTTCGTCTTCCCATCTTGCATGCTGCCTTCCTTGTCTTCTTTTGCTGTCCCTTGGATAACATTCTGTTACTCTCCTGCTCCACTTTCCCATCTTGTCACGCATCATATGTCCTGACCATCTCCACTTCTGTTGATCGATTCATTTGAGTATGTCAGTAAGTTTCGTTAAATTCCTAAGGTCAATATTTCAGATCTTATCCTGTCTTTTATAGTCGGTCATACTCCTCTCCATTGCTCTTTGTGCCACTGCAAGTTTTTCTCTCAATACCTTTGTGAGAGTCCAGATTTCGCATCCGTATATTAGATAAGGTAAAATGCAAGTATTAAATGCTTTCCTTTTTATTGACATGCTTAAGTCTTTGGACTTCATGATCTCTTTTAATGACCAGTATTTCTTCCACGCTGTTGCGATCCTAAAGTTAATTTCTTTCGTCATTTGATCTTCTATGGAAATTTCTTGACCCAGATATATAATGTAGTCCTTTACATATTTTAGAGTATCGCCGTTTATTGTGATGTTAAAATTTGTGCTGTTCGTCATTATTTTGGTCTTGTTGGGGTTCATTTTTAGTCCAACTTTTATGCTTTATTCATTTAGATTATTTATCATATATTCGAGATTTTCGGGGCGTTCTTCAATTAATACCAGGTCATCTGCAAACCTTAAATGGTGCAGTTTTGACCCGTTTATATTGATGCCATACTTATTCCAGTATAGGTTGCGGAAGATATTTTCTAACACAACAGAGAACAATTTTGGCGATAAAGGATCTCCCTGCCTCACATCTCTTTGTATGCTAAATTCATCTCCCAAAGTTTTCAACTGGATTCTGGCCTTACTGTCTGCGTAGATGTTCTTTATGATTTTAGTATACACGCTTGGTATTCCCTGTTGATTTAGACTTTCCCATACGTATTCGTGGCTTAAGCTATCAAAGGCCTTGGTATAATCTATAAAAGCTACATAGATGTTTTTCTTATATTCGTTATATTTTTCTAGTACCTGTTTGATCGTATGGATATGGTCAATTGTTGAAAATCCTTTCCTAAAACCTGCTTGTTCAACGGGCTGTTGTTCATCTAACAATTTGCTAATTCTGTCTAGTATTACTTTTGCAAAAACTTTGTATACGTTTGACATCAGGCTCATCAGTCTTTAATTTTCTATGTTTTCCTTATCACCTTTTTTTTATAGTAGTATTATGTGAAATTTAGTCCATTGTTTTGGAATTTGGCTACTTGTTAAGATTTCGTTAAAAATCTTTGTAAGAATTGGAGTCAGTTCTTTTATATTTCCCCTCCGTTCGTTGGTAATTTTGTCTGGTCTCGGGGACTTCTCCATCTTTTAGCTCTTAATTGCCTTTTCAACTTGACACTATTGTGATATCTGGTACGGGCTCTGATTTCCCTTCATCATTTTGTTGAGTGAGCACTCTGCTTTTTTGACCAGTTGTTCTTTGGTGCTGGCTGGCATACAGTTGACGGTAGAAACTTGTGGCTAAATCTTTAATTTTCTGTCACGTCGTGGTAGTATTCCACCTATCTTTTAGTTTGGGTATCCATTCGTTGCCTACTTCTCGCAGTTCTTTCAGAGCTTTTTTCACACACCCCTTTTTTGGATGTAGTGCTCGAATGTTTTCAATCTCTTGACCTTGCGATCTTTGCGTATACTTTCTCTTACTCTTTTGCTTAAATCTGCATTTAAATTCATATTTTTTTTTTATTTGGCTAGCTATAAGCTTCTTTCTTTTCCTCGATTAGTTGCAAGGTATGCTCACTCAGTTGATACTTATTTAGTTTTTCTGCATTATTTCTTAAGATATACAAGCTTTGTAATTCCTTTTCTGGTATATCATATTTCAGTGTTGTATCTATTTCATCGCTTGTTATGTGTCTGTTTGTTTATTTGAACAGGTTGCACTTTCTTAGGTAAGGTTGACCTGACAGTTTAATCACATTGTTTTTAATATGATTGCGAGATATTTTTGTTTGGAATTTTTTAAGTGAGCAGCATACCATACGATGGTTTGTACTAAAGTTCAAATTGCTTATAACAGTAGTGTCGGTGAAAGCTTTTGGGTAGTTGCTCAATATATAATCAATTTCATTTTTATAAGAGCCATCCGGGGAAATCCATGTCCATTTATTATTTTTGTTCTTATTAAAGTTAGTATTTAATGCTGATAGGTAATGCTCCATTAGAAATTCAACTAGTTTCTGCCCGTTGCGACTTCTTTTTCCATATCCGAACTTGCCAAGTATGTACTCGTTATTGTTTTGTCTAGCTCCAATTTGTGCATTGACATCCCCCATTAAGATTATATGTTTGTCGGTGTTGTTTTTTTATAGTTAAAGATATCTGATAATAGAAAGCTTCGAGCACTGATAGTTCGGATTTTTCAGTGGGTGCATATGCCTGTATGATAGACCAAGGTTCCTTATATCCTGGTAGTTTCATATTAAGAATAGATAATCTATCAGATATTCCTATCAATTTTTGTATATACTCCCTCATTGACTTTTTATTAAAAAACCAACTCCTCTGCAACCAGCAGTTTCTCCTTTGTGATACAGTATATAGCTGCCGTGATCTTCTATTTTTTCACCCAGTCTTCGCATTTCACTTATACCTTGTATGTCGTATTTTATATTTTCTAATGATTTTTCCAATTCTAGCAAACTATCGTGAGTTCTAAGGGTTCTCATATTTGGTGTTGCGATATGAAGTACCTCACATCTTTTAGTTCGAGGGTAGTGGTCTAGTACTCCCGCGGGGACCAACCGTGATGGGAGACTGTTAACTTGTTGTTGTTTATTGTGTTGTAGTTGTCCAGCTTGTGGTGCCTGTATCCTCATTTGTGTATAAATGTTTGTCTGAGAGTGAGTGTGATCTCTCACGTAGGTGCTGAAAGGCATCCCTTTTCCTAACTTTGGGATCATTATTTTTTATTTCGCCAACACTAGATTTTGGGGTAGGGGTTTCAGATCTCTTTCTTTTTTCATTTTCTTGCCTATCTATATTTTTTTTCCTTCTTTTTAAGCAGAGCTGCTTTTGACAGATCATGTGTAATGTAGGTATTGGATTTCAATTTCTTTTTATTTTTGAGAATTTGAATCTTATTTTGAAGAGTTGTTGTAGCAAGTAGTATTGGCTTGATTTTACCTATATATTTTAATATATAGGTAAAATCTATCGATCCTATATATTTTAATTCTATTTATTTCTTCTTCTTTTAGTATGACATCTATTTCCTTCATGGTATTAAATACGAGCCTTTTTAAGTCTTCTTGAGTCTCATTTTTTTGTTTTGGGAGCCCGTGAATTAATAGATTTTCTATTTTCCTATTAAGTTTTTTAATTTCGCTTTTCAATTTTTCGTTTTCTTCAATGATCTGTTTCATTTTTTCATCAACTTTTTTTAGTAATGTTGTTGTAATGTTTTCTGTTATTGTAATTGTTTGTAAATTAAGTTGTTCTTTCATTTTTTCTAGCAACAGTGACATCTCTGATGATAGTTGCGTTGACATCTTGTGGTGAAACGGAACGTTAATATTTGCAATAAATAGAAAAGAATGTATATTAGTTTTTGAACGCAACGTTATGAAATGAAAATGTACTCTTTTGTCTTTGTCTTTGCTGTTGTACTCAGAAGGGCTAGAACCCAGAGCCGTGAAGCCAGTTAAATAAAAATAAATAAAATTGCTCTCATGTTGGTACGTTGGTACTAACCACTTCGTTGTCAATTACAGTTTACCGTATAAACACGCTTGTCTATTATAACAGTTAACCTCACTCCTGCTTCTATAGTATTTTTGCACTTCGTCCAACGTTTCCTTTCGTGTTTCCAATTTATTTTGAAGCACTAACACACAAAATAACTTTGAGTTCACTCTGGTTTCCTGAATAGTGATATTTAACAGTGTTATTTCGTAAATTACGGGAGCGTTGCACAAAAGTGTCTAACATTTACAAGCACCGGAACCGGAATTTGAAAAGATGTACTGGTAAATAAAAAATGGAATAAAACAGTTGAAATTTACTTACATTGCTAACATGACCATTATTTAATTCTTTTAAATGTAATTCGTTTTTATTATCTTGGAAAATCAACAATCATCAATCAACGTTTATCGCTTACTTAAATTAAATAACATTTATCTGCATTGTTTTGATTTCGTTTGACACAATATGTACTTGTTTCACTAATATTTGTTTTAATTTACTAACTAAGTGACAACAGTCAAGGCACTTTGCAAGTCATGTAGTTGAAAGAGAAAGATCAACTTTAAGCATTACTTAAATTGAAGTCAATTTATAGAATTCGGCATTGATTGTAACGTGTTTTTCAACTGGAACGGGTAGATTTTGCCAGCCCGTGGCGAACATTTTGTTTTGCTGACATCCATCAAATCTTTTGTTATTGATTCAGTTACTTATACCAAATCACCATGGCAAGTTTATTTTTATTTACACGATTGAACAGCACGTTCAAATGATAAAGCATTTTCATAATAAATATCAAAATGAGAGTTCGTTTGCACATTCCGCCGTTTTACGGTAGACGCGGTGGACCTTCACAGTCGACTCTTCAACATTTGGTGGGCAAATTTGAAAGGACCGGTTTGGTAGACAATTATTCAACACCCTTACGTTCAAGCAACACAAGATCGACTGAGAACACAGTCGCGGTTCGTGAAAGTGTACAGCAGAACCCGATGCATTCGATTCCTCGCCGTGCACTAGAACTCGGCCTTTCGCAGACTTCAATTTGATGAATTGTTGTCGAGATTTAGGCCTACAACCGTACAAGACCCAACTGACCCAGGAGCTCAAAGTTCATGACCATATACAACGCCGTTTGTTCGCTGACTAAGCTTCGTATCGTTTGGAAGAGGACCCCAATTTTGCCTGAAAAATCATCTTTAGAGACAAGGCGCATTTTTGGATGAATGGCTGTGTTAACAAGCAGAATTTCCGTATATAGGACGACACCAAACCACGCGAGATTCACTAGGTGATAGTGCATCCTCAAAAATTTACCATTTGGTATGGATTTTGGGGCGGCGGCGTCATTGGTCCGTACTTTTTCGAAAACGATGCTGGTGAGGCAGTCACCGTCAACGGCGAGCGCTACAGAACGATGAAACCAATTTTTTATGGCCCAAATTGAACAATATGGACCTAGGTTGCTCCAGCATGACGGCGATACGTGCCACACAACGGCAAGGAGAAGGGCAAGCTTGTCTCTCGCAGAGCTGATGTGAATTGGCCACCAAAGTCATGCGATTTGGTCCCGCTAGACTTTTCTTGTGGAGTTTCTTGAAGTCGCTGGTACACGCAATCAAACTACAATCGAACGATGGCCCAAAGTTGAACATAACACAGGCCATCGCTCAAGTTCTAGCTAAGCTTCAAGCCAGATCTATGCAGAAGAGTCATTGAAAATTAGGCCACTCGGATCCATGCCACTATAAGAAGCCGTGGCGGCCATTTGAACAATGTCATATTCCACACTCAATGGCACACGTAAGCCTTCTAAATAAAAATAATAAATTTTTAACACCTCAAACATCTTGTTTTATTTCATTTCAACATCTACCCGCTTTTCTTGAAAAACCCTTAATAACATTTACAAAAATTTATGTACAAAAGGCTCTGTACCGTAAATTTAAATAAAACACAGATTCAAATAGACAGAATTCACATACTACGCTAATCTATATAAACAAAAAATTCACAGATACAAAGAGCGTACACACACATGCACAATTAATCGACCCGTGCGCATGTCGTTCATTAGTCGTACGTGTAACTAAAGTAAGAAATGAACCTGCTAACGGTGTTAGAGAGACAATAGCTTGTTCAGGTTACTTTTGTTGTTTAACTATTTACGCTAGCCATTACGGACGCCTACACAAGCCTGGAGCACGAAACCCCCGAATTCCTTGCGAAGCATACTTAAATGGCAGTATTTTGGTATTATTATTTAGTCGTAGTTAACACAAAATGTTTTTTATAGGCTAAGGGTGACAAAGGTGCACAAATTCGACCTATAGGTAAGTGGATGATGCGTGGCACATAAACATTTAGATCAATACACGATTAAGAATAAGAATTGCAAATGGAATGCTTCATTTCCAGTAAAAAGGAGAATCTCAGAATATCTACACTCACCATACAAAACACAGCAGCATTAATCTGCTACTTTAAGCTAGTATTCTGTAGTATTTCGCCGGTCGAGACGACCCATTAGTGCTACAACCATAATATAGCTGTAGTGTGGCTCTACCACGTACAAACACACACCATGTGGTGTGCTTGTATGTGTGTAATTTCTTTTACGCCGCAGCTACTACACTGATGTTACCATATACATAAATATATACACATAAAGAAATCACACACAAATACACACCAAGCGGTGTGTGTGTGTGTGTGTGTGTGTGTGTGTGTGCGTGCGTGCGTGCGTGCGTGCGTGCGTGCGTGCGTGCGTGCGTGCGTGCGTGCGTGCGTGCGTGCGTGCGTTTTTGCGTGCGTGCGTGCGTGCGTACGTGTTTGCGTGCGTGCGTGCGTTTATTAATATGCCTTCCTCTCGAGAGAATATTACTTGCAAATTTTTTCTACTGTGTGGTAAGATTAGAAAGAGTTTTTATTTTAGCCAACCTAAACCTAGTAATATCCTTCACATCGTTCCCACTTGCGGGCGTCATAAGAGGCAACTGTTGGCAATCCCATTAAGATTGGCTTTCGACAGATGACGGTATGAATATCTGGTTTACGTCAGGTGTAAAATACGCAGACTGCCATAAAAGGTGTGTGACGTCTGCTACTGAGATCTTAAAACCGCCTGATATAGAAATATGTAGTGACGGATGTTCAAGCGTTATGGTTATATATAGATGTAAGCCTATTCAATTTCACTTATTAAGAAATTGCAATAACATAATATGTCTCGTACCTCTGCCTCGCTGCCCGTCGATAATCTGGGTGTTACATACATATCTAGCTGAGCAAGATGGTAAATACTTACGACCGTCGCAACTGAATCTGGGTTTTTTTTCTAATTATTCTGTTATTTTACATACATATACAAAGTATATTTTTGAAGCCGAGCTCCCATGGCTCAAGAAAACGATTCTTTATAATCTATCTCCTCCGTAACCCGTAGTTCAATTTATATAACTTTTCCGGCAATACTTATAGCTCAACGCAGACTAAGTTTGTAAGTAATAAAAATCTGAATTTGTCTAAAAGATATTAAAAAAATAACCATAAACTATATTGTCTATGGGAAAATACATGTAAATAGCAAAAGTGCGCGCTTTTATAATAATTATTGACAAAAGAATTAATTTAAAATAATTGTAATGTGATTGAACCTTTTGTTGAAATAAAGATATTCAAATTCAAATTCTAATTTATTCATTGCTAGAATGTAGCACATAATATTATAATGATGATAATTATTAATTTATATTAATAATTATAACCATTATATTACTGGCATGCGATATCTTTACAATATACAAAAACATATTATTGGAATTTAACGATTTAAATGATTGAGTTAAATGAATGATTGAGGAAAAACAATGATGTAATCTTTTAAAAATATTTCATAAAGATAGTTAAAACTTTAGACTTTTACTCCGTTTCATTTATGATGCTAGCAAAAGGTTTTACCTTTGCATCTGCATCGGCCCCATTTATTCTTACTAGCGATACGGCCCGGATTCGCACTGTTGATTTTTGGATCTCAACAACAGCGCCACCTACCGGGCCAAATTAAGTTTTTAAACCATCCAGGGACCCACTCAAATACACAAAAAAATCATCAAAACCCGTCAAGCTGTTTTCGAGTTTTTCGCGCGACTAACGGAAAACAATTGATTTTTATCGTGCTTATACGATGCATTATACAGTACCCACTTTTGATTTCCTATATTTACGCGAACACTACACATTGAAATAATACTAGTTTTAACGGAATTTATCGCGTATATTTAACTTTTTTACCCGACGTTTCGAGAGCTTTACAGCACCCATGGTCACGGGCAGGACTGAGATGTTCAACGTCCAGCTGTCATAGTTAACCGCGGTTACCATAGATTAAAATTTTAACTTTTGTTCCGATCTACACAGTATGAGCTTATGGTATCATGGAGTCTTGCAGTTGTATGCTTGGGTTGGGATTTAATTTAATTTATTATAGGATCCCAAGCAGATGGTAGCACCCAGCCATCTTCTCTATTGAAATTAGGATGTTTTTTGATTTCAATAGCCTCGCGAATCATCCTTGGAAGGAATCGGTGTTCTTTAGCGAGGATTTGTGGTCTATCAAATCTGATGTAGTGACGGAGGCGATCTTGTACATGTTCACAGACTGCAGACTTCCCGGAGCGTCGATTCTTCACATCAGCTATATGTTCTTTGACGCGGGTTTTAATTGATCTTTTAGTTTGTCCTATGTAGGAGAGACCACATTCACAATCAAGCTTGTACACTCCTGCATCTTGCAGAGGGACGTTACACTTGACTGATGGTAAAAACTGACCAATCTTCTTCGGCGGCTTGAAGTATGTTTTGATGGAAGCGCGCTTCAAGATTTAGCCAATCTTGTCAGTGACTCCTCTAACATATGGCAGTACAGCAGGTACACGCTAGACTGTGGCCGGCTTCACTCGTTCTCTGTGACGTAGGCGTGGGACCCGAAGCTTGTTGTCATGCAAAACTTGCTTGACATGTTGGAGCTCGGCAGCCAGGTGTTTACTGTCACAGATCCCTCGTGCTCTCTGAAACAAAGATTTACCCACGGTAGCTAACTGTGAAGGATGGTGGTGAGAATCACCGTTTAAATATCTATCTGTATGGGTCTTTTTTCTATACACAGTATGGCTCAAGGTGTTATCAGGATTCCGAATTACTAACACATCTAGAAAAGCTAAGGAATTGTTTGCCTCTAACTCCATTGTGAACTGAATTTTAGAATTTATAGAGTTAAGATGGTCTAAAAATGCAGTTACTTTATCTAAAGGTAGAATTGTGAAAGTGTCGTCTACGTACCGCTTGTAGAATCCTGGATTTATGGGAGAAGTAAGCAGGGCTTTCTCCTCAAAGTCTTCCATGAATATGTCGGCGACAATGGGAGATACAGGTGAGCCCATCGCCACACCATCTACTTGCTTGTAGAACTCCTCCTTCCACAATAGGTAGCCAGATGTAAGGCAGTGTCTGAGTAATACTGCATATTCTGCGGGCGTGTTGTTTTCTTCCAGCCTTCTAGTTACAATTGAGATGCAGTCTTCAACAGGTAAGCATGTAAACAATGACTGCACATCAAAACTGACCATAGTTTCATTGTCTGCCAGACGTAGGTCTTTAATCTCGCTGACAAAATGGTAGGAATCCTTTATGTGTGCTCTTGTATGTCCCCTGAGCGGTGAGAGTATTTTCGCTAAGTGTTGAGCCAATCTGTAAGTTGGTGAATCGATTTGGCTCACTATGGGGCGTAATGGAGCATTGGGCTTGTGTATTTTTGGTAACCCATACAACTTTGGTGATTTGGCGCACGTAGGTATTATCCATTTTACGTCCAGATTTAATTTTTCGGAGTGTTTCTTTATGAGGTCACTAGTTGTTTTTAGTGTGCTATTTGTTGGGTCGTTTTTAACCTTTTTATAAGTACTTACATCCGACAAAAGTTCTTGTATTTTAGAATTATAATCTGACGTATCCATGACCACCGTGGCGTTTCCCTTATCTGCGCGGAGAATCGTAAGTTCTGGTTTATTGCGTAGGTTCTTTAACGCTATAAATTCGTCTCTGGGAAGATTCGGTTTAGGCACTGAACATCGACGTAACATACACGAAATGTCTTGACGTATCGCCTCCAAATCTTCTTTCCGCATATTGTTTTTAAATAAACAGTCCTCGACACTACAGATAATTTCTTCGTACGGTAATCTGCTAGGAGTTATAGCATAGTTTAGTCCTTTGGATAAAACCTTTATTGTTGCATCATCCAGTGTTTGTTTTGACAGATTATAGAACGCGATTAATTTATGATTTGTGTTTGTCAATGGTTGCTTTTGGTTCTGGCATTGATTCGTATGTTTGACATTTGATTTGGCCGTTAATTTTTGATATTTTGCTATATGTTTGTTTTTGCATTCGTTATATTTACTAATTTTGCGTTTATTTAATATTTCCATGCAAAAATTATAATCAAACGTCGTTAAAACTTTCTTTAATTCACTGGATGATGTGTCTATGGATTTATTTATGTTATATATGTTATACAATTGAGATGCAGTCTTCAACAGGTAAGCATGTAAACAATGACTGCACATCAAAACTGACCATAATTTCATTGTCTGCCAGACGTAGGTCTTTAATCTCGCTGACAAAATGGTAGGAATCCTTTATGTGTGCTCTTGTATGTCCCCTGAGCGGTGAGAGTATTTTCGCTAAGTGTTGAGCCAATCTGTAAGTTGGTGAATCGATTTGGCTCACTATGGGGCGTAATGGAGCATTGGGCTTGTGTATTTTTGGTAACCCATACAACTTTGGTGATTTGGCGCACGTAGGTATTATCCATTTTACGTCCAGATTTAATTTTTCGGAGTGTTTCTTTATGAGGTCACTAGTTGTTTTTAGTGTGCTATTTGTTGGGTCGTTTTTAACCTTTTTATAAGTACTTACATCCGACAAAAGTTCTTGTATTTTAGAATTATAATCTGACGTATCCATGACCACCGTGGCGTTTCCCTTATCTGCGCGGAGAATCGTAAGTTCTGGTTTATTGCGTAGGTTCTTTAACGCTATAAATTCGTCTCTGGGAAGATTCGGTTTAGGCACTGAACATCGACGTAACATAGACGAAATGTCTTGACGTATCGCCTCCAAATCTTCTTTCCGCATATTGTTTTTAAATAAACAGTCCTCGACACTACAGATAATTTCTTCGTACGGTAATCTGCTAGGAGTTATAGCATAGCTTAGTCCTTTGGATAAAACCTTTATTGTTGCATCATCCAGTGTTTGTTTTGACAGATTATAGAACGCGATTAATCTATGATCTGTGTTTGTCAATGGTTGCTTTTGGTTCTGGCATTGATTCGGATGTTTGACATTTGATTTGGCCGTTAATTTTTGATATTTTTCTATATGTTTGTTTTTGCATTCGTTATATTTACTAATTTTGCGTTTATTTAATGTTTCCATGCAAAAATTATAATCAAACGTCGTTAAAACTTTCTTTAATTCACTGGATGATGTGTCTATGGATTTATTTATGTTATATAGATCGGAGCGTTTTTGTTGGATTACCGCCCGTAACAACTTTTTACTTGCCTGATTTAAGATCTTAGCGCTTCCTTGAATGTCCTTTTTGGTGGATATTTTGACACACGTAGGAATGAGATTATGGTCTCGACATCTCTTCAAGAAATTTAAGGCTGTTAGATATCTTGCGCGCTTAGTCTTTAGATCTTCTAATCGGCGTATTTTATTTGCAATTACCAATACGTACTGGTTTACATAATGATTTCTTATATTTACGCGAACACTACACATTGAAATAATACTAGTTTTAACGGAATTTATCGCGTATATTTAACTTTTTTACCCGACGTTTCGAGAGCTTTACAGCACCCATGGTCACGGGCAGGACTGAGATGTTCAACGTCCAGCTGTCATAGTTAACCGCGGTTACCATAGATAAAAATTTTAACTTTTGTTCCGATCTACACAGTATGAGCTTATGGTATCATGGAGTCTTGCAGTTGTATGCTTGGGTTGGGATTTAATTTAATTTACTATAGGATCCCAAGCAGATGGTAGCACCCAGCCATCTTCTCTATTGAAATTAGGATGTTTTTTGATTTCAATAGCCTCGCGAATCATCCTTGGAAGGAATCGGTGTTCTTTAGCGAGGATTTGTGGTCTTTCAAATCTGATGTAGTGACGGGGGCGATCTTGTACATGTTCACAGACTGCAGACTTCCCGGAGCGTCGATTCTTCACATCAGCTATATGTTCTTTGACGCGGGTTTTAATTGCTCTTTTAGTTTGTCCTATGTAGGAGAGACCACATTCACAATCAAGCTTGTACACTCCTGCATCTTGCAGAGGGACGTTACACTTGACTGATGGTAAAAACTGACCAATCTTCTTCGGCGGCTTGAAGTATGTTTTGATGGAAGCGCGCTTCAAGATGTAGCCAATCTTGTCAGTGACTCCTCTAACATATGGCAGTACAGCAGGTACACGCTAGACTGTGGCCGGCCTCACTCGTTCTCTGTGACGTAGGCGTGGGACCCGAAGCTTGTTGTCATGCAAAACTTGCTTGACATGTTGGAGCTCGGCAGCCAGGTGTTTACTGTCACAGATCCCTCGTGCTCTCTGAAACAAAGATTTACCCACGGTAGCTAACTGTGATAGATGGTGGTGAGAATCACCGTTTAAATATCTATCTTTATGGGTCTTTTTTCTATACACAGTATGGCTCAAGGTGTTATCAGGATTCCGAATTACTAACACATCTAGAAAAGCTAAGGAATTGTTTGCCTCTAACTCCATTGTGAACTGAATTTTAGAATTTATAGAGTTAAGATGGTCTAAAAATGCAGTTACTTTATCTAAAGGTAGAATTGTGAAAGTGTCGTCTACGTACCGCTTGTAGAATCTTGGATTTATGGGAGAAGTAAGCAGGGCTTTCTCCTCAAAGTTTTCCATGAATATGTCGGCGACAATGAGAGATACAGGTGAGCCCATCGCCACACCATCTACTTGCTTGTAGAACTCCTCCTTTCACAATAGGTAGCCAGATGTAAGGCAGTGTCTGAGTAATACTGCATATTCTGCGGGCGTGTTGTTTTCTTCCAGCCTTCTAGTTACAATTGAGATGCAGTCTTCAACAGGTAAGCATGTAAACAATGACTGCACATCAAAACTGACCATAGTTTCATTGTCTGCCAGACGTAGGTCTTTAATCTCGCTGACAAAATGGTAGGAATCCTTTATGTGTGCTCTTGTATGTCCCCTGAGCGGTGAGAGTATTTTCGCTAAGTGTTGAGCCAATCTGTAAGTTGGTGAATCGATTTGGCTCACTATGGGGCGTAATGGAGCATTGGGCTTGTGTATTTTTGGTAACCCATACAACTTTGGTGATTTGGCGCACGTAGGTATTATCCATTTTACGTCCAGATTTAATTTTTCGGAGTGTTTCTTTATGAGGTCACTAGTTGTTTTTAGTGTGCTATTTGTTGGGTCATTTTTAACCTTTTTATAAGTACTTACATCCGACAAAAGTTCTTGTATTTTAGAATTATAATCTGACGTATCCATGACCACCGTGGCGTTTCCCTTATCTGCGCGGAGAATCGTGAGTTCTGGTTTATTGCGTAGGTTCTTTAACGCTATAAATTCGTCTCTGGGAAGATTCGGTTTAGGCACTGAACATCGACGTAACATAGACGAAATGTCTTGACGTATCGCCTCCAAATCTTCTTTCCGCATATTGTTTTTAAATAAACAGTCCTCGACACTACAGATAATTTCTTCGTACGGTAATCTGCTAGGAGTTATAGCATAGTTTAGTCCTTTGGATAAAACCTTTATTGTTGCATCATCCAGTGTTTGTTTTGACAGATTATAGAACGCGATTAATCTATGATCTGTGTTTGTCAATGGTTGCTTTTGGTTCTGGCATTGATTCGGATGTTTGACATTTGATTTGGCCGTTAATTTTTGATATTTTTCTATATGTTTGTTTTTGCATTCGTTATATTTACTAATTTTGCGTTTATTTAATGTTTCCATGCAAAAATTATAATCAAACGTCGTTAAAACTTTCTTTAATTCACTGGATGATGTGTCTATGGATTTATTTATGTTATATAGATCGGAGCGTTTTTGTTGGATTACCGCCCGTAACAACTTTTTACTTGCCTGATTTAAGATCTTAGCGCTTCCTCGAATGTCCTTTTTGGTGGATATTTTGACACACGTAGGAATGAGATTATGGTCTCGACATCTCTTCAAGAAAGGGGAATGCCCAGTCTTCATAGACACTTCGGCCATGAGTGCCCACATATAAAAGCATATAGATATGATAATATGCAATTAAAACAATGAAATGGTAAAGGAATTGCTTTAAAAAAAGTCGGGGTTTTGAAAATATTTGAAGTTTTTATTTTCACAAATGCAGTTTTTTACTATTTTTATCGATTTTATCGCGTTTTATTTCTTTGATTTTTAATTCCAGACATTTCGGGTGCTTTCCAGCACCCATGGTTACGGCAGACTGAGGTGACCGACGTCCCAATGTCAGTGTTAACCCGGAGTACCTTCAGATTTTTAATTTTTATTTATTGTCCGATCTACAGAATGAACTTACTGTGTCTAGAAGTCTTGCAGTGGTATGCTTGGGTTTTTAATTTCATTAATTACAGGGTCCTAAGCAGGTGGTAGTACCAAGCATCCTTCCTAAAAAAGAATTTATATATTAGATATTATATAGAATTTATATAATAAAATACACTTTACGACTAATAGTGATGACTTGCAATTCTAGCCCTAAGTAAAGATCAGCTAGGGCTTAACTTTATTCCTTCCATAATGCTGCTCCTCTGGTTATTACAGAGTTCTATCCGGTAGCAACCATTAAATCTTATATGCTCACCATAATAGTAGCGAGCTTGCTTTAATTGGTATGTGACACAAGCAATTAATATTAAGTCGCTGTAAGTTAAAACAGGAAATTCCCTAACATTTTAAAGTCTACATTTATATTTCTAAAGTCTGCCTGCCCTAGCTCTATTTAGATTGTTTTCCCTAGCATACTCAGAAAAATCATTATTTGTCTCCATATTTTGATGAACTATTTCAAGTATTTGAGCCGCATCATCCCTGTCCCTTATTTTTGTGTGGAATTTATTAACTATAGCAGAAGCCACAGCAGTCTATCATCAAATGTGTAGAAGCCCTGTTAAAGTAATTTTGATGAAATATTTTAAATTCAGTTTTAAAAATGCCATTCACCACCTCTACACCCATATCGACACATAGTCACGGCTCTGGATTTATTAGCATATCTTGTCATTAACTGAGATTCACCATCTGCTGGAGACATTTCTGCGACCCTTAGACATCCACATCTATCTTCGATTACAAATCAAAATGCAGATGCGTTGTCACCCGTGAGGAATAAGATCATTTTCTCGTTTCCAGTAAAAAGGGTCTCCGGTTCTCTACACTCACCATACAAAACACAGCAGCATTAAGCTACTATTTCACGCTGGTATTCTGTGAGAGGGTGCTCCTTCCCCGGTCGAGCCGACCCATTCATGCTACAACTATACTTCTAATATAACTGCAGCATGGCTCTACCAAGTATAACACACATACATAGTACTTGTCACTATGTATGTTTGTTATCGCAAAATGTAGTTAATCACAAAAGAGACATACTTGCAATGCTGATGGAACTGTTACAACCTGGTAAAAAACATTGTGCTTTTATATAATTAGTTAGCAGTACACTGTGTGATGTATGATCTAAGCTTTGTTGTTCTGGGTGCAATACATTACTCACTTCAGATTGCAACGAGGACGGACTAGATGATTCAGATGGTTCCCGTTCTGCAGTTGAACATGATGCTGTTCTATCAGTTCATTGCCAGCAATTATGATATACACGGCATGACAACTGAAATAATGTAAAATACAAAAAATGAAGTCAAAGTGAAAAAATAAAAATAAAATAGATTTATTTCAAACTCAAATATAAATAAAATATTTATCAAGTTAAATGTTACTGCACAAGGACGGATTTAATGCCCTATATTATTTAATAATTAAGGACTGACAGACTACCAGCAGTCCAAAAACAATGAAAAATCAACTGTCTCCTTTCTTGGTAGTTGATAAAACTGGTTAATCTCATAAATAAGCTAGTATGTTTGTCAGATATAGCTAGGGCAGATGTGAAAAAATAAAACAAGTTCTTGAGTTGATATACAATCAGTGTAAAAACATGTATAATTATCAGATATATGGATCACATTTAATAAATTGAAATGTTAAACATGTTAAACACTTACCTCACGTAGCGCAAATAATTCCTCACGTGGAAAATCGAAGACAAACAATGTGTGTGATCTTATTCTCATAAGTGTCAGTGCCACAGCTGATGTATAGATGTTCAAGACGAACTATTGGTGCATTTTGCGAGTGCCACACTACACGTTCACTGTACTCGAAACTTGTACCTAATAAAGAAGCTACAATTATTATATTGATATTATTCAAGTAAACTCAGTTATAAACCATTTCTCAGAGGAAGACATGCCACATCGTGATATGTACCAACTATTTACCTGATGTGTTCGAACCAATTGTTGAGAGATCAACAATTGCATTTTCCAACAAAACAATAACACGCAATTTAATTCTTGTGACATAACAGTGACAGCGGCCTACCTGTCGGATACGATGTTGCCACTTAACGGTCATAAAATCTATGGAATGATATCGATTTTTATTCGATTAATAATATCATAAAAAGAATAATCTTTGACGCGTTTTAAGTTCTGCACGCTTTTTAAAATATAATTTCCTTTATTTATTGAAACTCTATTTCAAATGTATTTTTAAGAACAGTTAGCTTGTGCTGTATTGTTTTGTTATGCTTTAGAGAATTCGTGGTAAATCGGCTGGAAATTAACTTCTTGAATTATCATAACATGATTCCATTTTAAATGTGATGTTAAAAACAGATAAGAATAACAGTTAACTTGTGCAGTAGCGTTTTGTTATACTCTAAAGAATTCTTGGTAAATCAGCTAGTAATTCGCTTGTTTAATTATCATAACTATAAATGTGAAGGTTGTCAATGAATTCAACCGAGCCTATAACAACGGTTGTTTTAGTTTTTAATGGTTGACTGCCGCTTTTGATGACTTGAAATTAATAAAAACCTATTTTGCGCAATAAGTTTTTTCTCTTTGGTAATGAATAAACCACAGAAACCCCTTTAATGTATAATAGTCCTTTTTTTGATACAAGTAGCACATTTTAAGGAACCGCAAAAACAACTTTGTTATTTATACAAACACTATGAAAAACAAAATAATTTGTTGCTGGCGATAATGATAGTGGTATTTTGACTCGATTTAAAATATATGCTTGTTACTACTGAACTCTTCATGGGCCTGCGAGTCCGACTCGCACTGAACCACTTTTTTTCAACATTTAGTTTTATTCTAATAAATAGTTTTTTCGTTTAAGCGGAGCTCTTTTACTTTAGGTTTATTACCTCTTTATCTACAATAATCAATCTGAGTAAGTAAAGTGTGATAAATACGATTCTTAAATTGTAAAAATAATAATTGGATTTGAACATCTTAGGTAGGTATTTAGTTTTACTTATTTAGAAAATATTAATCTCACAATTATTTATTGTAATAATATAATTTATCACACAGCTAACGTCCTCATTAGCAATGTAATGGTGAAAGAATTTTCAAAATCGGTCTAGTAATTTTTGAGATTAGCCAAAAAACGTATTCATTGGAAGTAGCGCCCTCTATAATAAAATTAACCCTATATTAGATATCTAAAATTATACATAACAATCTAGTGGTGAAAGAATTCTTAAAGTTGGTCAAGTACTTTACGAGTTAAGCGAATAAAATATTCTTTGATAGTAGCTCCCTCAATAATAAAATGCATCCTACGTTTTAAGCACCATAGCAAAAAACGATTCAACATAGCCTAATCCGCACACACAGTAAAAACATAACCATCCTTTTTCGTCTGTAGTCGGTAAACATTTGGTTAATAACGGTTGCGTATCGACTGCTTTGGATAAATATCCATTGTCAACGGTTATTTTAAACCTATATCATAACATCGTAATAATTATCGAAAGATCATATAAGCATTGTAATAATGACACCATAAGTAATCGATCGAAAAGGGGAATCGATTTTTTAATGATTTTTGTGATTGGCAACATTTTTTATTTTATTCACAGACTAATGAATTACGTATTTACCTAATTTTATTTTTATCTTTTCGGTACTTTTAATTTGTGCAAAAATATTCCCATTGTTTTAGGATAAATGAATACCGCGATTAATAACCATAAATAAAGATATATTTTTTTAACAAATGCACATTGTTGGGCGTTCCATGGCCTAATATGGGCATCCCCCTTTAAGGCTGTTAGATATCTTGCGCGCTTAGTCTTTAGATCTTCTAATCGGCGTATTTTATTTGCAATTACCAATACGTACTGGTTTACATAATGATTTCTTATATTTACGCGAACACTACACATTGAAATAATACTAGTTTTAACGGAATTTATCGCGTATATTTAACTTTTTTACCCGACGTTTCGAGAGCTTTACATCACCCATGGTCACGGGCAGGACTGAGATGTTCAACGTCCAGCTGTCATAGTTAACCGCGGTTACCATAGATAAAAATTTTAACTTTTGTTCCGATCTACACAGTATGAGCTTATGGTATCATGGAGTCTTGCAGTTGTATGCTTGGGTTGGGATTTAATTTAATTTATTATAGGATCCCAAGCAGATGGTAGCACCCAGCGATCTTCTCTATTGAAATTAGGATGTTTTTTGATTTCAATAGCCTCGCGAATCATCCTTGGAAGGAATCGGTGTTCTTTAGCGAGGATTTGTGGTCTATCAAATCTGATGTAGTGACGGAGGCGATCTTGTACATGTTCACAGACTGCAGACTTCCCGGAGCGTCGATTCTTCACATCAGCTATATGTTCTTTGACGCGGGTTTTAATTGATCTTTTAGTTTGTCCTATGTAGGAGAGACCACATTCACAATCAAGCTTGTACACTCCTGCATCTTGCAGAGGGACGTTACACTTGACTGATGGTAAAAACTGACCAATCTTCTTCGGCGGCTTGAAGTATGTTTTGATGGAAGCGCGCTTCAAGATTTAGCCAATCTTGTCAGTGACTCCTCTAACATATGGCAGTACAGCAGGTACACGCTAGACTGTGGCCGGCTTCACTCGTTCTCTGTGACGTAGGCGTGGGACCCGAAGCTTGTTGTCATGCAAAACTTGCTTGACATGTTGGAGCTCGGCAGCCAGGTGTTTACTGTCACAGATCCCTCGTGCTCTCTGAAACAAAGATTTACCCACGGTAGCTAACTGTGAAGGATGGTGGTGAGAATCACCGTTTAAATATCTATCTGTATGGGTCTTTTTTCTATACACAGTATGGCTCAAGGTGTTATCAGGATTCCGAATTACTAACACATCTAGAAAAGCTAAGGAATTGTTTGCCTCTAACTCCATTGTGAACTGAATTTTAGAATTTATAGAGTTAAGATGGTCTAAAAATGCAGTTACTTTATCTAAAGGTAGAATTGTGAAAGTGTCATCTACGTACCGCTTGTAGAATCCTGGATTTATGGGAGAAGTAAGCAGGGCTTTCTCCTCAAAGTCTTCCATGAATATGTCGGCGACAATGGGAGATACAGGTGAGCCCATCGCCACACCATCTACTTGCTTGTAGAACTCCTCCTTCCACAATAGGTAGCCAGATGTAAGGCAGTGTCTGAGTAATACTGCATATTCTGCGGGCGTGTTGTTTTCTTCCAGCCTTCTAGTTACAATTGAGATGCAGTCTTCAACAGGTAAGCATGTAAACAATGACTGCACATCAAAACTGACCATAGTTTCATTGTCTGCCAGACGTAGGTCTTTAATCTCGCTGACAAAATGGTAGGAATCCTTTATGTGTGCTCTTGTATGTCCCCTGAGCGGTGAGAGTATTTTCGCTAAGTGTTGAGCCAATCTGTAAGTTGGTGAATCGATTTGGCTCACTATGGGGCGTAATGGAGCATTGGGCTTGTGTATTTTTGGTAACCCATACAACTTTGGTGATTTGGCGCACGTAGGTATTATCCATTTTACGTCCAGATTTAATTTTTCCGAGTGTTTCTTTATGAGGTCACTAGTTGTTTTTAGTGTGCTATTTGTTGGGTCGTTTTTAACCTTGTTATAAGTACTTACATCCGACAAAAGTTCTTGTATTTTAGAATTATAATCTGACGTATCCATGACCACCGTGGCGTTTCCCTTATCTGCGCGGAGAATCGTAAGTTCTGGTTTATTGCGTAGGTTCTTTAACGCTATAAATTCGTCTCTGGGAAGATTCGGTTTAGGCGCTGAACATCGACGTAACATAGACGAAATGTCTTGACGTATCGCCTCCAAATCTTCTTTCCGCATATTGTTTTTAAATAAACAGTCCTCGACACTACAGATAATTTCTTCGTACGGTAATCTGCTAGGAGTTATAGCATAGTTTAGTCCTTTGGATAAAACCTTTATTGTTGCATCATCCAGTGTTTGTTTTGACAGATTATAGAACGCGATTAATCTATGATCTGTGTTTGTCAATGGTTGCTTTTGGTTCTGGCATTGATTCGGATGTTTGACATTTGATTTGGCCGTTAATTTTTGATATTTTTCTATATGTTTGTTTTTGCATTCGTTATATTTACTAATTTTGCGTTTATTTAATGTTTCCATGCAAAAATTATAATCAAACGTCGTTAAAACTTTCTTTAATTCACTGGATGATGTGTCTATGGATTTATTTATGTTATATAGATCGGAGCGTTTTTGTTGGATTACCGCCCGTAACAACTTTTTACTTGCCTGATTTAAGATCTTAGCGCTTCCTCGAATGTCCTTTTTGGTGGATATTTTGACACACGTAGGAATGAGATTATGGTCTCGACATCTCTTCAAGAAATTTAAGGCTGTTAGATATCTTGCGCGCTTAGTCTTTAGATCTTCTAATCGGCGTATTTTATTTGCAATTACCAATACGTACTGGTTTACATAATGATTTCTTATATTTACGCAAACACTACACATTGAAATAATACTAGTTTTAACGGAATTTATCGCGTATATTTAACTTTTTTACCCGACGTTTCGAGAGCTTTACAGCACCCATGGTCACGGGCAGGACTGAGATGTTCAACGTCCAGCTGTCATAGTTAACCGCGGTTACCATAGATTAAAATTTTAACTTTTGTTCCGATCTACACAGTATGAGCTTATGGTATCATGGAGTCTTGCAGTTGTATGCTTGGGTTGGGATTTAATTCAATTTATTATAGGATCCCAAGCAGATGGTAGCACCCAGCCATCTTCTCTATTGAAATTAGGATGTTTTTTGATTTCAATAGCCTCGCGAATCATCCTTGGAAGGAATCGGTGTTCTTTAGCGAGGATTTGTGGTCTATCAAATCTGATGTAGTGACGGAGGCGATCTTGTACATGTTCACAGACTGCAGACTTCCCGGAGCGTCGATTCTTCACATCAGCTATATGTTCTTTGACGCGGGTTTTAATTGATCTTTTAGTTTGTCCTATGTAGGAGAGACCACATTCACAATCAAGCTTGTACACTCCTGCATCTTGCAGAGGGACGTTACACTTGACTGATGGTAAAAACTGACCAATCTTCTTCGGCGGCTTGAAGTATGTTTTGATGGAAGCGCGCTTCAAGATATAGCCAATCTTGTCAGTGACTCCTCTAACATATGGCAGTACAGCAGGTACACGCTAGACTGTGGCCGGCTTCACTCGTTCTCTGTGACGTAGGCGTGGGACCCGAAGCTTGTTGTCATGCAAAACTTGCTTGACATGTTGGAGCTCGGCAGCCAGGTGTTTACTGTCACAGATCCCTCGTGCTCTCTGAAACAAAGATTTACCCACGGTAGCTAACTGTGATGGATGGTGGTGAGAATCACCGTTTAAATATCTATCTTTATGGGTCTTTTTTCTATACACAGTATGGCTCAAGGTGTTATCAGGATTCCGAATTACTAACACATCTAGAAAAGCTAAGGAATTGTTTGCCTCTAACTCCATTGTGAACTGAATTTTAGAATTTATAGAGTTAAGATGGTCTAAAAATGCAGTTACTTTATCTAAAGGTAGAATTGTGAAAGTGTCGTCTACGTACCGCTTGTAGAATCTTGGATTTATGGGAGAAGTAAGCAGGGCTTTCTTCTCAAAGTTTTCCATTAATATGTCGGCGACAATGAGAGATACAGGTGAGCCCATCGCCACACCATCTACTTGCTTGTAGAACTCCTCCTTCCACAATAGGTAGCCAGATGTAAGGCAGTGTCTGAGTAATACTGCATATTCTGCGGGCGTGTTGTTTTCTTCCAGCCTTCTAGTTACAATTGAGATGCAGTCTTCAACAGGTAAGCATGTAAACAATGACTGCACATCAAAACTGACCATAGTTTCATTGTCTGCCAGACGTAGGTCTTTAATCTCGCTGACAAAATGGTAGGAATCCTTTATGTGTGCTCTTGTATGTCCCCTGAGCGGTGAGAGTATTTTCGCTAAGTGTTGAGCCAATCTGTAAGTTGGTGAATCGATTTGGCTCACTATGGGGCGTAATGGAGCATTGGGCTTGTGTATTTTTGGTAACCCATACAACTTTGGTGATTTGGCGCACGTAGGTATTATCCATTTTACGTCCAGATTTAATTTTTCGGAGTGTTTCTTTATGAGGTCACTAGTTGTTTTTAGTGTGCTATTTGTTGGGTCGTTTTTAACCTTTTTATAAGTACTTACATCCGACAAAAGTTCTTGTATTTTAGAATTATAATCTGACGTATCCATGACCACCATGGCGTTTCCCTTATCTGCGCGGAGAATCGTAAGTTCTGGTTTATTGCGTAGGTTCTTTAACGCTATAAATTCGTCTCTGGGAAGATTCGGTTTAGGCACTGAACATCGACGTAACATAGACGAAATGTCTTGACGTATCGCCTCCAAATCTTCTTTCCGCATATTGTTTTTAAATAAACAGTCCTCGACACTACAGATAATTTCTTCGTACGGTAATCTGCTAGGAGTTATAGCATAGTTTAGTCCTTTGGATAAAACCTTTATTGTTGCATCATCCAGTGTTTGTTTTGACAGATTATAGAACGCGATTAATCTATGATCTGTGTTTGTCAATGGTTGCTTTTGGTTCTGGCATTGATTCGGATGTTTGACATTTGATTTGGCCGTTAATTTTTGATATTTTTCTATATGTTTGTTTTTGCATTCGTTATATTTACTAATTTTGCGTTTATTTAATGTTTCCATGCAAAAATTATAATCAAACGTCGTTAAAACTTTCTTTAATTCACTGGATGATGTGTCTATGGATTTATTTATGTTATATAGATCGGAGCGTTTTTGTTGGATTACCGCCCGTAACAACTTTTTACTTGCCTGATTTAAGATCTTAGCGCTTCCTCGAATGTCCTTTTTGGTGGATATTTTGACACACGTAGGAATGAGATTATGGTCTCGACATCTCTTCAAGAAATTTAAGGCTGTTAGATATCTTGCGCGCTTAGTCTTTAGATCTTCTAATCGGCGTATTTTATTTGCAATTACCAATACGTACTGGTTTACATAATGATTTCTTATATTTACGCGAACACTACATGTTACGGCCTCTAGTTACCCGGGCAAAGGTCGTGGAACTCGGGCCCATCAGGAGTTCCACTCGACGAGCAACAGGAGGTCGGCCTAAATGGCTTGTGGAATATTACACGTTAGCGGTAAAAGGGGGACCAAACAAAAACTTACCTATTTCTTCGAAGTAGGGTCTACCTTAGGAAGATTCAGGTGTAAGTGTGGGTGTGCTTGACTGTGTTGTGGTGGGATTGTGTTAAATTATGTAACCTGACTTCCTGCTGGTTGCAGAACCGCCGACCCCAAGGCTTCACCTCTATTCTTTATATCGAAGTGGCAGTCCGTCACAAAATTTAAGAATCTAATAAATTACACTCGTTTCTCTCTTGTTAATTGGAGACAAGCCAATTGTCATTAGGTTAATCCAATAAAGTCCAACAAGATTTAACCGAACGCGCGTCACATACAAACTCGACCTTTGTGAAAAAAGCAATATCACCGGACCGCGCGGCAAACTACTCAGGTTCGCGAAGTATATACGTTAAGGCAGAGGTGCGACTAAACTATTAACACAACGGGCAACTACCCAGATCCACGCTCTGCGATAAGTGAAGCGCAAAACCCGACGCCGGCGCAGCCGGGCGCCGCACCAGACTGCACCCCCCCGCGCCTCCGCCGTCAGGCGCGCCTCCCGCTCGACCCGAGCGCCGACTCAGGCCTAAACAAGCCCCCGTCCCGGACATGAGGATCTAGGTCCGCGAGTAAATTGGCAAACGGGATAGGGTAGAGACGGCACGTTGCAAAACCGAATCTCCAACCAAAACCTCGGCCACCCTAGGGATCCCATCCGGTCCATACGACAACTTGACAATGCGCCCACGGCGCCAATACAAGGGCGAGGCGTTAGGTTCTTTAACTAACACGAGGTCTCCAACCCGAGGGGGGTCCGTCTTGTCAGACCACTTAACGCGCTGCTGCAAAAGATGTAGGTACTCCAGAGACCATCGGTGCCAAAAGCTCTGAGTTATTTGTTGCAGCATGTCAAATCTGCTCAGCCGCGAAGAGACTATTTCCCGGAAGGGGTACTCGGGCAGGGCGTTAAGCGGCTGGCCTATCAGGAAGTGGCCAGGGGTTAGAACCTCTAAATCATTCGGATCGGACGAGAGGGGACAGAGGGCCGAGAGTTGAGGACTGCTTCAATTTTACAGAATACGGTGGCAAGCTCTTCAAATGTCAAAATAGTTTCGCCAATAACGCGACGGAGATGCGTCTTTGCAACCTTCACCACCGCCTCAAAAATACCGCCCCAGTGTGGGCAAGCCGGAGGGTCGAATTTCCACTGGATGCCCTTCTTGGACATCGCAGTAGTTAAATAGGTCCTGTTGCTAGACAGAAATTCAACGACCTCCTTCAAATACCTATCAGTACCCTTATAATTAGTTCCGCAATCCGACCGGATCAGGTCCGGTAAACCGCGACGCGATACGAAGCGACCCAGTGTGGACAAAAAGGCCTCCGTGCTAAGGGCACTTACAAGTTCTAAGTGAACAGCCTTAGTGGAGAGGCACACGAAAACGCACAGATAGGCCTTATGAGCACGCGCGTTACGAAGGTTAGAGGACTTGACGAGGAAGGGGCCAGCGAAGTCAGTTCCGACTCCCGCGAATGGTCGGATGGCTCTGACGCGGTCGGGTGGTAAGTCGCCCATCATCGGCTGTGATATGGGCGCCTTCAACTTATAACAAGATATGCACTTAAAGATGACGCTCCGAATGGTGCGTCGACCCGCCAAAATCCAAAACTCCCGCTGCAAAATGGCCGAAAGAGCGTTGCACCCAGCGTGGGCATTCTGAACATGGTAGTGAGTTACCAGCAACCGAACCAAGGCGCCGTCCTTGGGGAGCAGTAGAGGGTGTCGAGCCTCGTACGGCAGTTGAGAATTTTTCAAACGTCCGCCCACGCGAAGCATCCCCGAGTCATCCAGGAAGAGGTTCAGGCGGGCCAGCGCACCCTTGACAACTAAGCCCCGCTTCAAGGTATCAATCACGAGCTCGAAATGCTCCGCTTGGATCATACGGGTCCAATGCATCAAGGCTTCGCGCCGCTCGCTAGGGGACAAGGCGGAATCCGATATTCGGTTAGATGGGTCTCTCGAGTTGCGGACAAATCGACGCAACCAAGCCGTTACTCCCAAGAGCTTGTCGAGAGAGCTGTACCGTTCTAGTAAGGAGAGGTCACGAGTGGGCTTATCCTTGACCGCTCCTACTCGGGCTCGTAGGCCAGGCAATTCAATTGGTTCAGAGTATTTGTTCTGGGGCCAGAACGCCTGAGACTCAGCTAACCAGCCGGGCCCCCACCACAGCGGGTGATCAACCAAGTAGGAGGCCTCACAGCCACGAGAAGCACAGTCTGCTGGATTCAACTCCCCTGGGGCATGTCTCCACGTTAGACAAGTGACAGAATTCTGGATTTGGGACACGCGGTTCGACACGAAGACCTCAAGATTGTGAGGTGCCGCTCGGAGCCAACAAAGTACTATCTCACTGTCCGACCAAGCGTAGACGTCCGTAATGTCGATTACCGACTTCAAGGAGGAGTGAACGTGGTTGAGCAGTCGCGTGAGAAGAGCAGCTCCAGACAGTTCCAACTTAGGGATAGTTAAGCGGGACCTAATGGGAGCCACTTTGCTTTTAGCAAGTACGAGATGGACGGAAGTATGGCCAGAAGAGCTCACCGTCCGCAAATATACAACAGCAGCGTAACCCTTCTCAGAGGCGTCGCAAAATCCGTGCAGGGTAACCCTGCATTTCCCTGGAGGGAGGAAGCACCTTGACATGGAGACCCGGTCGATGTCTGGAAGGGAGGACACAATTGAGAGCCACTCTCGCAAGAGAGCACCGCTTATAGGGTCGTCCCAACCCAACCCGGATATCCAGAGTTTTTGAAGGAAACACTTAGCCAAAAAGATGACCGGAGTAATCCAACCATTAGGATCGAAGGTGCGAGCTACAGTTGACAACACAGAGCGCTTGGTCCATGATTTAGGGGGGGGGATCGATCTTGACTCGATACGTGAAGGTATCCTGAACAGGCTGATATTGAATGCCAAGCACAGTCAACAAATTAGGATTGTCAGGGTGCTCGAATAGATGAGGGTCTTGTTGATCCTCTCCTGGGAGGTCCTTCAAAATATGAGGGGAGTTCGACAACCATTTGCGCAGCTCATAACCTCCCGACTTCAGGATGGCAATCAATTCGTCTCGCAATACGAGGGCCTCCTCGACGGTGGAGGCACCCGTACAAATATCGTCCATGTAGACCGAGGTCTCCAAAATAGAAGCCCCCCGAGCGTATCTTAGGCGCTCTCTCTCAGCTAGTTCGAGGAGGGTTCGCATGGCGACATACGGGCTGGATCGGAGTCCATAGGTGGTGGTGTTCAACTCGAACACTTGTATCGGATCGCTGGGCTTCTCGCGCCACAGGATCAGCTGATATCGACGGTCATCACGGTGGACCACTGATTGTCGAAACATCATCCGAATGTCGGCTACAAAAACAACTTGATGCCGACGGAAGTGGGTAAAAATGTCGGATATGTCCCTGATCAATTTAGGACCAGAGTGGAGACACTGGTTCAGGGACACCCCATTGGACGAGGGGGCGGAGCCGTCGAAAACCACCCGAATCTTACTCCCAGGGGACTTCAAAACCGCGTGGTGGGGGAGGAAGTAGTGTTCATGTGATCGCCAGTCGAAATGAGAAGGTGACATGTGACCCAGCTCTTGATATTCGCGCATGAACTCGACATACTTGTCGCGAAAGGCTGTGTCGCGACGCATACGGCGCTCCATAGAAAGCAACCTCTTTTCGGCCATGGTCCGAGATTGGCCCAAAGGAGGCCGTGAGTCAAGAAAGGGTAAGCGGGTGACAAAGCGACCGTCGACACGGCGGCCGGTATTGTTCTGGTAGAACAACTCGCACTCACGGTCCAGAGGGTTGACTCGAGGCGCGTGTGGCGGCTCCTCAATTTCCCAGAACCGCTGGACGACGTCCGAAAGAGACACGCCCGCCACTGGGAGCGGGTCGGCTGCCTGATGCGGTGGAGACCACAGAACCGGTCCAAAGAAACTGTGCCCAAATACAGTGGACACGGCTGACAAGCCATCGGGCTGTAGGGCTCGTATCTCGCCTAACAGGATGAACCCCAGCACGTCGGCCCCCAGCAACAAATCTATCGGCCCAGGTTGGGACCATTGAGGGTCTGCCGGTCTCAAGCCAGACGTACAACAAACCGCGCTATCATTTATACGGGCATTAGGGAGAAAGCCTACAATATCATCGAGGACATTTACCTTAACTAAGATGTGGAGGTGTTCGCTTGCAGGACCAAACACCAGCCTTGCTTGTCCCCTAGGAGCAGGAGGCTCTGCACCTCCAATACCTACCATTGGACATGATTTGGAGCTCCAGGGGAGCCCTAGTCTTCCCACTAACCGAGTGGAGGCCACACAGCGTTGTGAACCTGAATCCAATAGAGCGCGAACAGTTAAGCAGTCGCCACTCGGGTTGTACACCTTCACGGCGGCCGTCGGCAATAGAACAGTTTGACAGGTGGACTGCGGACGGCTTAAAGGATCAGTGAAGGCGGCCGTGGTGGGAGCTAGGGCGGCAGTTTCCTAGCAGGAGCTGCCTTCGTCGGACCGGCACTCAAGCCGGGGGTCCGGAAAGCGGAATTCCGGCGGCATCTCAATGACCCGTGGATGAAAATCGCAGAACGGGCCGACCTGGGGGGCTTCTGGGAACCTAGGCCTGGAGGCCCTGGACAGCTTCGAGGTCTCAGGGAGCCCGTAGTAGCGGGACCGACCAAAGGGGGGGGGGTGGTACTCCAGTCGCGGCCTCTCTGCTAATGGGGGTGAGAAGGATCTCGCTGATCGCTGAGTGGCCGCGAAGTCCCTCTCGACCCTCCGAGGGGGGGTGACGAACCCCCCGCCCCTGGGGGAACGACCCCCCGACTGGTCGTGAGGGGAACCCCCTCCGAACCCAGGGGCAAGGTCGTCGGTAGGAGAGCGACGAGCGTCACCTGTCAGAGGGGGTGGCTGGGCGCCCCCGCCCGTGGGGGATGAGGGCCCAGCCGAGCCCCGGGAGAAAGAGCCGTTCGCGCCCAGGCACAAAACGGCGTGGTGCTTGCCCTGGCAGTGCGGACAGGGCCGCTGGTGCGGGCAGTCTCGTTGGAGGTGCCGTTCTAAACATGAATAGCACCAGCGGCGCTCCCTGGCGATGGTTCGTCTCGCTGAGGCAGGCTTGCCTAATAATTTAGGGCACGACGTCACCTGGTGTTCTGCTGCTCTACAATAGGAGCAGGGGGGCTCCTTCCTGGCCACTAGGCCACTATAAGATGATAGGAGGGGGCGACCTCCCGCAGGAGCACCACTAGGTCTGAGGGGAGTTGCCAACAACTTGGCCGGGGGGTTTCGCCTTTCCCTGGTCACGGTTCGGTTAGCAGTCCGCAGATCTCCGGCGGTGCCCGCTGCGTTTTCAATCTGCCGGCACTGCTCCTCCAAGAACCGCAGCAGATCCCTGAAGGGAGGAATATAGGAGGCGCCGTCTCCGCCGTACCTCTCCTCAAAATGGAGTCGAAGATCGAGAGGTAGGCGGGACAGCACAATATGGAGCAACAAAAAGGACAATTCGTCCACCGGCAAATCCAGCCGTCTCAACGAGTTGCAGGCCACCAAGACCGGATTTACGACGTCCGGTCGTAGTCGGGCCCGGTCCTTTAGCAACGGGAGGTTTAACAGAAGTTTGACGTGCTCGTCCGCAATTCGCCGTACGTTGGCATACCTTCCGGCAAGGAGGTCCCGAGCGTTCAGGTAGGCGTCGTCCGACACCTTCAAATGGCCGACGACGCCCAAGGCCTCCCCCTCTAATGAGGCCAGGAGATACGCCATCTTCTGGCTTGGTGTTAAATCCCTCCGGGCATCCACTAGGCTGTCAAAAAGTCCCACAAATGTTAACCACTCGGAGAGGACCCCGGAGAACCTTGGCAGGTCCAGAGTGGGAAGTCGTCCCAACAGCTCCGGGTGAGTGGGCTGCTTCCGAGGGGACTCGAGCAGGACACCCAGCCGAGCTTCACGCGCGTCACTAGCCTGCTTGGCCCCTGCCTCAATCAGGTCATCCGTGAGAGCAAAAAATTGCTCATAGTCGGAAAGACAGGAGTCTAGGACTCCCTGTTCCGCTCCCGAAGCAATAATCTCGGAGCATGCCTCCTCCACTACGGCCCTTCGGGCCGTGACTTGCTCGAGCCGCTTCTCCAAGCTATGGATTCTATCGGGTCTCCCTATCAAGCTGTGAGCATTCGCAGCCCAGCGCAGTTCCGCTTGTAAGCGAAGCGTCGGTGACCGGTGTGAAGGCATCATTACAAGGTACGATTATCACCGAATTAAACTTAGTACAAATTACTTTACACAATTAGTTTAATTATCACAATAAAAATAATACAATACAAAATACTATTTATCCAATCAGTAAATTATACTACGCAATTAATTTAATTCAAACAAATTACTATTCCACGAGTAATAACTACAGTCGGTTTACGAGACAACGCTGATTGATAATTATTACATATACAATATTTGCAATTGCCACGCTTATGTAGCAACGGTAATTATAAACCCTACTCGACGCGTGTACCTAAACCTAAGGTAAATACCTAAACAGTCCGCTTACGCCCGGCCGCGGGCGTGGCACAATTCTACCTACCACTAACAAAGTAAGCGACCGAATAAAGTAAATAAAACTCAAAAAATACGGTTACTACACGGTTCTATACACCGATCCTATCCGCTAACAAAAAACACGCGAACAAAACAAAATTATTAATACGTATTGCAACAAACGTTACGTATTGAGCTGGGAGTGGTTTCAAAATCCATCAGGAAAACCACGCCCTGCTACCAAATGTTACGGCCTCTAGTTACCCGGGCAAAGGTCGTGGAACTCGGGCCCATCAGGAGTTCCACTCGACGAGCAACAGGAGGTCGGCCTAAATGGCTTGTGGAATATTACACGTTAGCGGTAAAAGGGGGACCAAACAAAAACTTACCTATTTCTTCGAAGTAGGGTCTACCTTAGGAAGATTCAGGTGTAAGTGTGGGTGTGCTTGACTGTGTTGTGGTGAGATTGTGTTAAATTATGTAACCTGACTTCCTGCTGGTTGCAGAACCGCCGACCCCAAGGCTTCACCTCTATTCTTTATATCGAAGTGGCAGTCCGTCACAAAATTTAAGAATCTAATAAATTACACTCGTTTCTCACTTGTTAATTGGAGACAAGCCAATTGTCATTAGGTTAATCCAATAAAGTCCAACAAGATTTAACCGAACGCGCGTCACATACAAACTCGACCTTTGTGAAAAAAGCAATATCACCGGACCGCGCGGCAAACTACTCAGGTTCGCGAAGTATATACGTTAAGGCAGAGGTGCGACTAAACTATTAACACAACGGGCAACTACCCAGATCCACGCTCTGCGATAAGTGAAGCGCAAAACCCGACGCCGGCGCAGCCGGGCGCCGCACCAGACTGCATCCCCCCGCGCCTCCAGCGTCAGGCGCGCCTCCCGCTCGACCCGAGCGCCGACTCAGGCCTAAACACTACACATTGAAATAATACTAGTTTTAACGGAATTTATCGCGTATATTTAACTTTTTTACCCGACGTTTCGAGAGCTTTACAGCACCCATGGTCACGGGCAGGACTGAGATGTTCAACGTCCAGCTGTCATAGTTAACCGCGGTTACCATAGATTAAAATTTTAACTTTTGTTCCGATCTACACAGTATGAGCTTATGGTATCATGGAGTCTTGCAGTTGTATGCTTGGGTTGGGATTTAATTTAATTTATTATAGGATCCCAAGCAGATGGTAGCACCCAGCCATCTTCTCTATTGAAATTAGGATGTTTTTTTATTTCAATAGCCTCGCGAATCATCCTTGGAAGGAATCGGTGTTCTTTAGCGAGGATTTGTGGTCTATCAAATCTGATGTAGTGACGGAGGCGATCTTGTACATGTTCACAGACTGCAGACTTCCCGGAGCGTCGATTCTTCACATCAGCTATATGTTCTTTGACGCGGGTTTTAATTGATCTTTTAGTTTGTCCTATGTAGGAGAGACCACATTCACAATCAAGCTTGTACACTCCTGCATCTTGCAGAGGGACGTTACACTTGACTGATGGTAAAAACTGACCAATCTTCTTCGGCGGCTTGAAGTATGTTTTGATGGAAGCGCGCTTCAAGATTTAGCCAATCTTGTCAGTGACTCCTCTAACATATGGCAGTACAGCAGGTACACGCTAGACTGTGGCCGGCTTCACTCGTTCTCTGTGACGTAGGCGTGGGACCCGAAGCTTGTTGTCATGCAAAACTTGCTTGACATGTTGGAGCTCGGCAGCCAGGTGTTTACTGTCACAGATCCCTCGTGCTCTCTGAAACAAAGATTTACCCACGGTAGCTAACTGTGAAGGATGGTGGTGAGAATCACCGTTTAAATATCTATCTGTATGGGTCTTTTTTCTATACACAGTATGGCTCAAGGTGTTATCAGGATTCCGAATTACTAACACATCTAGAAAAGCTAAGGAATTGTTTGCCTCTAACTCCATTGTGAACTGAATTTTAGAATTTATAGAGTTAAGATGGTCTAAAAATGCAGTTACTTTATCTAAAGGTAGAATTGTGAAAGTGTCGTCTACGTACCGCTTGTAGAATCTTGGATTTATGGGAGAAGTAAGCAGGGCTTTCTCCTCAAAGTTTTCCATGAATATGTCGGCGACAATGGGAGATACAGGTGAGCCCATCGCCACACCATCTACTTGCTTGTAGAACTCCTCCTTCCACAATAGGTAGCCAGATGTAAGGCAGTGTCTGAGTAATACTGCATATTCTGCGGGCGTATTGTTTTCTTCCAGCCTTCTAGTTACAATTGAGATGCAGTCTTCAACAGGTAAGCATGTAAACAATGACTGCACATCAAAACTGACCATAATTTCATTGTCTGCCAGACGTAGGTCTTTAATCTCGCTGACAAAATGGTAGGAATCCTTTATGTGTGCTCTTGTATGTCCCCTGAGCGGTGAGAGTATTTTCGCTAAGTGTTGAGCCAATCTGTAAGTTGGTGAATCGATTTGGCTCACTATGGGGCGTAATGGAGCATTGGGCTTGTGTATTTTTGGTAACCCATACAACTTTGGTGATTTGGCGCACGTAGGTATTATCCATTTTACGTCCAGATTTAATTTTTCGGAGTGTTTCTTTATGAGGTCACTAGTTGTTTTTAGTGTGCTATTTGTTGGGTCGTTTTTAACCTTTTTATAAGTACTTACATCCGACAAAAGTTCTTGTATTTGGAATTATAATCTGACGTATCCATAACCACCGTGGCGTTTCCCTTATCTGCGCGGAGAATCGTAAGTTCTGGTTTATTGCGTAGGTTCTTTAACGCTATAAATTCGTCTCTGGGAAGATTCGGTTTAGGCACTGAACATCGACGTAACATAGACGAAATGTCTTGACGTATCGCCTCCAAATCTTCTTTCCGCATATTGTTTTTAAATAAACAGTCCTCGACACTACAGATAATTTCTTCGTACGGTAATCTGCTAGGAGTTATAGCATAGTTTAGTCTTTTGGATAAAACCTTTATTGTTGCATCATCCAGTGTTTGTTTTGACAGATTATAGAACGCGATTAATCTATGATCTGTGTTTGTCAATGGTTGCTTTTGGTTCTGGCATTGATTCGTATGTTTGACATTTGATTTGGCCGTTAATTTTTGATATTTTGCTATATGTTTGTTTTTGCATTCGTTATATTTACTAATTTTGCGTTTATTTAATATTTCCATGCAAAAATTATAATCAAACGTCGTTAAAACTTTCTTTAATTCACTGGATGATGTGTCTATGGATTTATTTATGTTATATATGTTATACAATTGAGATGCAGTCTTCAACAGGTAAGCATGTAAACAATGACTGCACATCAAAACTGACCATAATTTCATTGTCTGCCAGACGTAGGTCTTTAATCTCGCTGACAAAATGGTAGGAATCCTTTATGTGTGCTCTTGTATGTCCCCTGAGCGGTGAGAGTATTTTCGCTAAGTGTTGAGCCAATCTGTAAGTTGGTGAATCGATTTGGCTCACTATGGGGCGTAATGGAGCATTGGGCTTGTGTATTTTTGGTAACCCATACAACTTTGGTGATTTGGCGCACTTAGGTGTTATCCATTTTACGTCCAGATTTAATTTTTCGGAGTGTTTCTTTATGAGGTCACTAGTTGTTTTTAGTGTGCTATTTGTTGGGTCGTTTTTAACCTTTTTATAAGTACTTACATCCGACAAAAGTTCTTGTATTTTAGAATTATAATCTGACGTATCCATGACCACCGTGGCGTTTCCCTTATCTGCGCGGAGAATCGTAAGTTCTGGTTTATTGCGTAGGTTCTTTAACGCTATAAATTCGTCTCTGGGAAGATTCGGTTTAGGCACTGAACATCGACGTAACATAGACGAAATGTCTTGACGTATCGCCTCCAAATCTGCTTTCCGCATATTGTTTTTAAATAAACAGTCCTCGACACTACAGATAATTTCTTCGTACGGTAATCTGCTAGGAGTTATAGCATAGTTTAGTCCTTTGGATAAAACCTTTATTGTTGCATCATCCAGTGTTTGTTTTGACAGATTATAGAACGCGATTAATCTATGATCTGTGTTTGTCAATGGTTGCTTTTGGTTCTGGCATTGATTCGTATGTTTGACATTTGATTTGGCCGTTAATTTTTGATATTTTTCTATATGTTTGTTTTTGCATTCGTTATATTTACTAATTTTGCGTTTATTTAATGTTTCCATGCAAAAATTATAATCAAACGTCGTTAAAACTTTCTTTAATTCACTGGATGATGTGTCTATGGATTTATTTATGTTATATAGATCGGAGCGTTTTTGTTGGATTACCGCCCGTAACAACTTTTTACTTGCCTGATTTAAGATCTTAGCGCTTCCTCGAATGTCCTTTTTGGTGGATATTTTGACACACGTAGGAATGAGATTATGGTCTCGACATCTCTTCAAGAAATTTAAGGCTGTTAGATATCTTGCGCGCTTAGTCTTTAGATCTTCTAATCGGCGTATTTTATTTGCAATTACCAATACGTACTGGTTTACATAATGATTTCTTATATTTACGCGAACACTACACATTGAAATAATACTAGTTTTAACGGAATTTATCGCGTATATTTAACTTTTTTACCCGACGTTTCGAGAGCTTTACAGCACCCATGGTCACGGGAAGGACTGAGATGTTCAACGTCCAGCTGTCATAGTTAACCGCGGTTACCATAGATTAAAATTTTAACTTTTGTTCCGATCTACACAGTATGAGCTTATGGTATCATGGAGTCTTGCAGTTGTATGCTTGGGTTGGGATTTAATTTAATTTATTATAGGATCCCAAGCAGATGGTAGCACCCAGCCATCTTCTCTATTGAAATTTTTTTTGATGGAAGCACAGATCCCTCGTGCTCTCTGAAACAGTAAACACCTGGCTGCCGAGCTCCAACATGTCAAGCAAGTTTTGCGTGACAACAAGCTTCGGGTCCCACGCCTACGTCACAGAGAACGAGTGAAGCCGGCCACAGTCGAGCGTGTACCTGCTGTACTGCCATATGTCAGAGGAGTCACTGACAAGATTGGCTACATCTTGAAGCGCGCTTCCATCAAAACAAACTTCAAGCCGCCGAAGAAGATTGGTCAGTTTTTACCATCAGTCAAGTGTAACGTCCCTCTGCAAGATGCAGGAGTGTACAAGCTTGATTGTGAATGTGGTCTCTCCTACATGGGACAAACTAAAAGATCAATTAAAACCCGCGTCAAAGAACATATAGCTGATGTGAAGAATCGACGCTCCGGGAAGTCTGCAGTCTGTGAACATGTACAAGATCGCCCCCGTCACTACATCAGATTTGATAGACCACAAATCCTCGCTAAAGAACACCGATTCCTTCCAAGGATGATTCGCGAGGCTATTGAAATCAAAAAACATCCTAATTTCAATAGAGAAGATGGCTGGGTGCTACCATCTGCTTGGGATCCTATAATAAATAAAATTAAATCCCAACCCAAGCATACAACTGCAAGACTCCATGATACCATAAGCTCATACTGTGTAGATCGGAACAAAAGTTAAAATTTTAATCTATGGTAACCGCGGTTAACTATGACAGCTAGACGTTGAACATCTCAGTCCTTCCCGTGACCATGGGTGCTGTAAAGCTCTCGAAACGTCGGGTAAAAAAGTTAATTATACGCGATAAATTCCGTTAAAACTAGTATTATTTCAATTTGTAGTGTTCGCGTAAATATAAGAAATCATTATGTAAACCAGTACGGACTGGTAATTGCAAATAAAATACGCCGATTAGAAGATCTAAAGACTAAGCGCGCAAGATATCTAACAGCCTTAAATTTCTTGAAGAGATGTCGAGACCATAATCTCATTCCTACGTGTGTCAAAATATCCACCAAAAAGGACATTCGAGGAAGCGCTAAGATCTTAAATCAGGCAAGTAAAAAGTTGTTACGGGCGGTAATCCAACAAAAACGCTCCGATCTATATAACATAAATAAATCCATAGACACATCATCCAGTGTATTAAAGAAAGTTTTAACGACGTTTGATTATAATTTTTGCATGGAAACATTAAATAAACGCAAAATTAGTAAATATAACGAATGCAAAAACAAACATATAGAAAAATATCAAAAATTAACGGCCAAATCAAATGTCAAACATCCGAATCAATGCCAGAACCAAAAGCAACCATTGACAAACATAGATCATAGATTAATCGCGTTCTATAATCTGTCAAAACAAACACTGGATGATGCAACAATAAAGGTTTTATCCAAAGGACTAAACTATGCTATAACTCCTAGCAGATTACCGTACGAAGAAATTATCTGTAGTGTCGAGGACTGTTTATTTAAAAACAATATGCGGAAAGAAGATTTGGAGGCGATACGTCAAGACATTTCGTCTATGTTACGTCGATGTTCAGTGCCTAAACCGAATCTTCCCAGAGACGAATTTATAGCGTTAAAGAACCTACGCAATAAACCAGAACTTACGATTCTCCGCGCAGATAAGGGAAACGCCACGGTGGTCATGGATACGTCAGATTATAATTCTAAAATACAAGAACTTTTGTCGGATGTAAGTACTTATAAAAAGGTTAAAAACGACCCAACAAATAGCACACTAAAAACAACTAGTGACCTCATAAAGAAACACTCCGAAAAATTAAATCTGGACGTAAAATGGATAATACCTACGTGCGCCAAATCACCAAAGTTGTATGGGTTACCAAAAATACACAAGCCCAATGCTCCATTACGCCCCATAGTGAGCCAAATCGATTCACCAACTTACAGATTGGCTCAACACTTAGCGAAAATACTCTCACCGCTCAGGGGACATACAAGAGCACACATAAAGGATTCCTACCATTTTGTCAGCGAGATTAAAGACCTACGTCTGGCAGACAATGAAACTATGGTCAGTTTTGACGTGCAGTCATTGTTTACATGCTTACCTGTTGAAGACTGCATCTCAATTGTAACTAGAAGGCTGGAAGAAAACAACACGCCCGCAGAATATGCAGTATTACTCAGACACTGCCTTACATCTGGCTACCTATTGTGGAAGGAGGAGTTCTACAAGCAAGTAGATGGTGTGGCGATGGGCTCACCTGTATCTCCCATTGTCGCCGACATATTCATGGAAGACTTTGAGGAGAAAGCTCTGCTTACTTCTCCCATATATCCAGGATTCTACAAGCGGTACGTAGACGACACTTTCACAATTCTACCTTTAGATAAAGTAACTGCATTTTTAGACCATCTTAACTCTATAAATTCTAAAATTCAGTTCACAATGGAGTTAGAGGCAAACAATTCCTTAGCTTTTCTAGATGTGTTAGTAATTCGGAATCCTGATAACACCTTGAGCCATACTGTGTATAGAAAAAAGACCCATACAGATAGATATTTAAACGGTGATGCTCACCACCATCCATCACAGTTAGTTACCGTGGGTAAATCTTTGTTTCAGAGAGCACGAGGGATCTGTGACAGTAAACACCTGGCTGCCGAGCTCCAACATGTCAAGCAAGTTTTGCATGACAACAAGCTTCGGGTCCCACGCCTACGTCACAGAGAACGAGTGAAGCCGGCCACAGTCTAGCGTGTACCTGCTGTACTGCCATATGTTAGAGGAGTCACTGACAAGATTGGCTACATCTTGAAGCGCGCTTCCATCAAAACATACTTCAAGCCGCCGAAGAAGATTGGTCAGTTTTTACCATCAGTCAAGTGTAACGTCCCTCTGCAAGATGCAGGAGTGTACAAGCTTGATTGTGAATGTGGTCTCTCCTACATAGGACAAACTAAAAGATCAATTAAAACCCGCGTCAAAGAACATATAGCTGATGTGAAGAATCGACGCTCCGGGAAGTCTGCAGTCTGTGAACATGTACAAGATCGCCCCCGTCACTACATCAGATTTGATAGACCACAAATCCTCGCTAAAGAACACCGATTCCTTCCAAGGATGATTCGCGAGGCTATTGAAATCAAAAAACATCCTAATTTCAATAGAGAAGATGGCTGGGTGCTACCATCTGCTTGGGATCCTATAATAAATAAAATTAAATCCCAACCCAAGCATACAACTGCAAGACTCCATGATACCATAAGCTCATACTGTGTAGATTGGAACAAAAGTTAAAATTTTAATCTATGGTAACCGCGGTTAACTATGACAGCTGGACGTTGAACATCTCAGTCCTTCCCGTGACCATGGGTGCTGTAAAGCTCTCGAAACGTCGGGTAAAAAAGTTAAATATACGCGATAAATTCCGTTAAAACTAGTATTATTTCTATGTGTAGTGTTCGCGTAAATATAAGAAATCATTATGTAAACCAGTATGGACTGGTAATTGCAAATAAAATACGCCGATTAGAAGATCTAAAGACTAAGCGCGCAAGATATCTAACAGCCTTAAATTTCTTGAAGAGATGTCGAGACCATAATCTCATTCCTACGTGTGTCAAAATATCCACCAAAAAGGACATTCGAGGAAGCGCTAAGATCTTATATCGGGCAAGTAAAAAGTTGTTACGGGCGGTAATCCAACAAAAACGCTCCGATCTATATAACATAAATAAATCCATAGTATTATTTCAGTACCCACTTTTGTTTTGTTATGGTGAGGATGGATACTGCATTTCGATACCCCATGTGATCCTGATGTGAGGGCTTTTATGTAGGTTAATTAAATAAATAAAGTAGAAATAAAGTAGAAGTAAATTGTTTATTGATTGTTTGTGTTCAATTGCGGTTTGCAATATTCTCTTAGTACTTAGAAAGTTATCAACAATAGGAATTGTGTCACTGCAGGGACAAGCACAAACGTCTATCAAAATAGTAACGTACCTAAACGGAATAGGATCCTTACAGAAGTCCAAAGAACACGTCTGTACAAGGTAAGTAATTAGAAGAAAACTACAATTTAGAGATCGATTGTAAATCAAATTCACAGTACAGACACAATTAGCGAAATATAAATAAAATTTTGAATTTTTTTATGATAGTAGATAACGTTAGTTGAAAACTAAACACTGTATGGGAATGACATCACTGAACTAGTCAGGTGGTCAGTCCAAACAAATAAAAGGCGCGATTGTAGAAAGAGATTCGTTACGAAACATTTGTAAGCTAGAGGGCTTGGACTGTTTATGTTATTGATAACGAAGGCTATAAAATATGTAAAACTAAATCCTTTGTGTACTTATCCGTATTCATAACCCAATATCTGAGGTAGGTTGATGCGCTCCTTAATTCTTATATAGTTCGTAGGTATTCTGTAATAAATTAAATTTAAACCTAAATATATACTAGAATACCATAGCAAAGCTACTGCTATTTTATTTAGTAGTAGCTTATAAAGTAGTATAGTAAATTATATATAAAAAATATGAGTATGTCTGAGTTAAGGTTAAATATAACCAAATATTTGCCAAGTGTGAATCCGACTTCCGAGCTTCCGTACCATCTTACAAGATTTAATATACATATTACTATAGATCAAAAAAAGCCAAAAATACACGTTTCTTTTTCTAGTAGGAAACCCTTTAATTTCAAATGTATTTTTACTATTTACTGTTATAGCGGCAACAGAAATACACGTTCTATGAAAATAACAACCGTCTACCTATTACGGATCATGAGGTACAGCCCGCTGACAGACGGACACACCGACAGCGGAGGCTTCGTAATAGGACCCTGCTGGTTACCCTTCGGGTACGGAATCCTAAAAAGTACTTAGTTTTCCACTCACATCTATATGGTTCTTTCTTCAAAGGACCATTAGCCGCCTGCCTGGTTGTCGTATGACATGACCAATGTAATACCTGGACTGACCTCTCTGCGTTTGTTTCGGCAGATCGGGTGCTTCTTCTCAGTTTCATGTTTTGTTGTGTTAAAGTGTTTTTTGAAAAAACAACTTACAACACAAATTTTATTTATCATTGACTGCTCTTCTTAGATTCCTATGTACTAACATTAGGTATATTAGGATATGAGATTCCTATACGTAAGCACGATTATCGAAAATCTAAAAATTACCTGTTCTAATTAAATTTATAGATAATTTTAAGATTTATGCGTGCTTATCAATGAGATGTTTTCGTTAGTTGGCAAATTAAAGTAGTTAAGTACCTAATGTACTTAACTACTTTAATTTGTTACCTGTATCGAAAGTTCATTATTATGTACATACCTGTTTTCAATTTTAATTACATGTGCTTCAACAAACATATGGGTACATTTTACCAGCTATATTTATTCCGGCTTCAGCAAGTGGACACGAACAAAAGGAAGCAATTTTTCTAAATAAAGATGTAAATATGTAGGTATTACAACCATAAATAGATAGCAGCGGCTAACCTAGTGAGCAATGAGCATCTGTGGGTGCGCGCTGCGGCCCCCCTCCGTCCGTCCCACTGATCGGGGAAATAATTTGTAGCGAAAGGCAAGATGATTTACAACAAAAAGGAGCGCGCGAAATTTTATAAACAGACCTTTGGGAGTCCGGATGTCATGAAAAATGTTTTGAATTTATCTGTTCAAAATAAAATTATTTGCATTTTTGAACAACTAATCTATCCCTGTATAGTAACTGTTTTGCAATTTTCGTTCTTCTTATGGTATTTATTTCCGCCCAAAGATGTGTTAAAAATAGTGTTGAAATTCGGAATTTTCGATGCTTATAACTTTCAAACATAATTTTTTTTACTTTTTTGTTTCCATACAGGGCTAGATATTGATGAGACAAATTGAAATCATTTTTTATTTTGTACGTACACCATCAAACAGTGGAGTAATCGCCAGACTACGTTTGTATGGAAGAACGAGTGACTAGTGTACCCCTAAATTATCTCTAGTACGTAGGCGGTCCCATAATGAATTGGCCTAACTATGAACCAATGAAGGAAATGAAACGAAACCAATTTTATTTTTCAATATAATTACTATGAATACTAACACACTTCTGACATCTGTGAATCAACATCTCTGTGGTGACAATGAAACAACGGAGTTCAGATGACAACTCTTTTATTAATAAAGGCGGTTTTCTAATATATAATATTTTAAGACTACCCACAACACCTTCCCCTTAAAGAATAAGTTTTTAACAAAAGTGATTTATTTTTAAATAATCTTACCAAGAAAGACATGAATAAAAAACTTACTTTAGTACATTTTTTTTTACCATAACCTTAACCTTTTTTTTTTTTTTTGTGATTACAAAGGATTAATTAAACCGGTTATTTTTTGTTTTTATTTACTTTACTTCGAGTGAGAGGCGGAGAATAATTTTCATTAACTTCAATATTTAACATTGTCGGTTCATATTCATCGTTCGAAGAATATTCCTCATTTTCACTACTCGTAAAAGTAGTTTTTGTTGTCATTGAATTATGTTCTTTATTCTCATGTACTATTTGTGCTGACGTTCTATTTTGTTGTGTTTTATCTTTTATTAGATGTCTGCGATTGCGGCGATACACCATTCCTCTTTTAGTTTTAATAAAATATGAGCGGGGAGTCGCCGCTTTTGCAATGATATGACCTGGAATTTTAGAATTATTTTTTTCTATCATAGTCACCTTATCGCCGACATCCAATACAGGTAAAGGCTTGGCACGTAAATCATAATACATTTTGTATTTATTTTGTTTATCTAGCATAACTTTGTGTTGACTCTCATTATTTACATGTCCTATTTTTAAAAGGTCTGGGTGCACAGGTAGCCTGCATTTTAACCTACGACCCATCAGCAGCTGTGCGGGAGAATTCAAATTATCGCGAGGCGTATTTCGATAACTTAGCAAATTTAAATAAAAGTCACTTCCACTATCTATGGATTTTTTTAATATCTTTTTTATTGTTTGCACGGCTCTTTCACTCTTACCATTTGATTGTGCGTAATTGGGTGATGATGTTATGTGTTCAAATCCCCACTCCACCGCAAAGTTTTTAAACTCCCGACTTGAAAATTGTGGACCATTATCGCTTATTGCAATGTCTGGTATCCCATATCTAGCAAAATTTTCTCTCAGTACGTTTATGACGCTTTTAGAAGTAGTTTCATGTAACAATGCTACTTCCGTAAAACATGAATAATAGTCCACAATAATCAGATATGATTTTTTACCATACTGAAATATGTCCGTCCCGATTTTACTCCATGGTAAATTTGGAATAGAAACAGCAATCATCGGTTCCTTACTCGAGTTATTTGAATTCTCTCGACACACTACACACCTATTTACATATCTCTCTATATCATAAGAAATCCCTGGCCAGAATAGCACTTCACGTGCGCGCCTTTTACAGCGGTCTATCCCTAAATGTCCATCATGTATAATTTTTAACATTTCGGTTCTTAAGGAACTGGGAATTAATATTTGTTTGTTTTTAAATATAACGCCATCTACACAAAATAAATCTCCTCTCATAGACCAATAATATTTTAAATAATCTTCAATATCTCGTTTATATTCCGGCCAACCCTGATTTATATATCTCATTAAAAGTTTTAAGTTATTATCTTTCAAAGTCTCATTTTTAATTACACTTAATTTTTTATGTGAAACGGGCATGTTAGAAACTACCATATGTACTTGACATAATACATTATCACTCACTTTATCATTATATAGTTCTGGAATAGGAGCACGTGATAATGTATCGGCCAAGTACATATATTTTCCAGGCTTATATGTAACTATCAAATCATAACATTGTAATCGTAAAATCATTCGCTGTAAGCGTGCTGGTATCGAATCTAAGGGCATTTTAAAAATGCTTTCTAACGGTTTATGATCTGTTTCAATTAAAACATCACTTTTACCGTAAATATATTGGTGGAACTTTTCACACGCAAAGAGAATAGCTAGCATTTCTTTTTCTATCTGCGCATATCGTGTCTGTGTGTCGGTGAGTGTACGTGAAGTATATTCAATGGGTCGGCCGCCCTGCAACAGCACGGCTCCTAGCGCTACACTGCTCGCGTCCACCGAAACTACAGCCGGTTGCGATACGTCATATAAAGCCAACACGGGTGATTTGCTTATTAAATCTTTTAATAAATCAATCGCATTCTGTTGTTCACTCTCCCAACACCATTCTATGTCCTTTTTCAATAATCGAGTAAGCGGATAAATACGCTCAGAATACTTAGGTATAAACTTAGATAAATAATTTACGGCTCCTAAAAATCGTTCTAATGATTTTCGTTCTTTTGGAGTTGGCATATTTTTTATTGCTTTTACTTTTTCTAAATCTGGTTTCATCCCGTTTTTGTTAAATATATGACCCAAGTAAGTCACTTCCTCAACGCATATACGACATTTATCTTTATTAAATTTTAAATTAATTTCACGAGCCCTATTTAATAATGCATTTAAACGCCTATCATGTTCGTCTTTATTTCGTCCCCAGCATATTATATCGTCTATAAAAGAATCTACTCCATCTAAATCCTCTATTAATTGCTTAATCTTAGCATGAAACACCTCTGAAGCGCAGTTTAACCCATAAGGTAACCTTAAATACTGATAGCGCCCAAACGGTGTACTAAAGGTGCATAAGTCTGAACTCTGATCATCAAGTTTTATTGCCCAAAAACCTGAATTTGCGTCTAATACTGAAAAAAAACTAGCTCCGTGTATTTTAGTGGCAAGTTCCTTGATGGTTGGCAGTTGGAAATGTGCACGCTGTATAGCATTATTAAGAGGTCTCGGGTCTAAGCAAATTCGCAATGTTCCGTTCTTTTTTGCTGCAATCACTATTGAATTAACCCATTGTGTTGGGTGAGTGACCCTTCTAATGACTCCTAAGTCAGTCATCCTGTTTAATTCTTCTAATAATTTATCACGTAATCCTAGAGGTACTTTTCGCGGAGCACAAACTACAGGTTTAACCGATTTATCAATAACTATATGGTACTCACCAGGTAAGCATCCTAAGCCTTCAAAAAGATCCGAATTTTCTACCAAATTAATGCCGTAAACCCGTTGAATTAATCCTAGTTCCACACACGCTTGTCGACCCAGCACACTTTCACAATTAATATTTGCTATTGCAAATTTTAAAACATACATTTTACTTTTATGCCACCATTTAAGATGACAAACTCCTCTTATCGGAATAACATCCCCGCTAAACGACTGTAATTTCATTTTATTATTATTGCATATCATTTCCGTGTCAAACCCCAGCGTTAAAAATCTCTTATAACATAACACATTAATGTCGGCACCGGTATCCAGCTTAAAACGTTCAAAGCCACACTCGCCTCTTAATACCTCGTACCAGTCATCGCCGCCGATTTTGTTCTGCGTTTTATCCATTAACACAGATACATAAAACGACTCACAATCATCATTATCAGATTTTTCTGTATTCACTTCTATTTCATACATTTTTTTAACACTATTATTACATTTACACATCCTAGCGTAATGGCCGTAGTTACCGCACACATAGCATTTCACCGAAATAGCTGGACATGAACCTACATCAGTACACTGAGCACCACAACGCGGACAAGGCGACGTCGCGGTCCCGCCGTGCGCAACTCGCGCGCCGCGCCGGCCGCCGCGCCGGCCGCCGCGCCCGCCGCTGCGTCCGCCACCGCGCCGCTCGCCGCCGCGCATCGCCAGCGCCTCAACGCGCACGGGCCCGCAGCTCGCCGAACTGCCGAAGCTACCTGTTTCCATCACACGCTTGCTGTCTGTTGACATTTCATCGGCTTGACATATTTTAATTGCTTTCTCCAGAGTCAATTCATCTGTCCGTAACAACCGGTCCCTTACAATTGTGCTCCTTATGCCGCACACAATACGGTCGCGAATCAACTCTTGCTCTAAATTTTTAAATTCACAGTTTTTACTGAGTAACTTTAACGCTGTTACATATTGATCAATAGATTCTCCAGTTTCTTGATACCTCGAAAAAAAATTATATCTCAGTAATGTTATATTAGATTGAACACCGAAATACTCGTCAAATTTTTTCATCAATATTTCGATGTCCTCACGCTGCTCTTCTGAATCGAATGTAAAAGTCTCATAAACATCAAATCCATCTGATCCAATCAGATTAATGAGCAAACTCGCCTGTATGCTTCCCTCTTCTTTGTGCACCCCCGATGCTTTAAGAAAAAGATTGAATTGTGCCTTCCACCGCTTCCATGCGTCAGCCCGGCCGACGGGGCTGCCATCTAAACTCAATTCGGTTGGCGGTCTTGCATGCTCCATCCTTTACACTTAATTTTGAATACAAATTAACGTTATTCAAACGTAAAATCCAAAACTATTTAGGTATTTTAACCGCTGCCACCATGTGGTGACAATGAAACAACGGAGTTCAGATGACAACTCTTTTATTAATAAAGGCGGTTTTCTAATATATAATATTTTAAGACTACCCACAACAATCTCTAAACCTTTATAAAAAATAATCACATTTTTATCCTCAAAATGACTAAGACGGCCTCCTGCAACTCTTCATCGCTTGAAAATTTTCTTCCTCTTAAGTCCCGCTTTAAATTTGGAAATAAATAATAGTCGGACGGGGCCATGTCTGGACTGTAAGGTGGATGTTGAACTTCTGTGAACCCGCATAGACGAACTGCATCCTTCGAAACACCAGCGGTATGAACAGGGGCGTTGTCATGGAGCAACAGGACACCTTTAGACAGCTTGCCTCTTCGTTTTTCCTTTATCTTGTCTCGTAATTTATATATTAAAGAAGCATAATATTCGCCGTTCACGACTGTATTACGTTTTTTAAAATCCACCATCAAAATGCCTTGAAAATCCCAAAATATTGTGCACATCAGTTTTTTAGTCGATTGTTGCACCTTTGCCTTTCTAGGGGGCTTTTCACCCTTATAACGCCATTCCATTGACTCGCGCTTGCTTTGTGGATCATAATACAAGATCGTAGTTTCATCACCAGTCACTAGCCGCTCGATCACAGTCTATGGATTTTCGCCACAAAGATCCAAAAACTCCGAAGCGCAGCGCACTTTTTCTTGTCTCAGTACCGCTGAAAGAAGTTTCGGTACCCATCTTGCACTCACTTTTTTCATGTGAAGATATTCATGGATCGCGCGATGAACGGTACTCTTAGAGAGCCCAAGTTGTTGGCGACGCGCCTATAAGAATATTTCAGTTTATTAAGTCAACCGATGACGAATAACTTTTCAAAAGACTCATTGTCCAATAGAAATGTTCTGATAAGAAAATGCTTAGTTAAATCTTAAAGAAATGTCGAATTAATGGTATGAAAGTCTTGGGTTCGACTCCCAGACCGGACTAGTTTACTGTTTTCTAAGTAATATCTTTCAATAAAATTCATATAGGGAATTTTGTGTTATAAATTATGTTACCGGATTTGTTCCCCGGTTGAAATCGTCTTTCCAACGATGTAAATTCTAAGGAATATTAAAGTGAAGTTAGAGATCGGATTTGTTCCCCGGTCGAGATGATCACTCTGTGCATAAACAGAATTAACGGAAGTTAATTGCATAAGTATTGTCTTATATAAGTTTGATATGTTTGTACGAAAACAAATGCCTATTTGTTATGATTGATTAATGAGAACATTCACTTGTATTGTTATCTGATAAGAAACATGATAACTGATAAGAATCTTATCAGAGATAGTTTCCTACAGTTTGAAAATTGTGTAGAAGCACTTATTTACCTAATATTGTTAAAATTAGTGTATTTCAGACTTTCATTTTTTCTGATAGCCGAGAGCCGTGCAAAGTTAGTTGTTCAAATAGTGTGAGTTCACGGAAGCACGCTGACTACGCCCCTAGGAGGCCAAATATGTAAAAATTTAAAATGTTTGTAATTTCAGCAATTTATGTAAAAATGACTTGTAAAACATTTCAGGTTGATTGTACGTGCTAAAAAGGTGAATTCTGTGTTATTTTTATGTGAAAATTCCTGTGTATAAGTGAAATAATGATAGTTTTGTATAAGAAATTTAAAAGTGTTTTAAATAGTGAAATAAATAGAGAAAATGTAAATTAAACTATTGTATTAGTTAACATATGTATAAATTCAAGTGGGAAACATTGTTTTAACTTTCTGTGTTAAATATTTAAGAAGTTCGGACTTTGAATTTGTGATTAAAATAGGCATATTTTGTTTTATAAATTAAAGGATTTTTGTGATACGAAAAATAATGTATATCATGGTGTAGATATTGTTTTGTGCTATCTAAATAGATAACTTGTATTTGTGTATGACTTATGTGAATAAAGAAATTAAGTGAAACGTGAGAGAGTAATAGTACAAATTCATGTAATTAAGTTGCGCAGGCACGCGAATGGCGCGGCTCACTTTCGCGTATAGCTCTGGGGGTAGCTTAGTGAACGGGTTTTATTGCAATTCGTTAAGGATCTCCTAGGTGTGCGTTACTTGCAGTATTACAGTGGCTGCAAATAACCGCCGGTACGACAAACTCCGCCCACGTTGAGTCCCGTGATTCCGTGAGGCGTTGAGGTCACCGGCTCCTAGATTCTTGGCACTTTATGCGTTCCGTGCATCTAGTGCCTAGTCGCGTCATAAAGTGCCACCTAAGCACTTACCTCAACCCTTTTCGTTGTAAAAGGGGTAGGCAGTGCCCCATGTGATTACACCAAAGTATCTTATACCCATCCATCCGCGTCGCGCATTAGCCGAACGGCTGGAACTTAGACAGGGCCAATTAGATTACTGACTCTTAGGTAGGGTTTCACCATGTCCGACAAGGATAACGACAAGGGGGAGCCGCCGCCTAGGACTAGAAAACCACCGGACCGTACATCCATACTAGATCGACCGATAGCATACCGGGACATCTTTCATCCGGAAAGGACTCGAGTAGTGTCTTCCTACTCGCAGATCCCGACCAGGAAACCCCTATCTCCAGGGAAAGGACCCGCACCGAGGACCGCGCTCTCACCCATCGTACCTGAAGGTACGACTGGGCTAGAACCGGTACCCCTACAACAGCGGGCTAAGAAGTCGTGGAGAAGGCATACTCCACCCGAGACTGCAGCATCGCTTCAGGAGAAGAGGCAATGCCTTGGATCCTCAAACTCCTCGGATTACTCGAGTTCCGAGGAGGAGCAAGACCATAGACCTATTAGGAGATCTCCACCAAAATCGCCATCGCCGAACAAACCCACCCCCCCTAGATCAGAGGAACACCACTCCAGCATGGAAGCTGTGGATCTAGAGCAGGGAGGAGAAGGGTCGTACGGGTGGAGTGCTACGACCTATGCGACCTTAGGCCCCAATACATCGGTTGGACACTCGCCGTCCACGTCACCGAGAAAGACAACCGAGAACCCGTCCGGGCGTCCGCTGGATGATGGCCAACGACCATCTACTAGCTACGCCCATATGGTAGCTGCGCCAGCAGTACCACGACCCCAACCGGCGGCAGCGACTTCTGATAAGCCTGCCGACAAGGAAGAAAAAGCGAGATATCCGCCCATAGTGGCTGAATGCCTCCCGGATTGGACGAGGCATTTCAAGGAGCTCAACAGAATGTTGGGCCACCCGTTGAATGCCCGTCCGTTCGGGAAGGGGGTTCGATTTACACCACAAAGCGCCACTGAATTTAGGACTGTTCAACGCTATATGGTTGAACTTTCCAAGGCAACACCCAACATGTCGTGGTACTGCTACACCCCGGATGAAGACAAGCCCACCAAAGAGGGCATCCGGGGCCTACCAATGGGTACCGATACCAGTACCATTGAGGAGGCTATAAAGGCAAAGGGCTTCCCGGTGAAATACGTTAAAGCGATTCCACCACGAAGGGGCAGACCAGGATGCGTCTACTTTGCCCAGTTCGACCACCTGAGCCTGGAGCAACTCAAGAGATTGTATGAAGTAGACGAACTACTCTATATGAGGGGAGTAGTTATTGAGGCCTGGCAAATGAAAGCAGGACCGGCCCAATGCCACCGGCCAGGCCTTTGGACACGCCTCAGCTAATTGCTTTAGGCCGGTGAAGTGCGTACGCTGCGCCGGGGAGCATATAGCGAGCCTTTGCCCTCGGGGTAGAGAGGAGGAACCCACATGTGCCAACTGTGGCAAGAATCATACAGCCAATGACCGCCGCTGCCCAGTCCTGAGGAGGACTGCAAGGAGGCAGGGGATAACCTTACCGGGGCTACTCCCGGAGGACCCGAAAAGGATCCCCCAGAGTCGCCCCAAAGCCATTACCATCCAGAATGACGGGTGGGCTACTGTCACGGGGAAGGGCAGACAAACAGCCCCCCCCCCCACCCGTACCACACAAGGAAACGGTGGAACCCGAACAGGAAAGGGCAACCACCGGGGCGACTCTGCAACCTCCCGCCAACCCTGCCACAGAACGGCAGCCCTCAAAGAAGAGGAGGCGGGAGAGAAGCAGGAAGAAGTCGCAGCCTCCTCGGGCTGTTACCTCTACCCCGACACCAGGACCAATAGCCCCTCAGGCGCAGGCTATTAAGGAGACCACCAAAAAGGGCGTGGGTAGAGTGCAGGAGAGGGCTCCACCCGAAGAGAGAGCCCGAACTGCACACAGAGCGCGCTCTACCCAAAAACAAGAAATCCAACGCCCGAGACCAGTACCAACGCCTTCAGATAGGAGAACACCGTCGGCCGGCCTCGAAACAGCTGATGCAATCCAGCGCCTAGTTGGAATTGCCGTCGAGGTCGGCACACAAGTCCTGGCCGATATCAGAGCCGGGACCGATCCAATAACAGCGATCATGAAGGCGCTGGCAAGCCTCCTGGCCAGACACTATGGAGGATAATAACCTGCGCCTAATGTACTGGAACCCGGACGGAATACAGCAGAAGCTGCAGGAACTCCGCACTGTCGCCCAGCAACAGGACATACATATTATACTGCCGGGCGAAACAATATTGAATCCCAAAACGCGCATAAAGCTGCCAAATTACAAAATACAAAGTAACAATACAAAGACTGGTTGTTGATACACTAGGTAGGTGGTTGCGTTATTATTATTTTACTTTAATTTTTGATGGTTCCCTATGTTCTAAGAATAAAGTACATAATGAATTTCAATTTCTATTATATTATAATTGAAATTGAAATAGATGACCGTAGTGACTTATTCTCTTTGTAGATGACATGTACAAGCAGTTGTTGTTATTGTTTTTTTGTTATTCGCTCGTGAGAGCAGGCAAAGGAACTATGCCATACAGCCTTGTCTTTGTGTAAAATTATCCTTCGTAATTCACTGCTTCACAACATGTTGATGCGTCACATTGTGCAGCCCTTGGGAGATTCTGATGGCAACTTGAGCCAGCAGGCAGCAGACAGTTGGCGATGGTATCCAAAGATGCCTATGCAAACAGCTTATCTTGAGAATCCATCTCCATCAGAGCACTTGTTTCACAGCTTCCACTAATAGTTCACATGCGCAGACACTTAATACACAAAATTGCACCACTTTTATATATCAAAGTCCACTTCAAACAATTATTTAAACAATAATACAGGAGCAACAAACCGCCCCAGGTCAAGTTCCCGCCAAAACTCCTGTACAAGCAGTATTTTGACGTGGTTTACACAGATAAAAATGAATATTGGTCAATGATGTACACCATTGTCCAGGAATTAGCTCTATAACAGAGTATAAATATTTTTAATTTATTATTATTCCTTTCATTATTCTATTATATACTATTGCCAACATAGTTAAAAGTAATATATTTATCTATTTATTTTTCATTATTTATCGATTTTCAGAATATTATCTTTATATTATATTACATAAACATATACATTTAAAATATCTTTAGTTTTTTTTTTTTTGCATTAAATCTGTCTGACAGCTGCTCGCATGTTTTAGATTAGTGGTCCCGACAGAATAACAGCGCTGCGGCTCTTTGCTGTAGCATAATGCTGAGTCGGGTCCTTTTCGTTGCTGCAATCCAACATAAATTTAAATACTTTTTATAAATACTTTTTACTATTAATTGTTTATTTTTATGTTGAGTTAATTGTTTGTTTTTTATGTGTTTGTATTAGCGTAGCTACGAATAAAGTTATTTTCTTTCTTTCTTTCTTTCTTTCTTTCCAAATTTCCACATCTATAGAAGGGACGAGGTCACTTCTCGAGGGGCCGCCTATAGAGGCACGGCGGTTCTAGTGAGGAGGGACATCGTCCACCAAGAGCTGGACCTACCATCCTTCCAGACAATGCGCTCAATCGGCATAAGAATGGAGGCGGCGGGCGAGGAACTTAAGATTTATGCAGCATACCGCCCGCCAGGGACTCCATTCTGTTCCTCAGACATCCGGACGGTAATGGAAGGCGATGTACCAGTAATAATCGCCGGGGACCTGAACGCCAAACACCCGGCGTGGGGGTCCAGAGTGATCACCCCACCGGGTCGTGAGCTTTATGAAGATGCTGAAAAGAACCAGTACGACGTTCTAGGTCCCGAGGAACCAACTCACGTTCCTACCGACCCAAGGAGGCACCCGGATGTATTAGACATCGTGCTCACTAGGAACGTCAACTATCCGATAGTGGTAGAAGTGCTGTACGACCTCCCTTCACAGCACCTCCCGTTACTGATAACCCTTGGCCTAAAGGCAGTGACTACGCCACCTAGAGCTTTCAAAACCCGTGTCGACTGGATGCTCTACTGTCAACACCTTCAGCAGAGACCTCCAGCACATCAACCTATATGCACAGCGGACGACGTAGATGCCGCTGCGACTAGAATCACTAACAACATCAAGGAAGCCCTCCACGCGGCTTCTACGGTCGTCCCGATTACAGCAAGGCGAGACGATCTGCCGCGTGAGATATGCGTGCAGATCAAGCGCAAAAGAGCGCTGAGAAAGCTCTGGGCGCGTACTCGCTGTCCCAAGATCAAAACGCAGCTAAACACCCTAACGGAGGAACTGTCGGTTTCAGTCCAGGCCTTCTGAGGTGAAGCCTGGGATCGGCGCATCGAGAAGGCGGAAGAGCAAGATGCGTCGCTTTATAGACTAAACCGACAGCTGACCAAATCTAAATCTCCCGTTTGCCCGCTGACTGATAATACGGGCAAACGATGCTACGATGCCAAGGGCAGAGCGGATATCCTAGTTGAGCACTTCGAGGAGCAATTTATGCCGAACACAGCAAGTGCGGAGTTCATGGAGCTTCATGCCCGGAAGGAAAGTCGCGTACAGGAGTTCCTGTCGTCGCCCGCGCCACCTCTTGCAGGAGATTGGTTCATCTCCCCCGCAGAATTGCGGAAGACAGTAACCTGCCTGCAACCGAGGAAGGCGCCGGGGCACGACGGGATTACCAACGCTGCACTCCGACAGTTGCCCAATAGAGTCATAGTAGAGCTTGGTCGACTCTACAATGGGATATTGCGGACATCCCACTTCCCGGAGGACTGGAAAAAAGGCAATATTATCGTCTTGCCGAAACCCGGGAAGGACAGGCGTAGAGCTGCCAACTACAGGCCGATCACGCTATTACCACATATAGCTAAACTGTTCGAAAGATTGCTGCTAAGACGTCTCCGTCCGTGCATCCAACTTCGGGCGGAGCAGCACGGATTCAGGAGGGGTCACTCCACAGTTACACAACTGACAAGAGTGCTGCACCTGCTTGCGGCAGAGTACAATCGTGGCCGCATATCGTTGGGCGTCTTTCTCGATATCGAGAAGGCGTTCGACCGGGTGTGGCACGTAGGATTATTATTTAAGCTGGAACAACAGACCAGTGTCCCTCCTGCTATATTGCGGCTAATAGCGTCATTCCTGGAAGACAGGAAGTTCTACGTCTGCGTAGAGGACGCTGAATCCGCAACAAGATCCATTAAAGCCAGCGTCCCACAGGGCAGCTGTTTGTCTCCAGTCCTGTACGCGGCTTACACCAACGACATACCTACACTGGCAGGCAGGCTTCAAGAGTGGGAGGACGACGTTGAGCTGGCGCTATTCGCGGACGATAGCGGCCTATTTCACCTCGTCCAGAAGAGCCCACATAGCCACTGCCAAGATGCAGCGTCTGCTGGACCTGCTGCCACCATGGCTGGATGAGTGGAGGATGGTCGTCAACGTTGGTAAGACGACCGCTCTGCTCACTCGCCGTCTCAGGAATTTTCCACCTCCGCTGACCCTCAACGGCCAGGAGATTGCGTACCAGAAGGCTGTAACTTACCTTGGGTGCAGGATCAACAGGACGCTGCGCATGACCGCGCACGTCGACTTCGTCGTCCGCCGGGCCCGATGTGCGCGGGCGACGCTCTTGCCGGTCCTGGCATCCAAGCTGCCAACTCGAACCAAGCTCCGGATATACAAGATGTATATCCGGACCATCATCACCTACGCTGCACCGGCCTGGTACGCACTTCTGAGCGACCCTCTGAGGCGGCGACTACAGGCCCAGCAGAATCTGACTCTAAGAACGATCGTCGGAGCAGGTCGCTACGTCCGGAATGACGTGATAGCGGCCGACTTGAAGGTCGAGAGTATCCACGACTTCGTGGCCCGGTTAGCGCGCGGCATGTTTGACCGTGCCGATAACGGGCCACACGAACACCTCAACGGCTTTGCGCCGTTGCATACCCGGCCACCGGACGGGCGACCTCTTCCAAGAGAACTCCTCTCTATATGTGATTAGAGAGTTGAGTAACAACCCACAATGCCGCTGAAAGGCCAACTTTGACTCAATTAGATAACCTCCTTTTCCGTAGTTGGATAACTACGGAAATCACAACTATTATACTACGGAAAAACCCGTGTATGCTATCAAGCCTAAAATAGGCCTAATGACTGTCCTATAGTAATGGGATATGAGGACACCCGGGCAATGGGGGACACCCCGAGGCCCGATACCTGCACGTACATTAGTGCGTGAAGACGACATCGTATGGTATGCAATTCGTTCGGGGAAATAGTTCGGAAAAATAAGAAAATCCTTCGGGAAAAGTGAAAAAACCAGCAGTCAATAAGAAGAAAAAGTGTAGGGAAGTGATAGGGAAAAGTGATTACTCTCTCACGGAACGGTTTGAAGATAATTGCTGTTTTATTCCCAAGTAATTCATCCCTAAAGTTATACAGTCCACATCGAAGAGTTAAGGCGTCGGGACCGGGACGACTTCGGAAGACCCGTAATCCCCGTCTGAACCTACTTGCTGAAAAAGAAAGAGGTTATCGCCCTAGTGTGTTACTCCGTTGCGGAGATCACATACGTTGTTCCCGAACCCAATGTAGGCGTTATAGGAGGCCGGATCGAGAGAAGCCTCGATTCCTCCCTTCTGTTTCTTTATCGAACGTTCCCGCCCGTCTGGTTCGTTTTAAATTGGTCCTTCCGAACCTGTTTCCTTTTCAATTGGACCTTCGGAGCCGGATTAAAAGGACCACCCGAACCCCGCCAGCTGGATCAAGGAACCAGCTGTGGACTGCTGGTTGTGGAAAAGAAGACCTTCGGAGCCGAGTGAAGATCAGCAACCGAAGGAAGCCGGAGGTTTGAGCTGAAGCAATAGGACCAAAGGTCAGAAGACCAGGACGTCAGCGCTGAAGGAATGGACCTGGAACTACCGGAAGAAAGAAAACCGGGATTGCGGCCTGGGGCGTGTGCTCGCATGGGGCACGTATCGCAGCCGGGCGCAGATGTCTTGTGAAGGCACTCATCGTGGCCAGGCAGGGCTTGGCATTTTTCCTGTTGGGCAAGCGTGCTCGGCATTTCCTGTCGGACGACCGTGTCCGGCATTTTCCTGTCGGGTCATCAGGGTGCAGGAAGAAGCATCCACCGCTGCTGCTGCCAGGCGAGGGTGCGCGTGGGCACCTGACTGCATCGCGGCCGGAGGAGGGCGCTCGGACGAGGCGTCACCGGCAACTGGGCGGCGAGCACAGCATACATCCCGACCACCTAACGGTGCCAAACTGTTGGGCTCTGGCACAACACCTTCGGGTGGAGCAGTTCTCTCGAGCGAGACTGCGCTTGCACTACCGCTCGACTGTTTCGTCATATTCCTTGGCGGGACAGTTCCTAAACCTTTCCTCCATTCCATTCCTGCACGACTCCATCCCTGGACGGCTCACCTCGGTAGGCCCCGTCCAGGATTGATAGGGCTGATAGGGCTGTTAGGGTGGTAGTAGGGTTGTAGGGTTGGGAGATAAGGAGGGGGAGGGGTAGTGGTGTTAGGTTGGGGTGTAGAAGGGTTGTAGGTAAGGGGTTGTAGGGACCGTAGGGACAGTTAGGGACCGTAGGCCAACAATTACCTTCCTGCAAGATGAAGAAGGCACAAGACCAGACAGGGAGAAGCGAAGGGAGCAGGACAAGGACAGGGCTCTCAAGAAAAGCTAAAGAAGCGGAACCATCTGGAGCGACCACAGCTACTGCGTCAAATGGAGCAAATCCTTCAAGTGGAGCCACCACCGACACGTCCACATGCACGTGGGACTCAGGGACGTCCATGGCAACGACAAGCAACAGGACGGACACCAGTGGTACGCAGGCCAGCACCGCACAACAATCCGTTATATCCAGGAGTGAAACGGTGGTCGAAAAAGTAGGTCAAAGGACCGAAGAAGCGGCATCGTCAAGGACAGTAATCGGGCACACTAGTGATAAAGGGTCACAGAGAGGTAGTAGGTCATCGCGATCGGCGAGGCTGAAAGCCGAATTAGAGGCGCGGATTAAATTCGAACGCTCAGAGCTCGAACGAGCACAGGCAGCTGCTGCCTTAGCCAAGTCTCAATTGGAGTTGGCACGACTCAACCGAGAAGAGGAGATCGACTCGAGTGAGGATGATGAAGAGCGGAATACTCAGGTGGAACCTTTCGTAAGGAGTTGGGTTCAGCAGACCATAATGAGCGCGCCGGTTAGTGTAGCACAACCCGATGTTACTGATAAGGAAGCGTGTAAAGGATCACGCCGCAAAGGGGCGGAGATCGAGCGCAACCAAGGAAATGCACAGAAAACACACGCGAGTGAGGTGTCAGAATTGACCGAAGCGATTGTGAGTGCAATAAAAATAGCTGGTAAAGATAAGTCTTCCCAGCTTCATTTCCTCCAGGAATTACCGGTGTTCGATGGAGACCCGGGTGAATGGATAATTTTCAAAACGGTGCTTGAAGACACAAGAAGCCAATTTTCAGGGGTGCAAAATGTTGCACGCCTTAGGAGGGCATTAAAGGGCACCGCTAAAGAGGCGGTAAAGTCGCTGTTATTTACTTTGTGTGAACCGGAAGAAATAATGAACGCTCTCGAAAGAAGATTCGGTAGGGTTGAGATGCTCATTCTAGCCGAAATCGAGAATGTAAAGCGTATGCCAAGATTGGCAGAAGATTGCCGGAATATAGGATCTTTTGCAAGTCGTATTACGAACGTGGTTGCCACGATACAAGCGTTGAATCAACCACAGTATTTGTACTCACCGGAGTTAGTGAGCCGCATAGTGGAGAAACTTGGAACTATGATTAAATTTAAATGGTTTGAATATCGAGCTCAGTATCCTTTGGAGCCAGAGTTACAGAAGATGGCCAAGTTTTTAAATTTATTAAGTGAGCAATTTGGAACGTCCTTAAACAATGAAAATGCGCCTGAAAAAAGGAAGCGTCCTGAATTCAGGAAGCAAACTGTACACACTGCAAAAGGAGGTGTACGCAGCTGTGCCGTGAGCGAGCGCTATATGCGCCGAAGTAATTCGAGCGAGCGTCTAGAGCGCCGAAATAATAAAGGGCACAACCGACAAGTGGTTATGACAACCCAGGACAAGCCTGTAAGTCGGGTAACACATAAGTGTGTTATATGCAACAAGGAGCACTCTATAGTTAGTTGTTACAAGTTTAAGGACATGGATATTCGCGATATTGGGAAGCGGTCAAAAAAGCGAGAGTATGTTTCCAATGTTTGTCACCTAACCATAGGAGGTTAGAGTGCGAAGCGAAAAAATGTGGTGTAGAGGGATGTAGAATGTCACATCATCGAATGCTACACCGATACCCCAATGAAAATACCTCGCCACAAGGGGACGAGGGGGGTAAAGATGCTTAGATTACAACTGTTAGTACAGTGAATGCACTGGCATGTGCATACTTAAAGATTATACCGGTCGAGTTGTATGGACCTAGAGGAAAGGTCAAGACAACAGCTCTTCTGGATGAGGGATCGACCATGACACTCATAGAGGAGTGGATGGCTCAGAAATTAGCGCCTCGCGGACGTAAAGAGGGATTACGTATCGAAGCCGTGGGAGGTAAGCGAATTAACGACGACAGTTCGTATCGCTTAAACGTTAAGATAAAAGGCACTTACTCGAGCGACTTAGAAGAGATAAGTGTACAAACAATTAAGTCACTTAACCTTTCTCCTCAGTCGGTAAGCCGAGAATTATTGCAACGGTGTTCTCATCTGACACCGATTAAGAATGAGTTGATGTATGAGAGGTCCAAACCTACCATATTAATTGGTCAGGACAATTGGCATCTCATAGTTACTCGTAAATTAATTTCGGGAGGTAAGAACCTACCTGTAGCATCGCTCACCAAACTTGGATGGGTTTTACATGGTCACATATCGGGTGGTATTAAACCGATCAAGATCGTTAACCACATTTCCGCCAAGAAGGAGGAAGATATGGATAAATTGATCAAGGATTATTTTAGTTTGGAATCTCTGGGAGTGTCGGTTAGAAAGCCCGAAAACGACCCAGAAGAACGAGCCTTAAATATTTTGAACAAAACGGTACGTCGTATACGTAATAATAGGTACGAGACTGCTTTGTTATGGCGCACAGACAATGAGTGCATGCCGTCGAATACAGCGCAGGTTGAAAGTCGCCTGTTAAAATCGCCAAAGGACGTAAATGCGTTAAGAAAGCAAGAACCGTTAAGTCAACCCGACTACGGACGATTTAGCAGCTTTAAGAAATTCCTTGGGGCAACTACCCGCCCCTTACAAGCGGTAGAAAAATTCAAGAGTTTAAGAAAGTCGGTTAAAGGACCCGACGACGCAGCCGAAAAGTCGGTTATGTGTTCCAACAAAGTTTTAGCAAAGTCGGTTAAAGGACCCGATGGCGCGTTGGACATAGCGCTCTTGAAAAAAAGCGGAATAATTAATTTGGAAGTTCGTTCAAGACGAGTGTTTTTATTCGGAAATAAAATGCTTGAAAGCAGGCAAAAGTGTTGAAAGAAGTTCACGCTTAAGTAAATTATCTATGGAAATAGGAGAAGATAACTTACTCCGTTTAAATGGACGTTTGCCTTTCAAGTCTAATTTGACCGAGGAAAGTAGAAAACCTGTCATATTGGACGGTAAACACGAAATCGTTAAAATGATGATTAGAGAAGTTCATCATCATTTTGGACATGCCAATCACCAGACGGTCACACCAGAGTGGTTGACGTCATTACTAGCACAGGTATCTTGAGGTGAACTACATCCAGAATAGTAGTCCTGGTACCCGCGACGCCTCCCAAATGATGGTGCTAACGCACGGGGGGGAGATTGTTGGCGACGCGCCTATAAGAATATTTCAGTTTATTAAGTCAACCGATGACGAATAACTTTTCAAAAGACTCATTGTCCAATAGAAATGTTCTGATAAGAAAATGCTTAGTTAAATCTTAAAGAAATGTCGAATTAATGGTATGAAAGTCTTGGGTTCGACTCCCAGACCGGACTAGTTTACTGTTTTCTAAGTAATATCTTTCAATAAAATTCATATAGGGAATTTTGTGTTATAAATTATGTTACCGGATTTGTTCCCCGGTTGAAATCGTCTTTCCAACGATGTAAATTCTAAGGAATATTAAAGTGAAGTTAGAGATCGGATTTGTTCCCCGGTCGAGATGATCACTCTGTGCATAAACAGAATTAACGGAAGTTAATTGCATAAGTATTGTCTTATATAAGTTTGATATGTTTGTACGAAAACAAATGCCTATTTGTTATGATTGATTAATGAGAACATTCACTTGTATTGTTATCTGATAAGAAACATGATAACTGATAAGAATCTTATCAGAGATAGTTTCCTACAGTTTGAAAATTGTGTAGAAGCACTTATTTACCTAATATTGTTAAAATTAGTGTATTTCAGACTTTCATTTTTTCTGATAGCCGAGAGCCGTGCAAAGTTAGTTGTTCAAATAGTGTGAGTTCACGGAAGCACGCTGACCACGCCCCTAGGAGGCCAAATATGTAAAAATTTAAAATGTTTGTAATTTCAGCAATTTATGTAAAAATGACTTGTAAAACATTTCAGGTTGATTGTACGTGCTAAAAAGGTGAATTCTGTGTTATTTTTATGTGAAAATTCCTGTGTATAAGTGAAATAATGATAGTTTTGTATAAGAAATTTAAAAGTGTTTTAAATAGTGAAATAAATAGAGAAAATGTAAATTAAACTATTGTATTAGTTAACATATGTATAAATTCAAGTGGGAAACATTGTTTTAACTTTCTGTGTTAAATATTTAAGAAGTTCGGACTTTGAATTTGTGATTAAAATAGGCATATTTTGTTTTATAAATTAAAGGATTTTTGTGATACGAAAAATAATGTATATCATGGTGTAGATATTGTTTTGTGCTATCTAAATAGATAACTTGTATTTGTGTATGACTTATGTGAATAAAGAAATTAAGTGAAACGTGAGAGAGTAATAGTACAAATTCATGTAATTAAGTTGCGCAGGCACGCGAATGGCGCGGCTCACTTTCGCGTATAGCTCTGGGGGTAGCTTAGTGAACGGGTTTTATTGCAATTCGTTCGGGGAAATAGTTCGAAAAAATAAGAAAATCCTTCGGGAAAAGTGAAAAAACCAGCAGTCAATAAGAAGAAAAAGTGTAGGGAAGTGATAGGGAAAAGTGATTACTCTCTCACGGAACGGTTTGAAGATAATTGCTGTTTTATTCCCAAGTAATTCATCCCTAAAGTTATACAGTCCACATCGAAGAATTAAGGCGTCGGGACCGGGACGACTTCGGAAGACCCGTAATCCCCGTCTGAACCTACTTGCTGAAAAAGAAAGAGGTTATCGCCCTAGTGTGTTACTCCGTTGCGGAGATCACATACGTTCTTCCCGAACCCAACGTAGGCGTTATAGGAGGCCGGATCGAGAGAAGCCTCGATTCCTCCCTTCTGTTTCTTTATCGAACGTTCTCGCCCGTCTGGTTCGTTTTAAATTGGTCCTTCCGAACCTGTTTCCTTTTCACAAGTCTTGCTGCAATTTCTCTAATCTTCAAACGGCGGTCACTCAGAACCTCCTCTTCGATAAGAGCAATCGTTTCGGGAGTGAGCACTTCCTCAGGTCGACCGTCGTGGCCAAAGTCTTCGACGATTTCTCTCCCGAGGCGAAACTCTTTCACCCAATTTTTCACTGTGCTATAGGAGGGGGTAGACTCCTTATACATGACATCCAATCGTTCTTTTATTTGGGCAGGGGATAAACCTTCTTTAAACAGAAACTTTATGACACTTCGATACTCAGTTTTCGACATTTTGAAAAAATACGCGACTCTCGTTATTCAAATGCCTGTTAAACTAAGACTAAGCATTTCATGTCAATGCATGTTTCTTATATTAAGTGCACGATAAACGTACTATTTAATACAACACAACATGTAGCGACATGTCGCGTTGAACTATATCAGGCCAGTTCATTATGGGACCGCCTGGTATGTATCCATAGTATCTCAAACTAACAATGCTAATTTAGATGATTCTAATATGTATAAAGATGTAACTGTTAATAATCTTGTATTGTATGAAATATTTGCTAGAACTCTTATACATTTTTGAGCGATAATATTGTTGCGCGCCTAAGTTGACGTCAGGTACCCGGCACTAGCGCCATCTAGCGAGGAGGGCTTCCTGGAAAATGTCAATCTTGACTTTCAACCAACAGCGCCATCTAGTATGGAATTGAAGAACTAAGCTTCTAGAAGCCCCACACTCGAACTTTCGGGGCCCCGTATTTACTGGAATATTCTAGATGTTTCGGTAGAAAATGTGTATTTAAGTCGCTGCAAGCCGCGGTCGGGGCAGTATTGAATTTGGCGAGACAAGCGAAGCTCCGGAGCGAAATAAAGTGAATCAGTGTGGTTAATTATTAGTTTTTTAAGTTTTAATTGGTGTTCGGTAATAAAAGTGTAAATTTTTGTAATTCAATCGGCAGTTTTTATTGTCACGAACCTCAAGCCCGTAACAATATATATAAATAATTTTGGATTTCTGTGCAGTTTTACCACAACGGTATACGGTTAACGCTTGTTATGCAATGGGCATTATGGGCACTCTTAAATATTGCTAAACCTGGGACACTCATGAGGTGAGTTCAACTAACAACAAGGAGCCTTTTTCCTCTACAACTTATTCACACAACAGATACGAGGTGTGTTCAAAAAGTAAGGTGACTTTATATTTTTATGAAAAACTATTTATTTATTTATCAATATTTATGTTGTCCCCTTCAAAGTAATCCACCTCAGATATAATACACTTGTGCCAACGCTTTTTCCAATCGTCAAAGCATTTCTGATAATCACTTTCTGGTATAGCCTTCAGCTCTTTCAGCGATGCAGTTTTTATCTCTTCAATCGTTGCAAATCTTCGTCCTTTCATAGGTCTCCTCAGTTTTGGGAACAGGAAAAAGTAACATGGGGCCAAATCCGGTGAATATGGTGGCTGAGGCATGATTGTAGTGTTGTTTTTGGTCAAAAAACCTCTCACAAGCAACGATGAGTGAGCAGGTGCATTATCGTGATGCAAAAACCATGAATTGTTTACCCACAATTCGGGACGTTTCTTAAGTATTGCTTCTCGCAAATGGCGCATAACTTCAAGGTAATACTCCTTATTGACCGTACGGCCTTGTGGCAAGAACTCATGATGCACCACACCCCTACAGTCGAAGAAAACTGTAAGCAAAACCTTCACATTTGATCGAACTTGGCGTGCTTTTTTTGGTCTTGGTGATTCAGTGTGCTTCCACTGGAACGATTGAGTCTTAGTTTCGACGTCATAACCGTATACCCATGTTTCGTCACCTGTTATGACCCTTTTGAGCAAATCTGGGTCGTTGTTGACATCATCCAATAGCTCTTGAGCGATTGTCATGCGACGGTTCTTTTGGTCGAAATTGAGCAATTTTGGAACAAATTTCGCTGACACACATTTCATGCCCAAAATATCCGAAAAAATTTCATGGCAAGAGCCAACCGATATGCCAACGTCCTCCGCAACTTCTCTGATAGTGATTCGACGATTTTCCAAATTAATTTTCTTCACTATTTCAACGTTTTCATCGGTTGTTGACGTGCTGGGGCGTCCAGAGCGAGGTTCGTCATTGGCATCTTCTCGGCCATTTTGAAAGAGCTTGTACCACTTATAAACGTTTTTTTTTTACTAAGAGTAGACTCACCGTATGCCACTGTCAACATTTCAAGTGTTTTGGAGCACGTAATTCCATTTTTTACACAAAATTTGATGCAAATTCTTTGATCCATTTTTTTTTGATAGAAGAAAATCGCCGAGCACACCAAAGTACGTCTGACCTTTGTAACTGTCAAAAATAAACTAAACATGCTATACACTTCAAACTTGAAACATATGCTCAGGACATGTGTACCAACGCAACAAAATACAAAAATCGAAAATCGAATGTACGTTGCCCGCGAAATTCAAAAAGTCACCTTACTTTTTGAACACACCTCGTATACCATATAGCTATTTAAAAAAGGTATTCTGTAAGGTGGAGGCAACCAATTACTGTGTCTCAAGAACCATTCTCCAGCTTGGGTTCCTCAAATGCAATCAGGAATCTCGCTGTATCCTACCCATTATACTGTTTGTGTTTCTTTCATGCTTAAAAATGTTGGGCACAACTTGTGTAAATCGATCTTAGTGTTTAATTTGTATTTCATCAATACTAATTTTATATCTATGGCCATACTAATTTTATATCTATGGCCATTAATATAAAATTAGTATTGATCATGAAATAAATTATTTACAGATGTCATCCATGAATGAAGTTTGCTGGAACAAAGCTAGAGATTTGAGCTTACATGTACCAGAAGGACCACAAGAAAGATCCCTGCATATTGTGTTGCCCAATATAAGAATTTTCCCTTTCATGCGATATATACACTAGAAGTATCCCGAGAGAGAATAGATGGTTTAGAGAGAATAAACCCAATCGTGCTTCGTGCTAAAATTAAGTCTCGCCATTTTTCCACTAAAACTTTGTATTTATAGTGATTATATATAACTTTGTATTTATAGTGACATGATTGGGCGGGACGCAATCAGAAGTTATTGCTGTAACTGCATTGTAGGTTTAAGAGCAGTGGGATGCTACTCACATGTTATGAGTATTATTTGGTGCCTAAGCCATGCTCGCCATGAGGGTATTACCCGCCCTGCACCCTTCTTAGATGAAGTTTTATTAAGAATTCTTTAATTATAAGTACAATAAAATCAAAGACTATATAACCACTTGACTGCGCATACAAAGCCCCGACGCTCGAAAACTATTAGTATTTTGTCGCCTATGCATAGGCTATGGTACTATTAACCACTTTGGTATTGTTCAAGTGTTAGACTTGTGTGCACGCTAACTTAATGTATGCATTTTTATAACTTTCATGCAATTATCATGCATCAAAATGCATTCATGCGCGGTGAAGTGGTGTGGGAAACATTCCAGGACAGATGTCCAAAAAGAATGGAGTAACTTTTCATTGCTAAGTAAAACATGCGAAAATTATTGTTGATTAATTCGGATTATGAGCCCCCACAGGGGTCTATCTAAAACGGTGACCAGGTAAATGACGACATGGTTGAGTCGCGCGTTGATGTCTTTTGGAAAAGTCTCGTTCTTTATTAGACAATTCAAATGCTTCTATCCCTTTCTTTCCCTTTGTATGTTTATCGTAAACATTAGTACTTACTGTTACCTTTAATAGCTTAAGTCGATATCGAAAATAATAAAATTAATATTAATAAAGAGATTATTCAATTCACACACTGTGAAAAAATACTTATCCACTTTTAACCGTCTTCAAAAAAAGAGGAGGTTCTCAGTTCGTCGGTATTTTTTCCAGGTTAAAGTTTATAGTTACCTAGTTAAATTAGTTAAATTGGTGTATCAAATCAGAACAGCTTACAATTTCAAAAGGACACTAAAGACAAGTTATTGTACGGATCCACTACAGTAATAGATATTTGTCGTCGTTGTAAAATTTTTAATAAGAGGGCGATCAATTAGAGTGGTTCAAAAGTGCTGTCTTTGAAATATGATACCAATTATTTTATAAGATTGGTTATAAAATCTCTGATTAGGTATTATTGATTCCCGGATATTCATTTTCATCTACTTGAAATAGAATCAATAAATAATTTATTTTGATTAGCATTATGCATAATTTACAAATATGTAGACGCTTGTTTATATTTTTTTACAAAAACAATCAGGCCCCTAACCTTTAATTCGAAATAAATATAACAAATTAATTCACTTTAAAAATGAATAATAGTATAATAAATACATGTTTTCGTTGTAACTGATTGATTTTGATTAAATATTATTTCTATGATTTTAATTGAGTATTTTCCATAATGATAAAATCCATTTTATCGATATCGAATATTTTCCTTTATTAAGAAGAGCAACCCTAAAGATAGCCGTAATAACGCAACCTGATCATTTGTAGCCACGCGTTCATCCTCGTCCCCCGGCCCGCAGTAGTGAGCCGTGTGCTTAGAAGAAATCTGCCTATGCGCTATCTAGTGGTTACATTATCTATGAATAAAATAAATGAACTTAAAAACAAAATATTTTTTATTTACCTAAACTCAAAACCCCATCAGAACTTTAATATTATCAAATGTTACAGTCCGCTGCTGAATATAGGTATCTCCTAATTTACAACGCTGAGTAGATGCCGATCCCCATCTCAATCTACCTACTTAATGGTAGAACCACGCTGTAGCTATAACATAGTTGAAGCACGAATGACTGCTCGACCGGGGAAGAACTACGCTCTCACGGAATACCAGTGTAAAATAGCAGTTTAATACTGCTGTGTTTCGTATGGTGAGTGTAGAGATCTGGAGACCCTTTTTTACTGGAAACGAGGCATTAGATCCTAGTCTCCTGAGGTGACAACGCATCTGAATTTTGATTCTAAATCGAGGACAAATGTAAATGTCCATGGGCCACAGCATCCACTAACCATCAGGTGGACTGTCTGTTCGATTGTCACCCTTGTTCTATAAAAAATAACGGTTAGTAAAGCACTACAGAGTAGCGAAAAGCGATATAGAATATTTACTTTATCACAAAAACAATGTTTATTTGCCTATATGTAACATAGGTACACTAGGGGAGGCTTTGGCCGTCGACGGATTGTTGGACAATTTGTCGCTCCCGTTTTGTTGCTTGAATAATGGTTTAAAGTAGATTTTGATTCGTAAAAGTGATGCGATTTTGTGAATTGTATGCGCGTGTGAACTATTAGAGAAAACGACGAAACAAGTGGTTTGATGTTGATACAATCTCCCAAAAACTGTGACGCAAAAAGTGACGCATCAGCATATTGTGATGAAAAAAATATACAAAAACGAAGATTATGAAAGAAATGATAGGCTCAGAATGTCTAGAACCCAAAGTCGTAAATCCAGTTAAATAAAAAAATTGTAACACTAGTTCACAATATTATATATTTGTCTATGGTCTATGGAGATAATCTTAAAAATTAAAACTGGTCATAACTTTTATCTCCCATGTTCCAAAAATCTAAGAATTTAAAAGGGGTTTGTTTACCCCACTATCTACCAATTTAAACCAAAAATATCCCAAAACACGAAATTTTATTAGCGGTACGAAACTCCCATGCCTGCTATTCCCCTTTGACCGCTTCGATATTCCGTCAAAATTCAAGATGTTTAATGTGACCGCACCCACCCACAGCACTTTACGGTTAGGGACTACTTTTCTGTGGAGATGTTTGGCATTATAGAATCAATATGAAGTTTTCTATCCTCTAGTGGAATAAAATGTCAGGTAGTTTATGGATATTTTTAAATAATCTACAATAATTTCGTACGCCATTTTCGTGTGAATGCTATTGTGTAGATTTTTGGATTTTTCTAGCGTTTTATTAGTGTTCTAGTATAGTGTTTTATTATAAAATTGTAACGAAGAGTTTTTGCGTGAATATAATTTGTCTTTTTACGTAAATAATTTCGAGTAATATATACAGAAATAATTGTGATTTTCACGCTGCCGACATCCGCTTGGTGTATTTTTTTTTTGTTATCAAAATACAATAAAATCGTATTGTAATGAAGTAAAACCCGACTTTTGCTTAGACTACAGGATAGAGAATCTTGAATAGATTTTATAATGCCAAACTTCTTCATAGAAAAGTAGTCCCTAAATTAAGTTTTAATGGTTTAAAGTGCTGTGGGTGGGTGCAGTCGCATGCGACCGCTCGGGGTATGCCGGACGCATGCGACTGCGTGGGATTTTTATGGGGATTGAAGGTTTAAGAGTTGAACCTTGTGATTCTAGCACACGAAGGAAAAAACAAAAAATATTGTTTACAATGTAATACTGCGGTACGTGTAGTATTCGATTTCGTTGTAAAAAGACAAAACCCCCGTGTCACTTTCACCAGATCAAAGGCCAAGCTTCGTCTTCACAAAATATAACAATAACAAATATTTTATTTTCATGTTTATTTAACCTTTAAATCCCTAAACTACAATAAAGGTATTATAAAATCCAGATTGCAAGCGCAGCTTTTTAGATTAAACATTGTAATGTAATGCGGAAGACTAAGATGGAATGCCTCGTTTCCAGTAAAAAAAGGGTCTCCTGATCTCTATACTCACCATACGAAACACAGCAGCATTAAGCTACTATTTTACGCTGATATTCTGTGAGAGCGTGGTCCTTACCCGGTCGAGCCAACCCATTCGTGCTACAACCATAATACAGCTGCAACGTTTCTCTACCCCGCACAAAATGATCATATGATATTGATATACAATGTGAATGAATACATTGTTGATAATAAAACCTAGGAATGTGGTTGCATTCCAAGCTACATTAGTTTCGTAAATTGGTTTTGTAAGTAATATGTGCAACCTGCTTTTATTGCAAAGTTTTACTTTCGCAGGACTGAGTTTGTTTCCAGTGGTAAAAGTAAAATCATCATCATCATAATTATAGCTCTTCACGAGTTTACTGCTTAACATAGGCCTTCCCCAAGGAATGCCACAAAGCTCGGCTATACAGGTCGCTCACCAGTATCCATCGGCTTCCTGCGTATCTTAACAAGTTGTCATTACACGTGGGTACCGTCCAACACTTCGCTCACCGATACGAGGATTCCTCTCGAAACCTTTCTTCCTCATCGGTTGTCGTCGAGCTATATGGCCGACCCATTGCCACTTCAGCTAATCCGTTGGACGGAGAGTTGACTACATTAGACGTGATCTCTCCAACTTAATCGGTGATCGTTAAAAGTAAAGTAATGACGTTCAATAAGAGTTACTTGTTATCAGTATTGAATTATAATTATCCAATTATTTTCTTATCAATATCCATGTTTCAAAGCCCATCATCTGTTTCTACTGTTTTAAAAAGATGTCTGTGTGTTAGTTGCGTACGTCTGTGTAAACGTTTGTCTAGTATATCTCGACACTAAAAAACATCACTTTATTGGCACATTATAAAAACTACTTTACATGCATAAAAGGCTGAAAACCGCTTAATGCTAATTAACATTCTGACAACAGACCAGGTATTGTTGCGTTTCAAGTACGTCTTCCATTTAAAAGTATTTTATGGTAGTCGTGACGACTGCGTTAAGTGATTATATTGTCTCCCAACTGATTTCATTGCAGTACCTGATTAGGCCTCCATTAAAATAATTTTGTTTTTTAACAGTTGACATTTCAAAATGATGTATTTATATATATAATACTAAACATAAAAACACTCACGCCTGTCACCCAGAGGGGTAGGCAGAGACTACAGACTTCCATTTGGCACGATCCTGACATATCTTTATCGCCTCTTCCACATCCATATACATACGCATACATGCTCGTTGGTTAAGGGTACACTTAATTTGGCCTATTTTTAGTATACCGCTAATTTGGTCGACAAACTTCCGCCTAGGACGTCCCTTTCCGACTCTTCCATTCACTTCTGCAACTTTTTTGGTGAGTACGTGCCAAGTGTATTGACATATTTAAAATTGTTCCTGAGATTTTAGTGTTAAAATATAGTAAAACTAGGATAATCAAGTATATAAATGTACCTGTAAGTACATAAATCCACCAGCATTGTTTATTAATAATTTGTTTTTCACTGCACAACTTAAAACTTATTATTGCCACTTCACTGTCACCTGACATTGACCTTTGAATAACCTTTAATTGAATATTCATAATGGATTTGCTTAAGAAGTCAATTGAAGAGCTTACGCTGAATTTCACTACACGTATGGATGAGTTCCAGAGGGAGGTCAGAACATCCATCCCTGCAACAAGCCCTACTTCCAACATTAATGCACAATTTAACGCCTTTAGGGGATTTGTTTTGTCAGCACTAGAAAATTTGCAACTTCAGCTCAAGCTTCTCTCTAGGAATCAAGATGAAATGGAGGTAAGGACCAGGAGGAAGATGTTGCTTGTGCATGGTGTGCCTGAAGCCCGAGATGAAACCCCAGTTCTTTGCACAAGTAAGATATTACCGGAGCGATTGAATATCCCTGAAATTACTGTGAGCTCTATCACTAGATGCCATCGCTTAGGGCAACCCCGTGGCGACAAGCCTCGAGCACTGCTTGTCAAGTTTCGAGATCAGGATCTCCGTGACAAAGTCTGGTTTTCTAAAATCAAATTACAGGGTAGCGGAGTTACTCTATCCGAGTTCTTGACTAAGGGCCGTCATGAGGAGTTCGTTGCTGCTCGGAAGCGCTTTGGCGTATCCCAGTGTTGGTCACAAAATGGATATGTCGTGGTGCTTGGGTCCTCTGGCACGAAGCACCGGGTGTACACCGTGGATGAGGTGATCGCCATTCCTGATGCAGCGTGTGGTGTTCCTACCACCTCATCTTTGACTGCGACGACGGCGGCGACGACAGCTGCGGCGGCATCTTCTGCTCCTAAGCCCTGTGTTACTACTGCTAGGGCTAGGAAGACGACTAAAAAATGAAGGTGGCGTGTTTTCTTGTAGTTTGGCTTTTACTCATGTACTCCAGCAGCTCAATTCATGTATTTTTTGTAACTTTTGGTTATCAGGTATTAATTTAGAATTCTTTAGCATATATTTCAATGACATCATTTCTAATTGGTTGCACTAGTTTGAAGACTGTTTCTCAAATTATTTTAATTATTCCACATTACAGGTATTTAGATTAATTGTTTATCCTAATTTCTTCTTTTGTGTTTTTTATTTTTAAAGTCTGGTTTTCTAAAATCAAATTACAGGGTAGCGGAGTTACTCTATCCGAGTTCTTGACTAAGGGCCGTCATGAGGAGTTCGTTGCTGCTCGGAAGCGCTTTGGCGTATCCCAGTGTTGGTCACAAAATGGATATGTCGTGGTGCTTGGGTCCGCTGGCACGAAGCACCGGGTGTACACCGTGGATGAGGTGATCGCCATTCCTGATGCAGCGTGTGGTGTTCCTACCACCTCATCTTTGACTGCGATATATATATATATATATATATATATATATATATATATATATATATATATATATATATATAATAGAACTATAAACTATTTTACTTCTTTTGAATCTCTTTTAGAATCACTAGTTCCTACATATAGTCATACTATTTTGATGGGTGACTTTAACACCTGTTTACTTAAAGGCGACAATCGGGCTATAAAACTTGAGTCTATAATTGAAGCGTGTAATATGCAAATCCTACCCCTTGCTGCTACTCACAAATTTCCTAACTGTACTCCTTCCCTTCTGGACTTAATTATCGTGTCATCTTCAAACCTAGTTTTCAAGCATGGACAGTGTCCTGCTGATGCATTCTCTTATCACGATTTACTTTTCCTTTCGTATAAACTACGCCCTCCTAAAATCAAACCTAAATTAGTTCTGCGACGTAATTTTGGAGGAATGGATATGGACTAACTTTGCAAAGATGCTCATAATATAGACTGGTCAGTGATTGAGAGAGCACCATGCATTGATGATAAAGTGGAACTTTTCAATTCCCTTCTCACTCAGCTATATGACGTACACGCGCCAATGCATTATGTTAAACTCAAGCACTTACCTGCTCCATGGCTCTCTGATGATCTGAAAAGGCTAATTTTGAAGAAGAATGCGGCATTGTCAAAGCTTAAGAGGAACAAAACAGAGGAAAACCTTAGAAAATACACTAAAATCCGGAATCGCTGCAACACATTGTGTAGAGATGCACAACGACGCCATATTCATTCATCAGTCGAAAACGGCGACTCATCTAGGGTGTGGAAGTTTCTTAAAACAGTTGGAGTTGGTAGAAACTCTCTTAATACTTCACCTCCCAGTGTTGATTTTGAACTATTAAATCAACATTTTTCTAATCCTTCTAACTCTTTTGATAGTGAACATAAACTTCAAACACTTCGTTCTCTTTCTGTAAGTCCGACTCCTAATTATTCTCCGTTCGTTTTTAGTCAATTTACTGCATGTGATGTTAAGAGAATCGTATTATCCATCTCCTCAAATGCTGTCGGTAGCAACAACATTAGCCGTAATATGATCGTTCCTCTCCTTGATGTTATCACTCCCATTATCACTCATTTGCTTAACGCATGTGCATCTTCCTCTAAATTCCCTCAAGCCTGGAAGAGTGCTTATGTTATACTCCTTCCGAAGAAATCTAATCCCGTCAACCTCACTGATTTCCGTCCCATTTCGATTTTATCTTTCCTTTCTAAAGCCCTTGAAAAACTTATTTGCCAACAGCTGACACTTTTCTTTAATAAGCACAATTTGTTTAGTTCTTTACAATCCGGTTTCCGTCCCGGTCATAGTACGGCTACTGCCTTAATTAAAGTTACTGATGACATACGGGGGTTTATGGATAATAAACAACTCACAGTCATGACCTTGCTAGATTTCAGTAATGCGTTCAATACTGTTGATTTCGATATACTGTTGAGTCAGTTGTATTCCCTTAACATATCTCCATCAGTAATTGACTGGTTTCAAAATTATCTCTGTGGCCGTCGGCAGTGTATTCATGTTGATGAAACTCACTCATCTTGGTGTGATATTACTGCAGGCATGCCGCAGGGTGGCGTGTTGTCACCTTTACTCTTTTCCATTTTCATTAATTCAATAACTAATAAAATTTCTTCTCTCTACCACATGTATGCGGATGATGTCCAGATTTACACCCAGTCAACTCTTGAGAATTTGCCGAATGCAATCGCTACATTAAACAATGACTTAAATATGATTCATGAGTGGAGTCAATCATATGGCCTAAATGTCAATCCTAAAAAGTCACAGGCTATCATTTTTGGTAGTCAGAGCTTTATCTCAAGAATTGACTGGTTCTCCATACCACCTGTTGTATTCGATGGGGTTGTAATCCCTTACTTTGACAATGTCAAAAATCTTGGTGTTTACCTTGATAGTTCCTTAAATTGGAAACGCCAACTGAATGAGGTAAGTAAGAAAACCTTTGTCTTAGTTCACTGCGTCGCCTTCGATCATTTCTTCCCATTCCTACAAAAATTATGCTCGCACAGTCTCTTCTCCTTCCGATTCTCGACTATGCTGACGCAAGCTATGTAGACATAACTAAAGACCAGCTAACTAAGCTTGAGAGAAGTATTCGGTTCATATTTGGATTGCGCAAATTTGACCACATTTCCCAATTTCGCTCACGTCTCAAGTGGTTACCTATCCAATTTCGCCGGAACATGCATATTCTTTCTATTCTGTACTGTGTCTTATTTCACCCTTCTACTCCTCCTTATCTTAAGGAGAAATTTAGTTTTGTTGGGCTTCCAGGGGAACCTTTACGCTCTTCAAGAAAACTCATTTTAAGGGTACCAATTCACAATACATCTTCCTTTAATATATCTTTTACTGTACAGTCTATTATGCTCTGGAATGCCCTACCTTTGTATATACGCGAAGCTCAGACTATTGTAGTCTTTAAGCGTCTTCTTAAAGAGCATTACTTGTCTCAATCGTTCGAAAATCATTAGGATAAATTATGTGATTATGTAGTTTTGTATTTATTTGTTTATGTTATTGTTAGTGGTATATATTTGAGGATATATGTATGTATATGTATATGTATGTATATATGTGTATATATATATATGTATGTATATGAATGTATGTTTATGTATATACGTATGTATATGTGTATCATATTTTTTTAATGTATTAGTTATTTATATGTTATTTTATTGCATGTATTGATATTATATTAGGTATATTTATATTGCACCACCTACCTAGTACTCACTGTTTTATTCCTTTACACTTTTGGTTGCCTGGAAGAGATCGCTATGTAGCGATAAGGCCGCCAAATTGTACATGTAATCTGCTCTCTGTTATGTTCTCTGTAAATTTGTTTGTGGTGTGCAATAAAGTATATTCATTCATTCATTCATTCATTCTGCAACATATATTTGCTTTGTCAGTCTTTCGGCAATCATTCTTTCTACATGACCAAACCACCGAAGCATTCCTTTCTTAATCCTGGTCACCGCATCATCTTGCAAACCACACTCTTCTTTTATCACACAGTTTCTCACCCTGTCACTCAGATTTAGCCCTAACATACTCCTTAGCGACCGCATTTCTACTGCATTTATTCTACTCTCGTGCTTCTTCTGCCACACCCAACTTTCACCACCATACGTTAAAGTAGGGACTAATACAGCACTGTGAATTGCCATACGTGCCTTTATTGACACATTCTGACTTTTCACAATAGAGTGTAGAGCCCCATTTACTTTATTTCCTGCATTCACTCGTCGTTCAATATCCTTATCATATCTCCCATCCCTGCTGAATACACATCCCAAATATACGAACTCATCCACTTGCTCATTTAACTAAAGGAAAAACTTGCACAATTAAAGGAAATATAATACAAAAACATTAAAATAAAATAAAAGCTATAAGATCAACAAAAAATTTGCTTGAATTCTCAGCGATTGTTAGCAAATAGAAAGTAAATTATTCCCGTTCAGTAAAACCTGTACTAGAACCGTTCTTATAGCGCTTCCTTGGAAGCACCGCTATGTCGTGAATGTTAGGAAATTACTGAAGAAAATTACTATTTTAGATGTTGCTACACAACATTGTGCTCAAAAAAGAAGAAAGAAAAGTGTAAAAACTAAATTTTGTACCTTTGTGATGCAATTTTTTTAAACCTTGAAAATTGTACGAAATTAGACAAATAGCGTATTAATCGTTTCAAAATCTGCAACCCTAATTGTATCCCTCTGTTTGTGGGAAGCAACGGCATAGCGCAAGATGTCTGGTATTCGTACCAAGTGTGTCGATTGTGTAAAATGCTTCTGCGGAAAAGGCTTAGATCAGAAAACGGAATTAAATTTGTATTTTTGCATTTCTTCAATTTATGTACAACAACTACGGTTTAGTTCCTGCAACTCATTTCCTTATACACTCAGTTACATAAAATATCACCTTTAAAGTAACGGTACGTACCATTTAGCGTATAACGATATTCTTTTACTGTTTATTTTAATTTACATAAGCCAGTCACCCAGAGGGGTGAGCAGAGACTACGGCCTTCCATTTGGGACGATGCTGACACACCTCTCTCGCCTCTCAGTCATGTATGATTTTAAAGTAGCTCACTATTACGTTTTTACTACGACATTTAATATTCTAAAAGTACACATCGCACTTACATTTCTTTCCTCATGACCAAACCACCGAATTCCTTCCTTAATCCTCATCACAACATCACCTTGCATACCACACTCTTCTCTTATTACAAAATTTCTCATCCTGTCACTCAGATTCAGCCCTAACATACTCATTAACGACCGCATTTCTCCTTCGTTTATTCTAATCCCGTGCTTCTTCTGCCTTACCCCACTTTTACTACCATACGTTAAAGTAGGCACCAACACAGCACTGTGTATTGCTATAGGTGCCTTTTTTGACACATTCTGACTTTCTACAATACAGTGTAGAGCCCCATTTACTCTATTTCCTGCTTTAATCGTCGTTCTATATCATTGTCATGTCTCCCATTCCCGCTAAATACGCATCCCAAATATACAAACTCATCTACTTGCTCGACCGATTCTCCTTCTATTCTTATTTCACATATCGTTTTACTTTCTTTTCTTTCAAAAACCATAATTTTCGTCTTCCTTGCGTTCACTTTCATTGCCCTTTCTTTCAACGACCTATTTTAATTTATATAAGCAATATGAACACGTTTAATTTAAAGCTGATCACTTAAATATATTTGTTATTCTTCATGAGCTGAGTCTTAGGGGGTAAGCACTCGCCAAATTTCTTAGTACGCAAGCAAACACAGTTCGATCCCACGTGTTCAGTTATAAAGGAAAACATCAACATGCTTGTGTGAGAAATGAAAAATGTTTGGAAAATCCAAAAGTGCACGCCTCGTAACGCTTTTTATATTATTTGATGAAATACGAATAAAAAAAGTCTATTTGCCTTTTACGAGAAAGGTAATATTTTTTGAGTTATGAATTTTTAAAGGTTTGAATAATTCTAAATTCAGATACTCATTCAAAAAAAAGAAAAAAAAGAATAAAAGTAAAAGGTATAAATAAAGTATAAACTTTCATATTCTAACTTAAAAATATAATTTACCTAGAGAATATAAAAAATATATCTTATTCTTTACCTTTAAACGAGCAATTCTTATACAGAATGGGTCCCACATATATGCAATAAATGAAACCACAAGTAATACTAGTCCGTAGAAGTGTAGAAAAATTAAATATTAAATTAAAACCCGTAAAATAAAAAAAGTGAAATTTTCAAACAAAATAAATATTAAAATAAATTCAGTAAAAGTGAACACTCTGTTTAGACAACGTACCTTGACCCCTTGGAAGAGTGACAACGTTGCACGCGGGTGGCACGCCGACAATAGACACCGCGGTCGATATGTCGCAATACCAATAGTTTGCACTGCGTGGCAACGTTGCTTTTTAATGTTCAAGGATTCATTCAAGTTCATTGAATCATTGACTTAGTGGCCCAATTCTATAGAGTGTTCAAATTTGCTTAAAATTAAAACTCTACTTTTTGACCTAATTACTGGACCGATTACGTTCATTTTTTGTATATCGTCAGCAAAGGCGATAACAAGTATATGGTTTCATTTATTGCATATATGTGGACCCATTCTGTATATATATATATATATATATATATGTATATATATATATATATATATATATATATATATATATATATATATATATTAAAATCGGAATCTCGGAAACTGCTTCAACGAGTTTCATAAAATTTAATGTCCAGGGGGTTTCGGGGATATATCGATCTAGCTAGGATTCATTTTTAGAAAATGTCGTTTTATCCGTGTTTTAGGCAATGAAAAACTGCTCAATATCGTTAGAATAACAAGGTAAATTTTGACAATGTATTAATAATTACATATAGCGCAATTGGGATAACGTACGGTCACAATATCTTAGTACCCTGGTTCAAGTCCTGTCTTCAGATCGACTTACGACTTAATAATATATTTTGACTAAGATCAAAATATATTATTCGTATTTCATCAGTACGTAATTTTTATCGAAATATAATTTCCAAAACACACGAATTAAAAAAAATACCGAGCAAAGCTCGACCAGCGGTCAACCAGGTACAATATAATTATTTTCTTTATGTATTTTGAATAAGCATTTGAATTTGGAATTTACAACTTTGAAATATGTATAACTCCGAAAACGTGAACTTAATCCTAAAAAGCATTGGAACCTTTTTTTATTCGTTTTTAATCAAAAAATATTTAAAAATATTTTATCGTTTGAAAATAGCAATTACTTGTAATTGAAAAAATATAAAAATACAGTTTATTAACAAACAACGTGTATACAAAAATGGAAGCATTTGATGTAATTCTGAAACTAATAAATAAAATCTGGTCTCGATACGTCAATTTTTGCAGAAGTTATCGTGACCACATACTAAATAGACATCCACGTCCACGTAAAAACAATTCAAACCGTTTTTATTTAAAGTGGCAAAATAAAATGGTGTTTTAGAAAATATAAGGATGGGTTAAGTAGAATGTTTTTTTGATATACGGCTACTCATATAATCGTATAAGTGCAATATGGTTATAAGTTATAATAAAGGCATTTTAAGAAAACAAAATTGCTTGACCTTGACGTCTTGGGAGTAAAGCACTACCTCAACCGCTACGCATTATGAGGCGCGCAAAATATTTTCGCGGACATGAGAAGTACATCAACATCGTTGCACTAAAACCATCTCAGGATTGAGAGGAGGCCTGTTAAGCCCTCTTAGTTATAAGAGGAGTATGTCCCCCTGCGCACGGCAGGAGGTTGGGCATTTATAGGCTGTTACTATACAACATCGGTTCCTAATCCAATTTACTACTAAAGAGAAACCTACTCCAAGCTAGTAATACTTACTGTAATCGCTTGATTAACTTAATGCTTAATAATTGCTAGTCAGACGCCTTTTCGACTTTACAGAGTCTAAGTTTTTTTTACAGGAGAGGAGACAATATGAGCACGCGTCTCACCAGATGGTAAGTGACTACCGCCACCCATGAACAACTGCTACACCGGGGGAATCACAGATGCGTTGCTGGCCTTTTAAAAAAGAGCAGGCTATTTTAAATAACTGAACAGAAGTCAAACACGCACGCAAACAAGGGAAAGGTTTCATGTGCCGCCATCGCGTTAATATTAGGTAAAGTTAAAAGTATCGTGCTTACACTTTTTATGATATAAAAAGTGAAACTGAAGTGACGAACGAACTAACAATCGATCCAATTTGTATGTGGCTACTGCAGCCAATTGACACCTACAGCCAATTGCTACCTACAGCCAATTGACACCCGTAGCCAATTGACACCTACAGCCAATTGACACCTGTAGCCAATTGACACCTACAGCCAATTGACACCTGCAGCCTACTTCATACAAGGAGTGCTACAGATGCGATAATACTTCTAAAGAATAAGATGACACCTCACACCTCAACTTAGCAATGCAAGAACTTAACAGTATTTCTTTCTATAGAAATGCAGATTTGCTCACGATGTTTAACTTCGCCGCCGATCACTTGGTAAATCTGAAATTGCAATTAAACATTTCATTGGTGCCGGCGAAGATTGAATCCGGGTTGTTAGCGTGTTGTGAAATTACGATCATTATCTTCTGTGTATTCTCTTTATCTTTTTTTATAGGATAGAGTGACAAACGAGCACACAGTCCACCTGATGAATAGACATCTACATCTATCCTCGATTACAAATCAAAATGCAGATGCGTTTTCACCCGTGAGGACTAAGATGGAATGCCTTGATTTAAGTAAAACGAGTCTCCGGTTCTTTAAACTTATCATACGAAACACAGCAGCATCAAGCTGTTATTTTACGCTGGTATTCTGTGAAACGTGGTCCTTCCCCGGGCAAGCCGACCCTTTCGTTTTACAACCGTAATATTGCTGCAACGTGGCTCTATCATGTATAAATGATGAGATTTACCCATGTTAGTTGAATTTGATTAGTAAATTTATATTTTGTACAACTGGAAAGCCATATTAACAACAACAGTGCAGCAAAGCATAAACGTAGGTAACTTGATCAAAATTGACAAAAATATTTTTTTAGGGACTGACAATCAACATATTATAGATGTTACCAAATGTTATGCTAATAAGTATATATTGAATAAAACTATTATTTACGGATTTTATCGCGTTTAATTACATTTGATTTTAATAATTGCATCGAAACTTTAAACAAACGAGAAACATCAAAATACAATGAATTCAAAAATAAACAAATAGAAAAATATCAAAAATTAACGATCAAATCAAATGCCAACCATCTAAGTCAACGTCAGAACGAAACAACCGTTGACCACAGACGTAAACAACAAACAACGCACGGTCTATAATCTGTCAAAACATACACTGGACGAAACGACAATAAAGGTGTTAGCGAAGGGAATGAACTTCGCATTAACATCGCGAAAAATCCCGTACGAAGAAATTATCTGCAGTGTTGAGGATTGTCTGTTAAAGAATAATATCGCTAAGGAAGATTTGGAGGCTATACGTCAAGATATTTCGTCCTTGTTACGTCGGAGTACAGTGCCAAAACCAAACCTTCCTAAAGACGAATTTACAGCGTTGATTAACTTACGGAACAGACCAGAGCTAACGATTCTCCGCGTGGATAAAGGAAACGCTACCGTAATAATGGACACAGTATGGTCACACATGGTCAGAGTATAGTTTTAAAATACTACAGCTTTTATCGGATGAAAGTACATATAAAAAGGTCAAAACAGACCCCACAACTAACACGCTTAAAGCAACTAGCGATTTAATAAAGAAATACTCCGAAAAATTAAATCTCGACGTGACTTCGCTAATACCATCCTGTACCAAACCACCGAGGTTGTATGGGTTGCCGAAGATACACAAACCAAACGCTCCACTACGTCATCTTGTGAGCCAGATCGATTCACCAACTTATAAGCTTGGCACAAAACTTTGCAAAAATACTGGCACCACTGAGAGGACATACCAGAGCTAACACAAAGGATTCATACCATTTTGTTAGTGAGATAAAAGACCTACATCTCGCTGACAGTGAAACTATGGTCAGTTTTGATGTGCAGTCATTGTTTACATGCTTACCTGTTGAAGACTGCATCTCAATTGTAATTAGAAAGCTGGAAGGAAACAACATGCCTGTAGAATATGCAGTATTACTCAGACACTGCCTTACATCTGGCTACCTATTGCGGAAGGAAGAGTTCTACAAGCAAGTAGATAGTGTGGCGATGGGCTCACCTGTATCTCCCATAGTCTTCGAGGAGAAAGCCCTTCTTACTGCTCCTGTAAATCCAAGATTCTACAAGCGGTACGTAGACGATACTTTCACAATTTTACCAACTGACAAAGTAACTGCATTTTTAGACCACCTTAACTCTAATACAATTCACAATGGAGTTAGAGGCAAATAATTCTTTAGCTTTCCTAGATGTTTTAGTCATTCGAAATCCTGATAACACTATTGATCACACTGTGTATAGAAAAAGGACCCATACCAACCGATATTTAAATGGTGAATCTCACCATCATCCTTCACAGTTATCTACTGTGGGTAAATCTTTGTTTCAGAGAGCACGAGGGATCTGTGACAGAAAACATCTGGCCGCCGAACTGCATGTCAAGCAAGTGTTGCAAGACAACAAACTTCGGATCCCGCGCCTACGTCACAGTGACCGAGTGAAACCAGCCACAGTCGAGCGTGTGCCTGCTGTACTACCATATGTCAGAGGAGTCACAGACAAGGTTGGCTACATCTTGAAGCGAGCTTCCATTAAAACATACTACAAGCCGCCGAAGAAGATTAGTCAATTTTTACCATCCGTCAAGTGTAATATCCCTCTACAAGATGCAGGAGTGTACAAGTTATATTGTGAATGTGGTCTCTCTTACATAGGTCAAACAAAAGGATCCATAAAAACCCGCGTGAAAGAACATATAGCTGACATGAAGCACCGACGCTCCGGGAAGTCTACAGTCTGTGAACATGTTCAGGATCGTCCCCACCATAATAATAATAATAATAATATTCCACAACTCTCACACACAATGCTATCTAGTCCCAAGCTAAGCAGAGCTTGTGTTATGGGTACTAGACAACTGATAAACATACTTATATATTTCTAAATACATAAATATTATAGATAAATTACACCCAGACACAGAACAAATGATCGTGCTCATCACACAAACATTTGTCCTGAGTGGGAATCGAACCCACGACCTCCGGCATAGCAGTCAGGGTCACTAACCACTAGACCAACAGGCCAGTCAATCATGTCAATTACCATTACATCAGATTTGATAAACCACAAGTCCTCGCAAAAGAACACCGATTCCTACCAAGTATGATACGTGAGGCTATTGAAATTAAAAAACATCCTAATTTCAATAGAGAAGATGGTTGGGTGCTGCCATCTGCTTGGGACCCTATAATTAACAAAATTAAACCCAAACCCAAGCATACCACTGCAAGACCTCAAGATACTGTAAGTTCGTTTTGCCTAAATGGGACCAAAAATTAATATTCAAAAACTGAAGGTAGCCGGACTAACAATGACATTGGGACGTCAAACATCTCAGTCCCCCCCTCCCCGTGACCATGGGCGCTGTAAAGCACCCGGAACGTCGGGATAATAATAAAAATAAATTAAAGTAATTAAACGCGATAAAATCCGTAAATAATAGTTTTATTCAATGTGTAGTGTTCGTGTAAATTTAAGAAATCATTAATAAGTATTTATCTTATTAGCATAACATTCTAAATAACTTTAAAAGATAGTTCGTTTAAGACTTTTTAAGGAGCCAATAAAGAGATCGAGATTGACAAATTCTTTTTTGTATAATTTTAACACACGGGAGATAAAGCAATTTTGTGCATATTTTTTTGAAAATGTAGGTGGTACGAATGTATGAAATACGTGTTGAAGGCAAGCGGGCAGACGAAATTTACTTTTAAAGTTATATTTGGCCAATAAGGAAGAGCAATTTTATTATTTAGAATTTTAAATAAGAAAATAATATCGAAATATTTATGACGATCCCTGAGACTCAACATTCTATGTTTATGAAGGGAGTTAATAAACGGATCGGTATAGCGGTTGTAACGGTAGTTTGAAATCTAAATAAATATTTTTGGGCCTTTTTAATTATAACATTGAGGTTGTTGTAAAAAAAGACACCATACTATATAGCCGAAGTCAAGATTGGATTTTAAGAATGAGAAATAAATGATTTTAAGAGTTTAAGTCTTGCACTTACAGGCACCAAAGGAAAAATCTTAATCAGCAATACTAATACCATTATTTTCTTTACATCATCAACATTACAGACCCTCAAAAGTCAATTGTTTATTATACCTCTTCCACCAATACCTTCATCCTGTCTCTTCCTGCATATTTTATCACGCCGTAAATGAGATATCGTTGCTTTAGCTTCTTCTACAAAATTATTCGTTAATAATTGTTCGGTGCTCGGTTTTATTCCGGTGAAAATTGCACCTAGTTGTGTAATGCAGAAGAAATATTCTGGAGTAGCAGCGTCATACCAGTAAGCGAAGTTTGAGACGACTTCTTACTAGATGGATGGATAACTTGGTAAGAGATGCAAGAGGTTGATGGATGCAAGTGCTATGTGGCACTCTTTGAAAGATGCCTATGTTCATCAGTGACCTTTGGTTGACTGTATGACTGAAATCGTTGACTAAGCCTCATTAATTCATTATCATCATCGTGATGATAATGAATTAATGAGGCTCTTATTTTTCGAACACCGTTAAATCACGGGTCTTCAACAAAAACCTAAGTAAAAGTGAAGTTTTCACCAAACTCTTGATAAATTACTTATTCTTCTTCTTAACCTATCCTCTCTTGAAGGATTTGCTCACATACCCACTTCAAGAGACAGGTAGACTGATAAACGTAAAATCGAAAGACTTGCACTAATAGTGTTGCTTCCTATCGTCCCTTCAACGACAGAATCAGACAAACAATTTATTATTATAAAAAGTATTCATAAGGTTTAGCAAAATTATTTGCTGGTACCAATGAAATTACTAATTGTAGTTTTAATTGTTCGACAAGTGCTCGAAGATGAAAAATGACTACGTGAGGAAATCTACTTGACTCACAGAATGTCAGCGTGAAATAGCAGCTGATTGCTTCTATGTTAATATGGTGACTGCGGAGAACGGAACGTCCATTTTACTGGTAACAAAACATTCAATCATAGTCCTCAGAGGTGACAACGCATCCACATTTTGATTCTAAATCAAGGATAAATGTAGGTATAAGAACCAGAGCTACCTCTTACCATCAGGTGGACTGAGGACTCGTTTGTACTTTTATGCTATAAAAATATTGTCTCACAAATAAATCATTTCAAGAAATTGTGAAGTCCGCCAATGCAAACTGAAGCAGCGCACTGAACTAACTGGTCCGTAATCTTTTTAGAAATCCGTGCACAGTAATGGGATGCATAGGTGCGGGCTGCAAATTTACGATATTAATTGTTGTATACGTTATATATTTACACTTAATAATATTACAATATATAATGTTGTTTGTTATTTTAAGAGTAAAATTAAATTTCGGTTATATGTAAACCATCAATAAATGGCTAAAGAAGGGAAATAGTAAGTACATCGCAGGAGGCAAGTAAACAGAAAGAGGCCGATGGGTTCAAGAAGAGAACTGCAGGTGATTTCTACGTGGTATAACTTTTTGTTCCTAGGAACTCGTATGAGTAGGTGCCAGCCTCTTTACTATTTCTGCCACCAAATCTGTGCTTGTAGTACTGTGTCACCGTCTGCCAGTTTCAAGAGTCAGTTTAATTACAGTCTGTGTTTTTTATAGAATAAGGGTGACAAACGAGCACACAATCCACCTGATGGTAAGTGGATGCTGTGGCCCATAGGCATCTACATTTATCATCTATAAGGATTTAAAATGCGGATGCGTTTTCACCCGTGAGGACTACGATGGAATCCCTCGTTTCCAGTAAAAAGGGTCTCCGGTTCTCTACACTCACCATACGAAACACAGCACCATTAAGCTACTATTTTACGCTGGTATTCTGTGAGAGCGTGGTCCTTCTCCATTTGAGCCGACCCATTCGTGCTACAACTATACTACTAATGTAACTGCAGCATGGCTCTACCACGATAAAAACAATTAACGTGCTAGAGCCTCGCTGCGGCTCTATTACGGTTTTATTACGAATGGGTTGACTCGACCGGGGTTGACCATTTAAAGATAACGTAGGGTCTATGGGCCACAATATCCACTTACCATTAAGTGGACTGTATACTCGTTTGTCACCCTAATTCTATAAAAAGTACTTGGTAAATGAAAAAGGCCTAACTACCCGTAAGTATTTTACCACTCGCCGTACGAAACACAACGGTAATATGCTTATATTTTACTCCGGTATTACCGTAAGAGGGTTGTCCTATACGGCTTAAGCTAACACATTAACGCTGTAGCCATCACTTGACTTTACCTATCCTTAATAACCGCAGAATAAAACGATTTTATTTGTCGCTGATTTAGTCAAATTATGATCAGGTTTTTGGATGATTTCGACTAAAGCTAATCTAAGCTAAAAAGCGACAGTATTTTAATATTCAAAAAATGTTAATGAAAAAAATTACGAATGAATTGAATCTATTTCTTAAATTTATAAAGGACTGGCTAGCACCCGGCGCATTGCTGCCGCAGACGAAAGCATTGTGCAAATATCGTTATACATTTGGAAGTTTTATATTGTTTAATTAGGAATAATAATACATAGTTGAACTAAAAATAATACTTGTGCCACCTACTGTAATTTAATTTTGGCTTTCGTGCAGGTGCCAGCCAGCAATAAGTTAACAAATTTTTATCGCAATTTGACTAAAGGTACGGCAGCGCATAAAATGCGAACAAACAAATATAATTTTTTATATATTGGATTAAGAATAACAACTTAAATGTTTGTAAGTTCGTATATCCTTATTTGAGTTTTTAACCACATAATATAAGTCTAGAAATTAAATTTAATACTGCTAATTTTGAGGACTTACATAAACGCCAGCTTTTACAGATAACGTAGGGTCATTTAATTAAATTTTTCGCGCGTCTGTGCCTCATAAGCGTCACTATCTGTCTCGCTCACACTTTATGGAATGTCTCTCTCTATCTCATTTAAATCACGCTGTGGTCATTAGGAACGCTTTGGTTGCACTAGAATCGTTTTAATGTAAGTTCCAAAAATTGTTAAAAACTGACTTTGTTAAACAAAAAAAATGTTATGGCTCATCTAAGAAATAATGGAGTAGATGTTATAACACGTTAGAATCCTTATTAAATGCGCTAACTTTTAAAGCTACTTGCCAAACTGGCGTAGTACAATTTTTTTCCAGGACGGTCAGTTGAAGTAGTGCGAAAAACCAATTCTGAAAACTTGGTTCTGTATAAAATTACATTTTCTTTCAAGCAGGAGTGATCGGCACAGGGTTTAGGATTACCGGTTACCTAAGCACTATTCAGGATGACGTAAGAGAAAAAAAATTGGCAAAAAGTAAATATGTAATCAACAGGAAGGAAAAAACTGTCTCATGGTGTACATTTTATCGAAAAACAAATACTATAATTTCTGAAATACATGACTTAGATCTTTTTATATTTTTCTGGTTACTAGTATGGCCTCGCCTATCAGAAAGTTTTGGCTTGACGTCGACTTCTGGGACATCCTGGATATATATATATATATATATATATATATATATATATATATATATATATATATATATAAATATATTTTAAATCTTTATTAATATAAAATACACAGATTTAAAATAATAATAAAAAACATCGCCAAACTGTGCAACAGTTTGTTGGCGATAATGGCGCTCTTTTGTTATACATTAATATGTATTTTTTGTTACATACATACTTATCTTAGGTATATTTATTACAATAAATATCTCTATCTTTAATAAATACTTATTATAGGTAGTACGTTATACTTTTCATAGGAATGTATTTTTCAGTCTTTTCTTTAATGTTACTGTGCTTATGTCTTTGGACGTATCTCTTATAAAATCTATTCTATTATATATTAGCGGAGTTAAATATTGCCTAGTTCTCTTACCATAATAGTTTCGTATATGTGGTATCACATATTTACCCTTCTCAACTTGCCTGGTACGATATTTATGCGTTATAGGTTGTTTAAATTTATTTATTTTATATTGTTCTAAAGCAATTAGGTAATCTACCTTTTGATGCACTGGAAGTATTTTACATATTATATTAAATAATTTGTCATAATTTTTTTTACACTGTAATTTTACTTTTTTACTTACTAAATACTTAAGTAGTCTAATCTGTAAATGTTTGATACGATCTAACTGTGTTAGCCCATAACTGCTCAATCCATAATTGATTAACGAGTCAGCCAGTGCATAATACAGTACATACAATATATATATATATATATATATATATATATATATATATCCAGGGTGCTGCTGTATATATATGTACATATAGCTGTATATATATATATATATATATATATATATATATATATATATATATATATATATATACATATATATATACAGCTGCTTTTGTTTTATTGCATCCGCGAACTTATCAAAGTTGTCCACTTACTAAATGCTTACAACAAAATTAAGGTAAACTTCAGTATAATAAATATGAGCACACATAAAACATAAGCTGCATATGTATAACTGTTATGTGTATATATGATTTACTTGTATAAATACTAATTATAGATTTGCTAAAGTTAACGCAAAAGCTTTTACCGATTTGTTTTTGCTATTTCAAGCAGGTTTATGAAAATCACCAAGTCCGAGAAAAGACAGTTATGCGCATCGTTAACTCAAAAACCTGAGATATGTATGTTTTTAAGAAATTATTTTGGTAAAAAGTGAATAATTATAATAGCTGTCAGTGTGAAAGATATGTTCTAGAAATATGATAATATTTTTTTAATTTAAATATTGTGTTTAATGGTATAATTAAACAACAGTTCTCTTGGCGGTATGTGTATACAAAGAAGTGTACAAACAAGACTTAATCAGCAATTAACTGTGTGTAAAAATACATAAAGTCTCCATAATTATAAAGGTCGCTTAGCGTAAAGAATATATTTTTTAAATCTTTAGAACAAATATGTATATTCCTCCCTCTACCTTACAACATCGGATAACCACACGATCTGCCAGGCTGCAACCGTTCGCTGTCGCCTTACCACGCATTCGAACCTCTATCATCATTTGCTGCGTCATAACTTACCATAGGTTGGGATAGTAGTTAAGTCAATTCATCATCATCATTACAATCCTACAGGGGACCAGCCTGATCGGTTGGGCTATGTTGGTTTTTTGATTCTACTGCAGATATCTTTATATCGATATTACGGGCTTCATATTAACTGATACTACAAAATGCTTGCTAATAGCGTTGGACCCGGTAGATAGGCGTGCTGTGAGGTTTATTAGTGACATTGAAATGGTTGAAACCAATTTTGTCAACGAGAAACGCCGTCGCAAAATTGCCAGGCTCTCCATATTCTATAGCATGCTTTTCGGAATGTGCGCCTGAATTACATGCCTTAATTTCTTCCTACCCTGCCCACTATCGAGCAAACAGGCGGCCGACGAGTCTTCAGCCGTTTTTTGTAAAAATATTCCACACGAACTAAACGATTTCCTTTGTCTTTCGTAATACCTTCAGCAAAGGTGTTAAATAATTTGTCCGCGTCTGTCTTTCTGTCCGATTACAATCTGGATGTCTTCCAGGCAACAGTGAATAGGTTTTTGTTACGGTTATCATTTACCAACAGATGGGATTTTATTGAAACACTGGCTTATTATAAGAAGTAAATATATCTCAATAAGTCGTTGTATGAGTGAAAAACGTAACAGTCCACCTGATGGTTAGTAGCTAATTTAGTATGAAGAGCTTATACCAACTTTAAGAAAGAAGGCTACATATATGGTCTGAGGACTAATAATAAAATATGGAAAGAATGCCGCAATAATAATGACTACAGACAGAATTTTAGATTAGGCAGTCTAGCCTTAATCCTCCAAATGAGGCCGCTCCTGGACGGAACTCTGGGACTCCAGAGAGTCAGCAGCCTCGCTTACGACTACTAGATCAACGAGGTCCTGGGTTTGAATACAGGTTCGGGCTGAAAAATTCAATTATTGAGTTTGTCCGTCAAGAAATTCTCAGTAGCTCCCCGGCAGGATGTTGGCGGTGTCTCAACCCCGTCCCTTGGAAAACACGTAAAGCCGTTGGTCCTGGGCCTGTTATCTCTCCAGTCGTGGCGGTTTAACGTTCCATCGGACTATGAGAGTGAGGAAATAGAGAGTGCACTTGTGCTTGCGCATACACTTGTGCATTACAATCCTGTCCTGCGCCGATGGCTATTCTCCGTTGAGGCTGATCGCTGTGACCGAAATTCGGTCTGGAGGACATTATAAGTATTATTTTAAAATCTTGGTGTGTGAAATTACAAATATGTAGTGTATGTTAAGAGTCTTCTTATCAAAATGCATATTTATTGATTGAAAGTTGTTTATATCTATAGATATCAAAATCAATAGCTGTTTGTTAGTCTCGCAAAAACTCGAAAATGGCTGGACCGATTTTGATAAAAATGTTATTGTGTGTTTGAGTTTGTCCCTGGATGGCTAAGATTCACAATTGGACCCGGCAGGTGGCGCTGTTGTCGAGATCCAGAAATTACACGTACGAAGCTGGGGTTAATCTCTAAGTCCATGTATAAAAATCAATTGCTGTCCGTTAGTCTCGCTAAAACTCGAAACTTTCTCGACCGATTCTGACGAAATTTTGTGTGTGTGTGTGTGTGTGTGTGTGTGTGTGTGTGTGTGTGTGTGTGTGTGTGTGTGTGTGTGTGCGTGTGTGCGTGTGTGTGTTAACCGCTGGATGGTTTTGATCTACAATTGGACCCATTTACAATTGGTGGTGCTATTGTCGTGATCCAGAAGTCATCCCTGCGATGCTGGGGCGGATCGCTATGTAATAACGTCATCGCCAGGGAGGGAAAGGGAGATGGATTTAAACTGTTATCGATACTGTTATAATTTTAACCTAATAAAAATTCTAAATGAATGTTTATTTCCTTATGCGAAAACTTACTATCATAGCCTTTACAACCGAAGCACAACAATGGGTGCACTGATGCTTAGCCGTTTAATTCAGACAAGAATACACATACCAACTCTTGGTAGAAGAGGAACCTACTACCTACTGAATTTAAAGCTGTCCAGTCTATATGACATAAACAAGCAACCCTGCAAAATATAATTTACTTGAAAGTAAGTAAATTAGTTAAATCCTGTTCGTTGATTTACCAATACTGATAACTTATGTGGATAATATTTTTTAGAGTATCTACTGTGACAGATATATTTCACAGTATATTCAATTGACGGTTACGATGATGATGTTTTAGCCGAATTCAGCTAAAATATCAGCTAAATAAGTATTAGAAGGTTGGCACAAATACGCTGCAAATTATGATTTGTTTTTGTGGGATACGGGTGACAAACTATCACACAGTCCACCTGATGGTAAGTGAATGCTGTGGCCTATAGACATCTACATTTAACCTAGATTAACTAAAATGCAGACGCTTTGTCACACTTGAGGACTAAGATGGAATACCTCAATTCCAGGTCGGATCTCCGGTTCTCTACTCTCACCATACGAAACACAGCAGCATTAAGCTGCTATTTTACGCTGGTATTCTGTGAGAGCGTGGTCCTTACCCGGTCGAACTGACCCATTCATGCTACAACCATAATGTAGCTGGAGCGCGGCTCTACGATGGAATAACTATGTGTAACATTACTCAAAAAACAACAGTTTTACTTTTGTACAAATACTTGAGTCAATTATCCCCTGGCTATCGAATCACATACCTAATATTAACGAGAGATTGCCTTAGCAATACGAAAAAAGTATTATTTAATACAAAACAAAATGATAAATTATTTATTATCAAACCAATAAAAATATTGAGAGGGGATTTAGTGGCAGCAAAAAGAAAGCCGCAACACGTTTTCTGCGGTGGAGTATCTGTTTTTCTAATGCTGATATCAAGTTCGATTCGCGGCCACACGTGCGGCTAACGAACGAGAACCGGTCCTTAGCACAGCCAAACATTTTGGAGTAAAGATACAAAGAGTGAGACGATTTAGTAACTTTGTTGTTTTCTTAGGCGCCGATGTGCATTTCTAATTAAGCTTTTGAGTTCTCCGCTTGGTTTTTTTATTTTTGCAAAATAAAATATCACATCATACTTGTGTGAAATAATTTTAGTTATATTTGTGAATTCTAAATACTTGGATTAGTAAGTCAATAAATGAAATATGGAGCCCTATGTTCAGCTATGAACTAATAATAAGTTTTTATAAAATAAAAAGTAATATTAATGTCCTCCAGACCAAATTTCGGTCACAGTGGTCATTCTCAACGGAGACTGGCTATCAGCGCGGGACAGGACTATAGTACAAGAGTGTGCGCGCAAGCACAGTGCACTCTCTTTTCCCTTTATTTCATAGTCCGGTGATAGATCAGGAGCAGGACCTTTACGTGCGTTCCGATGCATAGGATGAAATCCCGCCAAATTCTTGACTGTGGGCTACTACTGAACGAAACTCCGTGACTACGTGATCAGCCATGAATGTTTCACAACCTGTGATTATACCGGCTCCGTACATCGTTTCGACTCGAACACAGCCAAACAGGTACTACCTACTACTTGGGGAAATAAATAGGTAAGAGCGTTGTGCGTTTCCAGACGATCTACTAGTCGTAAAATAACTCTAGTTAGTAAAAGCTAAATTAAAAATAGCGGGGATGAGAGTTTTCGCATTGATAACAATAATTAAGACGCGGATGAGGAAATAATATTATCCACCGCCATATTTCGCAGCGTGGGAGTCATAAGAGGCAAGTATGAGAAATTCCAGATAGGTTACATTTTTGTTCTATAGATGGCGGTGGCGGTGATGGTGGTGCCGAACAGCTTCAAATGTGCGTAGCGTATGAGACGTCTATCGAAAATCGTCATCCGCCTGCCAAGTGTGGTGGCTCAATAAAATAATAAAGAAAATAAATATAAAAGGTTTATTTAATGGTTAATGGTCCAAATCAGTTAATTGTTTAATCTCATTTGGACCATGGGAAAAGTAAACAAACATTTATTTGATAATTTACCACATTAAAAAGAAGTAATGTATTGAGGGGTTTTTTTTAAATATCTTAGTATTTACTTGACAAATTGCAACTACTTAAATTTAAAAGTTATTTTAATTAAATACGTCAAAAGGTTCAAATGGTGTCGGTGGAAAGTAGCCGGTCCAGTGACATCGCACCATCCCACGATAAGCTTACGCTCTCGATTCGACTGTATGCATCGTGTAAATTCTCTCCTGGCGAAGATAAATGACGCTCCAATATTGTGGTGACGGTCAGATTTTAACATTACATTTTTAACCCACTTTTTTCTTTTTCTGCTTAACTTACACTTATTCTGCACGTGAATAAAAATAAAGTTTAAATGTTTGTTAAGTATGTATTATAGTATATTTATGTATCTTTATATCTACGTACTTCTTTTCTTTTTAGTTCTGAAATATTTGCTTTGTGTGTCAATTGGGTAGATGACCACACTATTAAAAATAATTACAACGTGTACGTAACTTTATTTTTATTTTATTACGTTTATGACGTAACGCTTCCATAAATGTCATAAACCTTTATCGATTTTCTATTTAAAATTACGAAAAATTTGATTTTTAATATTTTTTTTTATAGAAGAAGGGGAAAACGAGCATGCGGCTCACCTGATGTTAAGTGACTACCGCCGCCCATGATCAACCGCAACACCAGGAGTATTGCGGGTGCGTTGCCGGCCCTTTAGAAAGGAGTAAGCTCTTTTCTTGAAGGTCCCCAGATCGAATCGGTCCGGAAAAATCGCCGGTGGTAAACTATTCCACAGAGAGGTTGTACGTGAAAGAAAACTCCTTGTAAAACGTACAGTGGTGGACCGCCAAGCATCCAGATGGTGTGGATGGTGTCGGGACGTTTGCCGTGTAGTGCGTTGACGAATTTGGCGGCTGGGATTAATCCGAACAATTCCTCAGAGCACTCCCCGTGATAGATGCGATAAAATACGCAAAGAGATGCAACATCTCTTCGCAGCGCCAGTGAATCGAGCCGATCGGAAAGCACTCGGTCGTCGACGATTCGAGCCGCTCTGCGCTGGATGCGGTCAAGTGGAAGGAGCCGGTACTGGGGAGCCCCAGCCCAGAGATGGTAACAGTATTCCATGTGCGGCCGAACCTACGCCTTGTTAAGTTGCAGGCGGTGTGCTGGCATGAAATACTGTCCCGCTCTGCTGAGCACGCCAAGCTTTTTAGAGGCTAATTTGGCCTTCCCTTCCAAGTGACCACGAAACTGCACGTCACTCGATATGTCGACGCCGAGGATTCCGATACTGGCTGAGGCAACAAGGGGAGTGCCTTGAAACTGAAAGGATACGACAAAGGGGTTCTTTTTAGTCGTTAACGCGCAAACTTGTGTCTTCTGGGGGTTAAACTGGACTAGATTTAGTCGCCCCCAATCCGAGACTCTGTCCAGCAGAGACTCGACTTCAGACACAAGTTTGTCCCGGCACTCGGAGACGTTTTCCCGAGAAATATTGGCTCGGCCGGTGTAAAGAGCATCACCAGTGCTGTCATCTGTATAGCAGTGAATGTTACGGGTATGCAACATGTCATTGATATGCAGAAGAAAAAGCGTTGGCGATAGCATGCAGCCCTGTGGAACACCAGCATTAATAGGCTTGCAATCGGAGCTTGCACCGTCTACAACGACCTTGATGCTCCGATCTGCAAGAAAGCTGGTGATCCAATCGCACAATTTCTCGGGAAGCCCATAGGAAGGGAGCTTCGAAAGAAGCGCTTTGTGCCAAACCCGATCGAAGGCCTTCGCAATGTCCAAACTAACGGCCAATGCCTCCCCCTTGAACTCTACTGCCTCCGCCCATCTGTGAGTTAGGTAGACCAGAAGATCACCAGCTGACCAACCACGGCGAAAACCGTGTTGGCGGTCACTAATCAGCTGGTGACCTTCAAGGTACCTCATGAGCTGACAGTTTACAATGGACTCCATTGTTTTGGAGAACAAGGAGGTGATGGCGATTGGCCGGTAGTTGGACGGGTCAGAGCGGTCGCCTTTTTTAGGGATCGGGTGGACGTAAGCCATCTTCCATGATTTTGGGACTACGCCTAGGGAGTAGGAGTACCAGAAAAGACGCGTTAAAACCGGTGCCAACTCTGGAGCACACGTCCTCAGCACAATTGGGGGGATTCCGTCAGGCCCACTCGACTTGTGGATGTCCAGGAAGAGGAGTGCTTTGCGAACCGAGCGCTGTGTGAAGTGCACTTCCGGCATGGAGCACTCACACCGCGGGATGGTCGGCGGCGTACTCCTCCCGTCATCGAGAGTCAAGTTAGACGCAAAGAAAGAGCCTAGAAGATCGGCTTTCTCCTTTGCGGTATGGGCCAGTGAGTCATGCTCCCTGTGCAGAGATGGAAGAGATGGCTGACAGAAATTCCCCTGGACAGCCTTAGCGAGAAACCAGAATGCACGGGTTCCAGAAGGAAGGCGAACTAGTTTCTCGCCAATTCTGCCTATGTGCTCTGACTTTGCCTTGGCAATGACTCTTTTGAAGGACCTAGAGGCGGAATTATACTTCTTTTTTAGAGCGCTGGTGTTTACATCCCGGGATGCTGATGCATCAGCCCAGGCTTGGTAGCACTCCTGCTTATAGCATGATGCTATTTTACAGGAGCGACCAAACCATGACCGAGACTTGTCTCCAATGGGCACCTCAGAGGAAGGAATAAAAAGTTCCATACCCTAAATTACCACATCAGCAACAGAATCCGCAACAACGTTGGGATCATCCGGCGAGAAGCAAACCCGCCCCCAAGGGTAGGATGCAAAGAAAGACCGCATCCCATCCCAATCGGCTGACCTATAGTATACTATATTTATAAATATTGAAGTATAATAATTATTTGTCTAGAAAAATGTTAAGTTATCGTTATGGTATATTTTCAATGAATTTCTACGGAAATTTTTGTTGTAGTTGTTTTGACAAGTAGTTCAATTAACTAAAGTGTCCATACCCAATTAACAAACGTCACGTTACTTTAACAACTTTTATGCACAGCTTAGCACAGACCTATCCGTGCGCAGGCAGTAGGTTGGCACGCATTACTACGTAATTTCACATACACTAATCACGCTGAGCAGCGACTTGATGAGTGTAGAGCCAATAAAGAACCTAGCCATGCTACTGCTCCCCATAATTTAGTTTATGATGGAATGTATTTCCCATCCTTCAGTGGTTAGACTAATCAATTGTCCGTCAATCAGCACCACGTCAAAAAGTTATTATTTATTTCTTAGTTTTATATTTACTTTTTCTTGCTATTTATATTTATTTTGACAGCCTCGTTGGGTATGTGGTCCTAAACGCAACTGCTGAACATGCGGTCCCGGGTTCTAATGGCATGTTGAACCAAAATCCATTTTACTGAGAAGAAATTCTAAGTAGCAACCCGAAGTGAGGAAGTTTGTGGTGGTCAACTCCCGTGCCTCGTCGGATTGCCGTCACATTGGACGATTTTATGACTTAAACAAACAAATATGTTTTTATATCATTGGGTGACAAACGAGCACACAAAAAACCAGGTGGAAAATGCACGCTGGGGCCCATAGACATCCACATTTATCTTCAATTAAGAATCAAAATGCCAATGCATTGTCACCCCTGGGAATTAAGATAGAATGCCTTGATCCCGGTAAATAGGGTCTACGATTTTCTACACACACCATTTGAAACACAGCAGAATTACGCCGCTGTATTACGCTGGTATTCTGTGAGAGCGTGGTCCTGCCCCGGTTGGGCCGACCCATTCGTGCTACAAGTGTAATATAGCTGCAGCGTGGCTCTGCCACGTATAAAGTAATTATTATATAAGATATATAATAATAATAATAATAATAATAATAATAATAATAATAATAATAATAATAATAATAATATTCCACAACTATCACACAACGCCATCTAGTCCCAAGCTAAGCAGACCTTGTGTTATGGGTGCTAGACAACTGATAAACATACTTATATATTTCTAAATACATAAATATTATAGATAAATTACACCCAGACACAGAACAAATGATCGTGCTCATCACACAAACATTTGTCCTGGGTGGGAATCGAACCCACGACCTCCGGCATAGCAGTCAGGGTCACTAATCACTAGACCAACAGACAAATGCAGAAAAATATTAAAACATCTTTATGGTTATTGTATTTCTCGTGATGATAGCATAAGGGGAGCCTTTTTCGTTCGTCGTATTTTTCTTAAAAAAGGCAACTACAGGATATGTCATAAAGTCTTATGGTCAGTATAATCCATCTCGTTCATCTAAAGAGTAAAATACCCAGACCAACATATGTACAGCAGCGCCAAAAGCGATCAACCTGGACCATGATTCAATGACACAAATACAGTGACTCCCTGCATCACAGTACAATCAGACCCCGAAAACCTAAATTCGGTGTCATTAAACCCAAATATTCTATCTAGATTTTGATCACAGGAGCGTAGGCTGGCCGTGTTTATCATAAACGTCTTTATAGGCTGGTAATAAAATAAATACTTAAAACCAATTTTGCTTTACAGTTAGCAATGTCGCCTCATAATGCAACTCACGTATAAGGCTAAAGTCATAAATTATATCTCAAGCTCAAGTAAAGAATTACGTGCACGAAACCGCAAACCTGAATACTCTAGATTTCGAAATGTAGGAAATTAATGGAAGGATACTATCGCTCGTTAATCATACAAGGGAGAGATTGATGGTTTTTGTTCATTTTAATAATCAATTCAAAACTTTTTTGTTTGTACTCTGTACAACTCGCTTTTATTCGTCTGGTGTCCTTTACTACTTATTTTAAAGTCTCTGGTTTCAACATTTAGCAAATATAACTAAGAAAGTGTATTTAATTTAACATAACACTGATAAAAGACGTGAATGTGACGAAGGTATGTCTGAAAAGAATGCCGTAAGGAGATCGTTTATGTCAATGACGTTCATTTTCTGACCGCGCCGCGTGCGGTCGAGGATGAAAACCAGCAATCACATTTTGTAACACGAGAAACACTAATACATAATTAAAAACTTAACTATGGTACAAAAACTAAACCATTAATTATTAAAAATTTAACAATTTATTGTGATTTTTTATCTTTTTAACAAGATTCCGACAGTGGATAATTCTATGTACAGCTATCAAACAGAGCGTAATTCAATTAGTATTAGAGCCAGGTAGCGTAAAAGTATCAGTCCGACCGGGGAAAGATCTCGCATAATACCAGTGCAAAATAGCAATATATTGTTGGCGTGTTACTTGAGCTAAATAACGAGAACCGTAGAACCTATTTACTGGTAAAGTAGCATACACAAAATATGTTAGTCCTTAAGGGTGGCAACACGTCTGCATTTTAATTCTTAATATCATTGTATACAACAATATCAACTTACCATCACATGGACTGTGTGTTCTTGTCGCTCTTATTTCTATAAAAAGGTGAAGTTTCCCGAACTTCGTATACGGCAGTGTTGTCCAGTTGGCCGTGATGAAAATGAACTGCAGAATTGGAGTGTTCCTGAACGGCGAAGAAATTGTGGCGGCGCCACGGCCACAAAACGTATGAGCAATTTTTGCCCTTATGATTTGATCAGCCAACAGCTCGGATGACTGAGGCAATACAATATGCATGAAATCACTAAAGAATGTTGCGATGGAACGATGCCGGAAGTTGAAGTCACGGCTCACTGATGAAGATATCAAAAATGATGTTGTTGCAATTTTTTTGTATTACAAGAGTTTCTAATTTAGGTGAAAAGTCTTTTCTAAATTCTTTAAATACATAATATTACACTATTAATATGAATTTAAGTAAATTAAACTAAGTAAAACAAACAACTCATACGTATACAAGCAAAGTAATACAAAAATAATATAAATAAAATATAATATCATACTTCCAATCAAAATAACTAAAAATTTAACCAGTAATTTATTACCTCGAATGATATTGCTCTGATGTAACTTTGTACGTCTAAGAACGTAAAAATAAAAACCAACAGACTACTCTCGCCTGAAATTAAATAATAATAATAATTAACAACCACAACCCAACCAGATGAGAAAACTATATAAATACCCCATAATAATTAAATTAAATAATGCAGAAAGTCGATAGATGCAGGTGACCCGGGTCGTGCTTTGCGGCGTACCTTGAGGGAGGCCTATGTTTAGCAGTGGACTTGTGAAGGACTGCAATAATGATGACGATGATGAAATAAAAATTATACTTACAGCCTATACACGTCTCCTCTTTCCTTAATCAGCACTTTAAATTGCAATTAACAATTTCATCGGTGCCGGCAGGGATCGAACCCGGTTTGCTCGCGTACTGTGAATATACAGCGAGAGGTAACCCCCTGAGCTACCATGACTCATGAAATAAAGCTTCGCCAAAAGCAAATTTTCTGCAAGTGACAAAATGTTCGGTTTTAGGCTTAGCGGTGTTGTGATTGTCACTGTCGCTGCACTGTTTCCTGGTCTATCACCGATATTACTGCATAAACCTTTCATTGAATACAGATATATTTGAACGTTTTTATGGCGGCCTTCTTTCATCTTTTGTACGTATCCTTATTTTCTAAAGTTATCGCATTTTTTTGAAATAGCTTCGAAGTTTTACTAAATAAATTCTAGTGAAATATTTACTTTTCGCTTAATTTAAAGTTAACAACAATCCAATATTGAAAATTGTATTATGTATTTTATCAAGTGCATATTTGGAAATGAAACTTATGACCATATCTACTTCTGTAAAATCTTTATTTCAAAATAAAAGTAAATATTTCAGTGTTGTTGCAAATCTAAAGAAGGCTGCAGTAATTAATTAGGATTTTTTTTTAGAAATTTTTTTGGGAAAGATTTTTCTTCATTGATTCATATACCTAATATGTGTTTAAGGTCTCTCAGCGCACTATAGAGAGCGCTTGCTCGAAGTTTCTCTACGTGAATGAATTTCTTAAACGACCGTCCAATGAACTTAAAATGGCAATGGGCTAGCTGTGACGGACGGGCGAAACTCTTCGGAGTAAATGTTGTCGAAGATACTTCGCGAGTCACTCACGCCCTACACCTATAGGTTCCGGAGGGTACTTCCACTGCCGTCTTTGTGGGTGCCGCTGAGATATTGTAGACTGAGGTTCAAATCAAAATGCACGATTTATAAATACAAATAGCAAGGTGGCCAGCGGTTCGACTGATTGATTAGTCGCGAAATTTTATAACTATTGTTTATTAACCACGGTTGTTCACTATTAGTTGGTCACTGTATATTTCAAAAGATTTCTTTAAAATTGTACGGTAGCATCAAATATCTATTGGTAGTAGCCGGTTTTCTAACACTACTGACTAGCAGCTATTATCAACTAAACTAGCTGATTTTATCACTTGTGTAACTACAGATATCAGTTACTACTTTCACTATATGTAACTGCGAATATCTGTTACGACCTTTTTCGGCTAGCTAACACTTTCACTATTCACTATATACTGCTACTAGTCACTTCAGCTACTACCGGATACTACTGCTTGTCACTGGTAGTTCTTCACACTACTACCCTACTGGGTCCCGAGCCCATTTTTTTTTTTTTTTTGCTGATGGAAAATCATCTAATGACGCCTTTCGCTCTGGGTGGAGCGTAAGGGAGTATCAGACCTTTACTGACTAAAAACCATCCGTGTTCCTTCAGTGCCCTTACGTTCCGGAGCCGCGGTATCTCTTTCGAACAGCCCGCAGTCCCGGCAGGCGTCGGCCCTTGCGGGCCCCTTCACCCTGCTGACAGCTCCTTAAGGCGCGCGTGGAACAAAACGCGCCGTCGACACGGCCTGTCGTCGTTAGACGGAAGGACGGCGAGCTACCCATTGCTCGCCGTTCACAGGCCCGCGCCTACGGTGGCCGGGGGCCACGACGTAGCCCCCGACGCCCAGGGCGTCTCCCGCGACGGCCGGGGAGGAAAGCTGCTGCTCTCTCCTTCTCCCGCTCCACCACCTCCTTCGCTAGCATCACTGCTTCGCAGAAGGTGGTGACGGCGTCCTATTCCGTCTCGCTCCGGACCATGGCTTCGACCACGGCTGGACGCGAGAGGTCGCCGCCGCCTATCGCCGCTACGAGGACACGTCGGTGCTCCGCCCAAGCAGGGCACACCTCCACGGTGTGTTCCACCGTGTCCTCCGGTCCATCCTCGCAGTGGGAGCACCCGGGCGTTTCCTCCCGCCCGATTCGGTGCAGGAACCTCCCGAACACACCGTGTCCGGTGAGGATCTGCGTCAGGCGGAAGGTGAGGATGCCGTGGCGAATCTCAAGCCACTACTCAAAGAGGGGTCTTATCGCCGCTATAGTGGCGTGCCCAGCACGGGGTTGCGACAGTCGCTCTCTCCATGTCGCCATAAGATCGTGCCGGAAGTCTGTCCGCTGCGCGACAACTTGCCGCGGCAGCGGGGTTTCCCCCCGGCATAGTGCCTTCGCGCGCCATTCGTGCAGGCGCGCGAGGACTATCGCCTCCAGATCCCATGGAGGCAATCTGGCAAGGAGGCTCGCTGCCTCGCGGGAGATCGTGCGGTAGCCGCGAACCATTTTAACGGCAACCACCCTTTGGGGCGCGTTCAGGTGGTGGACGGCAAGCCGCGCCAAACCACGCGCCCACACCGGGGCCCCGTAAAGGGCCATGGACCGCACGATCCCCGCGTAAAGCCTCCGGCAGGAGGGATTTGGCCCCCCCTGGTTTGGCAGGAGCCGCCTGAAGGCAGCCCCGGTCCGTTCCAGTTTGGGAGCCAAACATCGGAAGTGCTCAACGAAGTTCCATCGGCCGTCGAGGACGAGTCCTAGGTACTTCAGCGTCGACTCGACGCCGACGGATACTCCTCCTACCATCACTGAGGATCCCGGTGTTGGCCTGTTCCGAGGACCATGGAAGTGCATGGCCTCGGACTTGTGCAGAGCCATCTCGAGACCCAGTTGCCGAATCCTCTCAACGACTATCGCAACCCCGCGTGTCATAGTTTCCGCCGCCGCCTAGTACGACCCCCCTTGTGCCAGTACCAGCGTGTCGCAGAGGTGGCCCCAGAACCGAACCCTGTGGGACACCGCACGACATCTCTCGCCGGTTCCACTCACCGTTGCGACCGGGGTAAATGACGGCCCTGTCCATCAGATAGTCCCCGACTATACGACGGAGATAGGTCGGCACCCGGTGATACCGGAGTGCCTCCCTAATGCAGCTCCAGGGCATGGAGTTGAAGGCGTTGGCGATGTCGAGAGACACCGCCAAGACAAGTCCCCCTCTGGCCACTGCATCCCCCGTCGTGAGGGCTCTCACGCGCATGATGGCGTCCACCGTAGAGCGCCTCTTGCGGAAACCAAACTGGTGTTCCGCAAGATCCGGCCCCGTCCCCGCAAAGTGCTCGGCGAGGCGGTTTGCAATGACTCTTTCAAAGAGCTTGCCCACCTCGTCAAGCAGCACCACGGGCCGGTATGCGGACGGAGAGTCCGCAGTGCGCCCCGGCTTCCGAATGAGGCCTAGCTTCCCCGTCTTCCAACGAAGCGGGAATTGGCCTCTCTCCAAGCATGCGCTTAGGAGCCCCTCCAGTCGGGGCCCGAGAGCCTCCGAGGCCAGGACCCAGGCTTTGCCAGGCAAGACATCGGGTCCTGGGGCGGTATTCCTGGCCTTTAGCCTACGTACCGCCACTCTTAAGTCTACACCGGTCCCTTCCGGGATGTCGTCGTCGTCGTCCTGGTGGTCCGCTTCCGGCACCGCAGGTGGCGGAGTCATAGGCGGGGGTGGATGTTCCCCTCGCGCAGGGAACAGAGCGCTTACCACGTCCTCCACGAGCTGAGGCCGGAGACTCTGCGTCAGCGGGGGGGCCCAGGTGCGGAGTTTATCCCGCACTATCTTGTAAGGGCGCCCCCACGGATCTCTGTCGAGAGTCTCCAGCATCTCCTCACGGGCCCGATCCCAGGCCCGCAGGACAGCCACCCGGAGGGCGGTCTTCGCCGCTCTGTATCCCTCGTACAGCTCCGCCTCAATGGCTGCCGCATTCGGTGGACGAATGCGGAGCCTGCGGTGCCTGGCGTACAGGTGCCACGTGGCGACACACGCCTCGCGCAGAGACGTCAGCTCACGCGACCACCAATACACCTGACGCCGGGCTCTTCCTGGCCGAACGCGGGACATTGCCACGTCACATATCTCGGACATGGCCTCCTGGAACCACCCTGCCTCATCATTGACGTCAGCAGGCCTGTCCGGTGATGACACCCAGGCCTGCACGATCGAGGCTTCCGGAAGGAGCTCCCGGTCCCGCTGCTTCAGCGCCCAACGCGGACCACTCGGGGCCTGTTGGACTGGCGCGCTCGAGGGCTGGGTGGAGACATCAAACCGGATGTACCGGTGGTCGGAGTAGGTCTTCACCCCCTCCATGACACGCCAGTCAATGGCACGCGGCGACAGAGCGGGGCTAGCGAACGAGATGTCCACCACCGACTCGCCCCGCATCCGCACACACGTGGGGACAGAACCCCGATTTAGGACGACCAGGCCTGTCTCCAGAGCCCAGTCTTTCACCATCCTACCACGCACATCTGTATGACGAGAACCCCAAGCCAAGTTCTTGGCATTAAAGTCCCCGAGGACAAGTACGGGGAGGGGATAACTTCCGACGACGACTGCTCTCAGCTCTGCAAGAGAGTTGTGGAGCTCGGCGAGAGATCGGTTCGGGGAGAAGTACACCCTCACAACGACGAACTCCCCGAACCGTGCTGCTACGCACCCCTGACCCCTCCTGACACCTTCAAGAGTCGGGGCCCGGCGGCGCCCGAAGAGATGATGGCAACTGAGCCGTTAAGGTGCGCCACCCAGTCCTCCCTAGGCCAGACAAAATACGGCTCAGCGACCACAGCGATGTTAATCGACCACTGCGCCATGCTCTGGAGCAACAGATCCCGAGCGCAGGCGCAGTGGTTGATATTCGCCTGGAGGAAGCTTAATGGGGCCGTTATAGGTATTCCATTTCAGCTTCCTCCACGGGGGGCCCCTCTGCGGGCGTCGGTGTCGCGGCGGCGGCGGCGGCGACAGTGACAGCGGTGGCAGCGGCAGTTGCGGCTGCGGCGGAGGCCACAGAGGCGGTGGCGGCGGAGGGCCCTCCCCTACCCGCGGCCTTGATCTTGGCGGGTGGCACGCAGGCCTTGCTTCCGGCCCGGTGATCGGCTGGCTTGCCGGTCGCCGCACATGCATCACAGTGCGGCGTGGCGGAGCAGGTCGCCGATATGTGTCCGGGCTGACAGCAGCGGAAGCAAAGGCCACTGCGGTAAACCTCCGAGGCGCATCTCACTGATACGTGGTGCCCCACGAGACAGCGATAGCACCTCAGAGGTCTGGGCTCCAGCAGCTTAACCTGCGCTGAGACCCAACCCACCAGAAGCCTTCGGCCCTCCACTATGGTTTTGGCCGTCGTAACAGGGCAGCACACCGTGGCGGCATGCATACCCCGTTGGTCCGGGCGTATGGCGCCTGACCTGACCTGGTCCGTAGTGCACCCCCCGGACCTGGCGACGGCGGCCACCAACTCCTCCTCCGATACCGAGTCGTCCAGACCCATGATGCGCAGGTCTGCGCATCTGACGGGCCTGGACACTCGGGCCTCGTCCGCGTCCAGAGACGCTCTGAGCTTCGCAGCCAGAGCGTCCGCGGTCGCGCCACTGGATTCCGCGGGGACCTCCAGCATACGGGCCCCCGTCTGGGTGACTTTGAGGCGGAGGCCCCCGGTGATCCCGAGCTCCCCGAGATCCACCGCCTCCTTCGCCTTCGCGAGCAGGTCGCGGTAGGTAACGCCCTTCTTTTCCGCGTCCGGCTGTAGTGTAATCACTACAGCCGCGGTCTTCGGGGTGCGGAGCCTAGCCGCGATCTTGCGCGCCCTGAACTGGCGCTGCCGCTCCTGCTCCTTAGCCTTTTTGGCTACCTTCTTCCCCTTCTTTTTGTCCCCGACCACCTGCCAACTGGCTTCAGCCGCGGGAGGTGTAGGGAGCTGGGGGGGGCGGTGACGGCGGCGGCAGCTGTCTTGCCGCTGGCGCTGGCACATTCGCCGTAGGCAATGGGGCTGGTGCAGCCACCATCTGTGCTGCCACCTTGCCCTTTTTCGCCTTCGTCTTGCCTCTCTTTCCCGTCGCCGGCTTAGCCGGAGTCGGTTCAGCCGGTACCGGTTTTGCCGGAGCCGGCGTTTCAGGGGGGGGGAGGGGCAACAGCAGCCCCGCCCGAGGGCTGGCTGGACGGCCCCGACCTAGATGCGGCAGCCGTGGCCGCCGCGTACGAGACCGTTGCCGGCCTCGCCACCGTCTTGTTTGCCCCTAGGGGGGGGGGGGGGGGCGCAGGACGATGCCCTCCAGCACGGAGGACCGGTGTTGGAAGGCAGCCAGCTCCTGCCGGACCAGGTTCAGAACCTGGTTCTCCACCGGCACGGGCTGGCTTGGACGCTGCGTCTGGGGCGCCGCGCGAGAGGCAGGCTCACGTAGACTGGCCAGGTCTGCGCGGAGCTTCTCATTCTCCTTCTGGAGAGTCTCCATGGCGGACGTCAGGCGGGCCACGTCCGCCCGCAGCTTCGCCACCTCGTCCGTGACCACCATTAGACCCGGCCCCAACAAAGTTGGCCTCCGCAGCCGCCATGATGGAGGCGGAGGCCCCGGGAATGGCCTTAAACTTCGAGGAGGGCTTTTGTTTGTTGGCCACGACCTTGATCGCGGCCTCCACCTCCTTTACGAATCTGGCCTTACGCTCCACCTCGGAGCCGCCAGTCGCACTCGTCTCTTCGCCTGATACCCGAGCCGTATCGCCCGTGTGGCGCCCCTCCTCGGCAAGCTTTGCTGCTCGTTCGGCCCTCTGATTGGTAGAGAGCCCCCTCCCTTTGCCTTTCAGCCCGCCCCGACTGTTGGTGGGGATTTTCCGGGCCGAAACCTCCTCTTCACCGGATGACGGCCCCTGGTCGCCATCCCGCCTGGACCGCTTGCGGAAGAACTTACTGGTCTCCGCGGTCCCAGGCACCACGCGTCGGGAGCTCTCTGAGCCTCCCACGCTGCTCGATGCGGCGTTGGACTCTGTCCCCGCATCATTTCTCCTCTCCTCTGCGTTGCGGTTTTGGTTTTATTTTGTTCCATTTTTGTACCCACGAATATGGGGGAATTAAATGTCCACCTTGGCAGAGACCCCTGTACCAAGGTAAGCAGATTTAGAGGATTTATTACTCGCCAGGGGGTCTGTAGGTACCCTGGCGAGGAGCGCACTAGCGACTGATTTGTTCATAGAACCCCGTCAGCCATCCATCCCTTCGCGGTGTGTCACCACTTGGGATTCGGAGTAACTTTTTATAGAGGTTTTCTCCCTCGCGGTCCGGGCTATTAAGCCAAGACCCTCGATCCCTATCAAAGCCGCGAGACATGATCCACGACACTTCGATACTGGGATTACGAGACCGGCGGTGACAGCAAAGGATGAATCCTTCACTGTCTGCCCGGAGGCAGGGTAAGTGCACACCGAGCCCGCCCTCACTCCTCTGCTATGCCCTCTGCTGATCAGAGGGTCACGCAGAGGAACGCACTGTTGGTCCAGGACGGACCCCCCCCCCCCATGTCAGAATAATTAGCCGCGGCAGCAACATTCCCCAAGGAATAAGAATTTCTTCTCATTTCTTGAGGAAGATTACCGCCGCGCCCAGGGTGCCCCGGCCTAGTAGCTGCTCTTCCCTCCACACGTATCGAGAGGGACCCGCAACTACCAGGCACACGTGGAGGACTTCTGACTTCGCACCCCGGGTCCCGAGCCCCTAAGGTAGACTTTGGCTATACCTTATAGTGAGCCGCTTGCCATTTTCCGTTTTGCGTCTTTATTGCATAAACTTTTCACTATGCAAATGGCATCAATTACAATATTTTCTATACAAAACTAATTGCTACACTAACATGCTATACATCATCAAATCGGTAGTCTGGTACTTTATTAGTATATCATAAAGGTTACTCAAAACATTAACATTGTAAGAATTTATTAAACGAAATGTCCCAAATTTTCATAATATTTGGGTACATTAATTCTTTGATTTTTCTATAACTACCAAATGCGTTTATTTATACAAAATATTCCTACACTTCCTTAATCTATAAGCCATATGCTAATTCAAAGTCATATTTACAACTCTTTTAGAACATAAAATTATTTTCATTATTTTATTATGAACTATTACGCAGTTAATTAAAAACTTCTAGAGAGTTCTACGATAAGACGCGCTGCGATTGGTAGATTTTTCTTAATACAATAAAGGTTGTTTACATCACTTGTTATCAAAACGAATTCTATACAAATATACTAAAAGTTATAAACATGCTACACAACTATATCAATACACATTTTCACCCAGTTTTGTCGGTAATTTCACTATTAATACAAAGAAACAATATTCTTTATCACTTTGTTTCTTAGCGTTGTTACGCCATCGCGAGCACTAGCCATATAGCTCGAATAACAGACAACCGATGACGAAAAAAGTTTTCGAGTGGCCGTCTAAGTCACCCCCCTCTTGATGGAGTGACGACTTGATAACAGATTCACCTCAAAATACGAGTACACATACATTACCGCGCTTTATGGCATTCCCTGTGGAAGGCCTATGTTCGGCAGAAGACTTGTGATGAGCTCTAATAATGATGACCTCGATACTGGGGGTCCATAAAGAGCGAGAATTAGTACTCACTGATGCGTCGAACCAACTACTCGGCGTCAATATAGTATAAAAAATCAAAAGTTTTAAAGAGAATTTGAGTTTAAACAGGCCAAACACAGCCAAAGTAGATACATTATCTGTAAAGCGCTCGAGTTATGGAATTTATCAAGTTCTTTAATAAAAATATTGCTGCACTATATATAAAATATATTATGTTGATATATTATCATCACAAAATGCAATAAACTATTTTGTACTGTTTACGAATTTGTATTTTGTACAATAACCAGGTACATACTGTACGTGGTAGAGCCATGCTGCAGTTATATTAGTGGTATAGTAGCACGAATGGGTCGGCTCGACCGGGGAAGGACCACACTCTCACAGAATACCAGCGTAAAATAGTAGTTTAATGCTGTTTTGTAGCGTACTGGAGACCCTTTTTACTCGAAACGAGGCGTTCCATACTTACATCCTTACGGGTGACTACGCATCTCCATTTTGATTCGTAATCGAGGATTGATTTAAATGTCTATGAGCCACACTTACCATCGGGTGGACAGTGTGCTCGTTTATCACCCTAACGGCACGACTAACTTCCTTTTTATAAAAAAATATCATATGTTTTAACATTTTACACAATTTTTTATTCGGCACAAAAGACGACTTGACCGATTTTGCTCAAAATTAAATGGTTACATAATTATGCGTTAAATGAAACTGGTCCCATGTCAATATCACTCTTTGTTCTCGAGATACACAAGGTGAAAATTAAATCCGAACATACATACACATATACATACATACGTACATGTGCACACAGGGACATTCTCTTAAAAACCATATTATTCGACTCTAAAGACCTTGAAACGTGGAGATATTATAAAATTTTCAATTTGCAAAACCAGACCCATTACAGAGTCCGAACCCTGTAATGGGTCCGATTTTGCAAATTGAAAGTTTTAACTTCCTACTGGAAAGTTAAATATGATATATATATATATATATATATATATATATATATATATATATATATATATATATATATATATATATATATATATATATATATATATATATTTAGGTGAAAGGGAATAAAGTTTCTTATTGCATTTAATTTAAATTTGTTATTGTAAAAATCGTTTACGCGTTATATAAATATCTGTATTTGTGTAACGTGTAAACGTAACAAGTAATAGCGTAGTACTCGTAACGAGACCAATTAATAGATAGGGCAGCGAATAAGCTTTAGCGGCAGCGCTCTGCTGTAAGGTTGTAAAGCTATTTTAATATACCATACAAATAATAGTCTCCGGTCTGAATAACTGCCAATGTGAAATTCATGTATGTTAAACCGCTCCGAGGTACAGAAGAAATTCCAAGCGTGTAATAAAAATTGTAGTTCAAATTAATATATTCGGATAATCAAAAAGTGTAACCTCGAGCTCTCTTTTAATGTTTTGAATAATCAATTTAGTTTTAATTACCGAAACACGTATTTCGTTGAAAGCTCCAAAAATTGATTCCGTTTAATTAATGCGAAATTTTTCTTGAGCGCTTGATATCGGTGATTCCTATTACGTTACAGAAATAACTTGTCAAATAATAATGAATGGTACGGTTTACAAGTGTTTAAATTTAAACGACTCCCTAAGGATTAAAATCCAAAATTAAAAAAATCTAAGTTACATGTTCAGTTTATCGAAAGATATCTTGTTCACAGCCATACCGACCAACTGACGTCCAAGTGAAATTGTTTTCAATTAACATTTTTTTAATAATTATCGAAGTAAAAAATCTTTTAACTACGTCAAAAGTATTAATTGTAATCTCCTCTTACTATTGGTTTACTTTTTTAAGGGGAAATATAATCTCAAATGGCTTAGCAAGATCCTTCGTTATACCGAAAATATTGCAGCATTAATTTTGAAATAAATATATGGTAAAGTTGAGGATTAATGTTAAGGATTAAGTTAGACGAAAACACGATTTCGTAAAATTTTCTTGATAGAAAAATAATCCAAAGTTACCTCCAAAATAAACAATAAACCGCTGTTATTCATAAAATACTTTAAATAAGATCATGAAACTTTGCATACTAACTGAACTAACTATAAAGCAGTGCTTATGTTATTTACTTTTTTTAAAATACCATTATTTTCACTGTAAAAAGAAATTACCTACCTAAACTATCGGCGCGTAAGCTTGATTCCTGGCCCCCCGTTAGTATCGCTCCGGCTTTTGAAGGGAGAAGTTGTGTCGCTTACGATCAGAATACACATTACGCAACAGGACGACGTAAAATTAAAATGGGAAATAACCGTTATAAAAATAAGAAGCGACTGGGTTGGCGTTAAGAAACAGTCGTAAATATGATAAACCTAATGAAATAAGTGTCTACTTACAGTATTAGTGATTACAAACATGTCGGTACATAGCATACGTCGCGCGGGCAAGTGGGGGCGAAATTAGAATTTGAGCTGACTTACTCTATCCCCTTAATAATATTTTTGCAACATAAAGCTGGTGGAAGTGTATATCACTTGCAACAGATTTATAAGTTGAGTGGATCGCGATTATTCGATTTGGTGACAAAAGAGCAATACATCTCCGTTTCGCGTTCGATATGTGCAAATTTTTATGAGATATCGCATTTATTTAAAAATATGTAAAGAAAATCTTCACAGACACAGACTCTTAAGTACCGTGTAAGGCCATGCACGATCGCAATTCCATCTACAAAACGACAAAGGACATTCTCGAGAATGTCGGATGTAACTACCGTTTGTCATGCAAGTCGATTATGTCCAAAGTATAATCTTATTAGAATATTTTATAGCACTATGTAAAATAAAATTTAAAGCCTTCATTTATTTTGTAAAGCAATCATAACTATTAGTAACTTTACTCATTAGAGTGTAACCAAATTATTAGCTAACAAGGGCTAATAATCTTCCGCTCACCAGATGTTGCTAGTAGACACTGACGTGAAGTTTTTTGTTACACAAAGACATTTAATTGAGAAGTTAGTTTTAAATAAAAGTTTATCAGTATCTAAAGTAAATATTAATACACAGAACAATGTTTTCTTTGCTTTTTAATTTTATGCCCGTTTTAATCCTTTTTTGGTTTGGTTTGTTTATACTCGTATTTAATCTATTTAATATAAAATATAACGAATAGTACAAAAACAATATCATCCTTCGCATTTTTCGAACAACTTAACTTCCCCGCTATGAAATCTGTCAAACATTCCACTTCCTTTTTAAGTAGCGGTGCCCTGGTCGTCGTCAAGTTGTGGACGTCGTCGTGATAGACTTAGAATTTAAGTCTATGGTTGTCATTAAATATTAACCTCTTTAATATAATGAATTTACACAAAGTAATTCCTGATTCTATTAATTATTTTAAAATATTTTGTAAATATCGAAATATAAAAGTTACTTCAGGATACAAAAATTTTGGAGAACATTCTTCTATTGATAAAAGAAAATTAACTTGTAACTAAACTAAACACGTCAGCACAATATGACTCGTCGAACGTGATCCTCGTCTTTCATTCTCCTATGATTGTAGTGGAATGTGCTGCGGGCACTTCTCGAAACGTCAAATGTAAAAGAAATATGATTTCAAACGCGCAAAAATGTGTCATCTGCGAATCTAACTAATTGGTATATATGAATGGAACTTAATTTTATGTAAGAAACAATCATCATCATCATCCTGTCAAAATCACAGCTGTAAATGGGGTTCTCCCATAGAGAGAATATGCTTAAACACCACAGTTGGCAGGAGGATTGGTAATCACTGTAAAATAAATGTAGATGTACGTGGGCCACAGCATCCTCTTATCATTAGGTTGGCTGTGAGCTCACCATTCTTCTATAAAGAAAAAGGTACGTCTTGCACCTTTAATGCTGCTGCCCACCGATTGTCTGCTTACTTTACTCCTAGCGTAAATAGGCAGGAAATCTGTCGTAAGCCATAAGATATTTTTGACTTATCCCATAGTAACCTTTCACGATACCCACCGGATGAAATAGATTGATGAATTAATTGTATATTAAATATAACTTTGAGTATACAAGCAAGCTATGCTTATGTATACTCCAAATAATTTTTTAAAAATCTTTCATACATACAATAAAATTGTCCTAAATAAATAAATAATAAATTTATAATTAAATAACAGCTATTAAGCAAATTCCACGTATCAGTAGGCTAACAGTAGGCTGGCTTGAAATCAGTTGTACAGGTTAGAATAAAACAAATTAATGGATATTGATACAGTGATCATTAGCGGAACAGTGATCATTAGGCATACTGAAAATAATAGTATTGGCTAAAAATAATGTATAATATTCCTAAAATCATATTTTAAATTTTGTTTACATGGGTCCTAAAATTGCGACAATTTGCTAAACAGCCTAAACGGTATTTTGAGAGTATTATAGTATTAACAGCTGTACTATGTATGTTATGGATTCTAACACACAGCCATTGGTTTTTAATCAGTTATATAATTGAATATTTTTATTACTTACGCCGTAATAACATTAGCATTAGCGATAGGCACAAAAGGTAAAAAACCTTTTCTTGGAAAAAGTGTTGGACAACTTTTATTTAGATTTAACATGATATTCTAACTGTGCCAAATATATTTCTTTTTGTTTTCAACAAATTGACGACAAATTAATTTCGTTCATTAGCACAATGTAAACACGCAACGCCCGCAAAATGGCAATATTCTATCACTTACACAGCTTTATATTGTACTATGACTGTTATTTTTTTTTAGTTTTATAGGTATCACCTTCATAGACAGAAGAAATAAAACTACTTTATTTATCAGAGTGTACAATTACACCATAAAAATAAGTCTTAAAAGGCAGTTTGTATACACCATTCTTCCAAAATAAGATTTGAGTGATACTACGAGGCGGCACTGAAAATTTCGGGAATTACTATTTAAAAATGTATTTATTGCTTTTCGAAGTATTCTCCGCGAAATTTGACACATTTTTCCATGCGATGGAACCAATCATTGAAGCAACCATTCCATTCGGAAGTTGGGGTCTCCTAAATGGCCGTTTTGTAGGCGTCCACAGCTTCTTCGGGTGACGAAAATCTCTGTCCAAGCAATTTATTCTTTATTTTAGGGAAAGTATAGAAATCATTAGGGCTTAGGTCGAGACTGTACGGCGGATGGTGTAATAATTCTATGTTTTCTTGCTCTAAAAACTCTTTTGTTCTGTGTGCGGTGTGAGAACTCGCATTGTCGTGATGGAGGATGACGCGGCGGTTGCAGTTCTCTTTACGGAGTTCAGAAACGACGTGTGGCAAACAAATGCTAGCATACCATTCTGCATTAACCGTTCTTTGTCCCTCAAGTGGAATAGTCGTAACATGGCCGGTTTTGGAGACAAACGTGGCCACCGTTTTTAGGGTTCCATAGTCAACTAGGAACCCTTATAGTTTCGCCATGTCTGTCTGTCCGTCTGTCCATCCTCGCTTAATCTCTGTGACCGTTAGCACTAGAAAGCTGAAATTTGGTACCAATATGTGTATCAATCAACCGACAAAGTGGTAAAATAAAAATTGGAAAAAATGTTTTATTAGGGTAGCCCCCTATATGTAAAGTGGGAAGTGATTTTTTTTTAATTTCAACCCTAACGTGTGATATATTGTTGGAAAGGTATTTAAAAATGAATAGGGGTTTACTAAAAATCATTCTTTGATATTGTCAATAATCTCGGAAATAATCGCTCCAAAAGTAAAAAACAATGTGACCCCGCCCCCTTTAACTTTTGAACCATAAGTTTAGAAAATATGAAAAAAATCTGAAAAGTAGAACTTTATAAGGACTTTCTAGAAAAATCATTTTGAACTTGGATGGAAACAACCGTACTCACTACCGGGAGCAGTTGCAGGAGCGCGGAGCGCTGCTGGAGCGCGAAAATAATGGATACCCACCTTTAAACTCATAAGTGGGAACACTTATTGTGAAGGACGGGAAACTACGGAACCCTACACTGAGCGTGGCCCGACATGCTCTTGGCCGCTTTTTTTGCAACACTCCGTGAATGAACAATTTTTGTTGGCTTTAACTCATTTTCGAACATCCAAACTCGTGACTGGTTTTTTGTTTCGGGTTTGTACGCGTATATCCAGGATTCGTTACCTGATACGATGTTGTATACAGCATTTGAGGATCCTGTGTGGAATCTTTCGAGAGTTCTGACGCACCAAGTAACGCGAGCCACTTTTTGCTCTTCACAGAGCAATGCGGTATCCATCGGGAAAACAACTTTTTACACCTGATTGTTCATGCAATATTATTTTTATTTGACTCATGCCAATGTGTAAAGTTGCCTAAATTTCACACACCTTTTCACATGTCGATCTTCCTCAATCAGCTTACGCACAGCATCAACGTTTTCTTGGGTGACTGCAGTTTTTGGACGACCTTGACGGGGATCATCACTGAGCTTGACACATCCACGTTGAAATTCAGCAAACCAGCGATAAATTGTGGTTTTGGATGGGACTTCATCACCAAATGCAGAAATCATCTGGTCAACACACTGGTTTTGTGTTAAACTACTTCGAAAGTCATAATAAATCATCGCTCTTGAATTTTCTCGAGTCAATTCCAATTTCTCAAGGACTAAACAAGTTTGACAAAACCTTGTGACAAGACCGAGAATCTTTTTTTAAATAAGTAAATGGTATTCGATTTTTAAAATCAAGGAGTTTTCAATTAAAAAGATTTTAATATGACAGGAACAGTAGAAATATTCCATTCCCGATACTTTTAGTGCAGCCTAGTATAATATCGCTTGGAACTGTAATAAGTAAGTGACAGTGTGCAAAAAAAAAAGCACAGCTCCTATTCAGATTTAATGATAAAATCAGACCCAAGTGTTACAAAATACTTAAAGTTTACACTAGAGTTTTCATAATCTGATTAAGAATCCTAAGGTTAGTTAGAGCCCGTAATACAGACTGTACACAGCTTGACCTATAATATCTATCGCTCATAAGCCTAAAAGAACTCTAAGTACTATGTGGAATGGTATATTGATGTTCAAAACGCTTGTGTGCTGCTTGGGTAAGTTTGTTTACCACTTTAGTTTTATGAAGGAAATTGTGAGGTATTAAAAAAAGTATATTTTACTTAATAATTATTTTGGATTCTTCTTCTCAAGATAAAGGGAGGGTCGGATATATAAAGTTATATAATATGATGGTTACATAAAGTTAATATACGCGATAAAATCCATAAAAACTAGTATTATTTAAAGGTAAAGGGATATTAAAAAAACAGCGGATCACATTTTAAACTTGACTATATTATTTCTTCAGTCACACGGTTACACTCGCATGAAGATAATACATTTTATAGAAGAGTGGTGTAATAGGCAAGACATTACTAGATATAGTAGGCCACAAGCCATAATAGGCCACAATCCATATAACTATCAACAATTCCAGCGGGTTTCTAATGGTTCTGCCTCGTACTATCTCAACGTCCATCAAAATATCAGAAGCATAAACCTTTTCATTAAATATAGATTATAAATAAAAGTTAATAATTTTTTTACATTTACAATTTTTATAGTTTAATTTACATTATAAATAAAACTATATTTAGATTATATATAAAAGTTAAAAAAAATTATATTTACAATTTTTATAGTTTAATTTACCACTGGTTCGAAAATACTTCCTGTCTTAGAAAGAAATAGCAAGAAACTCAGCGGTACGGTAACGATAATCGCATCGAAAGTGAGAATAAATTAAAGTTAAAACTTAAAGTTACAGCCTACATACGTCCCACTGCTGGGCACAGGCCTCTCCTCATTTCTGAGAGGGTTATAGGGCAAGGAAGTGTCCGCCGCGCTGCCCCAATGCGTGTTGGCGAACTTCACATGTCTTCGAAATATTTTTTTATTTTTATTTCTCAGACATGCAAGTTTCCTCACGATGTTTTCCTTCACCGCCAAGCACGTGGTAAATCAGCACTTAGAATTGCAATTAAGAATTTCATTGGTGCCGGCGGGGATCGAACCCGGTTTGCGAGCGTACTGTGAAATTTACAGCGAGCGCTAACCATCTGAGCTACCACGGCTACTACGGCGGAGAATAAATTGTAAAACAATAATTAATTTAATAAATCCTTCGGAGACGGCATGTATATCGACTTCGAGGATCCCAAGCAAATCTAAAAGCCATCTCACACATTTCTATAGCGACTAGCGTCTAGTGCAAAATCGCTCGCAAAACTATCGCAACACGCAATACATGTCGTAGCGATAAGGATTAAATGCTTCTGTCGTACGGACATCGTCCCCTAAAATCCAATCATATTACATATGGTTATTCTTTTAAACTTTGATTTCTATAGATGTTACATTAAAGATAGTACAAATGCATGATAGCAGCACACTAATAGGACACTAATAACTAAATATAAATGTAAGTATTATAAAATCAATGCAATAAGACACACAGCTGAATACACTGCTTGCACTATTTTTTTTTTTATGGAAGATAAGGTAATGAAACGAACATGTGGTTAACCTAACTCTACCGTAGCGGTAATCACTTATCATAAGGTATATCCTTCCGGATATATCATTGGTGGGAGCCGACTCCACCAAAGAGTCGTGCAAGGAAGGAAACTTTTTTTATATAGAATAGGGTGACAAACGAGCACACAGTCTTACTTATACACAAATACCTTATGGGAAGTGGTTGCTGTGGCCCATAGACATCTACATCTATCCTCAGATATAAATAAAAACGTATATGCGTTGTCACCCGTGAGGACTAAGATGGAATACCTCGTTTCCAGCAGAAAGGTTCTCTGGTTCTCTACACTCACCGTACGATACATAGCAGTGTTAGGCTGCTATTTTACGCTGGTATTCTATGAGAGCGTGGTCCATCCCCGGTCAAGACCGACCGACCCATCCGTGCTGTAGCACGCATAGTTGTAACTATACTACTAATATAGCTGCAACATGGCTCTACCACGTATAAAAACTTCTGATAAATCGCAAAATAGTGTACCACCAAACTTCCAAATCTGTATTAATGGAAATCAATGGCAATTATTCATCCGAACAATTCCTCTGTGCACTCCACGTGTTAATTGTGAAGAAAATGCATAGGGATGTAATATTTCTTTGCAACACCATCTAGTAGAGGTGGTCACCATAGAGCCGTTGGGTGCGGTCAAGTGGAAGGAGCTGACACTGGGATAACATGGCCCAAAGAACGGTATTTCATGAGATTGTGAGCACCTTTTAAAGCCACTTAACGACACCACACAACAAGCCATTTCGTAATTTCTAAAACTAAATAAAGCACGCTGCTCGCTTTAACGAGAATGTCACTCCTAGCTTTAATAAGATACTTGAAAGCAATTTCAGTATTTCTTAGAATTTTGATTACTTATATAAATCACTGTCGACTGTGTGGAGTATCGAATGAGAATAGAAATATAATGAAAGCCATGCAATAAAATTATTTATGGGAGCTTTGCATACGAAAAAATGAAAATAACTTTCACAAAAGCAAAGAACATCACGTGAATGGAGCAAACCAATATGTTTTAAATATACAATAATTTTGGGTTCGATAATTAACTATCCACCAATGTATTTTACCCGTTTATTATTATACTAAACATACCTATTTAACTAGATATATAAAAAATATAAAATGAATGTGATATAAAACGTAGTAAAAAATAATAACTTAAAATAATTCGCTTGTTTTTACTCTTTACAATGATAAAGTCCTCATTCATAGATGACTTAATATACAGAAATCATTAAACAAATTATGCTGTTGAACTAATTATGATATAAGTGCTGATTTATTACGTGTAGAGTCGTAAAGAAAAACATCGTGAAAGGTAAGCTCTTAGAAATGAAAAAAAAATCATGAACTTGTTGTGAAGTTCACCTCCATACATTTAGACAGTACGGCGAACTCTTTGGTGCTCAAAATCCTCTGATACAAAAAATGAGGCCTATACCTGGCGGTGGAATGCATTACAAAACTTTAATTAGATATAAAAATAACTTATAATATTTCATTTTATACCTATACAATTTTATTGCAATTTACTACAAAATTATTATTAAAGCTTATAATTCTCAGATACCAACAAATTAAAATTACGACTCGGGTCTTAACATTTGGTCATAAAAATCGCTACAAAGTTTTCATCGACATAACATGTTCACAATAATAAAAGTAAATAATATATATATATATATAGTACCTGGACATAAAACACCTATATATTTATTCAAGCTGTTCCGTATATATAAATTACCTGAACTATCGGCGTCCTGAAGCTTGGAACAGGGCGGCAGGAAACAAACTTCAGTACGCCGATAGTTTAGATAGTTTCTTTTTACAGTAAAAATAATAGTAATTTAAAAAAATAAAAAAAACATAAGCCCTGCTTTATAGTTAGTTCAGTTAGTATGCAAAGTTTTATGATCTTGTTTATAGTATTTTATGAATAACAACGGCTTATTTTTCAGTTTGGAGGTAACTTTGGATTTTTTTTCTATCGAGAAAATTTTCCGGAATCATGTTTTCGTCTAACACGATCCTTAACAGTCCTTAACATTAATCCTCTACTTAACCATATATTTATTTCAAAATTAATGCTGCAATATTTTCGGCATAATAGAGGATCTTGCTAAGCCATTTCAGGTTATATTTTTCCTTAATCAGCGAGCACATATTTGATTTAGCACTAAAATTTAGTTTTACAAATGAAGTAGAGTTCGTATTTCTCTAGTCTAGATTATTACATTACAAAGTTATACATTATAAAAATATACATAGGTATATTATAATATATTACAATACAACGACTTACTTAAACAGTTTTGTTAAAACAATCGAAATAAATGTGTATTATTCGCATATAAAAAACAGACTATTAAAAATTTTCATATTTTAAATTTAATCTTGTTTAAGCAGACTTTAAATTTTTAATATATCAAAAAGTCAGTAAGGTAATTAAGCATTAATTCCATAATATTTTATAAATAACACAGTCAATATTGTACAGTAAGTTATCGCTTAGTTCTGATCTGCCGTCATAAAGACTCGAAGCGGGCAATGTCCTGGAAACGGTGTTAGGATGCTTAGATTTGTATATAACCTAAGGTAAGCAGACTAGAGTTCACAATAAACTGGGAACCTCTTGCACGTAAATCAACTCGAATTTACATGCAAGAGGCGAGGCGGATAATAACGACTGCTATTGGAATTATAATGACAATGGCAAAATACTGTTGATGTATTTGCATACTGTAACTGTCTACCGGAAGTTGACTTCCATGTTCAATGTATTTATTTATTTATGCCGAAATCTTTTCACATTTTATGAGCACATGATTAATTAGCACTTAAAACAACAATTTCAACAAGTTCGATTCGAACCCATTCTCTAAACTACAACGAGTTAATAAAAAAGTGAAATTATTATCCATTAAGATAATAATAATTTTTATACGTATTTTCATATTAAATAATTTTTAGTTAAATGCGCTCAATAGGAGAGGCAAGAAGCGATCGAATAAAATGACATATCAGGCTTTCAAACACCACTTCAATATAAAGATTTTGTACCTAATTTCGATTTGAATATATTTATTGTTAGAAATTGTAACCAAAACATCCACAATAATAAATATTGCGAAGATATTTTATACGGAAAAACAACAACGCTAATTAACGTCGAATATATCTGAGATAGGCGCTTTACGAGCAACATCCAGTTCTGGACCAATCTGAAAACAGTTTCCCTGGTACACGACTCAGCTCTATGCTTCCGGGAACATTCTAACTATATTTCTTGAAATAGTATATTTTGCTAAAACTGTTTATTGGAATGAAATATATTTAGTTTGTATATACACAATAATAACATTAAATAGTAAAACATAGTTTATGTATTTTTACCACTTATTACTATTATTTTATAGAATAAGAGTGACAAACGAGCCCATAGTACTGATAAAATGTCTGATTACAGTAAAAAGGGATTACGGTTTTATACAATGACTGTAAAGAGCAGCATTAAGTTGCTATTTTGCGCTTGTACTCTGCGAGAGCATGATTATTCCCCTATTGTGACAAGCCATTCGTGCTGTAACCATAAATTATAGTTGTAACTGCTGGCTTGACGACGTTGAATATTATGACACCTCATGGTGTTGTGCTTTGTTTAGTGCACCTTATTGTTTTACAGACGAGGCTCTGACCATCGACTGACGGTGAAAAATCTATCCAAAAATATTAAACTGAAATTCCACAGGTATGACCATAAATACATACTTTTACTACACGTGTACAGCACGAGTGTGTTAGCTCTAACCTCATTTTCAGCCTGCTTAGTGTGGAAGTATAAAAATAATCAAACTTCGCAACAGCGAACTTAACAAAAGCTAACAATGCGGTATACCTTATAGCTAGTAGATGAGAAGATAATAAATTTAATTATCCCTTAATAACTCGTTAGAAATTACTTCATGTTGCTATAGTGATACGTAGATAAAGGATAAGCGCCTTCCATTTATTCGGGTTCATTTTCAGATTCCAAACTGTAAATTATATTTTGAGAAGATAAACTTCCTATAAATAATTATTTTCGATTTGTGTTCGAACGAATTTTTTTCGTTCGAAAAAAACGAAGAATCTCACAATCGGAGACAATCTTACATTAAAATAAATTATTTATTTTATACCATACTATTGATCGTGTGGGAAGGTTTAAGAGTTCACTATATCGACACGTGGGTCTCGCAAAAGGTGACTAAGGCAGACAAACCAGGTGATGAGCAACAACGTCTGCCTAATAACAATAACAAAATAAAAAATATTGCTGTTACCAATACGCCTTTCAAGCGAGGTTAGTATGGCAAATAGGCCTTTCCATTAATTAGGCAATTAATGGAAAGGTCTATTCAGACGTAAGCTTTGATAGGTTTAATAAATACCATACTATATGTGTTAATATTAAGTTTATGTGCGATTTCAAAAATACAACATCCCAGATCAGGTAAATTAAACACTATTTGATTTTAAATTGTTTTTATTTTATGGCAAAGTGCAGTAGCGAGGGCGTGAGTTAGCCGAGGATGCAGTCGCAGTGCAGTGCGATCAACTCGAGCCCGTTGTCCATAACTCACGCACTCTGCCACCATCGTCGTGTTGCACGACTCCTGGTAATACAAAAATGTGATACGGTTATACAACAATTGTAATAAACGTGATTTATATTATAATTATAAAAAAACACAATACAGATTTTTACTGCATTTTTCTTAAATTTAATGTAATGTAATGTTATTAAAACAATGTAAAATAATCCCACAAATTAATATATATTTTTATTTCAAGCAAATCAATCAATAAAATAAACCACCTTGATGAAAATAATAAATTAACACTCTACTCTACAGTACAGTTTTAATTAGAAGCATTTTTTTATATTTACTTTTAATTCGACATAATTGCAAACTCAATAAATATACAATATTAGTAATTTTATAAAAAAGATTCAACATAACACAAGGTAATAAAGTCAAATATTTCCATAACAATACAAAGCAAATTATTTGTTAAATCGACCATTTACGTACCTTATAATGATTGAGCTGCACTTCGCTGAATGGGGCCGACCATCCGGCGAAACCTTTCATTCCAATGTTTGTTAAAGGGTAGTGATTAAATGCAGTTAATACTCTTCTTGTTAGCATCATACTTTTACTATAATAACCAACGGGACTCACTAACGCTGAACGAATAATATTTTGTGATAATTTGGGAATAGGAATTTTCCTTTTACACTTAATTCCGTATTTGTTTAAATTTTCTTTTTCTAAATTATCTAAATCAGTCATACTTAAACTATTAGAATCATCTTCTAATTCTATTTTTTCTACATCCATTTTGATCGCTTCGTTAATTCGTACATTATCTCGTTTGAGATAGATCTTACTCTTGTTAGAACCATTTTTAAAGAATTTATATTTATGCACACCTTGCATAAAATCAAAAAAGAAAACATTTTGAACTAAAATTGCTGAATATTCTTTTGGATTCCAACCAAATTTTCTTAAACGTCTTAGCAATTCTGATAAATTAAAAGCTATTTTTGGCAGCAGTATTTCATCTATATCTAACGGTACAATATACTCTGATTCTGCTAAATTTCTATATAAGCAATCATTATAAGTTATTAAATGATCCCTTCTTCTTTGCCATAGGGATCTTTCAAAGCTATATTTAATAGGAACGTGAAATAATCTAACATACCCTTGATCTTTATATCTTAATAGGACATTTTGGGTCTCCTCGCTTATTTCATCAATGTATACGTCAATAAGGTCAACACCTAGTATCTTGTTGGTTTCAATCCATTCTATTAGGTTTTGCGCCATATTTTTGTTGAAATTCATATCTTTAACGCATATTGTAAATGTTCGTTTGTATTCGGTTAATTTCTTTGTGGGTGTTAATACAAATGCATTACCAGGATCTTCGCAGGGTTCAGTGACGATAGATACTACAGACAAGTCATATAGACTATCTGTTAATGGACAGGAAAGTAAAAGTGGTGTCTCCACTGTACTTGAAGCAGCATCCCATTCGTGCCACCACATTTCTAAAGGTTTTGCTGCAACTACTTCAATTGAGTCTTCACTAGAGTTAAAAGGACGTGTTTGACAATATAATGGTTCCCCAGCTGAAATGTTTCGACCTGCAAATAAAATAAAAACCAAAGTTATTTTAAATATTATGATTATAGTACAATCTTTAGGACCACTTTGTTTTATCACCATCATCATCATTACAGCCATTTACGATTCTACTACTGAATATAGCACTGTCCTGAACCACCTGCATCATCGCCTTCCTGCAGCTCTTACTAGGTACCGTCGCTTCAATTAGAGGGAGGTAAAATAATGACATTGTGTGGAATACCTAACCTAACTTAGCCATTATTTGTAGTATAATGTAACGTTACAGCTTTTGTACATCTCATTGGGCACAGAACTTCTTATATTTTTTCGTTTTAAAAACGTTACCCCCACACTAATCTATTATCCTGTATCGTAAAGGTAGTTTACGGTTAAATATTGTGTTGCGGGGAATACGAGTGAAACGCGCTGTTGCTGGTGACACACCGAATATATTTCAAATAATCGTCGTATCTTGCATACTTAACATTCCTCCCCTAATATTTAAGACTATTAAAACATTTTATAATTAATTTTTGGACGCTGACGAAGCACCCTGCGATGTGCCGGAACCTCGTCTTGGTTACTCTCTTCGGCCTCATAGAACTCGTCATTGTCGTCGGAATAAACGGGTCTTCGGACTCCTCTTGTTATCGTCACCTTTGACGACGTGTGGTCATACTCGGAGGCAGTAGGAGTGTGTGATGACGCAGATTGTTCATTGCCCCCATCACTCCCCGAACCGTCGTGGAGCATTCTCTCAGATGGCACGGGTGATGGCACGGGTGATGACACGGGTGATGGCACGGGTGATGGCACTTCTGGTGGCAAGTGTGGCGCAGACGTCTGCGCGTACGGCTCTGACACAGGTGATTGCGGAAGAGACCGTGGAGGTGGTGGCAATGGTGTGACGTCATTTCTTTCTATTATGACTGGGTCTCCTATATCGCAAGGGTGATGCCAACGTTGCTTATTATAAAGGTCCCTACTGAAATTGATGTTTGTTTTAATAATTTGATCTACATGCTTTTGAACTAGGTTTAAAGTTACATCATCTTGTACAATAAACAACATGTTACCAATTTTTTTCACAATTGTTCCTTTAGCCCATGAAAACTTATTATTATTACAATATTTTTTATATAATACAGACTCTCGATTTTTTTTATTTTACCACCATAAGATTTAACCTGAGAACACTGTTTAGACTTTATGTTATTGGCAAGTTCTGTAGACGAGGGGGTCGGTTGTATTGGATTAATTAGGTCTAACCGCGATCTTAATTTGTTCCCAAAAACTAGGTGAGCTGGTGATGAACCTGTGGTAGAAGAAATCAAATTACGATAATTGAAAATATATTGTAGAATAATTATTTTACATTCTCTTGAATTTTTACTTGTTGCGAGACTAGATACACGGATGATACCCTTTTTGACAATTTTCAAATAGCTCTCGGCTTGACCGTTACTAGCCGGATGATATGCAGGCGACTTCACACGTTTTATACCATTTAATTACAAAATCTATTGAATTCTACGGCAAAAAATGATGTTCCATTATCAGAAACCAAGGTGTGAGGTATTCCGAACCTAGACACAAACTCGAGCATTTTGTCTATAACCGCACTAGAAGTAGTTGTGGTACACATATCGAATACCTCGACCTATTTCGAGTAGGCATCGACTATGACCAAATGCATACGGCCGTTTATCAGACCCAGCAGATCCAGGTGTATTCTGTAGAATGGTCGGGGAGGTAACTGCCACGGTAACATAGGTACCCGCGGCGGTGATGCTCGTAACTGTAAACAAACTTCGCAGGCCCCAATCATCTTTTCCAGCTCGTCATCAATCCCCGGAAACCAAAACCGTGATCGAGCCTCAGCTTTGGTTTTTACAATACCGAGGTGAAAAATGTGCAATTCCGATAAAACACGTTGCCTCAAGGAAAAGGGGATCACCACCTTATGGCCTCGAAGTACACACCCGTTTTCATAGGATAGTTGTAACCTACATTGATAATACGGATTAATTTCTGTATCTTTAACCCGCTTTGGCCAACCCTTTTGTATGTAATGAATAACCTTAGTCAGGGTTGCGTCATTAGCCGTAGCCTGCCGAAGCTGGTCTGCTGTCACGGGAAAATTACCTTGCGTCACAAAACACACATAGGCTGCTCTATCCAGCTGTTCCTTGTGCCCCGACTCTTCGACAGGGTCCTCAACACTTGCTCGCGAAAGGAAGTCCGCGCTATTATTACAACTACGCACATAATTTATTACATAATTATAAACACTTAGGAACAGTGCGTACCTTTGCAATCTGTTTGCCGGGATGCCTTTATGTGAACCAAAAATTGACAATAACGGATGGAGTCGACCTGCCGTATAGGTATTGATGATACGGACGCACGCCGAATATTATCGTAGTTGCCTCCTTTTGTATCTGAGAATATCTTTTCTCGGCGCTATTTAAGGTACGAGACGCATAAGATCCTTTCTAATCCGTCATCGTCGATTTGCGATAATATCGCGCCTAAGCCATTTGGTGACGCGCCGTCAGTTTTATCGACAGATTAAAATGAGCTAATGTCCGTTCCCAAATCAATACTTTTTAAATCTTATTGAAAGTTGTCTCATGTAATTTAATACTCCAATTCCATTTTGTGCCCTTTTTTAACAAATCGTACAAAGGAGATAAAATGGTTGAGGCGCCCGGGACGAAACTTCTGTAGTAGTTTACTAATCCTAAGAAGGATTGCAGCTGTGAAACGTTCGTAGGCACGGGTGCCTCTATGATTGCCTTAACTTTTTCTGGCGATTTTTTTAGTCCGTTCTTAGTAATGACACCCAAATATTTTATTTCGTCCTTGAAAAATTTGCACTTATCTTTGTTCAACGTCAAGCCTGCATCCTGCAGCCGCTGCAGCACCACATTCAGCCGATCCATGTGCTCTTGGTCGTCGCGGCCCGTGACCAGCACGTCATCGAGCGGGCACAGCACCCCCGGCAGCCCCGCTAACACGCACTCCATGGCGCGTTGGAATACCGCAGGAGCTGACGCCAAACCGAACACGAGCCTCGTGCATACGCATAGGCCGCGGTGTGAGTTTATACATGTTATTTTTTGAGATTCGTCTAAACAAAATTGGTTGTAAGCCATTGATAAATCTAACTTTGTGAACTGTTTACCACCGTACAATTTTGAAAATAACTTGTTAATTGTCCGGAAGGGGTATTGCTCTACTACGAGTTGTTTATTAATGGTAATTGAATAATCGGCGCATATCCGCACGGTGCCATCTCTCTTTAAAAATGGAACGATGAGAGACGCATATTCAGAGTATTCTGCGGAACGGAGTACTCCCATTTCCACCATTTTATCGATTTCTTTGTCGACCTTTTCCCTCAAAGCGAAGGCCATAGGACGGGCTTTAAAAAACCATGGACGGGCATCGTCTTTTAAAGTCAGGGTTACTATGTATTTATTAAAACATTTTACAGTTTACCTGAAAAATTTTCGCGATACCGTAAATGTAATGAGTCAATTTCATTTTGAATTTGTTGACAGTAATTAACCTGTGTCAGTTGTAATCTAAACAAAGAAATAAAGTCCCTTCCTAATAACGGCGGCCCCCCACCCCGCACTACGAACAGGCGCAGCGGCCGCGTGCTGCCTCCGAACCGCACCGACACGGTTGCGACGTCCGTGCAGGCTATCTCGCTACCGGTTTAGCTCATTAACCTATTATCGGTAGCTGACAATGGCATGTCGTTAAAATGAGGTTTGTATGTTTTTTCAGAAATTAACGTTACTGCTGACCCACTATCTATTTCGAACCTTAAATTTACCCCATTAACAGATACGGTTTCTACCACAGGTTCACCTTTTAAAGATAAAGATAAAGATAAAGATACATTTATTGCATAACTGTGTACAATAAGATCTTAGTACAAAAACATATAGTTTTAGGCTCAACAGTTTACCCATTTCGGGTATGCAACAATAAAAAAAAAAATAACTTTTAAATTTACTACATACTAACATTTATTTTATTAAAATACTCATTGAGATTGTAAAAAACATTTTCAATTAACAATTTCTTTAATTTTTTTTTAAACATATTTCCATTTAATTGTTTAATAGCTGGTGGTAAATGATTGTATACACGAATAGCAGTAATGTAGGTACTTTTATAGTAAATCATATTTTTAATAATAGGTAAGCTTATATCATATTTATATTGATTGCGAATGTTTTTCTTTGAATCATATTTCAAATTAAAATATTGCATATTGTTTTTAACAAATAAACATAGCTCTAGGATAAAGATTCCAGTCAGTGTTAGGAAACCCTTTGTTCTGAAGACATCTCTTAATGATTCAGTACTATGCATGTTATAAGACATTTTTTCTGGAGAACAAATGTGGATTGTATATCTGTAGAGTTTCCCCAGTATATGATACCGTAAGTTAGAAGTGGATAAACGCTTCCAAAATAGGCATTTCTAGTAACACTTATATTTGTAGTCTCTGCCAGGATGGACAATGCGTAACACGCACTGAATATCTTTTTGTTTATTTTTGCAATATGTGCCTTCCAGTTTAGATGTTGATCTATTTCGACTCCTAGAAAATTTATGTTCATTACTTCTTCGACCGCTATATCGTTCACGGTTATATTTAATTTGGCGGGTACACTTTTGTAATTTCTAAATTGTACGAGTTTGGTTTTTGACAGGTTTACTTTTAAGTTTATTGACTGTAGCCAATCAGTAACTGTTTTTAATGTTTTGTTTATTTCATTTTCATAATCAGATTCATTTAAGTCATCATTAGAAATAAATATAGTTGCATCATCGGCATACATTACGCATAGGTGTGTAACTATGTTTGGGAGATCATTAATATATAATAAAAATAAAGGAGGCCCCAATAAACTGCCCTGGGGTACACCCAGTATTACATTTTCAAATTCAGATTTAACTACCTCAACCATTTTTGTAGATTCATTATATATCTCAAAAACAGTTGCTTGCATTCTATTATTTAAATAATTTTCTATTAATTTAAGTGATAGTCCCCTTATTCCTATGCCTTCTAATTTATTAAGCAAAATATCATATTTTACACAGTCAAACGCTTTTGACATATCAATAAAGAGAGCAGAACATTGTTTTTTATCATTGATTTTATGCCTATATGCTATTAAATAGTTTATATATTGCCAGAAATGTAGTTTTGTTCTTTTGAAATCCGAATTGGTTTTTATTTAGAATATTATTAATATCTAAAAACTTTGTGATTCGGATATATATTACTTTTTCAAATATTTTAGAAAAACTTGGTAACAGTGCAATTGGTCTATAGTTATTTATGTCGTACCGTGATCCTTTTTTATATAATGGCTTTATAAGAGCTTTTTTCAAGGAATTAGGAAATTCTCCTGTTTCCAACATTATGTTTATGATATAAACAAGCGGGTCAGCAATAAAGGATATGCTTTCTTTGATTACTCTAATGGGTATATTATCATATCCATAGCTGGGTTTGTTTTTTAATTTTTCAACTATGTCTATTATTTCACACTTATCTACTGGATAAAGGAACATACTTTTCAAGTTAGAACTCTAATGGGTATATTATCATATCCATAGCTGGGTTTGTTTTTTAATTTTTCAACTATGTCTATTATTTCACACTTATCTACTGGATAAAGGAACATACTTTTCAAGTTAGAACTGTGTTGTGGCTTATGATTATTTGATTTTAATGTGCTAGAGTTTTGATTAATATAGTGATGATTGAAAGTACTTGCTAGTTTTGTAGGTGACTTTATAACATTGTCGTTTTGCACTATGTAGTCTATTGTAGGCTGAATTACATTTGTGATTTGGGTTTGTCGTTTAATTAATGTCCAGGTTGCCTTAGTTTTGTTTATACTATATGAGATATATTTAGCATTAGAGATTCTTTTGGACTCTTTTATTACACGCTTTAGGATTTTACAGCAGCGAACGTATTTAATTTTTAATTCCTGTGAGCCACTATTTTTTGTTTGAAGGTACATTTTACGTTTACTCTTACTTGAGACTATGATACCTTTGGTTTTCCAGGATGTATCTTTTTTATACCATATTTTAACTTTTTCATTTGGAATACAAAGATCAAATACAAGTTTAAATAAATGAATGAATTCTTCATAAGCTCTGTTTACATCATTATAGTGATACACGTCCTCAAATTTTATTTGAGAGATGTATTTTAAAAATATTTCGATGTAATAATTTATGTTACGTTTCATTTTGTACCAGTATTTTTTTCTGAAACTTACAGTGCAAGGTATCTTTATAACTTGGCCTGTATGGTCTGATATACCCAAATCCCATATTTCAGCTTCGTATTTACGAATATTTGTGATGATGTTATCAATGCAGGTTCCAGAGTGTGATGTTAATCGTGTTGGCTCATTTAAAGTTAGGTGCAAATTATATTTTTTTAAGGTGTTTTTAAATAACTCACTTTTGCTGGAACAGATTAGTGTATCTATATTATAGTCACCCAGAATAAATATTTTTTTATTCATGGATCTTAATCTGATAGTAAGTTTAAATAATAATATCTCAAGTTTTTCAATAAACAGATTAATATTACCGTTGGGCGTTCTGTACATACATAATATATACCAATTTGTTTCTGGAATCATTATACCACAACACTCAAAGTGATTTTCAACAGCTAGTTCGGAGATCCAGTCAATTTTTTTGTAGTTAATTGAGTTTTTAACATAAATACATACACCACCTCGAGATTTATTTTTTCTTGAGAAATAAGTTGCCATTTTATAGTTTGATAACTGTAGTATATCTGCATTTTTATCTCGAAAGAATGTTTCACTTAGACAAAGAACGTCAATGTTTCTTGAATCTACTAACAATTCTAAATCACAAATTTTTGATCTTATGCCTTGTATATTATTGTGTAGTATTGTAAAGTTGTCAGTCTCGAAATAAATGATTTTCCGTTTGAGTTTCGACTGATAATAAATTAGGTTGCAGTAACAGATCTGTTTGCGTGGAAGTTGATATTGTGTTTTTCTTAATATTTTGCCTATTAGACTCGATGTATTGTTTATAATTATAAGAATAATTTAAATGCAATATTTCCTTTAGAACTAATATACATAGTATCACAAAGAATGAAGTATATGGGACTTTATAATCTATGTTTATATATATACTGTGACTAAACTGGGAACAAATGTGGTGGAATGTTTCACAAAGTTTTATCTCACTTAAGAATCTACCTCTTTTAGTGTTACAGAGTAATACGTTCGTATGTGCTAGTTTATCCAAATGAAAATATAGGGTTGATTGTAACCTTAATGGATCCTTATCATTATTACCGCACACAATTACAACATAATCGAATTTATTATAGTCTTTACATAGTTCAAGAGATGATTCAAGTAGTTTGTCAGTCGTTGCACCGGGTTTACTTAAAGTTGTCACGGTGAAGTTAGTTCCGATTAGATTTTGTAGCATGTTTCTTATACGTGTATGTCCGTCCGAAAATATAAGAACTCTATTCCTGTAACATATTGTTTTACTAAAGATTGGGTTTACTGTTGACGGGGCTGATGTTGACTGTGACTCTGTCATGGGTTGATTATTTGCTTCACTTTCATCATTTTTCTCTCGCTGAGGCGTTTCTAATGCAGAAGAATTGCATGTCTTCTCCTTATGTTGAGTGTTCCTAATCGGATTCTTTGTAGTGTTCTCAAGGTTGATATTCTTATAACATATTGTTTTATTAAAGATTGGGTTCACTGTTAAGGGGACTGGTGTTGACTGTGACTCTGCCAGGGGTTGATTATTATTTGCTTCACATTCATAATTTTTTTCTCTCTGAGGCGTATCAAATGTAGGAGAATTGCATGTCCTCTCCTTATGTCGAGTGTTCGTAATCGGAGTCTCAGTAGGGTTCTCAAGGTTGATATCCAATTCGCTATAACTCTCATTTAAATTTAAGGTAGTTTTTATAGAGTCACACTTTGACTTCATAGATTTGTTGCATTTTTTTGAGGATAATTTACTGTTATTAATACTGCAAGAATCCGAACACAGTAACTTAAGTCTTTCTATTTTAGTTGTTTGAGAAGTAATTATTTGTTGAAGAGTGTGGTTTTCCAAGTTCAAGTTGTCAACCTCATCCTGGGTTCTTTGTAAATCCATTCTTAGTTGCATTATTTCACTTTTCAACACTTCCACTTCATGATTAAGCAATATCTTCGATAAATCTGGTAAGCTTTGTGCGCTGTCTGATAGATAAATGCTTGAAGAGGTGTTTAAGGAATTATTCTTATGGCTGCTGTGACTGCTTTCACCTTTTGGCTGTTTGCGTCTTTGCGTGATGTTTCTATCGCCGGAATCCATTATTAATATCAACGTAAGTAAAGTGTTTTAAAAGATATTGTAAGATAGTTGATCGGTCACGCACTCTGCGGAACTTGAGTTTATACGTATGTATGCTATGTTATTGCTAGTTTCTGTGTTCATTTATGTGCTCTTTAACAGTTAGAATCACTAGAATTATTACAGAATTACCTAATTATTAAATTTTATTTCGTTATGACAAAGAGTCCAGGCACGGTGATATTATCTATACCAGGGTTCTTCTTGGCAAATTCGTTATTTATAGTCTTAATGTTTAAAGGCAAGGGGAATTTTTATCTTCAATCTACTATTTTAAATTTTTTAAAGACTCACAAAAAGATCCTTCAATTATCGAGATACGAACTCACGGTTTCTCGTGCGATTATAGGGGTTCCTAGGCGTATGCCGTCACGCCACGGTGACTATTACTCAATTAGTTGAAATTTTCGAACACTTGCCGCTTACTGATTTTTAAAATGCACCAAGATCGTTATTATGATTCATGCTGCAAAAATTTATTGCACTGTCGACACTAATCACTGTTATTATTTTGTGTATATTGTAATGTTTGTTTTTTATTTTTTATTTTTTTACACTGTATATGGTCACTTTCCACTTTTTTCACTGTTATTACTTTTTTATTTAGTTCTTATTAATATCACTAAAACTTATAGCCGAATAAGAAGATTTGTTTTTTAAAATTGCTATTTTTATGTGTAAATTTATCACAATTTCGTAGATAACACTTTCACTGTAACTTTTGGTGTTTATTTACAGTTTTTGATAAAATAAAGTAAGAATTTAATGGTTGAAACATTTTAAATTAATTTTCATCACGGACTCGACGTTAACGAGCTCACGGACCCAATAGCGTATTCTATTCCAACAACTTTAAGCGATCGTATATTAAATAACTCACCGTCGTCCTCCTCGCCTACATCGCCTGCCAACACATAATTCACTTTTGTGCACATCCTACGTAAATGCCCTTTAACTTTACACATTTGACAGGTATAGTCGGCATAGCGACAGTCGGCCGTTTTATGATTTGAGTATCTACACACTGCACACTTCACCTTTTCACCTTCTCCCTTCTTAATTTTGAAGAGCTGTTGCTCGGCGGCGACGCTATCCGCGGCGGTGCCGACGCCAGCGCTGCTCGCGGCGTCGCGCTTGTTGCGCATACTTTCAGCCATATCAAGCGCATTCACTAAGGTCGAAGTCGTGAAATCTTGTGCGTATATGCGTTCCTTTTCAACTCCTGGCAGCATCCTCATAATAAAACGATCACGTAGCGCCTCCTCCACGTTCGAAAACTGACAGTTAGCGGTAAGTCCACGTAATCTCGCGGCCCACTGCGACGGTGTTTCGCCATGTAGTTGGGTAGCAGTATAAAACTTATGACGCTCTCCAAACCCAACCTGTTTGAGGATGAAATGCGCATCCAGCAATCCCAAAATGTCTTCATAGGTCACTGTGTGTAGCTCTTTTAGAAGGGCCAAGTCCGACGCTAACTTATATGAGCCCTCGGTGAGTGCGCTCAGCAAGATCACTCGCCTCTTGATTCCCGCTGGATCATTAACTATATCAATGTCGTCGTCGTGTAAGTCTGTTCTTGTAAGTTTTCCAAGACTGTACATTATGATCGAAAACAGACAAAAGAGGTACCGAAATTTCCGATCGACATTTTTTTTTAGGGGGTCATTGTAGAAGCGTGCTCGTCGCGACCCCTGCCAGCCCTTTTCAGGGCTGCAATTCTACACAGCTGCGCACCCATGCGAACGAGGGTTAGGGCGTCCCCCCAAGGCGACGCACACCAGCTCGTCCCCGTTGGTGTGGAATGCAGCGCGCAAAGCGGCGATGGGGACCGCCACCCGTCACGCACAGCCCGACACGGCGGAAGGTGGAGGACGGAGTGCAGAGTTGGCACGTGGAATGTTAGAGGAGGCATGAGAGATAAGACGAATGAGTTGATCGAAATAATGAAAGAAAGAGAATTAGATGTCGTGTGTATGTCGGAGACCAAACGGAAAGGCAGTGGTATTGAAGAGCTCCCTGGCGGGACGTTAGCTATATGGTCCGGAGTCCCGGAAAGCGAGAACGCCTGCCAAGGAGTGGGAGTGCTGTTGTCGTCCCGGTTGGTCGATCTTATGACTGAATACAAGGTTGTGAACTCAAGACTTCTCTGGGTTCGCTTCAAAATGGGACTGACGAAGTTATTCCTTTTGGCTGTTTATGCGCCGGTAGCTTCGTCGTCCAGGGCTGAGCTGGAGGAGTTTTGGGAGAATGTAAGAGAAGTTCTAGATTTGGTTAAGGGAAACGAAAGAACTGTTGTATGTGGTGATTTCAATGGATGGGTAGGCATCGCTCGACCAGGATACGAGTCGGTGCTTGGAAAGTTTGGAGATAAAAGGGTTAATGATGCTGGCAAGCTTATACTGGCTGTATGCAAGGAAAAGGGTCTTCTTGTGACAAACACTATGTTTAATCACAGGAAGATCCATATGTACACTAGAGAAAGAAAGAATGAGAGAAGTATGATTGATTTGTTCCTGGTGGATGACCGACTGCGAAAACAGGTGATGGATACACGAGTGTTCAGGGGTGCTAACCTGGGAACGGATCATTATCTAGTAATTACTAGATTTAGGGGTTTGTTCGCGGGTTGGCGCCACCGGACGGCAGTAACAGAACCACAGTCGGTCTGTCGCATCCGAAGCTGGAAGCTTCAGGAAGCGGATACTAGGGACAAATATCACACGAGGGTAGCCGAAAAGCTTGACACCATCGATGGCAGGAAAGAATGTGTGGAGAGAATATGGCAGAACCTTAGGGATGGAATGGTAAGTGCAGCGGAAGAAGTATGTGGTACGACAAAAAGAGGTAGTAGTAAAAGAAGAGATGCATGGTGGAATGACGAAGTGAAAGAAGCTGTAAAAAAAGAAGAAAAAAGCATGGTTAGACTACTTAGCCTCTAGTAACGATGAGCATATGAGAGAGAAGATGAAAGAAAGATATAAGCTGCAGAAAGTTCATGCGAAAACATTGATTGAGGAAGTACGTGAAAGGTGTAGAATAGAAGCGGACGAGAGGTTGTCGCACAACTTTAGGGAAAACTCCAAACTCTTCTGGAAAGAGGTTGGAAGGTCCCGGAGTGGTGCGACAGCTTTAAGAATGAACAAAGTGCTTTCGAGAACCAATGACGTCCTCTCAGAAAAATCGGACGTCATGCAGCGATGGAGTGAATTCTATAGAGAATTGTATACGTGTCATGATCTTAGTGAAGGATCCGGGGGTGACGCCGTGACTGGCACGCCAGACACGGACCTCGATGACACTGAGGTCATCAGCATGAAAGAGATTGAACGTGCGATTCGAAGTTTGAAATGTGGTAAGGCTGCGGGACTAGACAGAGTTACTGCTGAAATGGTCAAGTACGGTGGGCCTCGCGTCTGGGACAGCTTTCATCTGCTGTGCAATTTGTGCTGGCGGACGGGAGATGTCCCGGATGATTGGCGATCCGCGGTCATTGTGCCTTTATATGTATAAAGGTAAAGGTTCACATTTTGACTGCGGGAGCTATCGGGCGATCAGCTTGACCAGTTTAGCAAGTAAAGTTTATTCGAAGGTTTTGACACGCAGGATGCAAGAGAAATCGGAAAGATTCTTATGGGAGGCACAATGCGGATTTAGACCTGGAAGAGGATGCACGGATCAAATGTTTTCTCTCCGCATGATCACGGAGAAGCTTCTGAGTGTTAACCAGAGGATTTTCTGTGCTTTTGTGGATCTGGAGAAAGCATTTGATAAGGTTATAAGGAAGAAAATGTGGGAACTGTTGCCGGGATATGGTGTGGATGGTCGATTGTTAAGGGCTGTGCAGTCACTCTACTATGACTGTAAAGCCTGTGTGCGGGTAGGGCATGACCTGTCACCCATGTTTAGCGTCCAAGCGGGCGTAAAACAGGGTTGTGTCATGTCTTCCTGGCTGTTCATACTGTATCTAGACAGCTGTTTACAGAAGCTGAAAGATAGCTGTTTGGGTGTGAAATTGGGTGACATAAAAGTTAATTGTCTGCTGTATGCTGATGATGCAGTGCTTATTGCACCATCAGAAGGAGAACTGCAGGCATTAGTCACGTGTATGAAAGAGGAATGTGAAATTAAAGGTCTCCGTTTGAATGCTAATAAAACTAAGGTTCTGGTATTTGAAAAGGACGAAGAGAGAACGAAATGTGAAATATGGGTAAATCAGGAATGTCTAGAACAGGTAAATGAAATTGTATACTTGGGGAGTGCTTTCAGCCGGGATGGAAGATGTGATTTAGATGTGGATAGGCGTGTCGCTGCCGGAAACAAAGTCAATGGTGCCCTGAATGCATTAATAAAAAGGCAAGGCGTGGTGAAGAGTGCACGCCTTGCAATACATAACGCAGTGTTGGTACCGACTTTGTTATATGGCAGCGAAACCTGGGTATGCCAGAAGAAGCATAAAAGCAAGTTGAATGCAGTGGAGATGCGATCTCTTCGTAAAATGTGTGGCGTTACCATAGCCGACCGAAAGCGAAACGAAGAGATTCGCAATATGGCAGGATTGAAAGATGACCTTATCACAAAAATTGATAGGGGCGTACTCCAATGGTTTGGACACGTTGAACGAATGAGTGAAGACCGAATGGTGAAGAAAGTATATAGAGCGAAAGTAAATATTAAAAGGTGTCGAGGTAGACCGAGACTAACTTTCGAAGACCATGTGAGCAAATTGCTCGAAGAGGGGAGGGTCAAGAGTACTCGGATACCTAGACGTGCATGTATGAAGAAGTTAATGAACCTGAAAGAAGCGAAAGAGGTATGTAAGGATCGTGACACTTGGCGATCTGTTCTCTCTGGCTACCCCGTTAGGGATTGTGCGTGACGATAAGTAAGTAAGTAAGTAAGACATTTTTTTTTAACACGAGGGTGAGCTCGTCGCCACTGTTAAATATTGTGTTGCGGGGAATATGAGTGAAACGCGCTGTGGCTGGTGACACACTGAATATATTTCAAATAGCGTTCGCATCTTGCATACATAACATTTACATACATAATATACGTTATTTATTATTATTATACATAAAATGTACGAGCACAAAATCCAGGCTCGGAACAAATATTTTCTTTTTTATTTTTTTAGCTTCTTCTTCAAATTATTAAAAGACATGTAAGGACGAAGAAATTTCGTATGATAAGTGTGATATGATGATATGATAAGAGAACAGAAACCCTTTTTACTGGTAATGAGGAATTTTATCTAAGTCCTCCGAAGTAACAACGCATCTATTAATCTCGAATATATGTAGGTGGTTATGGACCTCAACATTCACTTATCATCTGGTGGATTGTGCGCTTGTTTGTATTTATTTTTACAAAAGACGTTTCAATAAATAATGTGGGTAAATAATTATCTTATACTACGACCAAACAGTATATTACACACGAGGTAACGCTGCGACATGGTTACTTACAGTAGCTTAATACTAAACATAAGCTGCTGCCACATATGAAAGAAATACGTCATCGCAACGTCTAGCTACGGTAAAAGCTATTTCCATCGCGTATTAGCTTCCACCACTAGCAAAATAATTTTTATTTGTTAAATTGAACAACTGGATATTTATATTCAAATTAATCTCCTTAGCGTAATTTATACCGAAGCTGACTTCACGGTAAGTCTGTTTAGTAAGTATAATTAAAAAAAACGAAAATACTCGAGGCGGCGGCACGTGCTTCAACTTAAACATGTCTTTATCAGCAATTAAATCATGTGCATAAAAGACACCCGGTGGTTTTTTGACTATGAATTGTTTTATTTCGTGAAAAGAAAACATATAGTTACAGCAATAAAGATTTAATATCCTTTTTGGTGAAATGTATCAGTGCGGAGCCAGAGATCAGATCCGCCGCTCGATTCCGAGCGCTCGTTTTTCCTGGCACCATGGCCTCTGCGTATCGGACTCGGGGGGATCCGTTACGCAGGTGAAGTCAAAGGCGGTGGAGGTAGGCGCACCTTGTGTTGCCTGAGAAGGAGAATGGGAAGGAGAAATCCTTCCCGAGGAGGGTCTGCCAAGGGATGACCGGCGCTGGTACGAGTAAGGTCACGGACGTATGCGAAAGCGTTCCCGTGGCCCTGCCAATATGCGGCGAAAATGGAGCACCAAGGGTTTTCAGTCGGTGTGAGGCTGACATAACTCGTCCTTGCCCCGCATGCGTAGGCATTTCCCCGTTTCGGAAAAGCATCCCCTATAGATTGCCTCATAGGGTTTGCAGTCGCTGTTACTTTATATTTTGAGGTGTCATTAGGAAGATGCTGCCCTACCTCTTTTTTAAATTCCCTCTGTCGCCTCTTACGACACCCATAAGATAATATGGGATAGGAGATTCTCTTAATCCACCACTACATGGCCGTAGTTTTGCATGCATAGTAATTTTAAAAGCATTTAAAAAAATCTTTAAACTTTCATTAAAAGGAGCCGTGGTAGAACGCGAGTAACCCGGGTTCGATCCCCGCCGGCACCAATGAAATTGTTAATTGCAGTTTTAAGTGCTGATTTACCACGTGCTCGGTGGTGAAAGAAAACATCGTGAGGAAACCTGCATGTCTGAGGAATAAGAAAAAATATTTCGAAGACATGTGAAGTTCGCCAACACGCATTGGGGCAGCGCGGCGGACACTTCCTTGCCCTGAAACCCTCTCAGATATGAGGGGAGGCCTGTGCCCAACAGTGGGACGTATAGAGGCTGTAACTTTACTTCATTAAAAGACGAGCCACGTGTCACTAAGTACGTAAACTAACTATATAAAAACTTTTATTACAACTTTATCTTTTTCGTTTTATTTCGTAAAGAAAAAATTGCCATATTTAGACTGATGGCGGAAAATATATTTAGTTATGGCGAGTTAAAATATATCCAGTTATGGCGATTTAAAATATATTCAGTTATGGCGAGTTAAAATACATCCAGTTATGGCGAGATATTTTAGAAGGCGCTGCATTACTACACATTGCAAGGGTATCGTATTTGCTATCACCAACTCTCATAACTGGCGTGGTGGGTATGGCCAAGTTCGTCAAGAAATGCGTCAGCAGTGAATTTCAAATACAAAAGATTAAAAATTTATTCTCAAGTATTAAATTGAATATATATATATTAATTTTAACCTTATCATACGAGTACATAAAAAGTATTTTCTTGTGATTTCGTAACATTTAATTTTTACTTTCCTTTGTATATTATTATTCCTATATATTATTATTACTATATTCTCTATTTTCAAATACTAAAATTTTAAATACCCTGAGCCATTGTGGTCTATTTAACATTTATCCTTAGATGTTCTTCTTCTTCTTTTTCATCAGCCCAAAAAATGTCCTCTGCTGGGCGTGGGCCTCTCCAGTGTCAGGGAGGATCTGCCCCTTAGCAGGTGGAATCTCAAACGATCTCAGTACCAGACGTCTCGCACCATTGACGCAGAGCTACCTGTTGTCGAGTATTTGACGTCGTGTATACAAAGATAGAATAGGGTAGATTTTTTTATTCCATGTAATTCCTATTGAAAGTCATTTTCTTATTTTTTATATAGGAGAGGGGGCAAACGAGCATACGGCCTTTTAAAAAGGATTCGGCTCTTTTCTTGATAGTCCCTAGGTCGTATCGGTCCGGAAAAAATCTCTGGTGGTAGTCGATTCCACAAGGAAGTTGTGCGAGGAAGAAAACTTCTTTTATTGATGGTCATGCGGCCATGTTTGGAAGCCATTAGCATTTTCATTATTCTTTGATGTGCTGAATCCAAGAAATTGTAATATAATATTTACCTTACGAAATTTACATCATACGAAATTTACATATTATATTGCATATTGCAGATATTTGAAATCACGCAAAATCTTTTATTTATTAATAAAATAATCGCATAATTTTCAGTTTCATGATAATGTAACAAAGTATGTATGATAATACACTGGATTTTTTTACCCTATTTACAATGATGCGTAGCGTAACTGGATATATTTTAACTCGCCATAACTGAATATATTTTAAATCGCCATAACTGGATATATTTTAACTCGCCATAACTGGATATATTTTCCGCCATCAGCCAACTGACAGAAACTCGTTCTTTTGTTAGCAAATTTCAACGCGAGTAAAAGAGACAATTAGTTTGAGAAAAAGTTTATTTCTGCTTTAACAAAAGCCAGGCTTAATTAAATCATAATAAGATTTGTCAAATTGTACTAAGTATAAAAAAGTGATCAATTTTAATTTTATATGTCACAGTAATTAAAAATATACCTTACGAAATAAAAATAACTTCTTAAAAGCTACTAGTAAGTGTAGACAGTTTGATGGTTACCATTCCTTTGCAATAAGTTGTATTGCGAGTGTTACATTTTGTTCATTCTTCTTTATAAAGGGCTTATAGGGTTGTCTCAATATTTTTTACGTGAAATAATTTAAAATTACAAATATTTAAAAAAATTAAAATAAAAGAATACAAATTAATAAAAATTAACGTTTAAATGTTACAAACATTTACAAGGTGTTGTTACTTTATTTTTAAATTTACGAACATTAATTTTATTTTAATATCGAACTTTGTTTAGAAATGACTTTCAAAGTATAAGTTTAAAATTATTAAATCTACTCATTTTTAACTTTAAAAAATGTTGTCTATTTAAAATGTATCATTTGATTTTATCATATAGTCCACGTAATAAAATAGCTGTATAATTTTGTTAAATTCAGTACCTATATAAAGAAAATTATAAGACATGATTTTAAACGGTTTCAAGAGTATTCATTTATAAATTCCATTTCATTATCATTTACACTATTATTCGAATTGCCAATAGCAAATCAGTAACAAAATACACAAAAAACAATGTATCTTTAGTTAATGTAAACAATAACATCTACATTCATTTATATAGAATATCAAATGCCAATTTATGAGTTTATTTTATTATTACTTTTGTGACAAAAATTGTGTTTATTTATTTAATTTTACTTTAATTAAAACGGTTAAACCACATTACATTGATTGCGGAGATTTGGCAGCATTATTAAAACAAGTTTGAAATATAACAAAATTAAGAACTTCTTTGAAAACAAAAATAATTAAAATTGGTGTATATATCATGTATCGAAGGCAAATTAAAAAAATATAAAAATGAACATATCGATTTTTTATATTTCAATATGTGACACCCATAATACCGTTATCTACTCTACATACAACTTTATAATTTGTGATCTACTCACCGTGAAAAATGGCAAGAAGTCGCACGTAGCGCTGCTGCGCCCTTTCGTCGTAGTACGCTGCGTATAGGGAAACAGAAGTTCCCTTGATCCGCTGCCAGGAATCGGAGTATACGTGAGGGGACCAGGTGCGATTCTGAAATATTATTTGTTTTAAGTGATCATAGACACCACAGCTCAAACTTTATGTAGTATGTGATTTATAACTAAAGAAACATTGAGCAAATACAGAAGAAACTAAATGTAAGTTTAACTTAAAACTTAAGTCGGGACCGTGGGATGACATCTACAAAATTAAGATTAAATGTACTATGGATTAAATAAAGATAATCGTAATATGAAATATACCTCATTTTTAATAATAGTACACTATTTTTCAGTACATATAATTATATACAAATGATATATAGATAAAGCAGACCTTTTTCTTCCGACTTGCATACGTCAGGTCTAGCGTACGCGAGACGCTTTATAAAATTTTTGAAATAGGCTCAAAGCCCAGGAACATCTCAATACATCACAGATATTCAATACTAAATCTGTTCAGTGTTTGTGGAGATCGGCGTACACAAACACATACAAACAGACTTAAATTCACACATACTTCATAACAGATTATAAATAATACATAACAGATTTTATATTATACGATTATATTATATTAATATGTTTTTGGGCTGGATTTTAACTTTACGCAGATCATATATAACTTACTCGTCTTATCTTTCCTGTTTTTATTTAGTAACGTTTATCAGATATGATCGGAGGTAATCTTGAATCGGCGACACCCGGATGAACATAGCCCATGCAATTTTATGCGATATTCATGATCATCATTACAGTCTTTCACAGGACCACTGCTGATCATAAGCGGTAATGTTTAAGGTAAACAAAATGCAATAATATTTTTATAGGAATAAGGGAGAAAGGATAAGGAGTACACAGTCCACCTGATGGTAGGTGTATGCCGAGGAATAAGATGGAGTGTCTCGTTTTTTTAGTAAGAAAGGTCACCGGTGGAGTAAAAAGGGTCACCGACTTTCTACACTCACCATAAGAAACACAGCAGCATTAAGCTTTTATTCTACGCTGGTATTCTGTGAAAGCTTGGTCCTTCCCCAGTCGATATCTATAATATATGTAGTTGCAGCGTGGCTCTACCACGTTAAATTATGAAGTTACTTCTTACCTTAAATAAGGTGATAAAGTAATTTAATGAATGATTTCCTAAGTGAATTATTAAAATCAAATCAGTCAAATTAATTGCATTAATTGATACAAATTAAGTAAATTAGGTTTTATTACGATTTACCACGTGCTCAGCGGTGAAGGAAAACATCGTGAGGAAACCTGCATGTCTGAGGATTAAGAAAAAAAAATATTTCGAAGACATGTTAAGTTCGTCAACACGCATTTGGGCAGCGCGGCGGACACTTCCTTGCCCTAAACCCTCTCAGAAATGAGGGGAGGCCTGAGCCCAGCAGTGGGACGTATATAGGCTGTAACTTTACATTACTTAGGTTTTATATATTGGTAAAATTAATCAAAAGTTGAAGAAAAAAATTTACGCAAATCGTTCACAAGTTTGCATTTATTTGATTTCTTTTTGTAATTTGTTAAAAATTACACTAATTGTTATTAATTGAGGTTTTTGGAATTTACCCAATTAGCGTTTTATTTGTTTAAAAAAATGTTTTATTCCAACCGTTCTCAAAATTTACAGGTTTTTATTTTCTCATGGTACCTATTGTATTGCAACACAACAATAAATATTTTTTAGGGATTCCTGGTGGTTGTGCAAACAATTAGCGTTGACAAGAAACCATTCAATTGTGGTAGTGTCAATCGATTAGCAAAATAACATTTTATTTATTAGATCGTCATCATTATTAACGTCCGTAAGCTCTCGAATTGCGGATAAGAAGTTAGGGAAATTGACCCTAACCATAAGGTTCTATAGACATTGTTTTTAATGAAAATAAAACAATATTATTGTTTACTTGTTAAAAAGCAACAAATAAGAAAGTTAGTTTTTTAATTAATAAATGATAAGCTTCATTTTTTTTGTTCCTGTCGGAATATTCCTTACTTTTAATTTTCCACAACGCCGCCAACGATTTGTACAATTCTACGAATTCGGTTAAAAAATCCCTGGAATAATTGCGTACATTTCTCATTTTTAAGATTTTATAACGTAACATGTGTCGTCAACAAGAATTTAGTAGTCAAGTCGAACAAGTAGTAGTCTCAAGTAAGCTCGTAGGCAAAACCGTGCAAACCAAGCCCGCGCAGTCCAATCTTCAGCACGTCAACGATTACGCAGGTCGCCTGCGCGAGCCACCGTCTTACCGTCCACACGCACGCGCTTACCTGTGCAAACCGGTTTGTGCAGGCACGCTCACAGGCAAGACGGAGCGTGTAGCCGGGGCATTAGCCGTATTACTGCTATAGTTTGTACGCGCCAATTACACCACAATTGTGAACTCAACACGTAGGTACGTGTGCACACATGTATTCATAATCAGAAATCAGATTACGACGAAGTAAAATATAAACTTGCTTGAAATATGACTGCAACGGACGGTTACATTACCAAGGACACTATCATTATAATAATCGAAATACTTGCGGTTGTAAGCAGTATTTCATGAGCACTGGTTTGTAGCAACTATGTGACACAAAATTGGTGCACTATAAGGTAGCAGAGATTCATAAGTTTAAAAAAAGAAATTTTTAAAATTGGTATTATTTTCTTGATATCACATTATACTCGGTTTATATGACGTAGAGGTCGTTAAATAATTTAAATGCCCTGGAACCTGGGAAATTTTTGTTATAAAATCGTTTTTATAATCTGGTTGTGTTGTGATTGAGTCTGTGTGTTTGACACCCCACCGCTATCTCCGATATGCCTGATTTGCGCGAACGCGTATTTTTTTGATTGATTTCGAAGACTAGCGTAAAATAGGAGCAAAATGATGTATTTCGTATGGTGAATGACAAGCACTAGTGACCGTTTTACTGGTATCGAAGCATTTCACCTAAATCCTCAAGGATATCTAAATATTAATCCACACAACGTATCAGCATTTTCTTTTTTTATTCAAGAATAGATACTTAAGTGCCTATATTCAGTAACATACTTTTTACTACAAGATGGGCTGTGTTAGTTCGCACGAACAACTATAAGTAAATGAAAAATATTTTGCAAATAAATAAAGAAAAGAATATTTTTAGATAGTATATATATGCACATACACTTTTTTAATAATTAATCATGTCGTCGTGGCCTACAAAAAACTACTTACACAATATTTTTTTTCTTAATTAATATCTACTGTAAAATTATCTTGAATAAACATTAATCCAATACTGAATGTGAGCTTATACCTTAGAAATATTTGTCAAATGTGTCTCGCTTTTTAGGCGCAAGTCGCATTAATCTAGGCATTTAGTTCTACCTAATTTTAAAATAAAAATTAAGCAAACTGTGGTAATATCTACCAAGTCCACGTCTTTTCGCACATCATCATCATCATTACATTTTTATACGTAGTAGAGCCATGCTGCAGTTATTTTAAGTTATATTAGTACCTAGTATAGTTGTAGCACGAATGGGTCGGCTCGACCGGGGAAAGACCAGGCTCTTACAGAATACTAACTACAATAATTGCTCGTAATGTCTTTATAAGCTCCCTGAAAAATGTAAAATTAATTCAGTTAACTCCATTCCGTCCATTACAACCCATAAGTATACTGATGAATATTGGCCTTACCTACACACATAGATTGACTCAGGGTGGATTTTGCTATAGTTGCCATGCACTGCCGGGAAGATGCTGCTGCCGTACTCCTGTTGCATTTTTCCTCTGTGACCTCTTACGACACCTTCGGGACAATACGGGGTAGTGGATATTCATTCACCGCCACTACACGGTAAAAGTTAAATGCCTCAAACATATTTCCCACCCAGGACAAATGTTTGTGTGATGAGCACGATCATTTGTTCTGTGTCTGGGTGTAATTTATCTATAATATTTATGTATTTAGAAATATATAAGTATGTTTATCAGTTGTCTAGTACCCATAACACAAGCTCTGCTTAGCTTGGGACTAGATGGCGTTGTGTGATAGTTGTGGAATATTATCATATTATCATATTATTTAGGCGTATAATATTAGTCAATTGTAATAAATAAGTTTGAGGATGTTTAACACATTTATGATAATTTACATAATTATTAGCTAATTAGCACATGGAAAAATTAAATTTAGTAGTCTGGGTACTAAAGGTAAAAAATAAGAATGCAAATTGCATATAAAATTAGCCTAGAATAACTTAGAATGGAAGGGTACTATAGCATTTACAGTTTTACGACACAAAATTACGAACGACATCAACTATAAAGATGAAGGTACAAATCCTTTGATAGTCGACATCAAGCCCCGTGGACTAATAACATATAGTTATAGGTATAATGATGAAGGAATAAACGGAACAAAAAATGTTTTTGAATTTTTGTCCATGTGTACCCGTGTTTGAAAGCTTTGATTTTTTTTATCTGTTAAGTTTACTTTTTACTCCAAATATTTTAATTTTCGACTTTGATTTCGAGAACAAACCTTTTTTCCATCTTTTGTTTACAGTGACAATTCACAACATTGATCATGTGTTAAAAGCTTTTACTATAACCATTGCTTGTTTTCCAATTAAATGTTATTACGTAAATTTATGCCATTTTTTATTTAGATAATGTTATGAACACTAAGAAAAAAAAGTATATTTGAAATAAAACTGCAAGTTAAATATTTTTTTAAAGAGTGGGGATAAATTAGTTAACATTTCCATCTAACGGTAACCAGAGATATAATGCAACCAATTTCAAAACAGAGTTTCACAAATCTGTAACCCCTTTTATATATTATAAATAATATGAGTCACAAACTTTCATAATGATAACACAGAAAAAATGTAAAAGAATGCTACAATCCTAGACTGATTATACTGAACAGAATAATGAGCTTTTCCGTCCAATATGACTTCTTTACGTAATAGAATAAACTTCTAGCTATACTAACAATATGTGTGGTCCTTTACAAGGTTCGGATAATTTAAAAATTACAAATTAAAAATCAAAAATTACACTTCTGTGTTTTGCGTAATGAGTACCGATAATTCCATTTCAAGAAAAAAATTGTTCTAGACCACATATATTTATTTTTTGTACAATTATGTATAAAGACGTTTGTTTCCCTATCACAAACTTATTTGTTTTTTATTTTGAACATTATACTAGGTAAGACTGTGCAGTATAAAGGCTAATAAACTGTAATAGCACAAAAAGGAAAAAAACGTTCTTCTATTTCACACGAGTCAAATGCAACACTTAGATTTATAATTCTACTCTATTGTAATAATCATTTATAATCACGGACTGATATTAACATCGTAATAGTGAGGTTTAAACTGTCAATTTACCTACACAAGGTTAATGTGTAGGTAAATTAACAGTCACGACACCTAAATCACTTTTTCTCAAGTTAATGTATGTGAATTGTAGACTACCTACTATAATCGATTTAGTAGGTACGTGCATACTTCGCTTCGCCTTTAAAGTTATTAATGTGTTGAATAAGTATAAAACTTAGGTATCATGATTTATTGTATGTTATAAAATTTTACTTCACTGCTGGCATATGGGGAATACCACCGAAAAAGTAGAGCTGCGCTGTTGTGTGTTATGATGGCTGTAGCTGAGTGGGTTGACTCGAGCGGAGAAATACCACACTCCTAACACGCACCACGCATATAACACTACCTCAAATTAGAAGTATGATGCTGCTGTGTTTCATACGCTGATTATCAAGAACCTGTGAATCTTTTTACCTTTCTCATAGCATTTCATCTTAGTCTATCGAGGTTTAAACGCATTTTAATTTTGTTTCTTAATCAAAAATAGACATCACCAGATCGGCATCGGGGAGCAACGTCAAAGCTGCGAAGTCTCGTATTGAGACTCTCATGCAGCCTGACTAGGCATGGGCGTTTTTGGATTTGAACGCAAACCGATATTTATCCGATTTCGGATTTCAAAATCGATTTCAAAATCCGTTTTTAAAAATTCGATTTTAGTATCGCTTAGCCACGCCAGTTCGTTTGCGTACTTAGATTTCGTTTTATAAGTTAACAAAACGACAAACGCAAATTTAACTACGCTAAACAAATTGAAGCCTGAGATCGTTTTAAATGAGCTCCTAATTTACCCGTTCAGTCTCGCGTCTGGCGTTAAGCGAGTAGCACGCGTTCACACGCATCGCTAAGTGTTGACGTACGCTGCTTGTTATTGCTTACTCACGCGGGTAGGTAGGGCCGCGCGGCCTGCTTACGCGCAAGCTTACTCAGTGGTACTTGCGGGTATACGCAAAATGACGGACGAGAATGAAGAATTTAACATTAATATTATGTATAGCGAAGATGATATTGCAGAATTAGAAGTAGAAGAGCGGGATAGTATTGGTAAAAATACGCCTAGGATTATTAAAAGAATCAGAGAAACGGTGGAGAGTGATGATGAGTGGAAGATTGTGAAGGGAAAGGGGAAGAAAAAACGACTGCATGAGGATGAGAAGTCAAGTACAGAAACAGATATAGAGGTATACATTGCATGCAATGAAAAGCTGCCAAAGCAATTTGCTTTGGCACGGTTATTCAAAGAAAATGGAATTACTGATATAATTAGAGTGAAATACTTAAACCCATTTAAAGTAAGGTTGCAATTTTCGAATGAGGAAAACGTTCAAAAATTAAGTACCTGTGCGACATTCATTTCTATGGGATGGAGAATTCAAAAGGCAATGGAGGTAAACTACTCTTACGGAATTATAAGAGACGTGGAGTTAGAAATGTCTGAAGAAGAAATTATGAAAAATATATCATGCCCAGATTCTACAGAATTAATATCCGTTAAAAGGCTTAAGCGACGAAGTTACACGAAACAAGAAGGGTGGTGTCCAAGTGAAACCATACGGCTTTGTTTTAAAGGGTCCTCTCTACCTTCATACGTATATATTTTTGATATGAAAATAACTGTTCAGCCATATGTTTATCCCGTTTCACAATGCTCACAATGTTGGAAGTTGGGTCACATTCGCAAGTTATGTCCTTTTAAGAAAACAATATGCCCGAAATGTGGGGGAGAACATGAGAATTGTGACACTAAAACGTTCAAATGTGTCAATTGTTCTGGAAGTCACATGGCTTTAGCTAGGACTTGCCCTGCCTACCTCAAAGAAAGAAGGTTGCGAGAACTTATGGCCGAGTTTAATTGCACATACAGAAGGGCTCTAACAATCTATGTTGCGCCAACACCACATAGACAAATGGACCTAAAATTTATAGAACAAGATAGCATCCAGCAGGAGTGTAATTATAACACACCGGAGAGGGAAGCGGCTAAAGTCCAAAATGTTCCTACTTTTGCAGAAGTGACGGCCAATAGCATATTGCATAATGTAGACAATATTAGCCAATGTGAAAGTAAGACATCGCCGCCCCGCCGGCGCCAAATAAAAAAGGAGAAAAGAAGTACAGAGCGTGACACGTCATTACAAAGTAATAGATTTGAACCTAGTACTAGCTATAGTGAGGCAAATAACAACGAATCTTCTAATAAAATATCTTTCAGTGAGCTACTTATGAGGTTAAAGGAAGTAATTTTTTTAATAATTTTAGTTTGCAAGAGAAAGTTTACAAAGTGATAAAGTTATGTGTTGAGTGGTTAATTTTGGTAACTGTGGACAATATCTCGGAATGGCCAATGTTGAAAACCGTTTTAAACTTATTTAATGGATGAACACCTTAACTGTAAAATAGTAAATCTTAATATCTTACAGTGGAATGCTCAAAGTGTTAAGCCTAAACTAATGTCCTTAGAGCCTTTATTAACTATGGAAAAAATACATATCGTAGCCTTAAGCGAAACCTGGTTAAACTCTGAAACTTATATTAAAATCAAAGATTATAATATTTACCGTAATGATAGAGCTGACTCTTATGGGGGTGTTGCTGTTTTAGCGCACAAATCTCTTAAAACGGTTAGGGGGCATTTACAACTAAGTAATGATGGCATAGAAGCTATTTATATAAAAATTTTTAACTGTCAGGATTTAGAGAATATCGTTTCTATCTATTGTCCATCGTCAGTGCGCACTTGCCAAAGAAATTGGGATGAATTATTTTCTACATTTAGTTGTAAAACCGTAATCCTTGGGGACTTCAACGCTCACCACTCAAGCTGGTCGTACAAGACTGATAACAGGGGTTCACAAATATTTGACGCGCTTTTAGATAGGAACTTTGCTATATTAAATAATGGAGAAAGCCCTCGAATTAGATTCGTAAATAGAGTCTTACAAACGTCATCTCCCGATCTATCACTTATGACGTCGGATATCGTCCATAAATTTAATTGGAGGGTACTTCGAGAAACTTTAGGTAGTGATCATCTTATGATTAAAATATCAGGTTTATGTCAAAAGCGGTTAGAGTGTGATCTGAAAAGGAATTTTAAAAAAGCAAACTGGGACGGTTATAAGAGTACTCTTGAATCACTTTTTGATTAGTTCGCAATACACACAACCGACCTTCAAAAATGTTAAAATACATTTTTGAAATATTTAAATTTAGCAGCTGACATTCATATCCCTTTTATAAAAATAAATCAAAACCCAGAGTCTAAACTTGTACCGAAGTCTTACTGGGACGTAGAATTATCGAAGTCGGTAGCTATTCGTAGACACGCACTGGCTAGGTTTAGACGTAACTCAACACCTCAGAATTTATCTATACTCCAAGAAAAAATTAGAGACACACAGAGGTTAATTCGTCAGGCTAAATTACGTAATTGGCAGAGGTTATGTGATTCGGTAAATGAAAAAACAACCACTAGGGATATGTGGAACAAGATGAGATGGATGAAAGATTTTAGGTCACATAATACCCACCATATAGACAAAGAAAAAGCAGAAATACTTCTGCGCAGTCTAACGCCAGATTTTGTTTCACCGGAACAGGCTAGTTTCAGTTCTAGTAACAAGTTACTAGAGGAAGAGGTCTCGATTCAGGAGCTTGACACATGTATTAAATTAAAGGATACATCTCCTGGATGCGATGGCATAGCATATTCAATGTTAAAACACCTTCCGTTTAAGGGCAAATGCATTTTAATCAAACTGTATAATGCTTTTCTTAACAACAGTTTCGTACCATCACAATGGCGAGATATTGGTATTATAGCAATCCCAAAGCCTGGAAGAGACATTAATGATGTATCGTCCTTGCGCCCAATATCACTTATGTCTTGCTTATGCAAAATCTTTCATTCAATTATTAAAGGGAGACTAGAATGGTTTCTGGAAAAAAACAAAGTCTTTTCTTCTAATACGTTCGGTTTTAGGAGAAGCCGATCCTGCTTAGATAGTCTTAGTTGTTTGGTATCAAGGATATAAATAGGGTTTTCAGAGAATCAGTCCACGATAGGATGTTTCTTAGATTTAGACAATGCGTATAATAATGTTGACATAAATGCATTACTGTACACTTTAGATCAACTAAATGTAGGGAAAAAAATTTGTCAATATCTTAGTAGTTTCCTTAATGAACGACATCTCAAAATGTATGTGGATAACGTGTTTATCAGTAGATTTACGGGGCAAGGGCTAGCCCAAGGAGATCCATTATCTCCTCTTTTGTTTAATATAGCTACTCTTAATGTATGTAAAAGCGTCAAGAATGTTTATATCTCTCAATATGCGGATGATTTTGTTATATATAAAAATTGCGACAGTATCAGTAACGGAGTTATTGATATACAGTTAGCTCTGAATACTCTTACTAGTTTATTTTTTACGTTAGGCCTAGAAATATCTTCATCGAAAAGTAAAGTATGCATATTTAAGAATGGACGCGTAAGGGAAAGTATAAATATAACGGTTAACAAAAGAAGCCTTAAAATCGTTGAAAGCGTTAAATATCTAGGGTTATGGTTAGATCGATCTCTTCGATGGAACAAGCACATAAATGAAATAAAAGAGAAAGCCCTTAAGTTTGTAAATATTTTTAAAGTTTTAATAGGACCAGCTTGGGGAGTACACCCAGTTCAGCTACGTCGCTTATATATATCTATTATACGTAGTAGATTGGATTATGCCAGCTTTTTATTTGATAATAGCCATAAAACACATTTAATAAAACTAGATGTAATACAAAATCAGTGTATGCGGTTAATTGGTGGGTTTGTCAAGAGCACTCCTATCCATGTAATGGAATCGGAACTGCTTTTACAGCCATTATTTATTCGGAGAAGATATTTAGCTGGTAAATTTTGGTTAAAGTGTAGGTCTATTGATGAAAATATTGTGACAAATTTATTATGTATTCTTGATGAACTTAAAGAAAGCTTTTATTGGCGACGTAGAAAAACCCCATTGCTAGTTACAATCTATAGATTATTTAAAGAAACTCGTATGTTTTCAAGTCCTCACTTAGAAATGTTTTCACTCAATTCGTGGATTAGCAAGTTGGATGTGTCCGATTCAATAATCCTTCAAATAGAATTTGTAAATGCACCTAAACATAAATACAATCCCCATTACCTACGAATTTTATGTCATAAATATTTAGCTGAAAACTTTACAAATTATTATAAAGTATATACTGATGGCTCCAAGGATAAAGAAGGAACGGGTGCTGCATTTTTAGACATTCAAACCAAAGAATATGTTAAGCTCTGCTTAGGTAAGGAAATTTCAGTTATGCATGCGGAACTCATTGCAATTGCAGAAGCCTTATCTTATGTCAAGTCACTTAAGTATGATAAATTGTTGATATTAACAGATTCTCGCAGTGCCCTTCAACATTTAAAGAAATGTACTTCATTGTTTCGCGGTTTTCCATTGGCTTACGACATATTAAGTAATATTGTAACGTTAAAATCTAACAACAAAAGCATTGTCTTACAATGGGTGCCTTCCCATATTGGCTTAGAGGGAAATGAGGCAGTAGACGTTCTTGCTAAAGAGGCGATAAGTGATGGGGAGAATACCGACTGTGTACCTTATTACTCTGAACTTCTATCTAAAGTTCGTGAAAACTGTACAGAAAAGTGGTCCGAATACTTTGATGAAAGGTCACTGTCAAAAGGCATTTGTTACAAGACGGTACAACCGCATCTTTCCCGCTTGCTTTGGTTTGAAGGATGCAATATGGGAAGGCAAGAAATCATTACAGCAATGAGGCTTCGTTCCGGACATGTACCATTAAACAAATTTGCGTTTGTAATGAGAAAAGTAAATTCACCAAATTGTGACACATTATGATGGAATGTGAACGGAACGAAGCATATAGAAAGCAATTGGGTTTTGATAAAAATAGTGTTGGACTATATAATAGTATCCTAGCTTTTCCATTGTCGGATAAAGCTAGGAAACTTTATAAACTTGTATTACTAGGTATTAAGAATAGGTGATCTTTTGTTTACGTTTAATTTATCATTGTCTGATTATGTGTTTGGTTGTGTACCTATGAGGGTGACTTGATCTAGTAGATCTAACCCTCTATAATAAATAAAGATTTAAAAAAAAAAAAAAAATTACCCGTTGTTGATATAAACGATATGTTTTGACTGCAATATTTACACACTGCAACTCCAAGAGCGTTTTCTTTTTTGTCAAAATGAGTCCATACGTCACTGGGTTTACGCGAAATATTGAAAATCAATACAGTTCTCGTCTAATCAATTAAAAAGTCTAAACAAAAAAAAAACTTAATAGTCAAAATTAAAAATATTTAAATGTTATATAACTTACTCACTTAAAACATACACTCACACACAATTCACTCCTAATTTTTAAATATTTTTATAAACTTTTTTCATATATTTACTAAACAAAAAGGTATTAAGGCAATAAATATCAGTAAATAATATAATACAATACACTGTTACGACTGACCGGCATGGGAGCAGTTGTCAGTTGTCACCAGGATTAAATTTACATCTAAAGTCTAAAACATAACAACATGAAAACAAAAAATTATTTTAAGTAAGCAAACACTTAACTAAAAACAAAAATATATCATCACACAATCTCGCAAATATAGCCTTAAACGACTTAGCAATAAGACAGATATTGATCGCACACTGAACCAAAAATTCATCAACGCATAATCTCGCAAAGCCAATATAGACTTTACGTACTAAGCAGTAAGGATAATATTGATCCCATATCTCAATGTGTAATAGATTTCGATATTCCAAAGCCGACAAACCGAAATCTGAATCGCAAACTTCACGTCATCGAGAGAGCCACTGAAAAAACGGATTTGGATTTCTACGCAACAGTTTGCGTTTAAGTTTGGATATTGTCGATTTTGTTTTCGATTTGGATTGGTTTGGTTGTAAAGATCGTAAGAGTTTACCTAGTTAGGTCGATTTTTGAAATCGGATTTTCTAGTTTGAGCAATCTATATGAATCGATTTGTGTTTGAAATCGGATTTTAGATTCGTTTTGATATATCCGACTCATGCCTAAGCCTGACAACTGTAATGGCTGTGACTAATAAGGCAAATTCTCCTAAACGCATACCCACATCATCTAAGCATATTTTTGTTTGAAAACCTTCACCTTCACACTAGGATTCCGATATTGTGGGGGTTAATTGTATATATATATATAATAAAATTCACAAAGACAAATATACCAGACCGGAAAAAATATTTGTAGGCCACTTTACTCGTAATACTTTTCGGGATCCGAATCCGTGTCTCTCTTTGCGCTGCAACCCGTTACTGAGCTACTGCGCCACAAAACTGTCAAGATAATTTATTCTCCAAACACAAGCCTAATAGCACGCTGTGCACTTTAATTGTTTAAATCTAAATATAAGTAAATTGACAAAGGCGACCGGCAAATATCGATATTTCGATTGAGAATTACCAGAATTAAAATCTCCCAGCTAAATTTTGACTTTCATGAGATTACCAGTGATCTTGATTAGCATTACTAGAATGAGGATATCACTTTTATGTTAACATAACAACCTGCCTGCCTAGAGTAGTGAGTACGAAAAATGTTTTTAATTTATTTAATGCCATTTGACGCATTCTTGAAAACGCAAAATTCCGAGATGGACCTATAAAAGCTGATAAGGAAAGAATTTGATACTATAAAGTTAATAAACTTTCACCGTGGGGGGTATATATAAGGAAGAAAGTTTCTCGAGTAGCAGCCTCGTACCGGCAGGCGAAGAGTAGGGCGTCCTCCCACTAGATGTAGTGATGACCTAGTAAGACATGCAGGAAGTGATGGACACAGGATGCTCGGGACCGTGCTTTGTGGTATTCCTTTAGTGAGGCCTATGTTCAGCAGTGGACTTGTGAAGGGCTGTAAAGAAGAACTTGACAGAAAAACGGAAATTTAACAAAAATAACGAGATAATAACAACAAATAGCAGCGAACATCGAGAACACACGAGCGCATTCGAACATTCAAAGAAATCGAATGAAAATCAATCAATGTGACAGACGCGACGTGACAGCAAAAATTTTTTTAAAGGTTTACTAAACCTGGAATTAGTAGGCAGTGATGCCAGCTAAAGAATAAAGTAAAGAAATTTAATTTAATTCAATATATTGTTCGTGATATTGAAATAATTGTTATTTTTGTTTTAGGTCACTTGAATAAGTAAATATTTAGATTTACATTTTTGTAGGTAAAACATAAAAAATACATAGCATTTTATTTTTTATTGCCCTCAAATGGGTCAAATTTGTCCCTTTTTCGGTGGAGAACTATTTTAGTAGCAACACATGAAATGTCAGAATTCTACGGAATGAAAAATCAGAGTTTAGCATATTGTTCATAAGATGGTAAGTGAATGCTATGGCCTAGTTAGATATCTGTGTTTTCACCCGGCGCAGAGTTGGTAATACAGCCACCCATCGGAAGTAATGAGCTCTTTCTGGTATTTTCCATTGAGCATAACGTAAGGCAAGTCGATGATAATAAAATAAAAAATGTGCAACCACTTCAATTAATTGATTTAATAAGTCAAGACTAATGCAATTGGCCGGCCATATGGCTCGAAGAACCAACAACCGATGGGAAGGAAAGGTTCTCTAGTAGCAGCCTCGTACCGTTAGGCGAAGTGTATCGCGAACCTCCTCTAGATGGATGCAGGTGGCTCAGTATCGTGCTTTGTCGCATTCTTTAAAGGGGGGGGGGGAGGCTTATGATCAGCACTTGACTTGTGAGGGGCTGTAATGATGATAATGAGGATTAAGTCAAGACTTACAAAAATGAGTGCAGTGCAGTCGGCCATGAAAGTCAAAGAGAAAAATGTATTCATTTATGGAGCTAAGGAAATAAAAGTTACCAAATTAAATGACTTAATTTGGTAACTTTTTTTTCCTATAACTTTTATTAATTTACGAGCCCCAAAGGAAGAAGTTTTTAGGTTATTGTGTTTTTTTTTTCTAAAAGCAAAGGTGAGAAACGAGCACACAATTCACCTGGCGACAAGATAAAGCCACAATAATACGCGTGTATACGTACTAAACCACGTACATTATATTAAGATTTCAAATAGCAAAAATCTGACTTTTTTATCTTTCATTGCAAATGTTCACAGTAGTTTTTTTTTAAAACAAATGATTAGTTTTATGTCTTGCAAATATTGTTATGGTGATGATTCAACATCATCATATTATGTTGTACTGATTTTACAAAACAGACAGGCGGATGGTTAAAACTAACAGCCAATGTGTATCATATACTGCGTTAATAACAATATCTAGTGTCATAAATAGATTTTGTAATGTATTTTTTTAAATAACTCATACCAAACCTTAATATATGTACAAATAGGCGGCGGGTTAGGATTTATCCTAACCTACTGCGTTGGTGGGGAAATCATTTTCATTAAATATATTTTTAATATGAGAAATGTCATATGTAGATTTATATCATAATCATTGGGTGCGTTTGGCAGAAAAAAGCGCTAGCAAGCGCTTATAAGCGCTGAAATAGTTTTCCGCCAGGACACGATTGCTACTTCAGTAGCGCTGACACAATCCGCCATTTTGCTTATTTAATTTGTTTGTTTTGAAGTAGAGTTTATAAGTTGTTTTGTGCAATATTAGTTTAAAGTAATATAATTACATGAATAAACATATGCCGTGTAGTGGCGGTTAAGAATATCCACTACCCCATATCTTCCCGTGGGTGTCGTAAGAGGCGACAGAGGGAGACAGGCAGGAGATGGGCAGCAGCATCTTCCTGATGACAACTGTGACGTAATAAAAAACTGCGGTTGCCAACCCGCTCGCCAAGCGTGGCAACTACGGCAAATACCCCCCAATGAACAAATACACAAAAAGACGGCCCCCAGTCCCCGGCGGCCCCGCTATTCCTGGCTACGGTGGCGACCATGGTAACGGCGGGGCAGGGGGTGCTAAGAATCTCCGGTGGAGGTTCGGTTGCCACCTACGACGACTCGACCTGGCAACATATAACGCACGCACCCTGAGGACTGACGAGAAGATACTGGAGCTGGAAGAAGAGGTAGACAAGTTGCGCTGGCATATTATTGGATTATCCGAGGTCCGAAGAGAGGGGGAGGACACGGCAATCCTCGAGTCCGGCAACTTGTTCTATCACCGGGAGGGCGACCATCTGTCCCAAGGAGGTGTCGGATTTATCGTCCACAAGTCTCTCGTCAACAACGTTGTAAAGATTGGGAGTGTGTCGACGAGGGTCGCGTACCTGATACTCAGAATCACCAAACGGTATTCGCTGAAGTTCATTCAGGTTTACGCACCAACCTCGGCACACCCTGATGAGGAGGTGGAGGAAATGTATGAGGATATTTCCAGAGCCATACATTCCTCCAAAACCCACTACACGGTGTTGATGGGAGACTTCAACGCAAAACTAGGCACAAGAGAAAGCGGTGAGCTGAAGGTAGGGAAATTTGGAGTGGGGCAACGGAACCGAAGGGGCCAGCAGCTGGCCGACTTTATGGAGAAAGAGGGACTCTTTATGATGAACTCTTTCTTCCAGAAGCGGCCCCACAGGAAGTGGACCTGGTCGAGCCCCGACGGTTCGACAAAAAATGAGATTGACTTCATTATGACGACCAGACGCCAACTGTTCAGTGATGTCTCAGTGATCGCAAGGGTGAAAACTGGCAGCGATCACCGAATGGTTAGAGGCACACTGAACCTAAACGTTAAGTTGGAGAGGTCTCGTCTAATGAAGTCAACGCTCCGTCCCCCTCGTGCTCTAATCCAGAATCCCGAAACCTTTCAGCTCGAGTTACGTAACCGCTTCCAGTGCCTAGAAGATTGCAATGCAGTGGACGATATGAACGACAAGCTCGTGGAAACTGTCCATGCGGTCGGAGCTAAGTTCTGCAAGACCCGCCGCAGAAGAACACAAAAACTCTCCGATCACACTCTTAATCTCATGGCTGTTAGACGGGAGATGAGGCTGCAATCGTCAACAGATTTGACAGCATACAGGCAACTGAACAGACAGATCTCCAAGTGCATGCGGCGAGACTTACGCAACTTTAATACTTCTCGTATTAAAGAAGCGATCGAGCGGAACCAGGGCTCCAAAGTCTTTGCCAGAGATCTGTCTGCCAGAAGGAGCCAACTGTCAAAGCTGAAGACTGAGTGTGGCAACATCGTTTCCGGGACACCTGAGATTTTGAGTGAGATTGAGAGGTTCTATGGGCAGCTGTACACATCATCGTTGGAGCCACACGCAAGTGTGAGTAACGATCCAAGAGCAAGTCTTATCCGACACTATTCCGATGATATCCCGGACGTCAGTCTAAGCGAGATTAGAATGGCTCTCCAGCACCTTAAAAACGGCAGGGCCCCAGGCGAGGATGGAATTACAGCGGAGCTTCTGAAAGCGGGTGGAACACCGGTACTTGTAGTCCTTCAGAAGCTCTTCAATTCCGTCCTCCATGGTGGCACTACTCCAGAGGCGTGGAGCAGAAGTGCGGTGGTCTTGTTCTTTAAGAAAGGCGACAACGCTCTCTTAAAGAACTACAGACCGATTTCCCTTCTGAGCCGCGTCTACGTGCTGTTTTCGAGAGTCATTACGAATCGTCTCGCACGCAGACTTGACGACTTCCAGCCTCCCGAACAAGCCGGTTTCCGAAAAGGCTTCAGTACCATAGACCACATACATACCCTGCGGCAGATTGTACAGAAGACTGAAGAGTACAATCTGCCACTTTGCCTGGCGTATGTGGACTATGAGAAAGCCTTTGATTCCGTCGAAATTTGGGCGGTGCTACAGTCCCTTCAGCGGTGCCAACTTGACTGTCGGTATATCGAAGTGCTGAAGTGTTTGTACAGTAGGGCTACGATGGCTATCCGAGTACAGAACCAGAGCTCGAGACCTATCCAACTGCAGAGAGGTGTAAGACAGGGTGACGTTATATCCCCGAAACTCTTCACCGCTGCATTGGAAGACGTTTTCAAGCTACTGGACTGGAAAGGATACGGTATTGACATCAATGGCGAGTACATCACTCACCTTCGATTTGCCGACGATATAGTCCTTATGGCAGAATCGCTGGAGGACTTAAGCACTATGCTCAATGACCTCAATAGTGCCTCCCAACGGATAGGTCTTAAGATGAACATGGACAAAACAAAGATCATGTTCAATGTCCATGTCACACCTATGCCGGTAGTTGTTGGGAGCACTATGCTCGAAGTTGTTGACGAGTACGTTTACCTGGGACAAATAGTCCGACTAGGTAAGTCCAACTTCGACCGAGAGGTCAATCGACGGATTCAACTCGGCTGGGCAGCGTTCGGGAAATTACGACATATCTTTTCGTCAGGTATACCTCAATCTCTAAAAACTAGATTGTACAACCAGTGCGTGTTGCCAGTGATGACTTATGGATCTGAGACGTGGTCCTTCACTGCTGGCCGTATGAGGACGCTTAAGGTCGCTCAGCGAGCTATGGAGAGGGCTATGCTCGGAGTTTCTCTGCGTGATAGACTCAGAAATGAGGATATCCGCAGTAAAACCAGAGTGACCGACATAGCCCAACGGATTAGTAAGCTGAAGTGGCAATGGGCCGGCCATATAGCTCGAAGAACCGATAACCGATGGGGAAGAAAGGTTCTCGAGTGGCAGCCTCGTAACGGTAGGCGTAGTGTAGGGCGACCCCCCACTAGATGGAGTGACGACCTGGTAAGACATGCAGGAAGTCGATGGATGCAGGTGGCTCAGGACCGTGCTTTGTGGCATTACTTGGGGGAGGCCTATGTTCAGCAGTGGACTTGTGAAAGGCTGTAATGATGATGATGATGATGAATAAACATATACATGTTATTAAAAATTCATGATTGGTAAGTTTTTAATATGAATACTTTAGAAACATATATTAAAATTAGGTTAGGGTCCCCGGTTAAAACTAACATCGTGTCCTAGGGGAAAACAGCTACTTACGATTTGACAGCGCTTACCGCTTACGATCGCCATTTTGCTTACAAGCGCTTGCTAGCGCTTTTTTCTGCCAAACGCACCCATTATTCAATGTTGAATTTCAAGTGTGCTCATAATATCCATTCACATTCCATCCGTCCATTCAAAATTTCCAACTTTGCATACATTCACGTTCACACTTGACATAACAAGAAGCTTTATCAAAAAATTACTATCTACGACTATCTGGTAACAGGAAGTATCACTGCATTCCAAGTAGCACTAATAATAATTGTATTTCTCCTCAAGTATATCTTGTTATATTATTCGAATTATTAACAAGAAATAAATGATTGCAAAAAGTGTGAAAGTAAAACGGGACACAATGAACCGTGAGTATATGAGCATATTACTTCAGGTTTGCGTTCACAAATATATTGAATACAGGGCATAAAAACCAGATTTATGTTGTTGTTGTTGTTGTTGTTGTTGTTGTTGTTGTTTATGTCAATAAGGAAACTGTCCCCACAGACTTAAATTTTTTTCTATTGTAATTATATGTATATTATGCACCAAAATATTGCTGGCTTTCTAAATAAATACATATATATACATATACATAAACACTCACGCCTGTCACCCAGAGGGGTAGGCAGAGACTACAGACTTCCATTTGGCACGATCCTGACACACCTCTCTCGCCTCCTTCACATCCATACACCTACGCATGCATGCTCGTCGGTTAAGGGTACTCCTAATTTGGCCCGTTTTCAATAGATCGCCAATTTGGTCGATAAATTTTCGCCTAGGACGTCCCTTTCCGACTCTGTCATTCACTTCTGCAACATAAATTTTCTTTGTCACTCTTTCCTCATCCATTCTTTCCACATGACCAAACCACCGAAGCATTCCTTTCTTAATCCTGGTCCAAACCACACTCTTCTCTTATCACACAATTTTTCACCCTGTCATTCAGATTCAGCCCTAACATACTCCTTAACGACCGCATTTCTACTGCATTTATTCTACTCTCGTGCTTCTTCTGCCATACCCAACTTTCACTACCATACGTTAAAGTAGGGACCAACACAGCATTGTGAATTGCCATACGTGCCTTTTTTGACACATTTTGACTCTTCACAATAGAGTGCAGGGCCCCATTTACTCTGTTTCCTGCGTTCACTCGTCGTTCTATATCCTTATCATATCTCCCATCCCTGCTAAATACGCACCCCAAATAAACAAACTCATCTACTTGCTCGATCAACTCCCCTTCTATTCTTATTTCACATATCGTTTTACTTTCATCTCTTTCAAAAACCATAATTTTCGTCTTACTTGCGTTCACTTTCATACCCCTTTCTTTTAATGATCTGTTCATTAATGTAACCATCATTTGCAACTCAGCCGCCGACGACGCAAGAATAACTTGATCATCGGCGTACAAAAGGCATTTGATGGTTAACTCACCCATTCTTAATCCGCATTCTTCAACTTTCAAATTTTGCAAACAACTGTCCATAAATAGGTTGAACAACCACGGGGAAGCCACACAGCCCTGTCTGACACCTTTATGGATGCCAAACCAGTCCGAGTAGACCCCGTTGATCCTAACACAAGCACTAGAGTCCCTATAAAGAGACTCCAATGCCTGTATCAAGCCAGCGCTCAACCCAAATGAGTTCAGTGTTTGCCATAGCACATTCCTATCCACTCTGTCATAGGCCTTCTCCAAGTCCATGAACGCACAAAAATCCTTTTGGTTTTTGGCCAAAAACTTCTCCGCGATCATGCGCATGGAGAAGACTTGATATGTACCTAAATAAATCTGATGTATTAACTGTTCATATTCAGGAATTATTAAACAAACATATAGATATAGATGTATTGTGTATTACCGAGCATTTTATAATGTCTGGCCATGAAAAATTAATTCAAATATCCAATTACATGCTATTCAAGAAGAAATGCAAAAAGAGGAGGAGCCTGTATCTTGATAAAAAAATGTCTTGAGTACACAGAATTACCAGACATCATGAAATACTCTATAACAGGAATTATTGAATGTTGTGCTATAAAATTAATAAAACAAAACACGATAATTTTATGTATTTATAGACCTCCAAAAATATGTAATATAGACAAATTTTACGAAAATTTAGACTCTATTTTAAAGAAATTATGTAATAACAAAAAAAGTCATATAATAATGTGTGGTGATTTTAATATAGACATTCTGAAAAGGAACAGATTAGCAACAGAATTTGAATGCTTTCTTTTGAGCTACAACCTTAAATTGGAAATTAACCAACCTACAAGATTAGACAGTAATACCTGCTTAGACAATTTTGCTCATAACCTTAAACAAAAGTGCAAATGCCAAATAATAGACTTAGCCTTATCAGACCGTACAGCTCAGATTCTAAAAATAAAAGCTAATAAATTAAGACAAATAAAATCTTGGCGGAAATCAATAAGAGATACGTCCAACGATAATATAAATAAATTCAATAAATATCTCCAACAATTATCATTTTCAGACGTTTACAATACTGACGACCCTAATAATGCCTATGATAATTTTATCGACTTATTCCTTTTATTATATAATTTATGCTTTCCTTTCAAGTCGATTATAGTACGCTCTGAAAAATCAATTAAATGGGTGTCACGTGGTATTCGGATTTGTAGCAAAAGGCAGCGCCATTTATTGTGGCAAAAGAGATTAAACCCGACATGTGAAAATAAAAACAATTTTTATACATATTCTCGAAGATTCAAAAAAATAATTAAACAGACTCAGAAAGCTCAAAATAACCATCTCATTCAAAACTTCAGAAATAAATCCAAGACATCGTGGCAAATAATAAATAATAGAAAAACAATTACGGAACCTATTTCTCAGGTTAAAAAAGATGATTTATTAATAACGAACCCTAAAGAAATAGCTGAATCATTCAACAATTTTTTTATTGACCAGATCACAGATATACCAAAAAACGTATCAGATGACATCAAAAAAATTAAATATAACCCACACTCGATATTTATATCACCGATTGTACCACAAGATATAATACGAGTAATAAAATCTTTAAAAAATAAAAAAGTTTTGGTTATGATGGCATTTCAACGCAAGTTATTAAATCTGTTTGCAATAGCATATCTGGACCTCTTAGCCATATTGTTAATGTAAGCATATTAGTGGGAATATTTCCCGAAAAGCTGAAAACGGTTATAGTAAAACCACTTTATAAAAAGAACAATAAAGAAGATATGTCTAACTACCGACCAATTGCTTTGCTACCCGTGTTTTCTAAAATAATGGAAAAAGTTATTTACGAATCCATTTACGCATTTTTGGCTAAATTTAACATACTCTGCGATGAACAAAATGGGTTCCGAAAAAACAGAAGCATAAATATGGCTGTTTTTAACTTATTAAAGATGGTAATTACTAATTTAGATACCCGAACCCCCATATGTCCTATATATACAGATATGTCGAAAGCCTTTGATTATGTAAACCATGAAATACTATTACAGAAACTTAACGCATACGGCATTCGAGGTAACATTCTCAACTTAATAAAATCATATCTGATTGGCCGTAAACAATGTACAGAGATTACCAGAATATGCATTAAATCTAAACGTGAATGCAAATATGTGTCTTCCTATAGAGAAATAAAATTCGGCGTACCGCAGGGAAGCGTCCTTGGGCCATTGTTATTTTTACTTTATATAAACGACCTCCCACGTCAAATTCATCATCCAATGGTATTATTTGCCGACGACAGTACAGCTCTAATAAATTGTCTACTACTTACTTACTTACTTATCGTCACGCACAATCCCTAACGGGGTAGCCAGAGAGAACAGATCGCCAAGTGTCACGATCCTTACATACCTCTTTCGCTTCTTTCAGGTTCATTAACTTCTTCATACATGCACGTCTAGGTATCCGAGTACTCTTGACCCTCCCCTCTTCGAGCAATTTGCTCACATGGTCTTCGAAAGTTAGTCTCGGTCTACCTCGACACCTTTTAATATTTACTTTCGCTCTATATATTTTCTTCACCATTCGGTCTTCACTCATTCGTTCAACGTGTCCAAACCATTGGAGTACGCCCCTATCAATTTTTGTGATAAGGTCATCTTTCAATCCTGCCATATTGCGAATCTCTTTGTTTCGCTTTCGGTCGGCTATGGTAACGCCACACATTTTACGAAGAGATCGCATCTCCACTGCATTCAACTTGCTTTTATGCTTCTTCTGGCATACCCAGGTTTCGCTGCCATATAACAAAGTCGGTACCAACACTGCGTTATGTATTGCAAGGCGTGCACTCTTCACCACGCCCTGCCTTTTTATTAATGCATTCAGGGCACCATTGACTTTGTTTCCGGCAGCGACACGCCTATCCACATCTAAATCACATCTTCCATCCCGGCTGAAAGCACTCCCCAAGTATACAATTTCATTTACCTGTTCTAGACATTCCTGATTTACCCATATTTCACATTTCGTTCTCTCTTCGTCCTTTTCAAATTGTCTAAATAAAGATTTTTATGAAAATGATATAAACACTACGATTGAAACTATAATTAACTGGCTGAATTATAATAATTTACTTATAAATATTCAAAAAACTAAAATAATGCACTTTTACCAGAAACTTCGCACTGAAGATCTAAATGTAAATTATAATAGTCAAACAATAGAAAGAGTAGATGTCGCAAAATTTTTAGGTATTTTAATAGATAGCCAATTGACATGGAAGGCCTAAGCAGATGATGTCTGTAAGAAACTAAGTGTGTCTGCTTATGCACTCTATAACCTGACAAAAAAGGTCAGTATCAAAACGGTATTAGTCGCTTACCATGGTCTGGTGGATTCCATTTTAAGATATGGTATTATATTTTGGGGCAACTGTGGCGATAGAGAAATCATTTTCAAAGCCCAAAAGCGCTGTATAAGAGCAATCTTTAATTTAAAGACTACCGATAGTTGTGTCCCCATTTTTAAAGCTCATAAATTATTAACTTATCCGTGTCTATATATTCTTGAGGTAGCGTTATTTGTCGAAATTAATCATCATTTATTTCCTACCTTAAATGAAACTCGAGTACGAACTGTACCTACGAGAACGCAATATAAAGACTTATTGTACACAGGAAGATCTCAAACAGCTTTATTAAAAAAAAGTGTTATGGGGATGGCACCAGTCATTTATAATAAAATTCCTAATTTTGTAAAAAAATCAACCGATAAGAATATTTAAAAAGAGTCTTACTTCTTTGTTATTGGAAAGGTGCTATTACTCAGTATCGGACTTTTTGGATGATACCCATATAAAATAACGTTCAGTAAATTAATTGTTTTGTATAATCTGTTAGTATTAATAATTTATAATGTAATAAGCTACCTGCAATATTAATTCAAAAATCAATATAATGTAATAGTTATAATAATGCAATACTTTTAATAATAATAATGTAATAACTATTTATAATCATAATTATCATATTAAATCTATTAATAATTATTTACTAGTGTAGTATAGAAATAAATTTTAATTTAATATTTGCATGCCAAAATGATAGAATGTACGGATCTTTTATGTACTCTGTCAACACCCTTTTTGTAAATTACCTACATTCTATGCAAATAAATCAATATTCTATTCTATTCTATTCCAGGTGAAATCAGGCATTCCTTTCAAAAATATTCGCTCGCTTTTAGCGTTTGCTTTTAGAACTAGATATTTTGCACTTCTAGTGCTGCTATGTGTCGACAGACTGGAAATTTTAAATTTAACATAATATAATATACAAGACGGCCGTACCGTCATATATCTGGATTTTTTGTCTTTCAACTAACTTTTCATGTATTCATAACAGCCCATTAAATGTCTACTGCTGAACATAGGCCTCCCCCATAGATTATCTCACAGGGGGAGACATAGCCATAGTTGCCACGTCTGTCAAGCTGGTTAGGAGCCGCAGTTTTTTTATTACTTTGAGGAAGACTTACAGGAAGACGCTGCTACCACCTTCTGTTCTATCTCCCTCTGTCGCCTCTTACGACACGAATACATGCTTCCGATATGTTTTTATGTTATTAGTTTTTATTACTTTGAGCTGTTATGAAGAAGGCGCTGCTACCCACCTTCTGTTCTATCTCCCTCTGTCGCCTCTTACGACACAAATACATGCTTCCGATATGTTTTTATGTTATTAGTTTTTATTACTTTGAGCTGTTATCAGGAAGACGCTGCTACCACCTTCTGTTCTATCTCCCTCTGTCGCCTCTTACGACACGAATACATGCTTCCGATATGTTTTTATGTTATTAGTTTTTATTACTTTGAGCTGTTATCAGGAAGACGCTGCTACCACCTTCTGTTCTATCTCCCTCTGTCGCCTCTTACGACACGAATACATGCTTCCGATATGTTTTTATGTTATTAGTTTTTATTACTTTGAGCTGTTATCAGGAAGACGCTGCTACCACCTTCTGTTCTATCTCCCTCTGTCACATCTTACTACATCCAAAGGATATGAGGCAGTGTGTTCTATTACGCCGCAAGTACATGAGAGTTAGACTCGTAATAAAAGCCACAAAGTACTTTATATAGTCGAGGGTCGCCCAATACTGCGCTTTTCATCACGAGGCTACTACTTGAGAACCTATCTTCCCCATCTGTCCTAGACTCTTCAAGATATACGTCCAACTCATTGCCACTTCAGGTTACTACATTTTTGAAATAAATTTCACATGATATATCCTTCCGATACGTTTCTCCACAGTCGATAACAAATCAGTTCTTTTCATTGGTGTTCGTGTATTACGATCTTTAAATTTCATGTGTTACGAAATTCCAAATCTCCTGTGCTGTCATATCTCGTAGACAAAAACAATATTAAGAAAATGATCTTAATATTCACACAGATAAACAGATCCCATTTTTTACTAAATTCGATGGTTTTTATCGGAGATATACTAGCTAAAGGCTAGAATATGGATTGCAATAATTTACATCACATGTTCCAATCCGTCTTTCGATTCGCTATTGCCCTGAATCGTCTAGCCTCAGATTTTCTTTTATAATTTATCTATTGGTTGAGGTAGACGAGTTGCAAATTTTAATTTATCCCTACCAAATTATAATATTATCATATTATTTATAGTCAATAATGATAATAAAATTAAAAAAAAATAAAACTGAAAGAAAAGCTTACAAAATAAGGTATTTTCGGAAAAGCCGGCAGACGGTCGCATGTCACAGGTGACGGACGGTCCATTTCCGCTTGTTTACCATCCGAATACGCTACTATAGTCCTCATCGTGGATAACCCCTCAAAGCCACGTCCCGCATTGCCCACACGTCTTTCAACCCAACGCACCCCTGAGTGCCACTCATTTACACTGGCGATCCAGCTCACACAAAACACAGTAACGCCGGCTAGTAAACATTTTGTCACGCGACTATATTTACGTGAGGCACGCATCTTTTGTTTTTAGATCATTTTAATATATTATTTTAATTCACTAAATATATTTCAAAAATCGAGTACCGTCACGGGAGTAGTGCGCTCAAGCGCAGTGCGCATGCGCTCCCAGCGCGCTACAAGAACGGACTGCAGTGAATCAGCTGGCAGCGTAGCAACATTACGTCCGTACCGGCTAATCATTCTAAACGCTTTAGGACAAGGAAGTCTAGATCCCAAATCCAATTCTTGCTCTTTTTCAATTCAATTCTTGTGATGTAATTGCGGTCTCAAAATAAAGTAAATGATGAAACTAATATTCTTCCTATGAGGGAAAAATTATGTGTACTCCATGTTTGTGTATATTTTGTAAAACATAATCGGGAATTTAAAATAAGTAAAATTTAAAGGAACAAAAACCTTTTCAGTGGTGAAGGAAAACATAGTTAGAAAACCTAAATGTTTAAAAATCGTTATTAATAAAAAAGTGATAACGGCAGCTTCTAGTAATAAGTACTATTCGGTTTGGTTCGATACTCACCTTTTTACTAAAATCAAATAAAATAACTATTTTTTTTTTGTTTCATGTGCTCACATTCGGGTGCTAATAACGTAATTACTACGTAAGCCATAGAAAGTAAAGTACGTGAATGCGCACTGGAGCAGCTCTATGGCCCGTCTGAGAAATGAGAATAGATCTGTGCTCAACGTGAGATGTAAATAATTTTTATTTGAGGTGTTTATTGGCCCCTATACTATGATATAATTTGACAGAATCCCTTTCCAAAAATGGGATAGATCAGGGGATAACTACCTACTACACTACTTTCCTACTACTATATTGACCTTTTGATCACGGCGGCCAGTCTCAGTGTACACTATACATCTGTGCATGGCAGGCTTATAGTTCACGAATTTGTGAGGAAACCCAGATGAACTCTCTAATCCCTGACTCTCATAATCTAATAATTCGACAATATGACAATCCGAAATGACCCCGAATAGAGAGAGAATCCCGAATAGAGTTCGCAGGTCCAAATGTTTTACGTGCTTTTTCAGTCGAGGATAAAACAACTACAACCTCTTCCATCCAGTCTTCTTGACAAAACTAACCCCAACAACTGATTTAAGCCCATCATACCTACTTGTATTAAAGCAGCCAGTTTCTGTCTGAATACATTTTAATTAACAATAATTAGAATTCTATTTGGATTAACACATGGCAATATTTTAACAATAATAATTGAGTTCACAAAAGATCTGGCGTCGGATCCTATTAACTAGTCCTCATCTAGACGTCCGAGACTAATTAACTCAATATACCCAATCACTTAATTACATTTATTTGCCACATTCACGGCAAAGAACGCATAAATGGGTATATTTTTATGTCAATGAAACTGTATCTAAGTACTAAAACAAGTTTGGATATTTTTGTTGAAAGGCGTGGTATATTCTCTCAATCTAAACATTACCATGCTTAATAACGAGTGTGGCTTTAAAGTCTACAAAAAGCAATATAAAGCCTTCTTTGGGTATAACATTGAATGCCGGCGTTCGATAACAGTCCAGTCGTCCAATTAACAGGCTGATTAAACGATTGTCCTGCAAAAGATCCATGCGGAGAAAATTCCGAAGCATGGTGATGACTATACCAGTGCGACAGCTCTGCTTCCACCAACCTACTGCCCTAGTTTGACAAGCATTTTGTTTATAAATTTTAAACTCAAATCTTAAAAATATGACTTCGTCAAAAGTATCAGTTAGCTGAAGTGGCAACGGTCCAAACATACAGCCTGCCCAATCATGCCACAGCCGCAATATGCCGCAATGCAAATTTACCACATATATTGTAAAGAAGTACCAATGATGACAAATAGCACAGAATTGTCCCGGCGAAATAGAAAACGAATTATTTATTTGATACACACATTTTAAGTGATGGTAAGTGGACACGGTGCCCCACATCCAAATACGAGTACATCTATCCAGATGCTTGTTACTCCTGAGAACCGGCTCGATCGATGTAGGACCATGCTCTTACAGAATACTAGCTTAAAATAGCAGCTCAATGCTACTATCTTTCATATGGTAAGTGTAGAGATCGGAGAACCTTTTTACTGGAAACGACGCCTTCCATATCAGCACTCACGGTTGAAGACATATCTATATTGTGATTTTTAATTGAGGATAAATGTGTAATGTTTATGGGCCACATCATCCACTTACCATCAGTTGGACTGTGTGCTCGTTTGCACCCTCATTCTATAGAAAAAAAAAATGAAGGATGTACGGGTTTCGTTACTCAACCTACTAAAAACAGCAGTAACATGGAGGACCTTCTTGTTATTCAGGCTTCTTTACTTAGTTATTCGATTGTCACTCGTCTCGTAAGACATCCATTTTGTCCCAACACCCAATTTCATCCCAAGATATTTAAAAGAGGCGGCTACATCCAGCACAGGCATTCTATCATTTCTTAGAGGGTTTTAGGGCATGGGTGTATCTACTGTGCTGCCCCAATGCGTGTTAGGGAACTTCACATGCCTTTGAAATATTTTTTTCTTATTTCTTAGACATGCAGGAACTCAGACAGAGGAAACTGGCGATGTTTTCCCTCACCGCCGAGCACGTAGTAAACCAGCACTCAAAATTGCAATTAACAATTTCATTGTATGCCGGCGGGGGTCGAACCCGGGTTTCACGCGTACTATAGAATATTATAGCAAGCGCTTAGCCCCTGAGCTAGCACGGCTATAGGGCTAAGCGTTCGCTGTATTGTTACTTTATGTCTTGATATTTCATGGTATTGGGAAGTGCCCGATTATTATAAAATATCAAGACTGTCTACAGGTTGCAGTGTAAATTGTGAGACTTCTTCTGGTACCACGGTTACCAATCTAACTACCAAGCGTGCCGTATATGGCAAATGTTCCAACCAGAGGCACCCATGTCTAGTAGTGAACTTTCACCACATTATAAAGACAATGTCTTAACAGAGTTTACAGTAGATTATTTTATTATTTTTTGTAGAATTTGGATGACAAACGGACATACAGTCCAAATGATAGGCAAAGTCATGCGGTGGCCCATAGACATCTACATCTATCTTCGAATAAGAATCAAAATGCAGATGGGTTGCCATCCTTGAGGATTAAGATGGAATGCCTTGTTTCCAGTAAAAAGGACTCAGATTGTCTACGCTCACAATACGAAACACAGCTGCATTAAGCTGCTATTTTACACTAATATTTTATGAGAGCATGGTACTCCCCGGTCTAGCCGATCCATTCGTGCTAAAACTATAATATAGCTGTAACATGGTTCTACTACGTTAAAAAAACGATTAATAAAAATAATATACTATCATTTTTAATTTGTAACATAAACTTAATAAATAAGTTGACGCTGGAAGATATGCTCTAGACTTTAATTGAAATTTGTTGGTCTTAAAGCCTATATGTAATTCAATACCAACTCTGATGATCGAAAAATGAATGTAACTTAACGACTATCTAGATAATTGTAACACTCTTTTTCAAGGTTGTGAGATCGAATGATTCTATAAATATTAATTGTTTAAATTTTTGTACAGTCACAACATATTTCTTTATATAAAAATCTATTTTTAAGCTGTCTTGCTAATACTCAAAAATTGCTCGACCGATTTTGATGAAATTTTTTGTGTGTTTCAATGGGTTCAACTATCTAGGGAGATAGTTCAGATTCACACTTGGAGCCGGTAGGTGGTGCTGTTGTCAAGATCCAGAAATCTAAAGTATGAATTTGAGGCGCTAGTGTATATTATAAAATCAATTGATGACCGTTAGTCTCGCCAAAATTCAAAACGGCTCGACATATTTTGTATGGGTCTAACAGGAGCGGTAGATAGCTCGTAATGTAACAAAAATTGTTTATAACAAAGCTTACATTTGAGTGTACATGTAATATTAGCGATACTGTCAACTGCAGCGATTTAAATCTCTATAACAGCGCCACCTACCGGGTCCAAATGTAATTATAAACCATCTAGGGACCCATTCTATTTTCTAACATACAAAAAAATTTATCATAATCGGTTGAATAGTTTCCAACATTCGATACTTTTCATGTGGTGTAGGCATAAGTAAATCGACAGGCCTGTTGGTCTAGTGGTTAGTGATCCTGACTGCTATGCCGGAGGTCGTGGGTTCGATTCCCACCCAGGACAAATGTTTGTGTGATGAGCACGATCATTTGTTCTGTGTCTGGGTGTAATTTATCTAAAATATTTATGTATTTAGAAATATATAAGTATGTTTATCAGTTGTCTAGTACCCATAACACAAGCTCTGCTTAGCTTGGGACTAGATGGCGTTGTGCGATAGTTGTGGAATATTATTATTATTATTATAGGTAACGTATATACTGAACAGATATACGCTAAACAACTTGTTATATCATCGGATATTTTCATTCTATTTCACATTCATAAGAGAATTTTTATCCCTTTTCCTCCTGTAGGTGTCGTAAAAGACAAGCATATCTTACGGATATGTAACTTCATCGTATGTCTACCTTCAGAATTACCAAATTTAAACCAAAGCTTCCAATATAAGGCGTTAAAATATAACCATTTCGCTTATATCACACACATTAAGTATCCAGACTCGTAGCGGACAGTAGCGTGAAGGCTGCAAGACGTCTGGTACTAGTACCGCGTTCATCAATCCTCCTGCTATTGATACTCTATTCAGCATGTTTATACAATTATAAAGCGATACAACTGTCTTTATATAGAAAATAATAGTCAGCTGCAAGACGTCTGGTACTAGTACCGCGTTCATCAATCCTCCTGCTATTGATACTCTATTCAGCATGTTTATACAATTATAAAGCGATACAACTGTCTTTATATAGAAAATAATAGTCAGCTGCAAGACGTCTGGTACTAGTACCGCGTTCATCAATCCTTCTGCTATTGATACTCTATTCAGCATGTTTATACAATTATAAAGCGATACAACTGTCTTTATATAGAAAATAATAGTCAGCTGCAAGACGTCTGGTACTAGTACCGCGTTCATCAATCCTCCTGCTATTGATACTCTATTCAGCATGTTTATACAATTATAAAGCGATACAACTGTCTTTATTTAGAAAATAATAGTCAGCTGCAAGACGTCTGGTACTAGTACCGCGTTCATCCATCCTCCTGCTATTGATACTCTATTCAACATGTTTATACAATTATAAAGCGATACAACTGTCTTTATTTAGAAAATAATAGTCAGCTGCAAGACGTCTGGTACTAGTACCGCGTTCATCCATCCTCCTGCTATTGATACTCTATTCAACATGTTTATACAATTATAAAGCGATACAACTTTACTTAGAAAATAATAGCATAGCAGCCATCTTGATGTAGACGTGTAGGTGAGGTACGTGTGACATTTTACTAACGTACCATATTGAAATGCGCATTTTATCAAAGCGACTGCATCTCGTTCGTTAGTCGCCGCACCGCGCCAACATTCCGAGTATTGAACCCACTACAAGCGTTAGACAAGCAATGAAATTGCATCGCTTTGTTTTTTCTTGTGTTAATTTCTAATACGAAATTATTTTTGCTAAAAAATGAATCACAAACATTAAACGAACAACACAGTGATTAAAAATTGTATATTACCCAAAATAAAAGTCAAATTATCATATCATCAACGTTGATTTCTATCATGTATGTAATAATTCTGTCATGTTAGACAATATTATTTAGCCATTTGTCAAAGCAGTTTTCTGATATAAATGTCTCGTAATGGAACAGGCCTAATCCAAGAGTGACAATCCACTGTTAGATGATAAAATGATGCAGACGAAGAGTTGGAAGACTTGAAAAAGAAATTTAACAATCAATATATTTAACCTCAAATACCAGGCAAATTGTCAAGTTTTAAATAAATAAATATGGTTTGGAAAGAAGGTAACGGTATTGCAATAATTTAATTAAGTCATGGCGTTCAATTTCATTACCAAGAGATGTTAATTTGTTTCTTCCACATTTCCGGTTCTCAGCTAAGACAAGAAGGTAGGGTCACTGACAGAACAAGAAGCCTTAAAGCATATGCGTGTGGATGTTACAGTTAGATATATAATGTTGGAACTAAACTACGTTCGTGCCACTTGCATTCGCCGTGATGTGTGAAGTGGGTCAGGTACACAATCATATTAGCATTGTACTGCTTACAATTGTGCGTAAATGCTCATTCACTTAATGCATTTTACGGTATTAAATGTAAAGTTTTCCACTTCATTTTTATGCTAAGTAATTTAACCCGCTATTTCCATTGTATTTTACACTACTAAGGCCCTTTTTTTAACATTTGTTCGTAAAAATATTAAGAAATATAATATGATACAGATGTAAGTGAAGTCTTTGAAATTACGGCAAATAAACCTATACCGGATTATTTTGCAATAACCGGCCAAATTTTCATAGAAGGCTCAGAATAAGTAGTATAGGCAAATTATGAAGAATAATTAATTTAAAAAAATCTCAAATATTCCGTACTTTTATCTTTTAAATTCAAAATGTGTAGTAATGCATAATTTTAACTGATTTTGATTTTTGTATGTAAAAACATTATTGCCCATAAATCGCATTCAATTTGGGATAATTTCAAATAAAAGTAGAAGCCTTATTTACTCGTATTTTCAAAAACTGCAATAACGGTATATTATTATTATTTGCAACTGCAACTGTTTGAAAAATAATTTTGTATAGATAGACAAAAAATAAACCGCACATTGACTGCACATTTTCAAATAATTTATTTTTCCGTTTCTTATGTCTACCGCTAAACAGCAGACGGGAAGGCACAGCATTATAGCTCTGAGTAGTGAGAACGCTTCTTCAGCCTTTTGGTGCAAGTGACTATGGTCTGCGGTAGCCACTTACTATAAAGGGTTAACTGATAGAACCTATTGTCACGTTTATTTTATAAAGTAATTTAGTATTTTTAAATATGTACGTAGGACAGTGCATGAAATAAGGGAGTTTTTACATTCTCTGACGTGTTAGTTTCCTCACGATGTTTCCATCTTCGATAAGCGTGGTAAATCAACACTTAAGACAGCTGAGGATAAGCCCTTGCCTTAAAATTTCATACCAAGGGAGCAAATCGAATTCGATCCCTGGCACACTTTATATAAAAATTACGTGTCACATTGTTTGTCCGCGATGAACTCCAAAACCACTCACCGATTTCAATGAAATTTTGTAAATGTTGCTCCAACTTGAGAAATAGGATAATTTGTATCACAATAAGTAACCCTGAATATTTTATAACGAATTTAAAGATTTTTTAAACGAAAAAGGGTCGTCGGAAAGGGCAAAACAAAGTCTGCCTGGCGAGCTAGTTTATTTATATAGAATAAGGGTCACAAACCTCCAGCCCACCTGATGGTAAGTGAATACTGTTACACATAGTAATCTACATCTATCCTCGATTAAGAATCAAAATGGAGATGCGTTGATACTCCTGAGGATTATCTTAGCTCCCTAAGAACTGTCTTAGGAATGTTTCGTTTCAGAGTGGAAACGTCGCCGGTTCTCTAAAAGTAGTTAGTTAGTACCAGTTCTGGCTCACTGAGTCAGAAGTGGAACAAGTACGACGTTCGTCGACTCGCGATCCTAAAAAAAAAAGGTTTTGGCATGCTCTGATCACGAATCCATTCTTCATATCATCAATTCCATTTTCCAAATCCATTTTTGCGTAGGATGCACGGTTCCGGAGATGTGCAGATCAATTAACTCTTATCTAATTGATATCCGTTGAGGGCCTCCACCGTCATTAGCGCCCCATTTTTATTTATCTATTTATCTATTGTTCATTGAATACCGTCATTATCTACTCTTCCTCAACGTGGTGCTATTGTATTATACTCCTTTGTTCCTATCTACACTAATCTGAATCATCAATAAAACACATTATCTAATTTTGTTAAAATTTTTATTTACAAAATACAAAATCTTATTACTTATTATCTATAAAATAGGAGCGAAACATCTCATCCACTAAAATATCGTTGTACAATGTGTTCCCTGTAAATATACTCGTAAAACTATGCATTGAACATTCCTGAAACTTAAATAGCAAATACATTAAGCAATATTTGCCACAAACTGAAGTCCACTAATTCTGAATCCTATCAACATTCCAGTTCCATCTTTTACAATTCCTTTTTAAAAACTCTGGATGATATCGTACAGGTGCTCGTCTGTATGAATCAAAATATTGACCGACGTCATTCGTATCGATATATAAAACTACCCAATGTGACCCTGGTTTATCATCTGTACCCAAATTGCATATTACCTAGTCATGTCATAAATTCTATTACATGTTTAATATAAAATAATTGAAACAAGTTTATTCATTATGTAACCATTTATATACCAAAATGAACTTAACAAAACATAGATTCTTATGACACTATAGTTTATTCAAAATGACCTCCGTGATTTTGAACACATGCCTTCAATCTGCGCGGCCAGTCGTCTATCGCAGCACGAACGAGGTCCATGTCAATATCGGCGGCTGCCTTAATCAAGGATGTCCTGAGTGACTCCAAATTGGGATGAGGCTTTGAGCACGCCTTTTCCTCTAAGTGTTGCCATATCTTGTAATCTAACGGATTCAAATCTGCACTGGAGGAGGGCCAGTCTTCGTGTCGGATAAAGTCGATTTCACGCGCCGCCAGCCAGTCTTGTGTGCTCTTCGCTCTATGAGCTGACGCCAAATCTTGTTGGAATACCCAGTGCCTGTTATTGAACATGGTATGAGAAACAGGTTACACAAGGTTCGTCAGGACTGTATTTTAATACACAACTGCAGTCTGCAAGATTTTGTATTTTGTAAATAAATATTTTAACAAAATTAGGTAATGTGTTTTATTGATGATTCAGATTAGTGTTGTAGATAGGAACAAAGGAGTATAATACAATAGCACCACGTTGAGGAAGAATAGATAATGACGGTATTCAATGAACAATAGATAAATAGATAAATAACAATGGGGCGCTAATGACGGTGGAGGCCCTCAACGGATATCAATTAGATAAGAGTTAATTGATTTGCACATCTCCGGAACCATATCCGGAATACCATAACCGGATCAGAGCATGCCAAAACCTTTTTTTTTTAGGTTCGTGAGTCGACGAACGTCGTACTTGTACCACTTCTGACTCAGTGAGCCAGAACTGGTACTAACTAACTACTTCTACACTTTTATGGTATTTATGGTATAAAAACACATATTTTTATTTAGTGATGCTGCTGTGTTTGTTATGGCATAACAACTATAATAAAGCTATATGAGATTGGTTATGGGAACCTACAGAACACGTGATGGACTGTGTGATACCGCGCGCAAGACCTTTTAATAAAGCCTGCCAATTGGGCCACATCGTCGCATCGCAGCTGTTGAAATGTGGAGCGCCTCGCCGCGTCAGATTCGAAGATCACAGGCGAGCATACAGGGTCTCATAAATATGCAACGAACTTAATTATTTAAATTGAATAGGCCTCTACCGGGTCTGAGCTATTGTAACAGAGTATCTAACGGCCCCCACCTCGTGGTTGCCTCATGGGTCAAACCCTGCATATACCAGATTTTTTCTTTTATCCGAGCCGTGATAGCTCAGGGGCTAAGCGCTCGAAGTAATATAACGCTTTTTTACATAACGCGAGCAACCTAGGTTCGATCCCTGCCGCCACCAATGAAATTGTTAATTGCAATTTTAAGTGCTGATATATCACGTGGTGGGTGTTGAATGAAAGCATCGTGAGAAAACCTGTATGGTCTGAGAAACAAAAAAAATATATTTCAAAGACATGTGAACTTCGCCAACATGCATTGTGGCAGCGCGGTGGACGTTTTCTTGCCCTAAAACCCTCTCAGAAATGAGAGAAGGCCTGTGCCCAGCAGTGGAACTTACTATATACGTCACACTATAATTACAGCTATACTGTAACTTAATTTTTTTACCTTTTTTACTTTATTTTTTATCACCAAGCAGCTTCGTTAAGATTATTATTCTAAATTTATCTTCGAGTATGTACATTAAGCACGCGTTATTTATAACAACAAATGAATAAAAATATATATTAGTAGGTGGGCAGATTGTTAAATAAAAATTTTAATTTTGTTGATGGCAAAAATTAAAGAATGATTTGACTGTTTCTGTTGTACGTCCAGTAATTTGTGTAATTTTGTAAATGTAAATGCCACATATGTTACAATTTAATATGAAACCGGTATGAAATCTTTCAAATTGATGAAGAAATGTACAATCCACAATCATTGCATCCGAACTAATAACAAAGTGACTTCAAAATGATTTATTGCCGCACCCCTGTCTAGTGGTTTTCAAAACGGTCGCTTCTTGCTTTAATAATTTGTAATATATATAAAAATCTAATTATTAGACAGGTAAATTAGCAGCTAAAAAACAAATTCTCGATGAAAAGTGCGGTAGTTAAAAGTAAATACCTACCATGAACTTTTTTTAACAGCAAAATACTTTAGTTTTTCGTAAACAAAAAGTCTTAACTCGAATTGTCTGTCTTTTTATCACAGACTATCTACTAGGTTAAGAAAAAAAAAATTTTCAATCTGTTTTAGCTTAGAGGCGTGGAAGTTAAGCGCTGTAAATTTCACAGTACGCCTGCAATGCGATTTCAATCTCTGCCGACAGCAATAAAATTGTAAATTGCTATTATACGTGCTGATTTATCATGTGCTCGGTGATGAAGGTAAACATCACGAGGAATCGAAAACGCATGCATGCCTAAGAAAACAAAAATATTTCAAAGACATGTGAATCCAACTACTACTACGTATTGCAGCAGCGCAGTGGACACTTACTAGGCCTAAAACCCTCTCAGCAACTAGAGAAATAACTCAAAACTAGAACCATATTTTTTGTAGAAAAATAAGATGATAGATGGCTTTATTAAGACCTTGTTTACATCAACGGGATGATCCAAGTTCACTTCCTGTAAAAGTGTCTGATAGAAAACTAGAAAATAAATGAAGTCAACGAAGTTAACGTTGAGATTCCCATTTATTTTAATAGTTTTCTATAATCATTAACAATTGTAGAAAGCCAACTTGGCTAACTCCACCGTCGTGAAATACCAAAAATGAAATACCGGTGACGAACATAATACATAAATACATAAACACTCACGCCTGTCACCCAGAGGGGTAGGCAGAGACTACAGACTTCCATTTAGCACGATCCTGACATACCTTTCTCGCCTCTTCCACATTCATATACCTACGCATACATGCTCGTCGGTTAAGGGTACTCTTAATTTGGCCCATTTTTAGTATATCGCCAATTTGGTCGACAAACTTCCGCCTAGGACGTCCCTTTCCGACTCTTCCATTCACTTCTGCAACATATATTTGCTTTGTCAGTCTTTCCGCATTCATTCTTTCTACATGACCAAACCACCGAAGCATTCCTTTCTTAATCCTGGTCACCGCATCATCTTGCAAACCACACTCTTCTTTTATCACACAGTTTCTCACCCTGTCACTCAGATTCAGCCCTAACATACTCCTTAGCGACCGCATTTCTACCGCATTTATTCTACTCTCGTGCTTCTTCTGCCACACCCAACTTTCACTACCATACGTTAAAGTAGGGACTAATACAGCACTGTGAATTGCCATACGTGCCTTTTTTGACACATTCTGACTTTTCACAATAGAGTGTAGAGCCCCATTTACTTTATTTCCTGCATTCACTCGTCGTTCAATGTCCTTATCATATCTCGCATCCCTGCTGAATACACATCCCAAATATACGAACTCATCCACTTGCTCAATTAACTCTCCTTCTATTCTTATTTCACATACCGTTTTGCTTTCATCTCTTTCAAAAACCATCACTTTCGTCTTACTCGCGTTCACTTTCATTCCCCTTTCTTTTAATGACCTGTTCATTAATGTAACCATCATTTGCAACTCGGCCGCCGACGACGCAAGTATGACTTGATCATCGGCGTACAAAAGGCATTTGATGGTTAACTCACCCATTCTTACCCCGCATTCTTCAACTTTCAAATTTTCCAAACAGCTGTCCATAAATAGGTTGAACAGCCACGGGGAAGCTACACAGCCCTGTCTGACACCTTTATGGATGCCAAACCAGTCCGAGTAGACCCCGTTGATTCTAACACAAGCACTCGAGTCCCTATACAGAGACTTTAATGCCTGTATCAAACCAGCGCTCAACCTAAATGCGTTCAGCGTTTGCCATAACACATCCCTGTCCACTCTGTCATAAGCCTTTTCCAAGTCCATGAACGCACAAAAAACTCTTTGGTTTTTCGCCAAAAACTTCTCCGCGATCATGCGCATGGAAAAGACTTGATCTGTACACCCCATTCCCTTTCTAAATCCCGCTTGCACATCCCAAATTTTTTCATCAGTTTCTTTCATAACTCTTTCAATTAGTACCTTAGCATACAGTTTTCCCACAATGCTAAGAAGGCTGATACCACGGTAGTTTTTACAGTCCTGCTGTGACCCTTTTCCCTTATATATTGGGACTATCACGGCTTTGCACCAGTCTCCCGGTACCCGCTTTAGTTCCCAACATAAATTAAACAAGGTGTACAGCAGGCCTGCCACCACGTCCTCTCCAGCCCTTAGCATTTCGAGTGAAACTCTATCATATCCGGCTGCCTTACCTACTTTCATGCTTTTCATTGCTTTCATTATTTCATCCATACTTATCTCCTTATCCCTTTCATCTTCTTTTGGAATTTCTATTTCATTTAGTTCACACTTCTCCTCACTCATAAATTCGCTTTCAAAATATTCCTTCCATCTCTTTAGACTCAACACTTCATCATTCAGGATACAGCCATTCTCGTCTCGTATCGCATTCAATCTAGGCTGTTTTGAAAGTCCCCTGGTATTTCTTACGAGTTTCCAGAACATTTTAATATTTGCCTGGAAGTTATCCGATATTCTTCTATCATTCCTATCCGTTCTTTCTTGCTTTTTCCTTTCAACTAATTCTTTTACTCTCTTATTTAAACGTTTAAACTCTGCCTTTTTCCTTTCATTCTCATCATTCTTACCGCCAGAGTTACCAGCTTTGGTCGCTAGTAAATCTAGCCATGCTCTCTTCTTTGCTTCAACTTCCATACGTACCTCGTCATCCCACCATAACGTATTGTCTTTCCTTTCATTCATTCTCTTACTAACACCACATACTTCGGTAGCTGCATCCACTAAACCTTTCTTAACATTATGCCACACATTCTCCAAGTCTAACTCATTCACACACAACTCATCCAAATTACTTATATTTTCTCTCAGTCTGCATTTGTACTTGTCTTTCACATCTTCATCTTGTAACCTCTCAATTCTTATACGCTGTAACGCAGTGGTAGACACAGATGTCCTATGCCGCCAACGTCTGAATAAACCCCTAATTCGGCATAAGACCAGGTAGTGGTCGGTCCCTACGTTGGACCCCCGGTAAACCCTTGTATCCACCACTGCGCTCCTCATTCTTTCATCCACAGTTATGAAATCTATCATGCTTCTATCATCACCTCTTTCCCAAGTATACATGTGAATCTTCTTATGACGAAAGAAAGTGTTCGTCACAAAAAGATTCCTTTCCACACATACGGTGAGGAGGCTTTCACCATTCTCATTTATACTTTCATCACCAAACGTTCCCAATATCCTTTCATAACCAAGCCTCCTCACCCCAACCCTTCCATTAAAATCTCCTAGCATAATAATATTTTCATTTCCCTTACACTTCATTAGCACCATCCTTACCATTTCCCAAAACTGCTCCCGGATATAAGTGGGCTTAGACATGTCTGGGGCGTAGACCCCTAACACAAACAACTTCTTTAAGCCCACTTTCATTCGTATCCATAGCAGTCTTGGGCTTACACATTCATACTCTTTCACACATTGGCCCATTCGTTCTGAAAGGATGATCCCTACTCCCTGGCATGCCCGCTCGATCTTGTCTACACCAGACCAGTATGCGGTATACATGCCATGTGCAGTGACATCCTTCCCCTTCCTTTTCGTCTCATTTACACATAATACATCTATTCCTCTATCATACATCATATCGCATACTTCATCCATTTTATCATTCATTGCCCCACATACATTCAACGTAGCCAGACGGGCCTCTGCAATCCACTTTTCGCCTCTCTGGGAGACAGAACGTGACGGGTGGCGAACCTCGTCGCCGGTTTTCCTCCCGGAGATTCTTCGCACCCCTGCCCCATTAAAGGGGCGCCGGGAACTCGGGGCCATTTCTTTTACTTTTTGCCTCATGGTGCGAAAACTAGGGCGTGGCATATTTTACGCCGCTACCACACGGCGAGTAGCCGAGTCTGTTCTTTCGGCTTTGTCGCTCTTTTAGCACCACCCGGGGGAAACGTGTAGGGTGGGCCTAGGATTAGGTGGTCGAAGCCTACGGACGCGAGCGACTTATCCCCCTATATATATATATATATATATATATATATATATATATATATATATATATAAATATATATATATATATATATATATATATATATATATATATATATATATATATATATATATATATATATATATATATATATATATATATATATATATATATATATATATATATATATATATGTACTACGCACTATATTTGGCGTTCCGAACACTCACTATGTCTGTACTGCAATCCGTACACCTGCTATTGTGGCTTCGATACTCATGCAGTGCGGAGCGGTACTAATAATAATTTTATATTAAATTAGCACATATGCGAAATAAACTAAAATTTAAATAAATGTACTCGACAATACAATCTAAATAAACAATTATTTATTATGACAATTTTCGCGCGTTTATATCAACTGCGCATGCGCGACTCTACTGTTCCCGCGCATGTGCGGATACAGAGTAGTGCACATTTTTTGTTTGGAATAGCTTCTCTAGTACGTAATAGGTACATATAACTCAATGTTTAAAATTGAAATTCATACCTCAAACCGTTATACAATTAACGTCGAAAAATGTGACTCATTATCGAAAGAATTTCTAAACGAATTGCGAACATCAAGAAATAAGTGTAAAATACGCCAAAGTATTTGAATGATTAACGACATAATAATAAGAAAATATAAGTATTTATAATGAATTATTTTATGGTCAAAGGTAAATTATAGTTTTGTTTGGGTATAACCACACGACGGTTAAGAAGACGAACAAGCTTAGTACATTATTCTTAAGTAAAAAACGTTAAAGTAGTATAATTTGCAAACAGAGTGTTCGCGTGTAGTAAAAAGTGGTCATAACACCGCTTCAATGTGTAACATCTTTAATATTGACTAATAGCGGCGACTTTTTCATTTTTATTTTTGTTTGTAAGAAACGTGAGAAAGCTTTTATACAAGTTGCTCTAGAACAACTCCACGCTACTTGTGATAAAAATTTTATATATTATTTAAGAAAAGGAAGATGTCAGTTTTTCCACATTTGGTGATTCTGACAACGGAGACAATTTCTTTTTAGGGTTCCGTAGTCAACTATATATACAACTATTATAGTTTCACCATGTCTGTCTGTCCGTCTGTCCGTCCTCACTTAATCTCTGTGACCGTTAGCACTAGAAAGCTGAAATTTGGTACCAATATGTGTATCAATCACGCCGACAAAGTGGTAAAATAAAAATTGGAAAAAAATGTTTTATTAGGGTAGCTCCCCTATATGTAAAGTGGGAAGTGATTTTTTTTAATTTCAACCCTAACGTAACGATATATCGTTGGAAAGGTATTTAAAAATGAATATGGTTTTACAAAGATCATTTTTTGATAATGTCAATAATTTCGGAAATAATCGCTCCAAAAGTAAAAAACAATGTTTCCCCCCCCCCTCTAATATATATATATATATATATATATATATATATATATATATATATATATATATATATATATATATATATAAATATATACACATATATATATATATATATATATATATATATATATATATATATATATATATATATATATATATATATATATGTACTACGCACTATATTTGGCGTTCCGAACACTCACTATGTCTGTACTGCAATCCGTACACCTGCTATTGTGGCTTCGATACTCATGCAGTGCGGAGCGGTACTAATAATAATTTTATATTAAATTAGCACATATGCGAAATAAACTAAAATTTAAATAAATGTACTCGACAATACAATCTAAATAAACAATTATTTATTATGACAATTTTCGCGCGTTTATATCAACTGCGCATGCGCGACTCTACTGTTCCCGCGCATGTGCGGATACAGAGTAGTGCACATTTTTTGTTTGGAATAGCTTCTCTAGTACGTAATAGGTACATATAACTCAATGTTTAAAATTGAAATTCATACCTCAAACCGTTATACAATTAACGTCGAAAAATGTGACTCATTATCGAAAGAATTTCTAAACGAATTGCGAACATCAAGAAATAAGTGTAAAATACGCCAAAGTATTTGAATGATTAACGACATAATAATAAGAAAATATAAGTATTTATAATGAATAATTTTATGGTCAAAGGTAAATTATAGTTTTGTTTGGGTATAACCACACGACGGTTAAGAAGACGAACAAGCTTAGTACATTATTCTTAAGTAAAAAACGTTAAAGTAGTATAATTTGCAAACAGAGTGTTCGCGTGTAGTAAAAAGTGGTCATAACACCGCTTCAATGTGTAACATCTTTAATATTGACTAATAGCGGCGACTTTTTCATTTTTATTTTTGTTTGTAAGAAACGTGAGAAAGCTTTTATACAAGTTGCTCTGGAACAACTCCACGCTACTTGTGATAAAAATTTTATATATTATTTAAGAAAAGGAAGATGTCAGTTTTTCCACATTTGGTGATTCTGACAACGGAGACAATTTCTTTTTAGGGTTCCGTAGTCAACTATATATACAACTATTATAGTTTCGCCATGTCTGTCTGTCCGTCTGTCCGTCCTCACTTAATCTCTGTGACCGTTAGCACTAGAAAGCTGAAATTTGGTACCAATATGTGTATCAATCACGCCGACAAAGTGGTAAAATAAAAATTGGAAAAAAATGTTTTATTAGGGTAGCTCCCCTATATGTAAAGTGGGAAGTGATTTTTTTTAATTTCAACCCTAACGTAACGATATATCGTTGGAAAGGTATTTAAAAATGAATATGGTTTTACAAAGATCATTTTTTGATAATGTCAATAATTTCGGAAATAATCGCTCCAAAAGTAAAAAACAATGTTTCCCCCCCCCCCTCTAAGTTTTTAACCATAAGTTTAGAAAATATGAAAAAAATCTGTAAAGTAGAACTTTATAAGGACTTTCTAGGAAAATCATTTTGAACTTGGATGGAAAGTCGGAGCGCCTGCCGCGGAGCGTGCAATGTTGCACGCTCCATGTTCGCGCACGTACCCACTACCGGGAGCAGTTGCATGAGCGCGGAGCGCTGCTGGAGCGCCAACATAATGGATACCCACCTTTAAACTCATAAGTGGGAGCACTTATTGTGACGGACGGGAAACTACGGAACCCTACACTGAGCGTGGCCCGACACGCTCTTGGCCGGTTTTTTTTATGGAGAATGGGCCCACGACAAATTACAGCAACACTTAATGAAATGCATGTCGATTCATTCTTTACTATCTAAAGACGACAATAGTAATATATGTTTTACAGCCTCTAAGCCGATTTTTGAGAAATTAACAATTAAAATACGAGTTCTACAATAACCTTAAAAACAAATAAAACGATTATCTAGTCGATTTCACCTGTATTGTAAGTTAAAACTATTATAGTATTGTAAGTTGTAGGTACATTCAGCATTCAGTGTAACGGTGCATTATTATTATTAATTAATAATTTATTTCTATATAAAGCTATCTAAAATTATCTTAATAGTGATATTTTAATCAATCAAAAATACATTACTAAATCACATTAATTTCGGACAATATGTATTATAGTAAAATTAAATTTTTTTATTAAAAAAATGGTTGAACATTGTCCTTAAAAATCATTTAATTTATTAAAACTACGTTTAGATATTCAAAATTTATTAAATAATAGAAGTACAAGTCAAACGTAGTATAATAATAAAAACAAATAACTATTTTAATATAATTGTAAAATTGGTCAAACATTTTCTAAGTATATGAGCGTGTTCTTGTAAAGTAACAGTGTGTTCTTATAAAGTAGCAGCTTGTTCTTATTAGATGGAGGGTGTTCATGTAGGTATTGCTTATATAAGCAAGTTGCCGGAGACGCATACCCATAGGTGTACATATATATGGGCACGATGTTGAGAGTTAGATTTGTGGATTGAAGTCTCATATAATATTAAAGACACAATAGTAAGGTCTACGACACAAAAGCATTATTGTAGAAGGTGTCTATAATGCATAAGCATTATAATAGCAGATTTGTGGATAGAACTCCTATGAAATGTATATTAAAGACATATAATAGCAAGTTCTATGAAAATAAGCAAATATTTGGTAAGTCTCAAACATTTAAAAGCATTACAATAATAGAAATGGGACTTGAAGCTTACTGTTACTTACAGAATTGCGTCTTGTGATGAATCTGCGGGTGTGCTGCGCCTAATTCGACGCATCTTGTGGTTCTGTTTGATGGAGATTTGCGGGTGATGATATCTGCTCGGATTTTATGGCGGTCCTTGGGATGGTGTAAGCCGACGATGCAGCATGGCGTCTCTGCGATGGTTATTTAGCGAGTCACTGTTGTCAATGGGACTCTTTGCGTCTTGTTTTGATTCACATTTACGTAGCTTTATCCGAGTCAGGGCCCTTTATTACAGACTGTCTTACCTTCATAATGTTTTAAATAACAACATAATGATTTATCTCCGTATATTTCCCACCTTTGAATGATTGGAAGTAACTTGTTGGCGAGAAAGACAAACATGATCGAAAAATACTTACACTCAACATCAGTGAAACAAACCCTTTCTGATAGTAAATTTTTACTGTTATCTTATAACTGCCTTTTGGCTATTTATATTTATATTTTAAAAACAGTATACGTGCTGGCTAAGAGTATGTCGAAAACGTCACGATACTAATTTACAAATTGCAGTTTTAAGTAATAGTAATAATACAAGATATATCTACCTCATGCGGGTGGGAGCTGGAAGAAGTATCTGAGGAGACCCCCAGGGCTGCGGCCGAAATCCGCACAACGTGGGACCCCATTCCCTTGAGGTGAGTGGTAGACTCATGACACGCTCTGCGGCTAGCAGACGTGCTGGTCATGCAATCGGTGGTGATGCCATACACTTACATCACGTCTGTGTGGTGGCTCTCTCGACGGACTTTTTATGGCCAGTCTGCATATTATTAGACGTGTTGTCAAAACCGTGTAACATACAATCAGTGTGGCTGGATTTGTTCGCATTCTGTTTGGCGTTTACACGCATTGCCACGCGCGATTTCAGTTGATATTTGTGCTTACGCACTACCAAGGGGCCAAGCCCCGTTTAACTGGTTCGCCAATTATTTTGCTGTAAACTACGGTCCAGTTCCCAAGCTTACTGCACCGTGTGCCTCCCCACATTTTTACAACAAATCTGGAAGAGCAAAGCCCTTGTGTCGGGTATTCTTAAATAAATATTGTGAGCCTTTCCCAATCAGGAAGGGATTAATAAATAAGAAATTGATTGATGCCAATTTATTATTATTTATTAAAATCATAATTTCATAATTGGCGAAGGCTACCTTCAACTTGTAAATATTAATTATTGGTCCGATCTACGCAGAACGAGCTTACAGTATCTTGAAATTTACAATAGAATCCTTGGGTTTGGATTTAATTTTATTAATTATCGGATCCCAGGCAGATGGTAGCATCCAGCCATCTTATCTATTGAAATTAAGATGTTTTTTTAATTTCAATAGCCTCGCGAATCATCCTTGGTAAGAATCGGTGTTCTCTTGCGAGGATTTGTGGTCTATCAAATCCGATATAATTGTTGGGACCATCCTGAACATGTTTACATACTGCAAACTTCCCGGAGCGTTGGTGCTTCTCACGAACGATATGTTTTTTCACAAGGGTTGCGTTATTACAATTTATCAGGCTAAGGTTAAATAGGAACAGTAAAGTTTTTAACAGTATTAAATTTCTCAAAGTTATGTTAAAATAATTTAATGAGAATATTCATTAAAATTATCTAAGCTTAACTTTGAATTAAATTTTTTTGTAGTCCTGCTACTACGAGACTCTTTTTCTAATACTACTATTATAATAAACAAAGTAAGATAGATGTCACTTCAATAATTCACTTGTAGTATAAGTCCGCAGCAGCGCTGCCCGCGCGTCACAGGTTAAAAGCGCTTCCACACGGTCGGGACCAACCACCAACCGTCGTGACCTTGGTCGGGTCAACCGATTTTTGTATTCGTTCTACACGGTCGGGTCGGGTCTACACTTATCAGTTGTCTCTGGTATTTAAAGACGTCAGGTAGCTACTTTTAAAAATGGCTCCTTGCTTTTCTAAACAACAAAAAATCGGTTTAGCTTTCACGTTTCTATGCTTGAGTGAAAATTAAAAAAAAAAGAAAATGGATGAAATTGTGGCTGAAAGAGCGCATTACTTAAAGCAAACATGACATGGTAAATCACAGTACAGTGACAAGAATTCGGTCAGGACCTCACGTTCTTTGCTTCCATTCGTATCTATAGTGCCGTCAAACATTCGCCTGCGATGATTGCTAAGCGCGCACTGAGGCGGTCTCGTCGGCCGACAGCGACAGCTTTCCACACGGTTGGCATCAACCTCGGACCGGACGTGGCGTGAGCGCTCACGACCAAGGCCGTCGGACATCAACCAAAATATTGGTCAGACAACCGATGTTCTACACTGTCCATTTTTACATCAACTCGACCAAGGTCACAACGGTTGGTGGTTGGTCCCGACCGTATAGAAGGCCTTTTAATCCAAACTAAAACTTGCATCTGGCATGTTGTAAACAAATAAGCACTTAGTTTGATTTATAATATGGTGGTTGTACTATCATTGTTGTTATTTTTTGTTACTTTGTATAAGTAGTGCATAACATAAAAAGTGATTGAAATGTACTTGTTTGTCTAAATACTTTGTGGATTTATTTTGAAAAAATAATATCGTGAGGAAAGCGGTTTGTAATATATTATATAGAAAGCAGTATATAGATTTTAAAATAGTACAGACATAAAAAAATTATCTATTATAAAATTTTCATATAAATAAATATTACATGCTTGTATTTTATTTCATATTAACACATATTCCTTATTTAATAACCTATTTAAAAATGCTATTACTAAATCAATCGCTACTCTCAGGTCGAGTGATAAACTTTTACTCTATGCAGGGTAAATAGTTCATTCGAATTACTCGTGTCACAAAATTCGACTCGAGTTGCATTTTATTACGGTCAACGCAGTATCTGTCTACAATTTAGTGATGAACTTGACTTACTAATTCGAGCAATTTATTGATAAACATTCATACATATTATGTAATCAGTAGTATAGAAACGTATCAATAAATTGAGTAAGTATAATTTGTGATGGTTAAATTATTACTGACATTAAAACCTATGTCATAAAATTAGAGTGATATAAAGTAAGAATTATATTACCTATTAAGTTTGTTATTAATAATTATTAATAAATTTTATATTTTTGTTCTTACATACTACACAATTGTGTTGTATGTAAGAACAAAAATATAAAACAATATCGAATTGACACAGCTTCATTCCGCAAATTCGAGTTGTGTAACTCAAGTTTATTTCGAGATGCATAAATTACAATTCCAGCTAAGTCGAGTCGAGTTTTTTCCTAATTGGCACATCTACTACAAATTTGTTTTAAGTTATTTTACCAGAACCAATGACCTGAACACGAATATCAAAAATACTCTTTTTTTAGATTTTTTAATTACGTTTAGATTTTCATAAAACCTTCAGGCCTATCTTTTTTGGGTAATACTATTGAGGGTCATTGAATTTTCTAATGGACTCAAAAGGTGTCTCCTATCGATTCTTTAATGTACGTAGGAAGGAAACACTACCACACACCACATAAAATGCGGAATGTATTTCGTGGTAACTTACTACAAATTACTTGGACATTCATCCATCAAGTGTTGAACATCCAACGAACCTTTATTTTAACCATTTTAAGCCAGTACTTGACTTCTATCCCACTGATGGGAAATAGTGATGCAGCAGGAGATTATGCGCACTGCCTTAGCGTTCCTACACACTAGCGAATAACCGCGGGGATGCCACCCCCACGGTTGATCGCTTAGCCGCTTTTCTAGTTTAACGTGCAACCGCTTGTAATCGTACGCACTTAACCGCAACAAAATTTCAACCGCGGCGGTTAAACGAAGAGCTGCGGCCCTCATCCCGGCTGGCCGCTATTTTGTTTATACGCACTGGCGATTTATAAATAATATAAAGAATGAATACAGTATCTTTATTTACTCATTTCTTTCGTTGTTTTCGGAATTAAAAATAAATAACACAAGCTACCACGATGGCGTCCATTTCGTTTATGACCCAACAGGCCTATTGAGCGATATAACCGCTTATCGCGGTTTCGTTGCGGTATCACTGCGGTTAGCCACCGTAGCGGTCAGCCGCTATTCTAACCGCGTCAGGCGGCTGGCCACTCAAGCGAATTCCCATGCGGCCAACCGCTAGTGCGAAATGGACCTTAGCTTAATAAATGCCCGTTCAATCTTTTTCAAGATACTCACATTGTGATCAGATGGAAAGATGCTGGCAGCTAACTCCACTCCTTTGCTGTACACGTGACTAACGATGAAAAACACCATTGGGTTGGGTTGTACGTGTAGCGGTTTTGCGGGATTTACGCTATGTACTACGAATCATGCAAAATAAAATAAACTAAAATGAAATAAATTGACATATTTAACGACTCTTACATTGAATTCAAAATTAAACGTACGAATCATTTATCACCGAGTTCCTGATATAAATTACATTTTTTTTCATTCAATATAATATATCCTATATTATTCTAAATTAAAAATATACATACTCCTGAAGAGAGTGTAATATCTACC